>JAQPPZ010006125.1:0-639594 GCA_028583015.1 Wollemia nobilis
ACATTTAGGAGGTTCTCTTACTTTTATGATAGTCCTAAATCAGTTCTACCACTCGGAGCGATTGGGGAAATCTATAACAAATTTCTTGAATATTCATTTCACAGGTGTTTCATGATGGTTTTTGCATGCTTCTGTCCAAATTTCATCTTATTCATATGTTTTGATTATCATTTTAATTATTTCATGTATGTATTACTGGAGGCCTTGGGGATTACATGTTTCCCTTCATCCGCCTTGCTACTAATCGTTTGCTATTTCTCTGTAATGTAGGACCTCAACATCGGAGAGGCATCAAGGAACTAAGTGTTTATTCATGCAACGATGAACAATGGTTTGGCCCACCCATTTCAAATGTGGGCACACGGAAGATCCAAAGGGGAGCGTACCATCTGTGGTGTAACAAAATTATATCTAATTCTCCTAGCCCCTAAAAAATAAAGGAGACGTATTGTGACCTTATCTCAAAGAAAAATTAATAAAAGAAAGGGCTGCACTTTACATTTGCTTTATATCTCATTTCAGTTCGTTTGTTTTCCCTTTTTGCACTTTAGTCCTCCTCCTTCATTCGTAGGACTCAGCGTTTTGTATGCTTTTGTTTCATCACACCCGGTATGCCATTTTTTCCGTATCTGTCGCTTTAATTATAATAGCCTAAGATTTAATATTTTTTTGAAGATTTTTGCAACCTTCTAAGTCTTTCTTTTATCATATATTCAAAAATCAACATGGCTAGACCTTCTTGTCAATTAGGTCTAAGCCTTTTTGCCTTGACATTAGTCATTAACTTCTTCATTGAATGAATAGAAAGGATGGGATTTTAATCCATATTTCTCTTCTCAAATGGTTAAGAAACATCATGTGATAGCTCCTCATAATTTCTAGATGGATCAAGCATAAAATAGTCCATGACTACTTTCACCACCTGGTTCCATAGGGTCTTGAGGGTCTTTGCATTGAATCCATTACTGTCTCCTTGGGTACGTACTCATCCTCATCCAAGAAAACAACTTACCTCTAATACAGAGATGTTTCTTCCATTGCGATAGTAAACCTTGGCGGGAGGCTCATGACTTTGGTAATAAAGGCCACAATAATCTCAAACTCTAGCTCTCCTACCTTTACCCATCGCTTGCTCCATGATTTAGTCATCCATATTGACAGGCTCATATTGTGCCCATGGATCTTCTAGATATAGCCTAACAAGCCTCATTTCCTTAGAATTTTTTACTTCATTATTTGTTTTTAGGGTTGCTGATTCCAGATGTAATTTTGGGAGGGAGGACCTTGAGATCTAATGCTTGACCTTTTCCACTAAAGAAAAAATCACTTTAAAATATTAGTATACCCCACACCAAACTCTTTAAAAATAACTAGACAAACAAGTGATCGAGGATGCTTAAAAATATATCTTTAGCACTAACGCTTGAGGGGTCCCAAAAAAAAAATAATTCGAATGGAAATTCCACTTTGTATCACAATCACACTAAAGATGAGGCCAACAAAAGATAATCTTGAGATGGGCTCGGTACTCCTTACAATGTGATTTAAGAAGATAAATATGTGATGCCAATAATTGAGCCGATGATAGACCCACTACCAAATCCAACATTTCAAAATTGATCTCCTTCTAAGGTTGATTGGCATATCTCGTAATATGCACTAGGTATAATTTACCCACACTAATATGATGCCAACCACGAGATAGCAAGAATGGATTAAATTTTTTTCTTAGTGCATGCACCCTCTAAATTTGATGCCACTTCGTTCACCCATGGGAAAAGTACCTCACTTCAGTTGGAAAAGCAATAATGACACACCACTCAAATATCTCAACCATGTCATCGATTGAAATGCCCCTCATCCAAAGAATGAGGGTGTAGTGAGATCATGCCTAGTAGTCCCTCTAACATTCCACCTCTGAAGGAAGCCAAAAAGAACTAGCAAAACCAACTTACCATTTCCATGGAATCATTTACAAGAAGGGGCTCTCCATGACAAGTACAAATTTTTTCTCCCACTCAAGGTGCCAAATCTCCATACTAGGTATTTAAATTTAAATTTAAAATTAAAATTAAACCATAAGCTTAGGATAAAAGGCCTCGATCACCCTTGGAAGGGATATGGGAAATACTCCAGAGTTCAAACATGAGCTGCAAACAATCAATTATAGGAGACCTTCTTCATTTTTTAATCTGATAAGCTCTTATGGGAAGTTGTCTCTCCAGACAGTAAACCCCTGCTGAGAAGTACCTAAGTTGGCCAAACAATCTGCTGATTTATTCCCTTTCCTGAAAATGTGGAGCACTTGGGTTTCTTCCTTAACTTGTAGGATACATCGTATTTCCATGACCATGTTGAGGATATTCTAGCTTGGATTTTTAATAGAATTTAACAAATTTATTAGGTTTAGAGAGTTGCCTTCCACTACAAATATCCTTTCCCCCAGTTCTTTCATTAATGCTAGCCCTTGAAACATAACTGTAGCTTTTATGAAGTGCAAAGTTGGGTGGGAAAGATGCTTAGCAAAGGCCATCACAATGCCACCTTTATCATTTCTAACAACTACACCCACTTCGGTTATCCTAGGATTACCTTTATAGGCACCATTAAAATTAAGTTTGAGCCAACAACAAGGGGGGACACCAACAAACTAAGAGCCTTGGGGTTTAGAAAAGATCCAGGTAGAGTAAGCTGAAAAAATCCTAAGGCTAGATCCAATGCAACTTCACGAGTCCATTTTTTATGGTTGGATATTTAGTGGTAGGACTTGTCATGGGCTTGGACAAAAAATGTGGACGAGATTGAGGAAATTTAGCAGTGTGACCTAGAACCTTGAATTTATATTTTGCTAATTTAGCTAATTTGTTTTCTTGGTATAATGTTTGTGGCCTTACCATTTTAACCTCATCCTTAATATCATCCTTCAAACCACTCACAAAACAACTTTGAAAATAATCGATAGTTAGACTAGTGGTATGATTGGCAAGTTTTTCAAAATGAATTTGATAATCTCAAATGGTTGAGGTTTGTCTAAGTTTAAAAAGAGCTCCTATAAAATATTCAAACTCACTAGGACCAAAGCGAGTGAGTAGATGTTATTCGAAGTCTTTCTAAGAAAGGTCGGATTTGACCTTCCTAAGCCACTAGAACCAATGTAGTGCATTTGATTCAAAATTAAAAGAGGTAATTATCAAATGCATGTAGCGTGGGACATTATGAAGACTAAAATATTGGTTTACCCTATAAATCCATCCCTTAGGATCCTCTCCATAAAATTTTGTGAAGTCTAATTTTGGCAATTTAAATCCATTGTTATCTGGTACATTTTATTGCTAGTGACTCATACTTGTATCTTGTTGATCCTAATGACTAAAGGATTCAGTAGAGAAATGACTATCCAACTTTACCTTCATTTCCCTTTATGCCTTGATGAACAAAGCCACAAGTTCCTAGAAGTTTTTTATTTGTATTTTTATCTCATCTAAGGTGTTGGAGAATGAGGACCATAATTATTTTCTATAACTCTCCATTCATTTGGTAATATTGTTATCTAATTCTTGTTGTCAAGTACCTGAAGCCATGTTCTAAGAGTTACGACCTGTTGGTGATACTAAAAATAAAAATTAAGGAGCCCTAAAGGTGGTTTAGGTGCTATATATCAAATTGATCAGCTCAAGAAGATGATCATAATGAGTTATATGCCACAATATTACTTTTGGGTACCCAAAACTTTTATTTATATATTGCTTTATTGTTGAGTTTGTTGGTGTGGTCGGTTTTCCCCTTGGAGGCTTGGTTCAAAAGTTGAGTTATGTGTCGATCAACCCTTTATGACTCTTTGTCTTATTTGTTCTTACTACTGACCATTCCTAACACTATACTATCATCTTCTGAGTCTGACACTGTCACAAATATTCCTTATCTATTTTATATTTTGACTGTCATAAGTAATTATTTTATCACTAACAACTGACAACCTTGTACTAATTGTTATTGATTGAATTTCTCGACTATTACTAACACCGACCCCCCTATTTCCACTATTTATTTTTGGAATCTGATGGTTTATGTTCGCCTATTATATCTTGTAAATGTTTTTATTATTTTTAATGCAATAATTATGGATAGAGATGTCTTGTTTGTATGCCCAATTTCTGTGACAAGGTTATGGTAACAAGGTTCGTGATTCAAAAAATAAGAATTTTTTTTGTTGTAATTTCTTGGGTTGTAGGTTTGATATTAAACATAACATGGTATGCTAAGCTAGGGTGTATGTATTGCCCATAGGCCCTCTATTATATCGTAGTGATGAACGATAGTGCTCAAACTAATATTTCATAACACTACATAAGGAGGATTCCACACATACCCTTGAGCACACTACCTGCCTCTCTATCAGTATGAGAGGGTATTCTTCCTAGATGCTATGTCCAATGCACTATGGAGAATACAAGGCCAAAATTTTTCCTAAGGGCTAAAGGTCTCTCCTAATCCTAGGGGGTCTCCCAATATACCCTAAAATACATAGGAGCTCAATTTTATAGATGGGTGTTGTCTAAGGCCTGGGTATTGGAGCCTGATCGTCCATCACTTCACTATATGCTTTATGAGAAATATTTTTTTAAGCGAAAAATCCCTTGCAGAGCCGCCTTGGTCTGAAAGACCATGAACAGGGGTTCTACACCGTCAAAGTCACTCGGGAGTCGTAACCGATCCTACACACACCAACATTATCAATTGGATTTTGATACCCAATTCAGCTTTTTGGGAGGGTGGAGATTTGAACCTGTGACCTCCCTTTGGAGGATTGCCCTCTCCTCTCCAACTCACCTACAACACCTGGGTTTTAAACTAATTTAAAGTGGAAAACACCCCTTTTGAGCTGCCACTTTCAATAGGTTGGGCATAGGAGGAATGAAACCTTGTCGACCTCTACCAACACATAGGACATTCCTAACTATATCATATATCTGTAGGATGGAGACAAGGGGAATGGAACTCGGGTCACCTCTACCAAAGACCAGTGGTATTTACCATTACACCACAACAAGAAGATTATTTTTAGAAGCGAAAACCCCTTGTGGGGTCACCTTGGTTTGAGAGACCACCAACAAGGGGGTTCTCCACCGTCAAAGTCACTCGGGAGTCACACCCGACCCTGCCCGTACCAACATTATCAATTGGATTTTGGATATCCAATTCAGCTTTTTGGTAGGGTGGAGATTTGAACTTGGGACCTCCCTTGGAGGATTGCCCTCTCCTCTCCAACTCACCTACAACACCTGGGTTCTTTATGATAAATCTAGCTTAGCCAATAACAACAAATTATTAATATTTTAAAACCCTTAACACAAGGTTTCTAACCTAAATAACTAATGTAAAAATAAGAAAACTAACAAAAAACAAAAACTCGTAATCTTATACCTAATAGTTGAAATGGGAAGAACGATCATAGTCATGACAAAACATGGCCCTAGAAAGCGCTCTGATACCACTTGCTAGGAACCTACTATTAAAATAAACACTCACACAAATATTATAGATAAACATAAATACCCACAACACATGTACAAAATATAAATGTAAAAATGAACAATCTCACAAATAACACAGAATTGCAAACCACTTCGAGGGGGCAACCTCCTTTAATAATTTCATTCAATTATGTAAAAAGATACATACATTCTTGCTCCTTGCAATTTTAAAGACTTCATCTACCACCTAACTATCAAGGTTGGCTTACATGCAAAATGCCACCCGAGCTAGAATCTCCTACCTACAAAATAGTTACATTCTTGATAACAATTACATATAATGATACCACTTGTCTAGGTGCTTCTAAAATCACAACTATTACAAAATATTATCATGGGTGTTCCCCATGTTTAATAAAAATTATATTATATTATCAAAATGTCCTCCACGTTCACAAGAACAATACATCATAGTGTTAGGATGGGGTCCTAACATCATTTTTTGTGAATCTAGTTTGCTCTGTATTGACAATTTGTTGGGCCATAGGTTTCAGGTACATAATCAAAGTTTTCACTATAATATTATAAGAAATATTGAGGAGAGTGATGTGGTGCCATGTGGAGATGCTATCTCTTTCAACATTTTGGAGATAACTTTTATTAGACCTTGGTCGATGAAGGATCCAAGGAAGCCTTTTGTGGGAGCCTCCTTATACACTTTATGAAGGCCACTCCCAACCATAGGTCAAAGCTTAATTATTTGACTATATATATATACAGAGAGGTGATATGGAATGCAAGGGTAGATTGAAGTGAAGAGCCAAAAGGTAAAGTTTTATTCATATGCAAGTAATATATAAGCACAAACATTCCTTGTTACAATAGAAGGATCTCTTCCCAACATCGACAAATTGGAATAGTACAAAATAAAGTTAACAACTAACAATTTATTTTAAATAAATAAACTAACAACTCTACTAAAATGGCTATATAAGAGTTCGTTAACAACAAACCAATCTAGAAGCCACAAACTACAACTAAGCCTACAACAAACTATCCAAGATGAACTTGTAGAAGTTTCACGTGGTTACACATGGGCAATAAAATAATATATATAAGAGCAATAAAATAATATGTATAGATTAAAGACAATAATATATCTAAACTAATACGTAAACTAATAGATGTCCTCGTCATATCTCTCCATAATAAAAGCATTGGACTCCAAAACTATTACAATAAAAATGTAAGGTATTAAATGCAAAAGACAAATCTTGTTAGCTAGACTAATCAAATGTTGAGATGCAATGTCATCGTAGACCTGGACAAGGTCGATGATGCCAATGAGTGCCTATGTAGGAATGCAATGTTTGTCACCAACCCGAAAAAAAAGAGGGAGTCAAACGAGGACCAATGATCTATTTTTGATGTTGTTGTATCCTGTGCAAAACATGTGTCTCGTGGAAGGAGGCTCCAAGGAAGAGGGTCACTCAACGCGAAGATGAGGCAAAGCAAAAGGAGCAGGGGAGGAACCGATGATGAAGGAGAGATTGACTCTATGGAAGGAGAAGCCGGTCATTTTTTTAGTAGTCCTTTAAGCAGCACTAAATGGTCGAGTGCCATGTGTCCTGTCTATACCACGATCAAATTTCATCTGGAAATCATTTCGAGATATCCTTTTTAAATAGCTGGGGAGGGGGAGAGGATGATCGAATCCACGTAATATGGAAGGGTGTAACAAGTTTACTTGGCAACTAACCAGGAAAAACGTAGAAAAGTGTAATATTAATAAAAATTAATAATGCACTTATTAAATTTCAATTGACATATCATATGCATGGGATAATATTAAGTTGATGTTTATGAACGATTGTGTTAATACTTACCATAACTTTATACTAATTTAATTTAAACAAACTAAGTTTGGGCCTCATCTAATATTGTTTTTATTTTAGATTATAAATTTTATAATTTTTATTATTTAAATTTATCTGTTAAAAAATTTTTATTGTATAAATTTTTTAATTAT
Organism: Wollemia nobilis; assembly: GCA_028583015.1. Taxonomy (NCBI): domain Eukaryota; kingdom Viridiplantae; phylum Streptophyta; class Pinopsida; order Araucariales; family Araucariaceae; genus Wollemia; species Wollemia nobilis. The sequence continues at coordinate 7,504 of JAQPPZ010006125.1, forward strand.
TATTATTATTTATTTATTTTTTAATTTTTATTATTACTTTTAATAAATATTTTAAATTATCTTATTATTTTTTTATATAAGAGAATTGTTATATCTAATTTTATTTCCTATTTTTAGTTAATCATATAAATTGTGATTTTTCATAAAAATTTGTAAACTCATTTAATCAAGTAGTCTTAAATCAAGTAGTATTAGCTTAACCCATTAAATTTCTCGGAAATTTAAAGAGGAGACCAAAGTTCAAATCTTGTCAAGCGTTAAAAGGATAATATCCAATTGTAATACCACTTTATAATAATAATATAATATAAGTAAAACCCATTTTAATCTTTGAAAAAAAGAATCATATAAATTATATAATTACCTTTTATATCTAATTATAATACCATTATATAATAATAATGTAATATAAGTAAAACCCATTTTAATCCTTAAAAAAATAAACATATAAATTATATAATTACCTTCTATTTTATTACTTTTTGAAAACAACCCCTACTAGTTATCATACTGTTAACGACTGCGTAACAACTTCTACTTTACCCTCAACTCATATCTAGCTTAATTAAATAAACTTCTACTTTACCCCAAAGTCATTTCTAGCTTATTTAAATAAGTTTTAAGAAATCGTTATTATCTTTTGAGAAATGTCAGAATTTCTTTATATGGATGCACCGTTGAATCTTCGTATAGTGCACATCACCTATTAAAAAAAATCAATCAGGATTGATGGCATCGTTGAATCTTCGTATAGTGCACATCACATATAAATTAAAAAATTAAAAAGTAAAATTAAAAAACCAAATCAGAATTGATGGCACCATTGAATCTTCGTATATGCACATCACATATTTAAAAAAAAAAACCAGCAAATCAGAATTGATGGCAAATATTACACAACAAAGCAACATACGACAAAAAGAAGCGTCTAGTGGTGGCTTCGTGTATATATATAAACATATAATTTTTTAGACTGGATTACGTAACTAATTTCTTTTTGGCGGCATAGTCACTACAAGGACATAAAAAAAAAAAATTTCTTTAATAACGTCACGTTTATAGATATAAAAGTATATTAGATATTCTATAAAAAAAATATATATATATATATATATATATATATACCGCGTGGTGTATGTAAGTGTTGTTGTATACTTGGAAAGTTTACAAAGAACACTGACTTTTTCAGGCTTGAAGGTAGTGGTTTAAGAGTAGCCCGTTAACGGGCAAAGTCAAATCATTCCTATCCGAGGTTTTTAATTTGAAACTGTTTTCATCTAGGACTTCAGAAATTTGATACAGACCCAACCTCAAACAATCAAATTTTTCATGATCTCTTTTCTTTTCATGCCTTTTATCCCACAACAATATTAGGTCTGCAACTTTAAATGTTTTGATTTTGGACCTCTTATCAAACCATATTTTCACTAATCTAGATGTTTGCTGAAATGAAGCATGGCCTCATCCCTTTTCTCATCAAGACGCATTAACTGTGTCAAACTAGTTTCAAGTTTATCATTAGTTCCAATATATTATTTCATGAAATGTAATGTTTGTAATCTTAGATTTGTGGGAAAAATGGGATCTTTTCCATAGACTAAGTGATAAGGAGATGTTCCTATTGATTCTTTGGTTCTAATCCTATCATCCCAAAGGGTATATTTTAATTTCCTATGCCAATCCCTAGGATTTTTTTCAAGTAATTTTTGATTACACAACAAATTCTTATTGGAGGATTCCGCCAAACCATTATCTTGTGGGTAATAATTTGAGGAGAATTTCAAACTCACCATATTATCATATGCCCAGGTTGCAAATTCCAAATAAGAAAAGGCAGAGCCGTTATCACTTACAATTGCGTTGGGCATTCCGAAACGAGTCACAATATTATCTTCTAAAAACTTAATAACAACCTCTAAGGTGGCATGCTTAGTGGGAATGGCTTCAGTCTACCTTGTGCAATAATATGTAGCAGTAAGGATATACTTATGGGAATCATATGATTTAGGATTGATGATCCCAAAAAAATCCAATCCCCACTGTGCAAAAGGCCTTGCTTCTACCACAGACTATAATGGCATTGCAACATTTCTTTCTGTATTGGCCGCCACTTGGAATATGTGACAAGATCTCACATGAGTGTGAGCATATTTAAAAAAATGAGGCCAATAGTATCCTGCTCTAAGGACTTGATGTGTCGTCGCATTGGTCGACCCGTGTCCTATTCCATACTTACCATTAAACTCCTTTAGTATTTGGGTTGCCTCCTCTTGATTAACACAACGAAGGTAAATCCCTTCGTGGTTTCTCCTGTATAAAACACCAAACCTTATTAGAAAGTTTGTCGACTTCAAACGCAAATCTCTACGCTGAGTAGAATTCAAATGCAATGGCCACCTACCATTTAGCAAGAAATACACTATGTCAACATGTCAATCATCCTTATATCTTCTACTTCATAATGTTGGCATGAAACTAAAGGATCGCTCTTTGCTATGGACTTGACCAAACCTTGTCCACGCACTATTTTTATAGGTCGGATTTCTAAATTGAATTCTTGAAGTGTTGAAATCCATTTGCCTCGTCTTTATCAAGTGCACAAATTTGTCAATTTAAATATGTACTTTTTCTCTACTACTCTTTTACTTGCATCACCTTGAACATTATTTCACCTTGTGCATGTGGAGTTATAACATCTTTCAATGTATCCATGCAAAGCTTCATTAGCATATCGATGGCATAGTTATATTGTATAATAAGGATCCCATCATGTGTTTTATTTAATTATATTCTAAGAAAATAATGCATAACATTTAAGTCATTCATTTATAATTCTCACATCATAGCTTGCTTGAACTTTATCTTCATTGTTGATAAATTTCCCATGAAAATTAGAATATTAGTATACAAATAAAAAATTAAAATATTGCCATATTCATTATTATAGTATAATGTGTGCCCATTCTTTCTTCATGGAACTTTAAAATATATTAATTAATTATTGAATATCATGTCCTTGGTGGGTTTTTGAGTCCATATAAAAATTTTCAGCTTATAGATATATTTTTCTTTCACTTTAGCTTCAAATGATTGTAGTTATTCCACATATACTTCTTCAATTTTTTCTATTCAATAATGCAATCTTTACATTATGTTTATGCCCAACCCATCTTCTTTGGGATGTCAAGGCTAAGATTATTTTTATTATGTCTTATCATGTGATGAATGAATATGTATCATTATAATCTATGCCAATTTATCATGCATACATATTTTCCTGTAGCTTTGATTTTTGTGTATCAACCTTAGTTCAAAACATCATCAAGAAATCACAAGTTCTTACAAAAAATTGTGAGAATTTGTCTGGAATGTTTTTTTTGAATTTTCTTGGCGTCGATAAAGTCACCAACTCAAAGTGATTTTTGCATCATTTATTTCCTAATTTCTTATGATATTTTATACAATAAAATGATTCTATTATTGAAATATATTTATTGAATTATATACTCATTCATTTTATATATCATTAAAGTGAAGGACATGAAAATAATGGGGAAAAGCACCCTCTAATTGGTGATAGATTATTTTTGATATTGTCGTTGGACCAAGCAAAGGTAAAATATGATGTTAAACCTAGATTTCTAATATATGGAATGAGTAAAGCAATAGAAAGTCCTTATAAATTAAGGTTTATGAAGGTGGAAGCATCTCCTATAGATATTCATCTTATTGGAAGGGTGTTTACTAAAATCCATAAGCATAACCTTTGGCAATGTGTGAGTTAAAAAAAGTTATGATTATTTTAAGAGGAGAGAGGAGGAGAACTAATAAGGTTATCTATGTATAGTCAAATAATTCTACTCATGTCTTAATTTAATAAAACTTCTCTATGATTGAATAAATAATAGGAAAGGATAATGCTTTGAGTTCATTTTTAGTATTTATGTTGGTTAATGACCACTTTGTAGAAGACAAAAACAACTATAAAACTTATATAGGTTCTCTAGTATCTAAGCTTGTGTTAATAAAGCATTTTATAATTCTTAATATACACATTGTACAGAAAGGATTTTGCATTGTCAATATTTTATTTTGTTGGAGATTCTTGTCATTTCTAGAATAAGTAAATGTATGAAAAGATAAAATTTTAACATTTCAAATTTTAAATGTAATTAATATGATTTTTTTATCAAGAACAAAATCAATTTTTGGCTCTCCATTTGTTTCTTAAAATATTATTTCTTAGTTTATTGAAAAAAATCATACTTATTTTACCAATTTTTCCTGATTTGCTACTAAAATCTCTAAAATTACGCTATTGATTTTATTACAAGTTACAAATTGTTAGACTATGGTATCAACCAATTCATACTATTGTGATTTACCTTGCAACAAGTGCATTTCTCTCATCATAATCTATGTAATTTGTTATGCATACTCATTTTTATCTAGACTTGCTTTATGTATATATATTGATTCATCATTATTATATTTGTTGAATACCCACTTTAGTCCAATTAGATCTCCATTCTTTTGAAATTCATACAACTCCTAGGCATATTTCTTTTCAATTACATTCCACTTTTATTTCATATTTTTTGTGTATATATTTTTTTATGATGCTTCTTCAATACTTGAATGTTCTAGTTTAGTCTTCGATAATATTGTAGAATTCACCATATCATATTTCTCTTATTTTAATATTTATTCTTATGATTGCACTTTGATTATTGTGAATCTCCTCTTAAAATTTTGATCTAATATATGGTAGCTTGGACGTGATTGTAATTTCATCTTAACTTTTGTACATGCCTTTGGAAAAATTCTTGTGCCTCTACCTTATGCTTGTGACACACAAAAATATTCAATTATGATACTCTTCTCATTATTTCTTGATTGTTATACATGTACTCCTAATTCATCAAAAAATTTATCTCTAGATAAAAGGCATTGCCTAGGTTTGGGTTTAAACATCTATATAACTTAGAATAAACAACAAAAATGCATTCTTAAATTTGTGGACCTAAGTTCTTCCTTTTTTATGTTAAACATGAACATGACATAAAGAACCAAACACTTTCAAATGAAATCAAAGGTTTCTTTCCATACCATATCTCATGATAAGTCATATTGTTTATTATAATTATAGGATTTCTTTTGAGTATGTACACTACTATTTTAACTTGTTTAACACAAATTATTTCCAAATCTTCTTCTAGTACCATGGTTCTTGAATACTCAAAAAGCATATATGTTATATTTAGCAATATTTTCTAGAAATAAACAAAATCAATATATTACCTAGAAAGAAATAACTTATACACAAAAAATGCAAATAAAAGGTGTTTATAGGTAGAAACATAATCTTACTAAATGAAGAATATGCATTGTAGCTAAAAAATAATTGTTGGGCTCAAGGGGTATAAATATATAAATTATATGTGATCCTAGGTTAAGGTTAATAATTAACTTAAGATTTTTTATTGAAATATTATAATAGAAAATTTATATAAGATGTAAAAAGGCTCATAGGGATATATAAATAAATATAATTACACAAAATTTGATTGTGGTCCTAAGTAAATCTTAAAATAAATTACTCCAACATACCCACTAATGTTGAATGTGAGTTATGGAAATGGAACCTTACTAATGATCCCCTTGAGGATCACTCTCCTACTTCAACTATCTTGTAATCATACAAAATATACCTTAGGAATGAACTTGGTCAAGACATCCATATACACTACTGATAACACATAGAATAGATCAAACATCTCGTGGGCATGAAGCCATACAACATAGTGCATATAGGAATTGATATACTTTTTTTTTAAATAAAGGGGTAAAATTTTATTGATAAAAATTCTAGATTACAGAGTACAAATGAGCTTCCAACCAGGACTCAAATAAACAACCAAACATGCTAAAACCACTAGACTAGATTGACACCCACAGAATACAACAAGAAAAAACCACATTAAGTCTTTACATCCTTGTGGATCAACTTCCATAGGCGTTGAGAGCCCCTAGATGGGAGACTTTTCCAGTTATCGATAATCCAAGGATCCAACAACTCAGAAGCTCTTTTGGTCAGGTAATCAGCAACCACATTCCATTCCCTTGGATTATGTACAAAGGATATAAATTCAAACTCTTCACTCATTTTGAGAATTTGAATGACTATAGAGGTCAACTGCCAATTAATTTCCTCTACCCTTTTACTGTTTAAAATATTAACCATAATTTGAGAGTCAGACTCGCATATAATCCTATACCAGCCAAGAGAAAACCCCCTCTGCAAGGCCTCAAGAATTGTAAGAGTTCCATAAAATTATTGGAGTGAACACCTTTGTAAATTGAAAAGAAAAAACTGACACCACCAGCAGAATCTCTCCCAACACCACCAATTCTAGCATGTCTAGGATTTCCCCTGGATGATCCATTAGTATTAATTTTTAAAACTCCTCTAGGGGGTGTCCTACACCTACCATCTCTCCTAACCTTCTTAATGATTTGAGGAACCCTGCTAGGTCTAGAAGAGTTCACACCATCCCCAAAGAGACCAAGGGCTTGTTGTACCTTCTCATCCCTAGAATCCAAAAGAGGGTCCACATCACATTTGCTATGGATGGTTTCCTAAATCATACACAAGATCCTTTGCTAGATCTGTTGAACAACAAAATGACTACGCTAAAATATGTGATGGTTTTGTTTGAGCCAAATCTGCCATATGATGCAATAAGGGCCCAAATTCTAAACCACATGAAGGAAGGGGTCCTTGGCCAGAGGTCTGCCCAAACTAATCGAAAACTCCACCAGGGACAACACATAAAAACATGGATGGTTATAGGTGCTCCACCAACGGTGCCAAATGTCTCTGAAAAAGGAGCATTGGAAAAATAAATGAGAAGAGTCATCCTCATTCTTACTGCAAAGGACACAAAAAGAGGGACCCTGAATTATCCTCTTCCTCACATTATCCTAAGTGAGGCATTTATTACAAGCTACCAACCAGAGAAAGAAGTTACATTTCAGCCAAGTAAATTTGTTCCACACTTTTTTCCACAAGTTATAGGAAGACTCCCATAATTTTTCTCATCAAGAACTTGATAACCATAGGCTACCGAGTAGGTTCCCTTGGGATCAGAGTTCCAAGAAAGAATATCTTTACCCCTCAATGAAGAACATGGACTCCTCATAATAATAAGAGCAAGCACCTCTTTGTCCTTGGAAAGTCTCCCCTAGGGCCATTCTTGCAGATATTTCCACCTGTACATCTTCATATTTTTAAAATACTAGATTTTTTTAAAGTCCTCCATACGAGACCAGTCTGATTCCAAGAAACAAATTCTTAGGGAACATAACCTAGGATATTGATAGAATATAGGAGGGTGACCATCCCAAGAATCCTCCCAAAAAAGAGTATCTGATCCCCAATTACAAATCCATAACAAACCCTACTTGATTAAATTAGCTCATCTTTTTAGAGTGTCCCAGATAACTGAACCTTTCCCAACCAAGCTAACTCTAGGGATCTCAACCTTAGAAATACCTCTCAAGTATTTACAAGATAATATTTTAGCCCAAATATGATCTTGAGAGGTACACCATATCCAATAAAGTTTTGCAACCAAATCCTGCCCAAAAAGAGTAGTTTATCGCAACCCAAGGCCTCCCTCTTGCACCGACCTACATATAGAATCCCACATAACCAAACTCTATTTATATTGATCAAGTTTTCTAGACCATAAAAATTGTCTTGACAAAGCATCCATGTCCTTGATGAAATGAGAGGGAGCTATTTGTACAAAACATCTATAAATGGGTAAAGCTTGAACAACATATTTTAAAAGCAACACTCTACCTACAATGGATAGCCATATTAAATTCCAGTGACTCACCTTCCTTCTAAACTTTTCAAGCATAGAATGCCAAGAAGATATAGGTAGAGGATGAGATGATGTTGGACATTTTGAGTCCCCAAGTCAAATTTGTCTTTGATGTCACCAGATGAAGTCATCATTAATATCAAAGAATTCAAAAATAAACAAAGGGGATAAAAATGGTTATTTGATATCCATGAAGAAGGCCAAAGATCAAGTGAATAAGTGCAGAAGTTAAGAGTTTAAAAGGAGATATAATGTTTATTTTTATAAATTATTTAAATTCAGTGAGAATTTAAATTTTATAAATAAATATTATATATGACATGAAATACAACTAGAAGGACGTATTTTATCAAAGGTATAATATTATAATAATGGTTATTATAATATTAAAGGTGATATGGTGAAAACCCAAATAAAATATTTATAATTCTTATTATAATATTTTATAATGCAAAAGTAGGTTCTATAAAGTCTAAATATATTTTATAAACCCAAAGGTTGGATTTAAGATAAAAGGCATTAGAAGCCTTTATAATATCCATCGACGTTGTAGAAGATAACATGGAGAGCACCAACGTCTTTAGAACAATGGAGGAAGCATATAAATACAATGCCCAAAAGTTCAATTATTTATCCTTGCTCGAAAATTAAAAAGATTGCATGTGAAGAAAAGAGGTCGTGAGATTTTGTAAAAGTTGTGACAGAGAAGTGTTAAGGGAGGAATATTTAATCCTTGAAGTTGCATAGGACAACGTGGCCTAGTGGTATTTTGGGAAGCACAAAAGCACTGGCTTGCAAGAGGGTTTGCGTTTGAATATCAATGGGTGCATCATGAGTTGTGTTGGTTAAGGTACCCAAGGCGCACGTTCTTTTGCCCAAAGTAGAAGGTGTGAGGAGATTAAGAAGCACGTGGTGCTTCATTAATCTCAAACGAGCGCTTGGCTCATGCGGTGACTTTGGCCGTGGTTAAGGCGTACATTGGGGGTAACGTTGAGGGTTTGATTCCCTCCGAAGACAAGGTAATATTTTTGGTTCTAATTTTAATCAAATGCCTAAGTTGGAGTTATAAGGTTGTTTAGTGGTTTATGTTTGGAAAGGTTGATTTGTAATAAAGTTGTGGTAGTTGAGAATTATCGTTAGGAGTTATAAGGAGATTTTTATTTTTTACTTTTAATAAAGTCTTAAATTGCTATAGTGGTATATTGGAGGATTAAGACTTTGTGGTTATTGTGTTATTTTGAACTAAGGGTTTTTGTGATTATTTTGAGGGTGTTGATTATTAATCAAGTTGGAGTGATAAGGTGTAAATTTGATATTGTTTTTGTGTTATGTTTTGTTGAGAAAATTATCCTCTAACCCTTATTGATATTGTCAAAGAAGTAATTGTGAGTGTGGCAGATTTGTGAGATCAACTGCTTGTCAAGAAAAAAGGTATGGGCAAATACTTCTTTGGTTGAGTTGATTGAATGGCTTACTAGAAAATAAATTTTGGAGTGAAAAGGATTTGATTAGGTTTTCCTTTTTGAATGTGTTTGAGTTAATGCTTCAAGGTTTTCTAAAATTAAGAGTTGTGATTAAAACCTTGTTTTATAAGCATTGTTGTTGAAACCATTGATTGTGTGAAGAACTTGAGTTAATGTTTGAAAAATCATGAGTATCATTTTTATGTGAAGAATGTTTTATAAGCATGGTTTTTGAAGTGATTTGTAATGCAATGAAATTGAACTAGGGTTTGAAAATATCATGAGTATCATTGTTATGTGAGATTTGTTATTGAGCATTGTTGGAAATATTTTGAGTTGGATGATACATGCTTGGACTAGGGTTTGTGAGCAAGAGTTGTTGCTTGAGTGATTGGTTGAGTAATTTGATTAAGAATAGACAAGTGGATGTATGAAGTGATTGTTCAAGTTTCATAAAAAAAACTATTCTATATTATGATTTGAGTTGTGAAAGAGATTGAGTTGTAAGAATAGAATATATTGAGTCTCTAACAATTCTATTTATGATTCTATGAGATTGAGTTGAGAAAGTGATTGAGTTTTGAGTATAGAACATATTGAGTCTCTAACAATTCTCTTTATGCTTCTATGAGATTGATTTGAGTTGAGAAAATGATTGAGCTTTGAGTGCAGGAAATATTGAGTCTCTAACAATTCTCTTTATGTTTCTATGAGATTGGACAAGTTCTGTGTGGACTTGTTAAGAAGATTTGAGGTAAGTATTTGAGAAGACTTGTGGATTGATTTTGTGTGAGCTTTTGTGGAAGATTAAAATACATATTTGGTTAATTCCTAGAGAGGACTTATTGAGAATATTTGGACAAGTTCTGTGTGAGATTGTTGAGCAGATTTGAGTAGGTTCTAAGTGGACCTAAGTGGACCTCTTGAGCAGATTTGAGTAGGTTCTAAGTGGATCTATTGAGTATATTTGAGCAGGTTTTGAGTGGACCTATTAAGCAGATTTGAGCAAGTTCTGAGTGGACATGTTGAGCAGATTTGAGCAGGTTTTGAGTGGACCTATTGAGAAGATTTGAGCAGGTTCTAAGTGGACCCATTGAGCAGATTTGAGTATGTTTTGAGTGGAACTATTGAGTAGATTTATGCTAGACCTACTGGACTATGTTTAGTGTAGATTTGAGAGGACTTATGCTAGACCGATTCGATTGTGTTTAGTATAAGAGTTGAGAAAATTTGTGCCTAGACTGAATGAAATGTGTTTAATGCAAATTTGAGTGAGCTTGTTGAGCAGACTTGTGCTAGAGCAACTAGACTGTATTTAGTACAAGAGTTGAGCAAAGCTATGCTAGACTGACTAGACTATGTTTAGTACAAAATTGAGACAGATATTTGGAGGTGATAGAGCAAAGAGGACAATAGTCTCTAGTGGATAGAGATCCATCAGCCAAGGCAATGAGGATAGGTCTTATGAGTGGGGATAAGAGTCTTTAGTGGGGAGAGATCCACAAGCTAGTATAGTGGAGGTAATAGTCTTCTAGAGGATCACAAATCAGAGTAGAGGAGAAGGAGTTCTCCTATGGATAGAGATCCACAAACTATATTTAGGGGATCAAAATATCCTTTGGATAGAGGTCCATAAACATTGTAATTGGTAAGGATTCTCAAGAGATTGATTGAGAAAATTTAGTGAAATATTTTCTCCATGGAAGTAGCCATCTTTGGGTGAACCACATTAAATTGGTGTCTCTATTGTGTATGGTGTTTTGTTCATTGATTTGATTACTGCTATTGATACTGCTATCTATACATTGCATATTATTTATTTGGAAAGAAAAATAAATAGTGCTCTTATACTATTCGCCCTCCTCTCAGTATAATCTTGTGTTCTTGATTTGGTATCAAAGTGGGTTCATTCGAAAGAGTTTAAAATCTTGAAGGAAAAGCTAATAAGAACATAATGTATCCTAAGGATGAATCCTCAAGTAATTTAGCACCAATATTTGATGGAAGTGACCACATGTATTGGAGTATGATGATGAGGTTCTACTTGATGGCACTTGGCAATGAAGTTTGGTATGCAATGGAATTTGGATATGATCCAGAAGTCAATCCTCCTATAGATAAGGAAGGTAAGCTATGACAACACTATAATTCAAAAGCAATGAATGCACTTGTAAGAGGTTTGCGTAGATCATAATCTATGAAGGTTATGCATTGTAAAACTACAAAAGAAATATGGGATAAATTGCAATGTATATGTGAGGGAGATAAAAGTGTTAAGAAAGTAAAGATACGAAATCTCAAAGGACAATTTGAAGCATTGAGAATGAATCATGATGAAAATATTAGTGCCTATCTAATTTGAATTGATGAGGTTGTTAATAATATGCAAGGACTTGGAATGAAGATTGATGAATCAGATGTTTGTGATAAAGTCTTAAGATCTCTTCCAAACAGATTCAGTGAACATGTTTCTACTATAGAAATATCATTGGATGGTGATACTTTGACAAGAGATAAGTTTCTTGGTATGCTAATAACTTTTGAGATAAGAACAAAAGATCCTACTTCCAAAAAGGAAGCAACATTCAAAGCAATCAAGGAAACAAAGGGTAAGAAGTCAGAATCAAGCAATGAGTCTTCTAGTGATGAAGAAGACAATTATGATAGAAGAGATGAAGGTTCTAGAAGACCCATAGATATAAGATCTGTTAAGTGTTTCAATTTTGAAAAGTATGGACATTTTGCAACAGATTGTAAAGAACCAAAGAACAACAATGGTGAAGAAAAATAGGATCACAGGTACAGGAAATCAGAATGATATAGGTATTAAAAGAAAAGCAAGGATGGAAAAAGCAGATAAGGAAAAAATTTCTTTCGAAACAAAAGAGGAGCTACTATGCAGATAATGCAAGTAAGTACTCAAATGATAGTGATGCTAGTTTTTCAGACAACAATAGAGATGAAGTCCTATTTATGATTGAAGAAAAAGAACCAGTTAAGAAAAAGACTCTAGTTATTCTCAAGTTTTTTAGATGTGGTAACTTTGGACATCTTGAATATGATTTCACAAGGTATGGTTATAGTTTTAGTGATGATGAATATGAAGATGCACATGAAATACCAGATGAAAATATTCTAATGGCATTAGAAGAAGAATTGAGTGATCCTATATAAGACAAACCAAAAGAAAGTAATGATGTGGACAAAGGCAAAAAAATAGAAGATTATTCAGAAGAGAATGGTTATGATATCAAGGGAGAACTTATATATGCCCTTGAAACGGTAAATAAGGTAAGGAAGCAACACTCTAAACTTGAAATTCAATTTCAATAATGTGATGAAGAAAGAAGATTTCTCATAGAGGATTTAGAAAAATCAAAGGCTAAAGCAAGGAAGTTTAGAGACAAGTTAGAAGCAAAGATTTTGGAATGTGAGAAGTTAGAACAAGAAGTGGCACTACTAAAAAAATATTTAGAAGATTCCAATAATAAGCTATACAAGTATGTAAATAGTGCAAAGAGTGTGGATAAAATAGTTAAGATACAAAGAGGAACAACAAATAAAATGGGTCTTGGTTCTAAACAGGTTCAAAAGAAATGGGAAGATGAGTCAACTTCAAGCCTTGAATAAGAAGAAACTTCATATGAAGATACATCAGAAGAAGACAATGTAAGAGGTAGTGAGACATCAGTGGATGAGTTGGACAATAAAGGGTTCAACAAAGACAGGAACAATGCACAAAGAAGATATAAATGGAACAACAATCAGAACAAGATACCAATGAGGTCAAGACAAATAAGCTTTAATGAAATATGTTTTTCATGTCACAAGTTTGGGCACATGGCTTCACAGTACAGGACACATGAAAGATAAGAATATGAGGATAGATAAATTTTCCATGGGTATTGCTACTCATGTAATCAATTTGGTCACAAAGCTATGAATTGGAGAGTTCATGAAAAAAGAGGATATGGCTTCACTAGGAGAAATCCTAAGACATTTGCACCTCCAAGGAATAATAGCATTAAGTGTTATAAGTGCAATAATGATGGTCACACAACAAAATGGTGTAAAGCAGACATTCCAGATATAGGTATGAACATGAACAAGAACATGAACATGAATAGGAATATGAACAGAAATAGGAACATGAAAATGATTGGGAACAAAAAAAGGAACATGGATGAGAATAGAAACAGGAACTTGGATGTGAATAGGAACAGGAACAGGAACATGAACAAGAATGATGACAAGAACATGGATTATGACATGATAATTAGAGGAATCAAAAAACTCAAAAAAGAAGGAAAAAGGATAAAGGCAAAGAACAATACCTTTTGGGAGTAGAAATAATCACACCCTAGAATTAACCACCTCAAAAGGAGGTGGGGGATGGGCTAAGCTAAGAGGCTCATTCTTAGCCTCGAGCCTCAAAGGTGACCCTTTGCCATTGATATCAAAGGAGGAGAGATTTGTGTAATGGGGATATTTGAGAGAGCATTGAGCCAGGGTGAGCAATTTCCCAAGGGGAGAAAAATAAAAAGTAAGGTCAGGTTTTGGTAATAAGAGTATGGTTTATCATCAATCACAAAGGGGGAGATTGTTGGATATTTTGAGTCCCTAAGTCAAAGTTGTCATTGATGTCACCAGATGAAGTCATCATTAATATCAAAGAATTTAGTAGGAAACAAAGGGGATGAAAATGGTTATTTGATATCCAGGAAGAAGGGCAAAGATCAAGTGAATCAGTGCAGAAGTTAAGAGTTCAAAAGGAGATATAATATTTATTTTTATAAATTATTTAAATTTAGTGAGAATTTATATTTTATAAATAAATATTATTTACGATATGGAATATAGTGATAAGGAGGTATTTTGTCAAAGGTATAATATTATAATAATGACTATTATAATATTAAAGGTGATATGGTGAAAACCCAAATAAAATATTTATAATTCTTATTATAATATTTATTAATGCAAAAGTAGGTTCTATAAAGTCTAAATATATTTTATAAACCCAAAGGTTGGGTTTAATATAAAAGGCATTCGAAGCCTTTATAATCTCCACCGACGTCATGGAAGATAACATGGAGAGCATCGATGTCTTTAAAACAATGGAGGAAGCATATAAATACAATGCCCAAAAGTTCAATTAATTATCCTTGCTCAAAAATTAAAAAGATTGCATGCGAAGAAAAGAGCTCGTGAGTTTTTGCAAAAGTTGTGACAGAGAAGCGTTTAAGGGAGGAAGATTTAATCCTCGAAGTTGCATAGGATAGCATGGCCTAGTGGTATTTTGGGAAGCATGAAAGCGTTGGCTTGCAAGAGGGTTTGCATTCAAATCTCGATAGGTGCATCTTGAGTTGTGTTGGTTAAGGTGCCCAAGGCGCACGTTCTTTTGCCAAAATAGGAAGGTGTGAGGAGATTAAGAAGCATGTGGTGATTCGTTAATCTCAGATGAGCGCTTGGCTCATGTGGTGACTTTGGCCGCGATTAAGGTGCACATTTGGGGCAACGTTGAGGGTTTGATTCCCTCCAAAGACGAGGTAATATTTTTGGTTTTAATTTTAATAAAATGCCTAAGTTGGAGGTATAAGGTTGTTTAGTGGTTTGTGTTTGGAAAGGTTTCTTTGTAATAAAGTTGTGGTAGTTGAGAATTATCATTAGGAGTTATAAGGAGATTTCTATTTTTAACTTTTAATAAAGTCTTAAATTGCTATAGTGGTATATTGGAGGATTAAGACTTTGTGGGTATTATGTTATTTTGAATTAAGGGTTTTTATAATTATTGTAAGGGTGTTGATTATTAATCAAGTTGGAGTGATAAGGTGTAAGTTTGATATTGTTTTTGTGTTATGTTTTTTTGAAAAAATTATCCTCTAACCCTTATTGAGACTAGCAAAGAAGTAATTGTGAGTGTGGCAGATTTGTGACATCAACTACTTATTAAGAAAAAAGGTATGGGCAAACTCTTCTTTGGTTGAGTTGATTGAATGGATTACTAGAAAATAAAGTTTGGAGTGAAAAGGATTTGATTAGGGTTTCCTTTTTGAAAGTGTTTGAGTTAATGCTTCAAGGTTTTCTAAAATTAAGAGTTGTGATTAAAACCTTGTTTTATAAGCATTGTTGTTGAAACCATTGGTTGTGTGAAGAACTTGAGTTAGGTTTTGAAAAGATCATGAGTATCATTGTTATGTAATTTTTTTTTATAAGGATGGTTGTTGAGATGAGTTGTAATGCAAAGAACTTGAACTAGGGTTTGAAAAGATCATGAGTATCATTGTTATGTGAGATTTGTTGTTGAGCATTTTTGGAAACATTTTGAGTTGGATGATACATGCTTGGACTAGGGTTTGTGAGCAAGAGTTGTTTCTTGAGTGATTGGTTGAGTAATTTGATTAAGCCTAATCAAGCGGATGTATGAAGTGATTGTTCAAGTTTCATAAAAAAAACTATTCTATATTCTTATTTGAGTTGTGAAAGAGATTGAGTTGTGAGAATAGAACATATTGAGTCTCTAACAATTCTCTTTATGCTTCTATGAGATTGAGTTGAGAAAGTTATTGAGTTTTGAGTATAGAACATATTGAGTCTCTAACAATTCTCTTTATGCTTCGATGAGATTGAGTTGAGAAAGTTATTGAGTTTTGAGTATAGAACATATTGAGTCTCTAACAATTCTCTTTATGCTTCTATGAGATTTATTTGAGTTTAGAAAGTGATTGAGCTTTGAGTGTAGAACATATTGAGTCTCTAACAATTATCTTTATGTTTCTATGAGATTGGACAAGTTCTATGTAGACTTGATAAACATATTTGAGGCAAGTCTTTGAGAAGACTTGTGGACTGATTTTGTGTGAGCTTTTGTGGAAGCTTACAATACATATTTTGTTAAGTCCTAGAGAGGGCTTATTGAGCAGATTTGGACAAGTTCTGTGTGAGCTTGTTGAGTAGATTTGAGCAGGTTCTGAGTGGACATGTTGAGAAGATTTGAGCAGGTTATGAGTGAACCTATTGAGAATATTTGAGCAAGTTTTGAGTGGACCGAACCCACAGATTTGAGTAGGTTCTAAGTGGACCTATTGATCATATTTGATTAGGTTCTGAGTGGACCTATTGAGTAGATTTGAGTAGGTTTTGAGTGGACCTATTAAGTAGATTTGAGTAGATTTTGAGTGGACCTATTAATAAGATTTGTGCTAGACCGACTAGACTGTGTTTAGTACATATTTGAGTGGACTTGTGCTAGACCGAATCGACTGTGTGTAGTACAAGAGTGGAGCACATTTGTGCTAGACCGAATGAACTATGTTTAGTGAAAATTTGAGTGAGCTTGTTAGCATACTTGTGCTAGACCAATTGGACTGTATTTAGTATAAGAGTTGAGCAGAGTTGTGCTAGATCGACTGGACTATTTTTAATACAAAATTGAGACAAATATTTGGAGGTGATAGAGCATAGAGGACAGTAGTATCTAGTGGATAGATATCCATCATCCAGGGCAGTGAGGACATGTATTCTGAGTGAGGACAAGAATCTTCAGTGGAGAGAGATCCACAAGCCAGTGCAATGGAGGCAGTTGTCTTCTAGAGGATCACCATCTAGAGCAGAGGAGAAGGAGTTCTCCTATGGATAGATATCCACAAATTAGATTTAGAGTATCAACATCTCCTTTGGACAGAGGTCCATAAACATTGTAATTGGGAAGAATTCCCAAGAGATTGATTGAGAAAATTTAGTGAAATATTTTTTTGGTGGAAGTAGCCATATTTGGGTGAACCACATTAATTTGGTGTGTCAATTGTGTATGGTGTTTTGTGCATTACTTTGATTACTGCTATTGATAATGCTATCTATACACTGCATAATATTGATTTGGAAAGAAAAGTAAAAATTGCTCTTATACTATTCACCCCCCCTCTCAATATAAGCTTGTGTTCTTCGGATGAAATTGGAATTCCAAGATAAATTAAGGGGAAAGTCTTGACCTAAAATATTAGAATGCGAGCAATCCTAGATTGAATAAGAGGAGGGGTATTGAAGAAGAAAATAGAAGACTTGTCCTCATTAATCAATTTTCTAGAAGAACCAAGATATATGTCAAGAGAATGTCTAATATTTCCAGCTTGCCTTAATAGTGGCAACTTCCAACAAAGTAGTATCATCAAAAAATTGAAGGTGGGAAAGAGGTGGCAAACTACTATCCCACTTCCACTCATGAATTAGACCCTGCCTAACTTGAGACTTGATAAATCTTCCCAACCCTTCTTCCATAATGATAAACAAATAAGGAGATAAAGGATCTCCTTGCTTCAA
Source organism: Wollemia nobilis (assembly GCA_028583015.1). Taxonomy (NCBI): domain Eukaryota; kingdom Viridiplantae; phylum Streptophyta; class Pinopsida; order Araucariales; family Araucariaceae; genus Wollemia; species Wollemia nobilis. The sequence goes on from JAQPPZ010006125.1 coordinate 25,178, forward strand.
TCCCCTTTAGGACTCAAACAACTCTGATGGCTCATTATTAACAAGAACAGAGAATGAGGAAGAAGAAACAAAAATCATCACCCATCTAATCCATTCCTCCTCAAATCCAAAAGCAGTAAGAAATTTTTGAAGAAAGGACCATTTGACCTGATCATACGCTATGGCCATGTCCAACTTAATGAACATAGTTTTCTCCTTAGAATTTTCCATTGAGTGAATAGATTCTGTAGCAATAATAACCCCATCCAGGATTTGTCGGACAACAACAAAACCTCCTTGATCATCAGAGATGATTTTTCTCAACCATATCTTGACCTCTTAGCAATAATTTTTATGATGATCTTATACACAACATTATAGAGAGAAATAGGCCTGAACATATCCAAGGAATTTGCTCCCTCTTTTTTGGTAATAAGCACCACAAAGGTAGCATTTAGGGCCCTTAGCATCTATTTGTTATTTTGGGACTCATGGACCACCTCCAAAAGATCAAATTTGATTAAATCCCAAAAATCCTGATAAAAATCAATCGATAATCCATCTAGGCCTAGGGCTTTTCCTTTTTCATCTTGAATACAAAATTTTCCAACTCCTCAAGGGAAATTAGACCCATAAAGCGCTCATTCATCTCTCTAGAAACAATCGATGGAATACAGTTTAGAATAAGATTTTCATTCTCATCATCTGAGAGGGATTCCTCCTTGAAGAGGGAGGAAAAATACCTCTTAGTCTCTTCTAAAATATCCCTGAAAGAAGAGAGCAGGGCACCTTGAGAATTCACAAGAGAGGTAACCAGGTTACCATTACGGTGAGCCTTAACTGAGTTATAAAAGAAGGTTGTATTCCTATCCCCTTCCTTAAGCCAAACTACTCGAGCTTTTTGTTTCCAAAAATTTTCTTCCCTCAGTTCCCATTCAACAAGGTCTTTCGCAACCTCAAATTCCTCAACGAGAAGATCCTTTGTGAGTCCCGAATCTCTAATATTCCTTGAAGTTTCTTCCACCCTCCTAAGAGCTGCCAGCTTAGCCAAGGAAAGGTTCCCAAAATTTAGTCTATTTTATCTCCTCAATTTATGCTTTACAAATTGTAGTTGCTTCATAAAGGAATACATAGTGGTGCAATGAGGAGGTTTTCCAGTGGTCCACCAGCCTCCCATGAAATCATAAAGCTTAGGATCATGAAGCCACCTAAGTTGAAACATAAAGGAATAATTCTTCTTTAGCCCTAACTCTAGAGTAGAGAGTTTTATAGGTTCAGAATCATAGAACTAGCACTTTTATTATTATCCATCCAATAACAGGATATCATAAACCTATCCAGTCTCTTTAAGATGGAAGCTTCCCCACACCTTTTACTGTTCCAAGTAAATATCCCATTATATGGTTTGATGTCAACCAATTTTAGGGCCTGCCTATTATAACTGAAGACAAGAAAAAATCTCGAGACGATCAACCCCACTGCATTTCTCCTCCAAAAAAGTTATAGAGTTGAAGTCTCTAGCCAAAATACATGGGTACAGGGGAGCCAGACTTCTCACAAAGAAAATGTGCTCCCAAAAATTTACTTTACCATTGTAATAAATAGGAGCATACACATTTGTAAGTAGGATGATTTCACTAGATTCATTATCATACCCGATCATCGAAATAGACCATCTGCTAGAAATCCAAGTAAGAGAGGATATCTTAACTAGATCCCATAAACAAACGACGCCACCAACATATCCACATGCACCAATACATTGGAATTGCCCCATTATCCAAAACATGGGAGTAATATTGAACATACTATTAGTAGCCAATTTAGTCTCCTGAATAAACACCACATTTGGAGAATGTACATAAACCAAATCACAAACAACTTTTTGTCTGGGGATGTTGTTCAACCCCCTTACATTCCATGAAAGGATAATCATTTTTTGAGGTTAGAAAAATGGGAGTCCAATGTTCTCACCAAGCCTGACTCCACCAAAGTCTCCCCAATTAACTTAATTTTATCCTGGTCCTTCTTTCGACCCACCTTCATATTCTTATCCAATTTTTTTTTTAATTATTTTCTAATGCAATCCCAACACCGTAGGAGTTTTGTAGTCCAAGGATGACTGCATCAGTGCTGGAGTAGGAGAGGGCATAACTAAATCTGTACCACTTTCTAAAATATTTTCCCTTGTAGGGCTAAATCCAACCATATCACATATATTCAGATCCAAAGCCCTTTGTTCTTCATTTAAACCCCCTAGATCTGATTCCTTAAGTTCACCTCAAGAAGAGACAACTGATTTGACCTTGTTATATTTGCATCAAGTAGTGACATTTCAAGTATCTCCATGCACTGATCAAGATCATATAATATTTCAAAATGGTTGAGTAGAGCATCTGGTTGGCTATTCTTAAGGTCTCTATTTTCCCTTTGTCCTCTATTTTGGGATTTTACCGAAACAAAGTCTTCCTTATCCTATTCCCATTCCTTTATAGGGTTTTTTCCTTTATCCAAAATTTATCCAGATCGAGAGGGCCCAGGATTTGAAGCCACAGATGAGATAAACTAGGAGAATTTTATTTGCAGGTGGTCATATTCATGATAAATTTGGTAACAAAATGGAAGAGCTTCATAGTCAAGTTTTTGAAACCATGCAGTCGATCCAAACTGTATTTCAATAGAATCTAGAATATAATTATTTAAATCAATTTCAACACAGATACGGGTAACAAAGATTACCTTTTATTCATTGTCTATTGTGATGGTCCAACCGGCTTCCCAAAAAGAAGATCAATCTTATGCAAGATATCAATTCTCCAGAATTCCAATGGGAGCCATAGAAGTCGAACCCATACTGGAACACGCGATGACCACTTCTCTGACGAGTTAAAACCCACATGCCAGGGTTTAAGAAAGAGTCTCACTTGGTTATAGAAATAAGGACCCATTACAAATGCTTTGTTACAATCTACAATACAAGAGAAAACCACAATAAAATAGTTGTTCGCACTCAGCATCACCTCCACATTACATTTAGGATTCCAAGTCTTCCTGACCCAAGCCTCCATAAAGGGGAGAGAAATTCAGATGCCTAAAAATTTACCAATAAGTGCATGTTTGGTTAGATACTCCACATATTTCGCCACCGAGTCTGGTTGAACCACTAGAACCGACCTGGCTTCACATCATTCCAAAAATCTATTGTTGTTTAACAAGTGGTTCCCGATATGCACTAGGAAATCTTGTTCCTTCTAGTAATTTTTAGATGAAAAAACATCACAAGCATGCACTCTCTGTGATGGAACCGATGCCATAATGACATTCCTCAAATTTTTTAGACCTCCTCCACAAACTGCTGCCATCCTCGCAGAGCAGTTTTTCCTCATCAAACCCTAGCAGAGTAGTTTTTCCACATCAAACCCTAGTAGAGCAATTTTTTTCATAGGTTTAGGCATTGATATACTTAATATGTTAATGAAATACTATATTGCAAACAAGTTTCATGAAGCTTTGATTACATAGTGAAGAATTACTAAAATATGTTGTAGTTTATATAATTGCTTCAAAATGATAAGGATCCATCAAAGGTGTTTGGTAACCTTATTGGTAGCATAATATTCAACTTTCATAGAATACTAATAAATAGTGGAATATTATTTATAACACTAAGATATTAGTCTAGAACCAATATAAAAAGTAAATTTGATGGTACCGCATCATTGGTCAAATCATCAATCCCAATCTACATGTAAGAATTCTAGAAAATCAAAGGTGCACTAATGAAGTAGTGAATAATTATTTAATATACACTTGTTAATTATCTAAAACTCATGGGATATCAAAATATACCTTGAATAATATAGAGAAGTATCCTAACACATGACCATTAGAATGTACTCGAAGCTTCAAACTAGAAGCAAAGGGAGATCATACAGGTTTGTACTCCTCCCTCTAAAATTGTTGTAAAAGAGGCATGTTTGGGATAAGAAATGGTGATCGTAGAGGGTGAGTAAGAATTATTTATGACCTAAATTTGCATTCCTTATACTATAGAGTAATTACCATTGGAATTTAGAATGAAAAATATCATGGCCTAAATTGAGTTTGTTATTAAAATAGTAATTTTATGGTATTTATAGAACTAATTCTATGTTTTTTATTGAAAAATGAGGTTGAGACGGTTTGTATATGATGAGGTTTTATTAATATGATAGATTAAGACATTATTTTTTATCATGGGATATCCTACATTATTTTTGAGGAAGGAGTCCCTTTCAATTTAGTAAGGTGGATCACGAATTGGTGAAAATAGTGTGAATTTTTACCAAGTTTCCATGCCTTAATTATTTTGTTCTTGTTTCTCCATTAGTGTATAAAAATAGGATAGGTAGTGCATGAAAATAGCAAGTAATATAATCCATCTAAGAGTGATGGTGTTATGATTCACTTCCTAGATTTAATTTTTCTTAGCTAATATCATTTGACATGGGTGCTCACATTTATGAATAAATTATACTTCTAATTTTAGAAGTGAAGACACTTGGGTGTAACCTATTTGGAAAAAGGAAATATATAAAAACTATATTTAGTAGGGTCTTATGGATAGTATGGGGAAGGTGTATACTATGGCTTCATAATCATTTTGGGACTAAATTACCCACTTGAGAAGGCCACCAAAAGTTAATAGTATATGCCTGATGCTCTAAAATGTTTTATATACATTAAATTATGATGATTTACTATGATGAATTTTCCTTTTTATTTTTCTAAGGATTAAATATGTTTTGGTTTATATGTTATTGTTTTATTATTATTAAGAAGAGGTAAATATGAACAGGGCCATTACAAAATCTAATCAAAATTTGCAAAAGCAAAAAATATGCTAATGGTTATTTTAGTTTGATTATAAACACAAGCACCTAGACTCAGCTTATAGAATATACAAATATGAATAAATCTATTTGAAATGAATCTAACATAAAATGAATAAACTTAAATATTATAATTGACATTGAAATTAAAACTTACACAAACTATATAGTGATAAGCAATAAATGTTGTCATTGTAATTGTATTTTAATGATAAATATAAGCACCTAAACTCTATGAAGAAGAAAATACATGAGTGTGTTAGATTTTGATAATGGTATATATTAAATAAAATGCAACCACAATATGTAAGATATGCAAGCTAAGATATCTATATGATAATGGCACTAAAATATGTAGGAAAATAATAAGAGAAACTTTTGCAATAACTCAAGAATATACCATTAATGAAGGAATACAAAATAGTACAATGCTCTATGATGGAGGACATGAACACTTCATAACTTCTTTGAAAGAGCTACATAGTACCTACTACTATACTCTAGTTGTTGTCTATATGTTTCTCTATATCTCTATATCACTCACTATAAGGTCTTTATATAGGAAGATAGGTTCCTTGGCCCTTACTCTACCTATGACTCTCTAACTACATTTCCTATGACTAATGTACAAGTGAAACCCTTGTACATTTACATCATTACACATTGACAATTGTACATTTATTACATTGTTGGAAGTAACTACTTTACGTTACTCTAAAGGAAACTCCTACTATAGTTAATGTACCAAAGATAGCACATTGATATGCACCAAATAATATAATATATTCTTTAACACCCCCCTGTATTACATTATTTGGGTATTAAAGACTTTATTATTTAGTATGAATCTTCATAAATTTCTATCTTTTCTAAGAGATATTTAACTTCATGTTCATCTATAGGTTCTACTAGTTCTTCAATTTCTTGAATCCTTTGAGCTATATGTCCTTTTTGATTCCCTTATCGATATTCCAATTGAGGATAATTCTATTGACTATGAGAAGGATATGAACATTAAAATTGTTGTTGATGAGGATTATTTTGATATTGCCTTGGTTAAAATGCCCTATTTAGCTGGCTTCCATGGTTTGTCTGATTTTTGTGATTCTAGTTTTTAGGATTGAATCTGTAGTAATCAATGTTATATCATTTTATCCTACAAACATGAAAATATTTGGTATTCCATGGTCTTGATCCTTTTGAGGATGAGGTAATTTTTCCCTGTGGAGTATCTTTTGAAACCAATGCATTGTTATTCATTTCATCTTTCACTATATTTTCCACTTCATACTCTTGAATAATATTGACTAATTCATCAAAGGAAGTATCTTTACTTAGAACTTGTAAATATGTAACTAGATGCTTGTAGTTATATGGAAGTGCTCTCAAGGTTACTTGAACAAGAAATTTATCTTCAACCTCTTCTCCTAAGGTTAATAATTTTCCTTTAATATCTACTACCTTACTTAGAAATAATTATATACTTTCACCACTGCTCATTTTCAAATAATGTAATTTAGTTTGAATATTTAAGATAGTGGCTTTATTATTTCCCTAAAATATTTTTTATAAGGTTTTCCAAGCTTCTGTAGATGTTCCTAGTGAACTAATGTAAGGTTGCATTTCATGTGTAATGACAAAAAATATTATCATTAATGGCATCACTTTATCCAAACTTCTGAATCTTTGTATCCCCTAAAGTAGGCTTAATTATTGTTCCTTTGATAAATTCTAAAGATTTTTCAACTATCAATATTACCCTTTGTTTTTCCATAAGGAATATTTTGGACCCTTAATTAGTTGGGATTATGTGAAAAAGACATTTTTGATGTCATGATGATTTTTGCGGGCTACCTTATAGCTCCCTAGTTTAGAGTATACGACACAATTTGATAAAACCTTTCTAACACAGGATTTTTAGAATCCTTATGTTTCTCTAGTGGTTTAGAATCCTTGTCTCCTTAGTAACTACTAGTTCACCTTTTGAGTTGATTTTGTAATGTTTTGGGAATGATAATTATAAACTCCTATTTTACCTTATTTCTCCTATGAACTATGTACTTTTCAATTCGGTATGGTTGAATTCCTTTTGTCTCTTTAATGTAACTATGAGACAAGTATAAGCAATAAATTCCAAATTCTTAATCAATCAATCATTTAGGCAATGTTTCTTCTAATCTTCAAGTCTTAATTAAATAGGTTTCTAGATTTCAATAGTTCAAATTTTGGTGTAGAACTCCTTATATCTCCCTAACGTAGAAATTTAGAAGATAATAATATTTGCAATCTAACATTTCAATTATCCAATATTAAAATCCTTATATATCCTACTATGGTTTTTGCAAATATTATAATATATATGTACTTCAACTAATGTACCTTGAAATATCACTTGAATATATAAACGTGCTTTATAATTCACTAATGCTTGGTTAATTATTATTACTCCAATGCAATAGTAAATTTTACCTTATATGGTTCACCTTATATATCATTTTATCCTTAATGAAAGCAAGTAATTTAATTTGATTTTACCTTTATAATGTAGCACACGATATACCTTTATCCTTGCTCCTCCAACGGATCCTTCAAGCACTGTGTTTGTTGAATGATAATGAGTATTGAATATTCCTCTAATAGATGTATTTTCAAAGTCTTATCCTCCTTTAATAACCTTTGACCTCCTTGTGTATAAGTGCTTTGATGTTGAATCTACGTGCTTCCTTCTTCACCTCTCTATGTGGTGCACCTTTCAAATCTATCTATTAATAGTCTTATGTCACTTGGTGTGTTACTATACCCTCTTGATGCTCTTGCCACTTGGTGCAACCATTACTCAAGTGTGTAGGTGGTGAATGGACATTATGGTTTCTACGAGCATTATTTTGTGAGCCTTCAACAATCTTCCTTAGATCAAAATTATTACTATACCCTTAACACTTCCAAGATGAGTGTTACTATATTATGAGTGCTCTCTCCCTATGCAAGAATTATAAGGTGCCTTCTACTATGATGATAAGTGGTACTTATCTTTCTTGCATGTAGATATACCTTAAACATATATTTATTCCTTATTATATTTTGCCAATAGGTGCAAGATATTCTATCATTGCTTCAATGCCTTCTCCTTCTTGCCAACAATTTTAAGCTATTCTATCTCAAGGTTGGATCAATTTGTGATGATTCTAGAGCATTGCAATGGAGTTTCAATGGAGCTTCAATGGTGGATTTAGGTGCTTCCTCTATGCAAGCAATTATTTGAAACTGTATCTTGGGTATAACACCATCATTTTTACCTTATACCTTATGCTTTTATACTTTTAACATGATGTCCTTAGCACTATCTTTATAGTGTGCAATGGATGATAATTTACGTGGATAGACAATAGCCTTTTCACATAGATAGTTAATGCTATCCTTTATGTGGATACCTTGTGCTATGTAATAGACGATAGCTCCTTTATGTGGATGCCTTGAGTTGTAGGTTGATGCTATCATAGGTTCTAGAAGTAGTGATAAATATGGTATCTTTAGACACCTTAGAACCTAGCTATGTGATCCCTTCATTGGCTCTTTTCCTTTTCTTGAAGTTTGCTCCTCAAACTTTGATAATGGACCGCTTGAAGACTGTACCTATGCTACTAATTTTACTGTCTTTAAGATACTCTTGTTGTTGTCCTTCTTTGTTGATTTTGAAAGGACAAGACTAGTGCCAATGTAATATAAATACTTTGCAATAGATAGGATGAAGTAATTTAATTTGCACCGAAGTTATACATCTCCTCAAGTCTTCTTGATGAAGCTTTCCTTGCTTCTTAGATATGGTGGTTTTTTTCTCTATTCCTTGAGAGAAAATAATGATGTATTATTACATTCCTTACTAGACAACACTAACCTCTAACTCTTTTTCTTGAATAAATTAGTAGCAATTAATCCAAGATCTTAATCATGCAACTAATATGTGTTTAAGAGGTTTAAATTTTTACTAAATTTCACTTTAACTAAAATCCTTAGTGCACTTTGAATAACTAATATAGTGCAATAATAATCTCCCCTTATTACTCCTGTAAATGAACTCTCAAAGTAACTTGAAATATGCACTATAATATATGCAAACTTAACTCATGAATACTATCTTCTTTGCTTCAACTTAGATAATAGGAAGGTGATATTTTACTTTCTTTCGAAATATATCTAACTCCTATATTTATGTGTAAGTATTGTCCTTGTAAGAAATTGAATTTTATCCCTTGAAGACTTTAATATGCAACCATTTTTCTTGCAACTTTTAAAGTTTAATATGGTGATTAACAAAACCTAATAATGAAACAAATACTAAAGTTTGACTAATGAACCTTTTGCATGAAATTTTCTTACCTTTAATATCTTTGAAGATGATGTAGTCTTCGTGATTAGATTCACCAAATTGCTACCTTGAAATACATGAACTCACAACTCTCCTTGGCTATCCAGAATAGTTTTTCAAATTCACCAATTTGCAACTTTGTAAACCTTCTAACTCGTTGCTTGAAACTGTAGTTTGATGGCTTCAACTCTCCTTTAGAATGTACCATCAAAGTTTGAACCTTAGAAGCTATTAATGCTACCCCAATTTGTTGCTTTCTTGCTATTCTCAAATATAAAAATTTTAGATGGTAAATAAGTCAATTTCTCCACTAAAATGTTGTCCTTGAATCTCAAAAATTTGGTAGGAAATTCCTCCAAATCGTAACTAATATTTTTCTTCAAGAACCCTTTAGTTTTCTAAAGTGTAATTAGCAATCCTCCTATCTCTAAAATAATATTCAAGCCTTTAATGGCAATCCCAAAATATCTTATATTTGGTGGATTCTTTATCTCCTTTCTCCTTCAACCTCCTTGTCAAAATTTGAATTCAATTTAGGCCTTCTTCTCAAGAATCTAAAATTCTTGAGGTCTTCACCAATATCCTTCAAAATTTGGTAAGCTCCTTGTGAAATCCTTCTCCCTTAGGCTTATTGTCAGATGGAAATTTTTTTTCCAAGTTATTTACTATCAAGAACTTCTCCTTTGTAGTATTTTCTCCAACGAGTTCTCCAAGAATACCTTCAATGGCCTTTTTTGAATCTCCTTCAATAAGGATTTTCAAGCCTTCTCCTGTTATCTCCTTGAGACCTCTTCTCTAGGGTCTTCAATCTCGTAGCTTCTTTGATCTTCCTAATGATACCTTTACTTCAACCTTATACTGTGGAATGTTGCACTAGGATCACCCTCTTATATCATGGAAATCTAGAACAAAACCTTTCTAGTCCTTCTCTATCTCTTCCAAGATTGAAAGTTATTTAATGGGGCATTCTATGGGTATTTTAAAATTATTCGAGATGAAGTCTTCAATCTTCAGTGGAGATCACAAATCTCCTATATTTACCATGATTCTTCTTTGGAGTCTTTTCTCTCAAATCTGCAATAAGGCTCCTCTGGCCTTTTCCTCTTCTACACTTTGTAGGTATGCAATCTCTAGAAATGGGTTCTTTTCTTCGAGCCTCCAAATCTTGAATATTTTATTTTTTGCTTTTGGTGCTGGATTGATTCCAAAGAAAATATTCTTCCTAGATTTATGTAGGAAGCTTCCCAATTTTCTTTGAATTTCCTTTTCTTGCAACAAAGTATTAGGACTATAATGGAAGAAAATTTGAATCTAGAGATAATCAGTATTTACTAGTTGATTTATCAATCTATTAGAATGAATTTTGAGTCCTAGTCTTCACGAGTTTTTCTACAACCTTGTGGAAAGACTCTAGCCAAATGCAATCTCAAAAATTTTAGAATTGGGATTTACTATCTACTCTTAGTCTCACTTGTGGATACCCCTATTTTCTATCTGATCTACCCTGAAATATGTAAGATATACAAGATGATATGTCTATGTTATAATGACACTAATATATGCAAGAAAATAATAAGAGAAACTTTTGCAATAACTCATAAATACACCATTAATGAAGGAATAAAAAATAGTACAATGGTCTATGATGGAGGACATGAACACTCCATAAATTCTTTGAGAGAACTACATGGTACCTACTACTATACTCTACTCGCTCTCTATGTGCTTCTCTATATCTCTATATCACTCACTATAAGGTATTTATATAGGAAGATAGATTCCTTGGCCCTTACTCTACCTATGAATCTCCAACTACCTTTCCTATGACTAATGTACAAGTAGACTTCTTGTACATTTACATCATTGTATGTTTCCAGTCATGTCTAGATCCATGTAGCTAAGTGACAGGTGTTTTAATTTCCTCAGACTCTGAGTCCACTCTAAACCTGAACTTTTAAGCCTCTTCTCCCTTGAAAAAATAATGGCCTTTCAATTAATGGGATTATGTGAAAAAGATTTTTTTGATGTCATGATGATTTTTGCGGGCTACCTTATAGCTCCCTAGTTTAGAGTATATGACACAATTTGATAAAACCTTTCTAACACAGGATTTTTAGAATCCTTATGTTTCTCTAGTGGTTTAGAATCCTTGTCTCCTTAGTAACTACTAGTTCACCTTTTGAGTTGATTTTGTAATGTTTTGGGAATGATAATTATCAACTCCTATTTTACCTTATTTCTCCTATGAACTATGCACTTTTCAATTTGATATGGTTGGATTCCTTTTGTCTCTTTAATGTGACTATGAGACAAGTATAAGCAATAAATTCCAACTCCTTAATCAATCAATCCTTTAGGAAATGTTTCTTCTAATCTTCAAGTCTTAATGAAATAGGTTTCTATTTTTCAATAGTTCAATGTTTGGTGTAGAACTCTTTATATCTCCCTAATGTAGGAATTTAGAAGATAATAATATTTGCAATCTAATATTTCAATTATCCAATATTAAAATCCTTATATATCCTACTATGGTTTTTGCAAATATTATAATATATATGTACTTCAACTAATGTACCTTGATATATCACTTGAATATATAAACATGCTTTATAATTCACTAATGCTTGGTTAATTATTATTACTCCAATGCAATAGTAAATTTTACCTTATATGGTTCACCTTATATATCATTTTATCCTTAATGAAAGCAAGTAATTTAATTTGATATTACCTTTATAATGTAGCACACGATATACCTTTATCCTTGCTACTCCAACATATCCTTCAAGCACTGTGTTTGTTGAACGATAATGAGTATTTAATGTTCCTCTAATAGATGTATTTTCAAAGTTTTATCCTCCTTTAATAACCTTTGGCCTCCTTGTGTATAAGTGCTTTGATGTTGAATCTACGTGCTTCCTTCTTCACCTCTCTATGTGGTTCACCTTTCAACTCTATCTATTAATAGTATTATGTCACATGGTGTGTTACTATACCCTCTTGATGCTCTTACCAGTTGGTGCAACCATTACTCAATTGTGTAGGTGGTGAATGGACATTATGGTTTCTACAAGTGTTATTTTGTGAGCCTTCAACGCTCTTCCTTAGATCAAAATTATTAATATACTCTTAACACTTCCAAGATGAGTGTTACTATATTCTGAGTGCTCTCTCACTATGCAAGAATTATAAGGTGCCTTTTACTATGATGATAAGTGGTGCTCATCTTTCTTGCATGTAGATATACCTTAAACATATCTTTAATCCTTATTATATCTTTCCAATAGGTGCAATATGTTCTATCATTGCTTCAATGCCTCCTCCTTCTTGCCAACAATTGTAAGCTATTCTATCTCAAGGTTGGATCAAATTGTGATGATTCTAGAGCATTTCAATGGAGGTTCGATGGACCTTCAAGGTGGATTTAGGTGCTTCCTCTTTGCAAGTAATTCTTTGAAACTATATCTTGGGTATTAGACCATCATTTTTATCTTATACCTTATGCTTTTATACTTTTAACATGATTTCCTTAGCACTATCTTTATAGTGTGCAATGGATGATAACTTACGTGTATAGACAATAGCCTTTTCACATAGATAGTTTATGTTATGCTTTATGTGGATACCTTGTGCTATGTAATAGATGATAGCTCTTTTACATGGATGCCTTGAGTTGTAGGTTGATGCTATCATAGGTTCTAGAAGTAGTGATGAATATGGTATCTTTAGACACCTTGGAACCTAGCTATGTGATCCCTTTATTGGCTCTTTTCCCTTTATTGAAGTTTGCTCCTCAAACTTTGATAATGGACCTCTTGAAGACTGTACCTATGCTACTAATTGTACTATCTTTAAGATACTCTTGTTGTTGTCCTTCTTTGTTGATTTTGAAAGGATAAGACTAGTGCCAATGTAATACAAATACTTTGCAATAGATAGGATGAAGTAATTTAATTTACACCGAAGTTATACATCTCCTCAAGTCTTCTTGATGAAGCTTTCTTTGCTTCTTAGATATGGTGGCTTTTTATCTATTCCTTGAGAGAAAATAATGATGTATTATTACATTCCTTACTAGAAAACACTAACCTCCAACTCTTTTTATTGAATAAATTAGTAGCAATGAATCCAAGCTCTTAATCATGCAAGTAATATGTGTTTAATAGGTTTAAATTTTCACTAACTTTCACTTTAACTAAAATCCTTAGTGCAATTTGAATAACTAATATAGTGTAATAATAATCTTCCCTTATTACTCATGTAAATGAACTCTCAAAGTAACTTGAAATATGCACTATAATATATGCAAACTTAACTCATGAATACTATCTTCTTTGCTTCAACTTAGATAATAGGAAGGTGATATTTTACTTTCTTTCGAAATATATCTAACTCCTATATTAATGTGTAAGTATTGTCCTTGTAAGAAATTGAATTTTATCCCTTGAAGACTTTAATATGCAACCATTTTTCTTGCAACTTTTAAAGTTTAATATGGTGATTAACAAAACCTAATAATGAAAAAAATACCAAATTTTGACTAATGAACATTTTGCATGAAAGTTTCTTACCTTTAATATCTTTGAATATGATGTAGTCTTCATGATTAGATTCACCAAATTGCTACCTTGAAATACATGAACTCACAACTCTCCTTGGATGTCTAGAATATCTTTTTAAATTCACCAATTTGTAGCTTTGTAAACCCTCTAACTCATTGCTTGAAACTGTAGTTTGATAGCTTCAACTCTCCTTCATAATGTACCCTCAAAGTCTGAACCTTAGAAACTATTAATGCTACCCCAAATTGTTGCTTTCTTGCTATTCTCAAATATAAAAATTTTAGATTGTAAAGCAGTCAATTTCTCCACTAAAATGTTGTCCTTGAATCTCAAAAATTTGGTAATAAATTCCTCCAAAACGTAGCTAATATTTTTCTTCAAGAACCCTTTAGTTTTCCGATGTATAATTAGCAATCCTCCTATCTCTAAAATAATCTTCAAGCCTTTAGTGGCAATCCCCAAATATCTTATATTTGGTGGATTCTTTATCTCCTTTCTCCTTCAACCTCCTTGTCAAAATTTGAATTCAATTTAGGCCTTCTTCTCAAGAATCTAAAATTCTTGAGGTCTTCACCAATCTCCTTCAAAATTTGGTAAAATCCTTGTGAAATCCTTCTCCCTTAGGCTTATTTTTAGATGGAAAAAATTATTCCAAGTTATTTACTATCAAGAACTTCTCCTTGGTAGTATTTTCTCCAATGAGTTCTCCTAAGAATACCTTCAATTACCGTTTTTGAATCTCCTTCAATAGGAATTTTCAAGCCTTCTCCTATTATCTCCTTGAGACCTCTTCTCTAGGGTCTTCACTCTCGTAGCTTCTTTGGTCTTCCTAATGATACCTATACTATGGAAGTGTTGCAACAGGATCACCCTCTTAGATCATGGAAATATAGAACAAAACCTTGCTAGTCCTTCTCTATCTCTTCCAAGACTGAAATTTCTTTAATGGGACCTTCTATGGGTCTTTTAAACTTCTTCAAGATGAATTATTCAATCTTCAGTGGAGATCACCAATCTCCTATATTTACCACGATTCTTCTTTGGAGTCTCTTCTCTCAAATCTGCAATAAGGCTCCTATGGCCTTTTCCTCTTCTACACTTTGCAGGTATGTAATCTCTAGCAATGGGCTCTTTTCTTCAAGCATCCAAATATTGAATCTTTTATTTGTTGCTTTTGGTGCTGGATTGATTCCAAAGAAGATATTCTTCCTAGATTTATGTATGAAGTTTTCCAATTTTCTTTGAATTTCCTTTTCCTGCAACAAAGTATTAAGACTATAATGGAATAAAATTTGAATCTAGAGATAATTAGTCTTTACTAGTTGATTCATCAATCTATTAGAATGAGTGTTGAGTCCTAGTATTCACGAGTTTTTCTACAACCTTGTTGAAAGACTCTAGCCAAATGCAATCTCAAAAATTTTAGAATTGGGATTTACTATCTACTCTTAGTCTCACTTGTGGATATCCCTATTTTCTATCTGATCTACCATGAAATATATAATATATACAAGATGATATGTCTATGTTATAATGACACTAATATATGCAAGAAAATAATAAGAGAAAATTTTGCAATAACTCATAAATTCACCATTAATGAAGGAATAAAAAATAGTACAATGCTCTATGATGGAGGACAGAACACTCCATAAATTCTTTGAGAGAACTACATGGTACCTACTACTATACTCTACTTGCTCTCTATATGCTTCTCTATATCTCTATATCACTCACTATAAGGTATTTATATAGGAAGATAGATTCCTTGGCCCTTACTCTACCTATGAATCTCCAACTACCTTTCCTATGACTAATGTTCAAGTAGACTTCTTGTACATTTACATCATTGCACATTGACACTTTTGAATTTATTACATTACTGGAAGTAACTACTTTACTCTAAAGTAAACTCCTACTCTAGTTAATGTACCAAAGGTGGTACATTGATATGTATAAAATAATGTAATATATTCTCTAACAAAGTGTAGAAAACTTTAATTTGAAATAAATGATGATAAAAATAATTAAGTTCAATGTCTTGTAATATAAAATTAAAAATTGTTAGTCGATTAGAAACAAGTCACCCAAGATATCAAACACACCATAGGAATATATTAATTCTATTTAGCCATAAATTCCTAAATAATGAAATTAAAAATAAATGTATGACCATATCTTGACTCCTATTAGACTTATTAGAATATTTAATAAATTATAAAAAATAAATAACTTTTTATTGAATTAAAAGAAAGAAAAATAGCTATAGATATTATATGGAAAGAGAAATAACTATGTATAATAATAGATGTTACAAACAACTAAATATGATAAAATATCTTATTTTTTAATCTATTACAAGATCATGATAGTTTTCATTTGTAGATATTTATTCGAGATTAATAATTTATTCCTAATAAACAAATTAAAAGGAAATCAAGGAATACAATCTCCTCATTATTATCAACATAATCATAAAAGAATTATTAGAAAGAAAGAATATGACAAATCCAACTCTCTATAGTCTCTTAATCTTGAAAATGATGCTCTTAGAATTTGTTTAGTGTTAACTTGGGTCTTTATGTTATATGTAGATATCCAATTAAATCCTATACATATTTTATAATATTAGCCCTAGAGTATTTAAGTAAGAGCTTTGAAAGTGATTTAGAAAATCCACAAGCTATGGTAATATCTTACTCCAAATGTCTTTATTAATGTAAATGTAAAATAAAAGTTGAACATCTATAAAGGATATTTTTTTAAGGACCATAATTTGATGTTCTTGGTTATTTAAATTTAAATATTTCTTAACAAAATATTATACTTTCTAATTAAGCTTTTAGATTTTCTTTATATCTTTCAAAATACTATATATATATATATGAGAATGATTCGCTACTATTGTTAATATAGTTCTCCAAAAAATATTATTTCAAAATAGAGACTAATAGCTGAATTTATAAAATATTTAACATGAATTATATAATATGTTTAGAATGAATAATGCATTTAAAATAAAGATTTATAATTAAAAATATTTTAAAATAAGATTCTCATGCATAAATTAAACAATCAATCAATAAAAAAATAAAAATTTTATCTATTAAAAGAGTTCAATAACAATATTTGTTATAATAACATATCACATATTTTAAAAGAACCTATATTTTTAATAGGATTAACCAAAGGACTCAACCAAATACAAAATAATATCATCTAAAAATTGAAAATATTTTCTCCTCCATCTCGTTTTGACAATAAGGAGTACAAATACTCCCCAGAATCCAACTGCAAAACTTGCCATCCACTCCAAATACCAATGCCATGGAATTTCTTCTTCTATATTCCCATCCTCTTCTTCTGGAATTAAGTGTGATGAATTTGAAGGCGTACATGTGTTATTCAAAGGAAATCCACAAAGACCAGGGTTCCCATAGAACAAACTTGCATTGAATGTCGAGAACTGACCTCCTGGTGGAATTTTTCCATGAAACATGTTATTAGAAACATTGAAGACTGCCAGAAAGGAAACTTGTAGCATTCCAGTTGGAATCTTCCCATGCAATTTATTGCACGAAAGGTCCAGAGATT
Organism: Wollemia nobilis; assembly: GCA_028583015.1. NCBI lineage: Eukaryota > Viridiplantae > Streptophyta > Pinopsida > Araucariales > Araucariaceae > Wollemia > Wollemia nobilis. The sequence goes on from JAQPPZ010006125.1 coordinate 42,550, forward strand.
CTAATTTCTTAAGAATTCCAAAAGTCACAGGAATTTTATCGGGTAATATTGTCATTGGAAACATTGAAAGCATGTAGACCCTTAAGATTCCTAATTTCTAAAGGAATCTCACCTGACAGTTCATTACAAGATAAATCAATGGATGTTATAAGTGACAAAATAGAATCAGAATATACCATGGTCAATTTTTTGTTTGTCACTTGCACTTTTTCTTTGTAGTAATAATGCTCACCAGTTTCTAAGCTTTTCACCTGTTCATTCTGTATTGCTACCATGTTTCCCAACTCTCTTGGAATGAAACCTGTTAACCTATTATGTGATATGTCCAAGACATGAATGCTTGACATATTACCCAATTCATGTGGAATACATCCTTGATATTGATTTCCCCTTAAGACAAGTACCATCATCTTAGAAAACTGAGCTAGCCAATTTGGTACAACTCCAGAAAAGGAATTATACCCGACGTCCAGAATCCGTAGATTTGAGCAATTGAGAAGACTAGATGGCAAATTTCCCAGCAGCATATTCCCATTGAGGTTCAAAGATGCAAGATTCTGTAGACGTCCTATATCTGATGGAATTCTTCCTCCCAAATTAGATGGAATTCTTCCTCCCAAATTAGTGTTTGCCAAGTTCAGTCTTACCAAATTCGAGCAATTGGTGATGCTCGATGGTATTACTCCAGACAGTGGTTCTCTGAAAAATCTAGAACCTGCAGTTCTTGAAGATGACCAATGGACGGAGGAATCTCACCACTTAGATTATTCCTTGAAAATGATAAGAACACAATTCCATGTAAAAGTGCGCCAATTTCCACTGGGATTATACCTGTGAATGCATTGTAGGAGAGGTCTAATACATCCAATGTTGATACGATGGAGGGAATGGGAGGAAAACCACTCAACATATTGTTATGCAAATCTAGGACATAATATTGGTGTAGTTTTAGGCTGACAGGAACTTGACCTTCGAAGTGATTGCATGAGAGGTTAAGACTTAACAAATTATCAAGTTTCTCGAGCCAACTTGGGAACGCTTCCGTAAAGGTTGTTGTTAGAGAGGTCCAAACTAACTAACTCGAATTGTGCTGAAATAAATTCAGGCACGATACCTTCTATGTTACATGAAGCCAAATGCAAATATTCAAAGAGCATGCTTGGTATCCAATCTGGACGAATATGGACAATCAAACTATTATACGATAGACTCAAAAATAAGAGACTAGTGCAGTTTTGGAAGGAGTCAAGGAAAACGTCACCTTGTAGATGGTTGGCTTTGAGATCAATCACCTCAATGTGATGTCCCGTGAAAGAAGGTACGCTACCATTCAAACGGTTGAACTCGAGAAAAAGCCTTTGCACAGAGGAATGTCCGACCAAATCAAAAGGTACCTGGCCACTCAACTGATTGAAGGAAAGGTCCAAATAAAGCAAGGAGGGTAGACGAGCCAAAGATGGTGGAATCTCTCCGGTCAACGAGTTGTTAGAAATGTCTAAGTTTTGCAGAGCTGACAAATTTCCAATAGAGGCTGGTATACTTCCTGTAACATTACAACCAGAGACAGAAAATGTTGTGAGATAAGGCCATTCGTCACCAAGTATTCGACTTATATCTACTGAGAACATGTTGCCGCTCAAATAAAGGTCGTATAAACGGGGAAGGCGTGAAACACCTATGGGGAATGGACCATTCAAATTATTGTATTGAAGCCAAAGTGAATGCAAGGTCGTCATATTTTGAAACCAAGAAGGAACTGCAAAAGAAAGTTCGTTTCCAGCCATGTCGAGATGAGAAAGAGAGGTGAGGTTAAGGAAGGCATTAGGAATGGGTCCTGACAGCCCGCTGAGACTCACGTCTCTTCCTCCCAACTCTTCCCCTGTCATGTCCAGATCCACGCAGCTAAGCGACAGGTGTTTTAATTTCCTCAGACTCTGAGCCCACTCTAAACCTGAACTTTCAAGCCTCTTCTCCCTTGAAAAAATAACGGCCTCTCTTATATATGCCTGGTCTGCTGGCATATAATAAATGTTCTTGTCGTCCTTGAAGTACTCTTCCCACTGAGTGGAGAGATCTAGAAATTCCAACTGAGAGAGATTTCCCAGGCTATTGGGAACGGCGCCACTGAAGCCTGAAAATTTGAGGTTGAGGTGAGTTAAGTTAACCAAGGAGCCAATATCCTTGGGAATCTTACCCTCAAAGTAGTTCCAGCTGAGGTCCAGATACTTGAGGTGTTCCAATGAAAACAGTCCTGCACCGTTAGCAACGCCAAATGTTCAGGTGACGCTTTAATCAAATATGAACTTACGCAGTAAATTCAAATATTTCAAATGGTTAAATGTACCTGAAGGTATAACACAACTGAAGCTATTGAAGCTCAGATCTAGTTGCTCCAGGTGCTTCAACCTGAACAAAGCCGGGCTGAGAGAATTTCCGCTTTCACTTGCAAAGTATTCAGCCACCAAATTCCCTTTGGAATCCAAGAATTTGGAGGAAGATTGCTGCACTGAACACCCTCCCATTGGCAACAATTGAAACCCTTCCATGAGACGGAAGGGAATGTAGCGGCAGAGTATAACTCATTTTTGAAAGACAGCAAAGCATCTCTTTCTTCGGGAAAACATGTAATAATGCCATGGCAAGACAGCGGAGTACAAGCAAAGAGCAGACAACACAAAAGAGCAGAAAAGCTCGTATCCATTCTAGGATTTTAATTTTACCCAACTGCCTGCCACAAGAGTTTAAGGAAGAAATTGCATGCATCAAATCGAAGAGTAAACGAATTAAAATGTAATTATTATTATAATAATAGTAATAATATAAATAAATGAATACCTGAACTTTCAATAGCCTCCCGATAGAATCTGAATACCAAATGGTTGTGCCCTTGTGAACTATAGAAGGTAAATTCTCATGCCTTTATAATGCTGGCCCTTCGTAAGAATCCCGGTGGAGTCTTTCTCTGAAATTTCAGCGAACGAAAATCCGACTGTAAGAAAATAATATGATGTCAAGAGGGCGGCGACGAGAAAAGGAAAGTAACGGAATCTTTCAAACTTATCAGTCATGGCCCATGGGAATAAGATTCCCCCGGCGTGAATTCCAGCAATATTGTACGTTAAAACAAAAGCAATTATTTGACATTCATAAATCACATATAAAATCACCTTGGCATTCAGATGAAAATGTTCATCTCAGTCATTTACGAGCTTGTATTTTGTGGTGCAGATACGATGAAAATTTTATAAAATATTGTTTATTATCTCTTAGTAGTTGTTGTAGAGCATAATTTAAGGCTTCTACTAAAAATAAAAAATAAAGCATTGCAATGTTTTATTTTTATTTTTATTATATTATTTTGTATTTTTATTATATTTATTTTATATAAATTAATTAAAAATAAATATAATTATTTTTAATTAATTTATATAAAATAAATATAATAAAAATATTTTATTTTAATTTTTTCAAATTAAAAAATTTAATTTTTTTATTAAAATATTATTTTTTAAATATTATTTTAATAATTTTTTAAATTTATTTATTTAATTAAATAAAATGGAGTCAACTAAAATATCGTAAGTTTACATCCCTACTTTATATTTTATTTGAATCTAGTACCGCCAATGCCGTAGAAACTGGCTTCAACTAGATTTAAACAGTCGTTTTATTGGTTGAATATGTTTTTATTATTTATATGGCATTGAAGTGAGTCACTCCTGTTACATCGGATTTTAACAATTATATTGGTATAAGATCATTAAAAATAATTAAATAGATTTTTTTTTTAATGAATTATATGGAATTGAAATAAGTTCCACCCATATTACATCATTATCATATAGTGGTACTATAACAAAGTTTGGATATTATTCATGCATCCTTTGGTGAGATTTAAACTTGGATTTCCTGTTTGAAATGTTGAGGAATTTAGCCCGTTAAGCTAATACCGCTTGATTTTCAATGGATTTACATATATTTTTATGAGGGGTTTACAAATGTTTTTACGAGGGGTTATGGTACCTTGGGGTTTAAACCTTGGACCTCTCAAAAAAGAGGTCAAAGCCCTTACCACTATATAGTAAGCTTTAGTGGCTTGATTTTCAATGGGTTTAGGCTTAATTTTCAATGGACTTACACTTTTTTATGAGGGGTCATGGTCCTTTCATATTGAATGCGGTTTGAACCTTGGATCTTTCAAAGAGAGACCAAAGCCCTTACCACTACAGTAAGCTTGCAGCTATAAAATTTAAGTTTACCGCAGGTTTTTATGAAAGGTCCTGGTCCCCTCATACTGATTAGCGTTTAAACCTTGAACCTCCCAATAAATTATCTTTACATTAAGCTTACAACTTAATAATCAAATACATTTATGTTTAATATTATTTTTATTTAAAATTTTTAATAATCTAAATTTAAATATTTAAAAAAATATTTTAATTGTATTCACGTAAAAAAGACATTAAAAACACAATTTTTTTATTTTAAAATAATAAAAATTTTAACTATAAAAATTGATTTAATATAATAAAACTTTAAAAGTAATGACTAAATGGGATGAAGAAAATACCCTGAACCCTTTTTCTTAAATAATTGAATGTTTTAATTGCCTTCCCAGGCAATGTGAATAGCAAGTGGTGGTGCCCTTGTGAACTATAAGAGGCGAATGAAGTCTTCCGTCCTTGGCAATACTAAATGAAGTCTTTGTCGCGTGTTGATAATTGTGGGAAAGAGGGATCCGAAAATCTCGCTGAAAATCTGTCTTTCCCACCCTGCATTGAAACTTTTTAAAAAGCACTCGTCTTTCCCACGCTGCATTGAAAATTGTTGTAAAAAAGGATCCAACTTTCATCGCTTTCTTGACAACAATAAAATAAGACTGATCTCATCTTCGTTCGAACCCCCTAATCTCTTTCACCGATTTTTTAGCGAAGGAAAATCAGATTGTAAGAAAACGATTTGACGTCAACACGATGCTGACGACAAACCGAAGCAGCTGAGAACACTGGAAAGCTAATATTTACACGATTTTTTTTTAACACATGTCTATACGATATCTTAGAGATATTTTTTAGCTAATAAACCAACATTACTAAAAGACTTTATTTATTTATTTATTTATTTATTTATATATATATATATATATATATATATATAATTTTAACCATTTTTAACCAGTATTTTGTATTTACTAACTTAGTTTTTAATAAAACTTTATTAAACGGTTGGTAAATCATTTGGGTAACTAGTGAATCTTGCATATAAAGGGGGAAAGAGAAGGGGAAAAGTGACACGAGACAATGAGAGAGAAAAAAAAAAAGATGGCAAGCCTCGGGAGAAGAGTGAAGAAAAACTTAGAGGTGGTCTGCACGAAGGTGTGAGAGTAGGGATGATTATATAGGTTTAGTTTGAAAGTAGTCCATTAGTATAGTGTGTAATTCAATACTATAAAAGTAATTGTCCGTGGGTCTAGGTGGATTGGTAAGTTGGGGAGCTTACCGAGAGGAGACCTAGGTTCCAATCCCACGGGCTTGTCCATGCACAGACAGTAGCCCAGATCTGATTCCTCTGAGTGGTGCGTCAGATTGATGATGACGGTGTAACCCCTGTGCGTCCGGCGGTCCCCATCTCACGCCGGGTTACCATGTACCGAGGCTGTGGAAGTCCTGGGAGCTTTCGTAGACAGTTTGAACCCTACCAGCTGTGCTGGTAGTTACTAAATATCGGGATTGTAACCATTGCTTCTATATATCAAAAAAAAAAAACACTATAAAAGTAATTAAAAAATTGCATTTTATTTTAATATGTTTTTGTATGTATGTTAAATGGTGAGTGCATTATGTTATTGCATTTTTATGTTGTGGAATATAATTGGTGTGCGTATATTACAGATCTATAGGAGAAGATAATACATGGTTGCAGCCTGAGCCAAGGCATCATTTTAATGTAAATAAGATAGCTCGATCAAAGTTATAATTGGAAGAAAGAACCTAGCTTCATTTTAGTAAGAACTAAGTCATCATTCAAGTGAGGGAGTGAATTTCATTGAAAGGGAATCATAGTTCAAATAAAAAGGTGGGTATCATAGTTGTTCATGTGAGGAATGCACAATTACCATTCCTATAAAAATTAAGAGTGTTGTTCAAGTACAACATTGTTCAAGTGCAAAACTAATCACCATTTGAGTGGAGGTTTGGAGCATTGTTCAATGGGGAAACATTGTTATTCAAATAAATTATTATTCAATATAGATAATATTCAAGTAAAAAGTACCATCCAAGTAATGGAACATTGCTTGTTCAAGTGTTTGCACTTAAATTGTTGTTTAAGTGAAGACTATAGTGTTGTTCAAGTAATGGTACTATGGTATTCAAGTGAGGATATAGTTCCCATACTACTATACATGTAGTTTGCAGTTTTATCTACAATTGTGTTTATCGGGAATATAGCCATTTAATTGACCTTATTCTCTTGGTATTGCATCATTTGGTATGAGAGGCATACAATATGCTCCGGAGGAGATATGGAACGAGGAAGAGGAATACAATGTGGTCTTGTGCCCTAACCAACAAAAACAACTAAAATGTTGAAAATAAAATTTTGGTAAGTAAGATGCAAATAAGATTACCCAAAGGAGAGTCATTCATCTTGAGGAGGTCAATGAAGACAAATAGGATTAGATTGATCACCCTAAAGCTCAAGATGAAGAGCAAGGAGAAGAGCCAAAACAACAATTGATTTGACCAATCTCTAGCATGGGAATTAAACCAAATATTCACACTCCCAATTTTAATGAAAGTTTAAATCATAAGCAGTTTATCAACTAGATAACATACATGGAAATATTTCTTGACTATGAATCTATTGAACATAAAAAATGGATTGCATGTACAAGACTAAAATGACATGCTTCAATTTTGTGGGATCATGTCCAAACAAAGAGGCAATGAAAGAACAAGAATAGAATCTAAACTTGGGATAAGTTTGTATCCAAAGTTCAAATCTAAATTTCTACCCACTAATTATCAGATTTGGTTGTTCGAAAGACTCTAAAAACTCAAGCAAATTGTGTTGGAAGTGAAAGAGTATACAGAAAAATTCTATAAATTAATGATAAGAGTTTGTCATATTGAATATGATGAGGATAAAATGGTAAGGTACATAAATGGACTAAAGTTGTCTATACAAGATGAAATTGGTATAATTTGAATTAGAACTATTGAAGAAATATATCAATATATACTAAAGCTAAAAAAAAAAGTTGACATACAAACAATAGAATAAATCCAAAGGAAGAGGAGAATATTTAAGCAAGAGGAAAATTCCATGGAGGAAGAGAGTAGCAATATCATGATGTAGGAGAACATTTCTCACAAATAAATAGTTTCAACCAAAGTACTCCAAAAAAAGGTGAATCATCAAGAGGACAAGGTGGATTTGGTAGAGGTAGAGGATGTGGTTTTATTGGCAAGTGCTATGGATGCTTGGAAGGGCATAGAGCATATGAGTTCCCTCAAGCACACTATACCAATAGATGATGAAAGGAATCCTGTAACTAGACTGTACAAGTAGATAAATAATATATCACTTCATCAAAGCACATGGAGAACTAGAATAAAGAAAATCTATTGTGATGAAAAGGGTATTATTGAAATCAATGAAAGAGGTGTAGGAACTAATTCATAGAAGAATCATATTAAGGATATTATATAAATTTAAAGGTAAATTTTGTGTGGTTATTGTGGATAGTGCAAGCACATACATCTTAGTGTTAAATTAGATGATGGAGAAACTTGGCTTGAAGAGGATAGAGCATTTGAATTAGTACAAAGTGTTATGGTTGAAAAATAGATATTAAATTTTGGTAACATAATAATGTATTGGGATTGGATCTTATAAGGATGCAATTGTATGTGAGATCATATTGATGTATGTATCTCATTTTCTATTGGATAGACCATGGAAAATTTATAGAAAGGCAATACATGACGGAATAATGGATACTTATTCAATTGTAAAGGATTGTAAAAGGTATACATTGTGTCCATTGAAAGATAAAAGAGAAGATATGGATAGTATTTCTAAATTTTACCTAGTATTAGGAAAACAATTCTTAAAAGACTTGAAGAAAGAGGGAGTGTGCTTTGCCTTCATTGCCAAATTTGCAATGTTAGCTTTTGAAGCTATATGCTTAAGATTAATTAACTAAAATATATGAAATAAAATCACAATATATATATGCATGTATGTATGTATGTAAAGTTTTGCAAGTATAAAGCTAAGAAATAACTCTAATATCTACTAATAAATATGGCATAAACAAAAGCTCATGGAAATGGTACCATAGCTCTGAAAGTACCAAGTAATTGTTATTACAATCATATCATATTACATCTCCATATTATCCAGTATATATAATGTAATGTGACTCTTCATATGAAGTATTCTTGGTCTTCACACTTCTTGACTCTTCATCTCCCTATTTTATGGACTCATGTACACATGGACAAATGTGCACATTTATATTATTGAATATTATGCACACTTGTGCATTTGTTACATTACATGAAGTAAATCCCTAATATAACACATATACCAAATAATGTAATATACTCTAACACCCCCCTCGTATTACATTATTTTATTATTGAAGACTTGTCTTCAATATAGATCTTCAAATTCCTACTGGAACTTGGGCTCTTATTCATTATCCTCCTTGTTTGTATCCTCATCAAGCAAATTATTAGTATCCTAATAAAACAATATTGAAAGTGCTTTGGCTTCATGCTCTTCTGTAACCTCTTCTAATTCTACTATCTCTTGGACTAAGTTACCCTTTTAATTTCCTTCTCTATATTGTAGCTAAAGTGGATTGTATTGTCACTAAAATTGTGGTTGAGGTGGTCTATATTTATTTGTATACTATCTTGGTTGAAATAACCTATTTGGTTGATTAATTTTATTCCCTTGATTCCTTAGATTAAATCTACAATAAATTGTACTATGACCATTTCTCTTACAAATTTGACAATATCCATTATTCCATTTTGGTTTGTCTCTTGAGCTTGAATTAATGTTTCCTTTCTGATTATCTTTTGAGACTAATACATTATTAGTCATTTCATCTTTAGTCAAATTCACCACTTAATTTTCTTATAGTATATTAACTAATTCATCAAATGTTGTATCTTTACCTCAAAATTGTGAAGATGTAACTAAGTGTTTATAGCTTTCAAGAAGTGCTCTCAAGACTACTTGAACCATAAATTTATCTTCTATTGTTTCTCCTAAAGTCAATAAATTTCCTTTTATATCTGTCATTTTTCTTAGAAATAACTCAATGCTTTCTCCACTGTTAACCTTTAGAGAATGTAACTAAATTTAAAGATTCACTATAGTAGCTTTATTTCTTTTTTCAAATATTTTTGATAGAGTATTCCATGCATCTGTAGAGGTTATTGTTGAACTAATATATGGCTGAATTTCATCTGTTATTACAAAAGTAATTATCATTAAATCTTTTGCTTCATCTTCTTCAGTTTTTTGAATTTTTTTTGCATATTTATCAGGTTTAGTCTCCATTCCTTTAATTATATCCCAAAACTTTTCTACTATCAATATAGATATCACTTTGTTCTTCCATGATGTATAATTGGGGATTTTAAGTAATTATGATTTTGAAAGAAATAACTTATGTGATGTCATGATTAACCTTTGTAGATTTCTAAATTTCTTAATCCAATGTTGGTGTTGAATACCTTATATCTAAAAACTTAGAAAATTAGATAATATATATTTCCAATTTTGTTAATATATTTTGATGTATAATATATTTTAACTCCATTCTAAATTTAATTGCAAGTATCTTCAGGAATGTTTTGTAACTTTAATAATTAAATTAAAAAAGTTATTTATCTCCTTAATTCCTCTAAATAGATTATCAAATGTATTTTCAAATCCTTCAATATTATGTATAAGATCTTATGTTTTAATTTTCCAAATAACCTTCACTTTGCACCTTAAATAATAATTATTCCACTTTACCTTATATCTCCTAACTTACGGTTATAAAATATTATGAAAGAATATTACTTCAACCTTGATAAAATTGTGGTCAATTCTATACAAGTTTGAAACTAGCACTCCTTTGTCTTGGGTGCTCTTGCCCATGCTTCTAATGTTGCCCTAAAATTAACATTGAACCTTTAGTTCCCATTAAACTTTAATATCTGATGCTTGGATGCTAAACCTATGTTCTTCTTCCATTTAGGAATTAAACAATTCCTTGCCTTTCTTCCATGTCACAATGCTTGACTGGTCCAAGTCTTGGACACGCTACAAAGCCTATCCTTCACTACCGAATCTACCTCTTCTTTACTATCAAATATAACACACAATCTACCCTTGATTTCTTTGCATTCAATATTGTTCTACTCCTGTGAATGCTCTATATTTATTATTGTATATACTCCTTTCATTAGGTGCTTGAAATTCACCTTTCTTTTATTTTCCACTTGCAAAAGGGTATTCCAAAATTTACTCTATCGAAATCGCTGTTGAGTGAAAATTATGCCCAATTGCAAAATTTTCACCACAGTCAGGATTTTGGGACAAAATACTTTCTTGCAAAGAAGTTAGAACAACTTCTCCAAGGTTTATTCTAGCTTAAAAGCATGCACATGTGTATCTAAAAGAAAATAAAATAATTACCAAGTGCTAGAACACTTTAGTGGTTTGCAAGTGATTGTAAACAAGGGGTATGTGGTATGATTAATTTGTGATTGCCTTACTTGAATCATTTGAATGTGTTGAAATGCAAGTACTCCTCTTTCTTATCTTTGCTTAATCTAACCTACCCTGAATCCCTCTTAGTATGTTTATTTACCTTCATATTAGAGATGTAAAGTTATAAAGTTTTGTGTGTTATCCACTTCATTTTAAGCATCTCTACGTTTAACGTGATTGAAATTAGTGATTTATGTTAGTATGTTTAATTTTATCTTGTCGATTTAATGACCTTACTGATTGTAAAGTTAGAAAGTTAGCAAGTTAGCATTCCTTTATTTTATCTACACTTAATCTGAGATTGAGGGTTAGTGGAGTCAACAATTCCTTTTATCTCAATTAGAAATAAAAAATGAAGTTAGGAAGTGTTGTGGATTGTCCACTTCATTTTCTTATCTTGACTTATCTGCAATTTGTAGGTTAGTAACCCTCCCTCCTAGGTTAATTTTATCTTCTTATGCAAATGAAATATTGTGCAGAAAATAGAATGTAATTGAGCTAAATAAAAAGGAAAAATAGAATATTAATACAAAAAACCTAGCATAATGCTATCCTGCATAGCAAAACCGGAGATAGTGAGAAATTTCAAAAGGATAATGTGACTTAATCAAACTTGCAAAAGCATAATTTGAGTTAAATAAAGTGCATAGCCTCTAAGGAACATAAATGGAATCTACACCCCACAGATCTTCACGTAGTGCAACCCTTTTATAGTATTAAATACTCTAGGAAAGCGTAGAGAAAGATAGATAGTAAAACACTACCCTCTAAAATTGTCTCCTCTAGTCTTGCTCACAAAGTGCAAGTTTCTGGATTTGTTTGCATTAAAATAGAATAATGGTCTCTTTTGTTACAAAAATTCCAGCCCCTCAAAAATAGGCCTCCATGGGTATTTAAGGGTTTCAGGAGCCTTTTCGTTTCAACTTCCTTTACAAAAATAGAAGCATAAGGTGAAACGAAACACACAAACCCATTAGCCTTCTTAAACTATTTCAACACTCCTAAAACAAAATAAAAAAATAATAACTTCAAAATAAACCATTTTCCTTTCCTTATATCTCCTTGATTAGTGCTCACATTTTGTCCCTATTCACACATATTTTAATTTTAAAAAAATAATCATATGAATGATAAAATATTAACTAACCCTTACAATAGGGCATATGAGAATAGAGCACTACGAAGGCCTTAGATATTCACAAAATACCCATAAAAATATTATACATGACACCTTAGGTGCTAACACCCGATATAAAACAACAAAAAACAAAAATTCCCTCTTTTCTTCCTTTGGGTGGCATCGACGTGACTCGAACTAGGGTCGATAAGGCACAAGCATTATTTGTCTTGCCTCTACCACAATGTCCAAGGCTTGGGTTGAAACCAAACCTCCACAATGTTGCTTTCATTTCCTTCTTCTTGTAGCTAGCACCCATCAAACATGACTTTGTCCTTTAACACCTATGACGAGACCATAACTTGGTCACACCCTACGTCGTGCACCATCTGATCCTCCCTTATGTAGTTGATTTAGAATTATGTTTGGCCCTTGAAAATACTTCAAAACTTCATTGTGTTTCAACACTGCTCTCCTTTAGGCATTCAAAGATAAACGATGCATTTAAGTTAGGGTTTTATAGCACTCAATGAGAGTTAACTATGTATCCCACTATCACGCTAAGCCCTCATGTGTCATGGACCTACAATCCAAACACCTCTATCACCCCTACTACTCACTGTCATCTAACAGTTATTATTTGGGATGTTATCTCACATTTTTGCAGTAAAGGATCTCTATGCATCTTAAATTGGTTACCTCTACCATTCTAGTCATAGTTAGTGTTTACCGCGTAGCCTACCCTACAAGCCTATACAATTGGTGTGCCATGTGTGCACCATTAATGGGCGAAGGTTGTTTTACTTTAGTGTGGAGAAATCAATTATCCCATATTCATGGGATTTTTTCCTTCAAGTGCTTCATAAGCCATGTTTTACCTTAGTTTAGTTGACTACCTTTAGGTGGTGTCTCCCCTTTGCCATGCCATACGAAGGCCCCTCTGATAACTCACCTATTCATCAACCCCTATCAGTTTTATTGTGATGCCATGTTATCAATCTTAGCTCATTTCATGTTTGTGCTCCACATTCTTGCCTTGGCTCATATTCTATCTGTGTTCCGTAGGATTTTCCCCCTATGAAACATAGAAAAAACACATTTTAAACACAAATAATAGCTTCACAATCATTATTAAAACATAGTGTAAAGGGGGACTATAGCTACAAAATTACATCGAGGTCCTCATGGTATATTGAGACCATTTATTAACTAAAATAAAATAATAAATAAACAAAACTTAAAATAACATAACTCTAACACCCAAAATAAAATAAATGAAGGACCAAATAAAATAAAACACACATAAATGATTAACACACAAAAAAGACAACAAATACTATAACAAATTAACAACAACAACAATAAAACAAACAAACTATAACATGAGCAATAAAGACAATAACACCAACAACGTATAAAAAAATCAATAACACAAACCAAAAGGAAACACTCATTTTGCTTAGCCAAAATGACCCCTTTATTTTTGATATCGAAGAAGAAACATCATGGGTCAATTGTGAGGAACCAAAATGCATCATGGTATCTCATTAGTCCAATTTACCAACAATTTCAAGTGGGTACCCAAAATCGAGGTTAGTTGTGAGATAGTCACAACAAATGGCAACTTTGATATGAAATGCTTTTAAGCATTTTCGATAAATAACCTAGTTCTGAAATGAACCAAAGATTAGAAAAGTATACACCATTTAGAAACACCCAAGGAAAGTAAGATCAATAGCTTAACATGAGAACAAATGTATTATTTGCTTCTGCATGGTGTATGCAATGTTATTCAATTTACATCCTTGGGACCATCCATATTTCCTCATATGGTTTACCTTTAGGCTATGAAATGTTGCTCATAATATTTCAATTTGAATAATATTTTTGCAAAGTCTCTTTTGAGCATAATTTATTCAGATAGATCCCCACTACTATTCAGGCATCTATAGCTCCGGTGGAGTTTATCCAAACTTAGTGACTGATTTGATCAATTTTTTCAATGCTCATTTTTTTATGTCAAGCTTTGGTCTAAATAGAGCCCCACTGCCAGGTAGGCGTTTACAACCCTGATGGATTTTTTCTAGACTTGGTGAGTGATTTGATCAATATTTGCATTTCTTGTATTATTATTTTATAGAGAACTTTGTGAATATTTATGTGATATTTGAATTGGAGCATGTTAGATATTTGCCTTAATTGATTCAAAAAGATGATTTCATCCTTCATAATTCCAAGGAATGCCTCTTTATATGATGTTCATTAAAGTGAATCTTTAGAAATATATTTCATTGTTTAACAATCCACCATCTTAGTACACTTAGCTATGGATAATCACTATATAGCTTCATTTCCTTTCCCCAAGTTTAATTTGATTCATGGGTTTCCTTATCTATACTAAAAACATCCCACATTATCAGTAACCATCCCAAAATTGAAACCGTAATAAAGGGGACTACTTAAAATATAAATACTCGATATTCTAGATATGACTTCAGCTTACACAAAGAAGGATCCTAAACAAATATAAACCAACCTAACTAAAAAAAGGAAACCATTCCACATTAGTAGGGGAGAAAAATACATTAGTAGGGGAGCATTCCACCCTAGAGGGAAACACTGACATGAGCAAGTATAGATAAAGCAAAAGGGAGAATGTCGGCTTGAGTAACGCAAACATTGGTGAGAATCCAATGCCCCGAAAACCTAAGGGTTCCTCCGCAAGGCTCGTCCACGGAGGGTGAGTCAGGGCCTAAGATCAAAATAAAAGGCATAGTGGATGGAAAATAGGAGAATATTCTTGTACCACTCCTTATTGGTCCCAATGGATGGAGAATTATAAGTTAGACGAAATATGGTTATAAATTCAAGGACACAACGTGATCCTATTTGTTTTAGGATAAGAAGAGGTAGAGAAAATACCTTGAGCCAATTTTCAAGTACTACATAAAGTAATTCATGCCATACTCCTAGGAAAGGATTAAATGACCTTCAACAAATGTGTACCTATACAAAAAATTGACATGGGTAGGTAGGTAGAGAATACTTAGGGGTGTAAGTCAAACATTTCTAAGGATATTTGAAAATAACTCTATAGCTTTGGGAGAATATGTGCCTCCTCCATAGGATGAGGTCATAGTGATGAATCCCAAGCAATTTTTACCAAAAAAACAGGTCTCTACACAGTCATAATACCATATATGAGGGTTGATACCTGCCTAGTGGCAAAAATTTAAGAAATTTTATGACATGATGATAGGGAAGCCAATGAATGAATCCCTAGTAAATGGTGATTGTAACTATAATTATCCTAAGGCAGCAAAATTTATTGTTGGTTAAGTTTTAACTTGCACGAAGGTGTAACAATTTGAGTGTTGTCTTGGAGAGATACTGGTGAAATAGACATGTCTATGAAGATGTAGATAACCTACACTTGGATAGAAATACCCTATAAATATTTAATATTCCCTATGATTGGCTTTGGTATCTTCTTGTGTAGCTTAGGTGGAATGTGAAGAAGACCCCCTTTCGAGGGGGTCTGAGCCATCAATGAGATACCACTCTAGAAGAGCATGAATATTAACCTTACGTTAAGACTGCAAGCCAAGAGAAAATACTAGGTAGACAATTTCTATGGGGTGTAGGTATTTTAAAAGGTAACAGAGGTATGCAAATGTTCTTTTGAGTTGGATAGACATCGATCCTCAAGTGCAAAGGTAGAAAGGAGCTTGACTACAAGATCCACATTTTAAGTAGAGATGAAAGTTGACCTTAGTGATTTGACGATATCGAGTGGAAGGGTCATTGATCAATGGATAAATTTTACTTTTGGAATAATAGGTTAATCTTCCCCATGATTCCACATAAACGGGAAGGTTTGGCACCTCGATGTTAGCTTTTCACCATCTCGAGTGGTAGTACATTACAAGGGTTGGGTTATCCATCCATTAAAGCGGTATGTGATCTAGGTTCAGAATATTATGAGATAGTTTAGTCCATGTTTGGTATGGGTATTAGAGCATTAATAGGATGTTTCCCTAGTATGAAAGGATTGAGAAGGATGCACCTCTAGTGTACCAATTATCATGCCTACGGTAGATGCTGGGTAGCCAATTGTGAAGCAGATAACTATTGAAAGCATATAAGTAAGAAGCCCATCCTAAGGTGAGTGCTCTCCTATTATTACTTTCCCATGATAATTTGGTCATAAACACGGTTGGAGGAATGACGGGTTCATAATCCTTGAAGGGTATCAAACTACAAAAGTAGAATCCAAGATAAGGTCATGATGATATGAGTCATTTATCATTTTGATAGGTGTCAAGTGGAAGTGCAATGATGTATGCAACTAAGGTATCTTAACATGCCAAAATATTTGAACCTTTTTCCTAAATGACCCATTATATTTGATCGAGAAATAATATAATTTCATTGTTTTTTATTAGTAGTATTATTTTCAACTTAATATTGAAAAGTTGGAATGTATTCTTTTTTTATGATTTTTTGATAGAAAATATCAAGATCTAAGATCTTGGGGGATTCTAGTGAATAGAAAATTTTAAAAACTACTTATAAAATTAGGATTATCCTTATAATTTGATAAGCTAAGTTTTGATGAACTTGAATCAGTTTCATAATTGGACTGGAGTACTTTATTATTTTTTTAAAGAAAAATAATGCACCTAGAGGAGCAAAGGAGGGTTCTCTACCTACAAGGGACACAAAGAGAAGATGTATCCCTTGCAATATTGGAACCTCATAATTAATAGTGTATAAATTATTTCTTTTATACCCTTCCTCATTCATGGTTTGAGCTTTTGGTATCTCAGACGTAGAGGAACCATGTCGATCCATCTTGAACTTGGTAGTTAAACTCTACTACAATGATGATACTATAGGGGAAGCTCTATGGAAAAATAGCTCAATGCCAAGATGATAAAAATCTTTATGTCCTATTTCTATTCATAGGCCATATTCTTTTCAAAACCTTGACATTCCTTATTTCCTGCTCCAAACATTGAAATGCAATATCTACTCTTATATTATAGATACTGACTATTGTAGCTAGTTTAATAAATAATTTTTTTTTGGATGGGACCACAAGAAGCAAATATAGTGGATATAAGGCTTGTATCTTAGAGGATTAGAGCACGTGGTTAGAAACCACAATGTTAGGGGTTCAAACCTCTCCTAGTCCACAACCAACCATGGTCCATCTGTGATGGGGAAATAGATAGAGGAATTATGGGATGGGAGATACAGTGGGTGAAGAAAGTCATAGGACTACTTATCCATAACTACAATAGATATATATGATGAATTGATTTGAAGGGTAGATCTACCCTCTACTATCCAAAAGTGGTTGTGCCTTCTCCCACAACAAGTACCAACAACAAAAAATTTCCTACATGTATGTAGCCACTTCAAACAAGAAGGGGTAGGTCATAAAGTGAAGGGAAATCCACTCTAAAAGCCATACCTAATTTTGTAAAGGTAATTCCATCTTAATTTTAAGGGATAAAAATAAAATACAAGTTGATCTCATAACACAATATATGTCTACCTCAAGAAATAGTTGTAAATTTTATAATAAATACAAACATATATTCGAGAAATGTTGGAACACTCCTCAAAGAAACTACACAAAAATTCAATTGAATTGTAGCTAGATGGATATCATGGAATGGAATAAAAGAGATGTTTAATGGAAGCTATAAAATAAAACCTAATATTTTGTTGATCCAAATCTAATTCATAGAGACAACAAAGAGAGCACAAATATTTTAGTGCATTAGAACCAATGACAAGATCAACTTTATTTTTCAAAGTTCTTATCTCCAAAAATATGAGGTAATTATTCCATTATTTTCTCTCTTAATTAATGCAATAAGGGGGGGTTAGGCTATAGATTCATATTTCATAAAATTATTTATTATTGTATCTTCTCATCCATATTATGTTACATTAAATATTAGAAGGTTTCAAGTTAGAATTTCTTGTTATCCTGTTACTTTAGCGACTTCTACAAGGTTATTTTTCCTAAAGGATTTTATTATAAGAAACATTATATGTACTTGAAAATATATGCTAAAATACATGATATTAATAAAAAGCATTTTATATATAATTCTAAACATTCTAGACATTCGCCTTTTAAGGTTCTTTATCAATTAAAACTTCACTTCCATATAATTCTTCTATTTTGTTTTCCTTTACTAGAATATTTATTTCTTCAACGAATTTATCAATGATAGACTCAATATCGAGTAGCACCCATGGGCATGATTATTCCTACCCTAAACAAATATAATCCAAGTAGAGCATTTATGAACTTCAATAGTAGCAAGCATGGATGAATTAGTTTCAAGATCCATTTTTTGTTGTTTGATCTTCATTAGGTAATTTTGATTACACAAGATAGTTTATTGTAGCATGAAAACTTTTATTTTTCTTGTCCAAACTTCATGTTGGTATCTTTACAAAAATACAATTTTAGAAAATCATAATGGTCAAGCTAAATTTTACTTTCATGGCTTTTATGGTTACATTTATAATAATTTCCTTGTGATGTCCAATGGTGTCTATAATGGAGGCTTTTTTTTTATAGGATAAATTTGAGAAGTAGGGGATTTTATCATTGAGATATAACATGCTTCTTATCTCTTATATTTTTTTAACTATAAAACCCTCTCCTCAAGTATACCAACATGAACCCTCTCAAAGGCCATTTCAAATTCTAGAGCTTAAATTTGCTAGAATTGATTGGGGATCCTCCTCTATATATTCCTAAATTTATCTTGATCTAATTTAGCCACTTCAATGTGCATCTGACTTATTTCTTCTCCTCAAACATTATCTATTGAGGCAATTATTATTTCATGCACTCTTTCTACCATAACGTCATCTTCGAATCTTTTTATTTTCTTGAAATATTTTCCTTTTTAATGATTTATATTTGTCATTGTGAAAATATAAATATTTTTAACTTCAATATCTAGAATATTCCTCTCCATGGTAAACCAATGAAACCACCAACATCTTTAGTCTATTATGTCTAATTCCATAAACGTGCTTAGTAATATCTATGTGTTTAGTCTTAGGTTCCATCATTTCCTTAGTTTTTTCATCCACCATTTTAGGAGTTCCTTTTCCTATTACATCATTACCTACCATGAATTCTAAAGTATTTATGGCTCTAGTGTCTACTTTTCTAACGTTTGACTCTTTGATATCATCTTGATCAACCTTATCCTTAGTGGAAGTTATCTTCGTTGAGAGGTTTACTCTTTTCATTCCAATAGAAGTTTTACTTTAAAGGCAACATTTTTCCCTTAGGATTTCTTCTACCAAATGGACTTTATCCAATGGAAAACTCAAATATTATAGATATTTTCCTTTACAAGATTTTCACTATTAACACATATCAAAATTTTAAGGCTATCAATCTCCTCTTTTAGGGTTTTTTCTTTTATTTATTTAGGAGTATCTTCAACCATATCTAATCTTGTAGGAAATACAAATTTTTATTTTGATTTTATATTTATCCTTTCATCAAAATATGATGTGCCTGAAAGAGATAAAGCTTAACCTGAGTTATCTAGGTCATACCTCAAATAATTCTTCTCTTTCTTCCTTTCAATCACCTTTGCCCAAGAATGTGTGGCCCTTGAAATATCTTCATCAAAATTGTCTTATTTACATTCAAAATAACAAGTTTTTTTGATAGACCTTAAATGCCCTCTAAGTTTCCCTTTATGATAATAAAATCAAATATATGTTTCTTGCAATTAAAGTATATTGAAGCGAGTGGCCAACTAACCATAATGCCCAAAATTTCCTATGATGAAATCCCCAATAGAAAAAAGAATGGATAGAAAACACATATATGTAAGCCAATGAATCTCTTTGATGTACCCATTAAACATACCCATCATATGATAAGCTATCTTTTGAGTAACATCTTATTAGGTGAACAATTTGGTAACATATGAGGCTTTCCTTTGAAACCAAAGAGCCTAATATATGACTAATGAGCTTGGATAAATAAACTAACATATGACTAAAAAGCCCTGAAAACATTTTTAGTGAAACAAGGACATGAAGAATTTTTCAATAAACACATAAAAGAAAAAAAATATAATAGATGTAAAAAAGAAATTTTCCTTTTAACATTCTCCTTTTAGAGATTCCTAAAAAATTTATGTAGAAGTTTTCTCTCTGGAGAATTAAAAAATAAAATGTCTTTGCTTTTAAGTGATGTGATCGTGCATAGAATATCAATGGGGAAAGAAAACATATAAACATAGGGATCTCTAGGGCATTTGTATTTCTCAACTCCTTAGTTTTACTCACTAAATTTTCTAGGAGAAAAGAGGCCCAATCAAATCTAACCCCTTCAAGAACAACAAAAAATACTACCAACACAAAATGTACAAAAAATGAGACGGTATCCATATCATCCATGATTCTATGGATTTGGATCATAGCATATCTTATCAGGTAAAATATTAGAAACAACATACCTTTAATTTTTGAAATAAAGGGTTTTGTTTTAAATTTTTCCAAATCCCTCATATCTTTTTGCAATGACTAGCCATATTGATTATTGTAGACAATTGAGTTCTTAGGAGGAAGCTTATAAATAGTGTATAAAGGATCACTGTCGAAGAATACAACCAATCTATTATTCAAATCTCTTATTTCTCTCTATCAAATCCACCCTCTAAAAATTTTATTGTATGACATGCGCACACTTTGGAAATTTAGGTCAAGAGCCTATATTTGGTAGCTTAAATTGCATGATGTTTTCCATCATCTCTAAGTATTCAATTTCATCCCTATAACTATTTCTATCTCGTATGACACTTGCAATTCTAATAAATGTCAAATAAATATTTTACATAATTTTCTAAATTTGACATCACCATGTTATCAATGACGATTATCTAATTCTTTCTCATTTTAGTGAGTGTAGTAAATGAACACAATTTTGAGCATAGGGAACCAAGGTTATGCATAGTGGTGAATATTCGCAAATTGGATGAATATTAGGATTTCGAGAATTTAAAATTGGCAAATATGAGGACCCTCGACATCGGCCCATTCGGCTAAATTTTTTAGGATTAATTTGTTCTTAGGATCAATTTGCCACAATATATATACAAACATAGGCATATTTGTACTCGTTGGAAAGCTCTTTTTGAGACTAATCTAATGGTGGTGTTTTTATGAAGTTATAAGGTCTTTTAGTAGGTCAAACGTTACCCCAAAGATAAATTTACATTTTAGAGCTTCAAATACCCCAAATTTTGGTGTGAAGATGATTTATTTGATTTTTTTAGAATTCACCATGATTCACCTTGATTTCTATTAGGATTCACCATTTTTTTACAAGTACATTTTGAGTCCAACCCCTTATGCATAACCTTGTAGGGAACCAAATGAGAGCTTGAACACTTAGCCAATTATCATTTAAGTGAGTGTAGCAATTGAACACAATGTCAACCATAGGGAACCAAATGATAGTTTGAAAAATTAGTCAATTAAAAATGAAAATATCAAAATGACATGTAATTGTTTTAGGGCGTCCAAATTAAATGCAGTCACATCAATTTAATTCAAAATAAATTTAATTTATTAAAAACAATTGCCTATGGGAAGAAATCATGTGTAATATTTACACTAAATCCTACCATGATGTGGGTATTAAATGCAAATCAGGTACCAAAAGAAACCATGATAAATTTAATGATACATCATTATAATGCCTCAATGGATGACTTAAATTAGTGATGAATCCCTGCACATTCTGGAGGTAAAAACAAAAATAAATAAGGTGCCAAATTGATGGAAGTATTAACTCCTTTAATATATACTATAATGGAGAATGAACTAATCAAGACATAAGGTGGATGCATGGATAATCATTAATATTTTTTATGGAGATACTTATATGAACTTAAACAATAATTTTTGGGTTTTATAAAAATAAAAATAATGGAATATAAAACAAAATTCATAAAATGGTATAGTAATAAAATGTGATGTGGATCCCATTAAAATATATTATAATGGGTTTAATGTATCAACACCTTCCCATATTGATTTTATGGCATAAGGAATCATTTTTCCAATATAGAAATGCAATAGTCTTTCAATGCAAACTAATTTTATATAAGTGACAACGACCCTTTAATATGGAAGTATCTTCCATTCAATACTTTGTCTTTCTAAGGAGCAATTTGCAATATTTCTTCTATAAGTGCCATTAGCATTTGGTATAATAGGATTATACAAGTTTAATATCCACACAAAGATCATGCAACCCATTTAATAGTAAGGGATTCACTTTGGGTAATGGGGGTTAAGGATTTCCATGTCCCCTTTGGATTTGATCATCGCACACGATTTCCATGTTATTCCCAACACATGTAGTATGACCAAGACTTTGCTTATTATTTAATTTTTTCCAAATAAGGAAGAAGAATTTGATTGGCGAAGTATCAAATTTCTTTTGGAATTAGAACCTAATAATTACCTAATCTCACATGTCTCAAGGGGATATGTGGGTACCAAATAGGATTCCTAGATAATATATTATTTGACCATGAGGGTTGTCCTTCTATGATGCAAGAACATTGTCTAGCCTGGAAGAAGATGAATGTTAGACGGATTTTATTTTAAAGTGATTTATTCTAGATCCAAAGACATCATAAAACAATTGTAATATTTCTCAAGTAGTATTAAGTTCCTTTTTCTAATTTTGTAAATATGAGAGATGTGTATAAAGCAAGAATTGAGAGTGGTAGTCTCAATTCCTTAAAACCTATTATAATCCTTTTAGATGATGCTCTCTTTTGTAGGTAACCCTAAGCATCAATGATGATAACATATGGAAATGGAACTAGGTGTCATATTGTATAATAGATCATTGAAAATGAACTTGGAAAAAAGGATTCCATTGAATTGAATGCATATAGATATATATTAGAAGAAAACAAAAATGTGGTTACATTGCTTTTCCCCAAAATCCAACTAGTGAAACATCTTAAGGATAAAGTCCCAAAAAATTCTATTATATGTCTTGTCAAAATTAATTTTAACAATAATGGTGTATTCATTAGGCCCAATGTGAGGCTTCCCAAGACAACATTAGATTACCTAAAAGATATCATCCTTTGGTGAATCTAATTTTCTCTATATTGATAATTTGTTGGGCCATAGGTTTTAGGTAAATAACCAAAGTTTTCTCTATAATCTTATAATAAATATTGAGAAGAGTGATGGGGTGCCATGTGGAGATACTATCTCTTTCAACATTTTGAGGATAAATTTTATTAGACCTTGGTCGATGAAGGATCCAAGGAAGCCTTTTGCGGGAGCCTCCTTATAAACTTTATGAAGGTCACTCCTAACCATAGGTCAAAGCTTAATTATTTGACTATATATATATATATATATATATATATATATATATATGTGTGTGTGTGTGTGTGTGGAATGTAAGGGTAAATTGAAGTGAAGATCAAAAAACTAAAGTTTTATTCATATGCAAGTAATTTATAGGCATAAACATTCATTTTTATAATAGAATGATCTCTTCCCAACATCAACGGATTGGAAGAGTACAAAATAAAGTTGACAACTAATAGCTTATTTTAGGCAAACTAACTAACAAATCTACTAAAAAATGGCTATATAAGAGTTTTTTGACAACCAACCAATATATAAACCACAAACTATAAGTAAGCCTACAATAAAAAATCCAATGTGAACTTGTAGAAATTTTGCATGGTTACATAAGGGCAATAAAATAATATGGTAAATAAAAAAATATGTATAGGTTGAAGATAATAATATACCTAGGCTAATAGATGTACTCATCATACCTCCCTAAAATAGAAGCATTAAACTCCAATGCTTTTACAATAGGAGTGTGAGATGCCAAACACAGAAGACAAATCCCTTGGTTGGATTGATTGAATGTTGAGATGCAATGTCATCATAGGCCTGGATAAGGTTAATGATGCTAATTAGTGCCTATGTGGGAATGCAAATTTTAGTCACAACTCTATCACCAACCAATCAGAGAAAGAGGAAGAATTCAATTAAGACCAATAATCTAATGTTTATGTTGTTGTATCTTCTATAAAACATGTGTGACTGAGGAAGAGGATCACTCAATGCAATAAAAGGTAAAGTAAGAGGAGTAGGAGAGGAATCGATTATGAAGGAGAGATTGAATCCATGAAAGGAGGAGTCAGTCATATTTTTAGTAGTCCCTTTGAAACACCAAATGGTCAAGTGCCATGTCTCTAGTCTATACCATGGTTAAATTTCATCTGGAAATAATGCTCAGACTCGAGTTCCAACATAATTTGTTGCTAATTGAATACCATCAGTCGTCTGCCCTCTAGCTATGCATTAAACGAAAAATTGTCCTTGTAACCCTAAAACTCCACGTTAGAGATGCATCAAACGAAAATTTGTCCTTGTAGCCCTAAAACTCCATGTATGCTGTTATTACATGACAAAGACATCAAAATTTTGACAACTAATTTTTTCGACATCGTAAAATTTGACATGCAACAAGCCATGTCACAAGGCTAAATTTATATTGTTCAAAGCAAACAAAAGTTGCCTGCTATCCAACGTTGGTGTCACTCATTGTAATTTTCCCTCTATCGTGTGTTCAATGATGTTAATTCAATTGTTTAGATACATCTAGCCAAAAATGGTCATATGCTTGATGGCTTTGTCTCTATGGTTGGCCATAAATTTACAATAGTGAATTGCAAATTTATCCTTTTTTAGGAAAATGGGCTCAATTCACTCAAGTTTTACTAAAAAAGCTTCAGCAATAGGATGTTCGCTAGTTAGCTCGTGAAAATACGCATCGAATTTCATGATCTATTTTGTTCATTGACTTGTGGGAATAAGACAATCAAAAAATGACTATTCGTCAATCAAAAAAATGATTGTTGCCTGCCATACAAAAAGATCAACCTTTCAAGTCCCCCAAATTCTACCTCGTCTCACCAAAGGGTCTACATTGCCAGATGTTGGGATTAAGGTGCCATAAACCTTGTAAATCTCATGAAATTTAATACTCCTAATATTGTTTGTAATTCACTCATAAGGGATGGAGGGAGTTACTGTTATTAATGGTAATTGCTAAAAAGTTGGTTATCTGGAGCTTATCTCGTAGGAGACAATCTAGGAGGATATGGAAGATAATTTCTATATTGGGCTCCTAGTTTATTTTTTGCTTTAAAGCAATATTTGGAGGATAATAAGTTGTGGATAACCTTACCATTGATAAGATGTAAGGTGGATGCCCATGTGGAGTTAGTTAATGCTTTTTTATCTCTATGGATAAGATTGATTATGTGGGTGAGGATTTTTTGCTAGTGGTTTTATCCACTTGTTTTGGAATGTTATGGTGGCATTTCATCCTCTCTCATCTAAAAATTGAACTATGGAGGTAGTGGAAGGGAGTGATTATTTTTGCAGATTCTTAGGGTGTTGGTGAAGGAAAGAGAGAAGGATATTGTTGTACAACTACTACTTCAATTTAATAATATACTTGACCTCTCTTTTCCTATGGAGTTTTTCTTGTTTTTATCTACATAAATGGGTGTTAATTATGTTGATGATTTATTTTATGTGATGTTATGTGCAATCACTTTTAGTTTTTCATTTTTGGATTAATTTAATTTTTAGTTTTGCATATAGATAACTAAGTTGTTACTGCTATCTTCACCTTGTTTTATAACATTTGGTATCAGATCCATTCAATTATGTTGAGAGGGGGATGCCTTTCTCTTAAGTGTTGAAGGTTTTTTGTTGCAGTGGGAGCTTTTATTGTGTGGTTTTGTAGATTTGTAAAGTAAGTCATGAAAACCATGGCTTCTAATTCTCGTGTTGACATTGAAAAGTTTAATGGTACTGGCTACGAGCTACGGAAACTAAATATGGAGGATCTCTTGAAAGAAAGAGATCAGTGGTTTCCAGTTTCACAAGATATGAAATCTTCATACATGAAATATGAATATTGGGTTAAGTTAGAAAAGAAGGCATGAGGAACCATTCGGTTGTGTCTTGCAGATTCTATCCTCTTGAATGTTTCCATAAAAAATTCTACGTACAAGTTGTGGAAGAGGATAGGTGATATCTATCAAACTAAAAGTTTGTCTAACAAGTTATATCTCAAACGAAGGTTGTATTAATTAAAAATAAAAGATTGTGAATCTATTTCTGATAATTTGAATGCATTTAATCTGATTTTAAGTCAGCTTGCATCAATAGATGTTAAGATAGAAGAAGAAGATAAATGTATTTTATTGCTTTGCTCTTTGTCTAAATATTAGGAAAATCTAATTGTTTCTATTAGTGGTGGTGCTACAGAGGTAAATTTAGATACTCTTATTTATATCCTTATCTCAAAGTATATGATGAGAAAGACCATGAATAGTGGCTCCCAAGATGCCTTTCATGTTAGGGGAAGGTCCAAAGAAAGAGGGCCTAAAGGGGATAAAAATACGGATAAGTCAAAAGGATGTTCTAAGACCCCTAGAAAGAGTAAAGTGAAGTGTTGGAATTGTGGTAAGAGAGGGCATGTTAAGAAGAAGTGTAAAGCAAAGAAAAAGAATGCAGATTCCTCTACAAAAAAAAATCTTTGATGATGATTTTGATGCCTTTACTATTTATGCTAACATTGGGAGTAATGATGCTTGGATTATTGATTCAGGTTTCTCCTACTATACGACTCATAAAAAGGAGTGGTTTGCCACATATAAATAAATTTATGGGGGAGAAGTTTTCCTTGGTGATAACAACACAAAAAGGATTATTGGTAAGGGAAAGATAAAATTGTGTTTCAGTGATGGGAGTATTAAAACTCTTGATAATATTTTGCATATTCCAAGACTTGTGAGAAATCTACTTTCTGTATCCAAATTGAATGATTCTAGAATGCATGTGACATTTGATAAGTCTGGTTGTAGGTTTGTAAGAGTGAGTTTGGTGATAGCTAAAGGATCTCGAATTGGGACCTTGTTTGAGCTAAATGATTATACTTTCAGTAACTCTGCCAATGCAACTAGCACTGATAATACATGTATGTTGTGGCGCCATAGATTGGGTCACATTGGTGAAAAAGGTATTATGATTATTCTAAATAAAAACTTGGTTGACGGTATTTCTGATTATTTTATTGGTAAAAATAATTTATGTGAGCATTGTGTGTTTGGTAAATAGAATAGATCATCATTTTTTAAAAGTGTTCATAAAGCTAAGATACCATTGGAAATTATTTATTCAGATGTATGTGGTCAAGTGGATGTTCGTTCATTGGGTAAATCTCGAGATTATGTTTCCTTCATTGATGATGCCTCAAAATACATTTGGATTTATTTTATGCACTCTAAATCTAAAATTTTCACTAAATTTAAGGAATTTAAGGCACTAGTTGAAAAGCAATCAGATTATAAGATAAAAGTGTTGATATCTAATAATAAGGGTGAATATTATTCTAGGGAATTTAATGAATTTTGTAAACATGCAGGTATTGTCCAACAGAAGACTACTCCATACACTGCCCAACAAAATGGAATTGCAGAAATAATAAATTGAACCTTAACGAAAAGATCTAGGAGCATGTTGAGTAGTGCTAAGCTACATAAATGCTTTTGGGCAGAAGTTGTTACGGCTTGTAATGTAATTAATAGATCTCCTTGTTCAGATCTTAGTGAAAAAACTCTTTATGAAGTGTGGATAGGTAGAAATCCTCCAGTTTCACACTTAAGGGTCTTTGGTTGTGAGGCTTTTGTCCATGTGCCTCAAGATAAGCAATCTAATCTGGATCCAAAAGCACAAAGATGCATCTTCATGGGATGTGGTGAGAATGTAAAATATTACAAGCTTTGGAATCCTTTAACCCGTAACATTGTATTTTCTAGAGATGTTGTTTTCAGGGAGTTTAGAGTTTTTCCATATGAAGAAAAACCAAAGAAGACAAAGACAGTGCACTTCGAGATAAAGAATGAAAAGCAAGAAGATGCACATGTGGAAGAACAGTTAGATGGATATGAGGATGGAGAAGTATAGGACGGTTCAAAGAATTCAAAGAGCTCAGATGATGTGTAGCATGAGCACATAGAGGGAGAAGATGAATAGGAAAAGCCCACTACTCCTACTTTAAGGATATCCACAAGGTAATGAAAACCAGTTAAAAGGTATGGCCCACCAGATTTTTGGTGTGTATTTTCTTTGTTGAGTACTGACGATGAACCTAGATCCTATAGGGAAGCCCTCTCTTTAGAGAAAAGTGAGTCTTGGATGCAGGACATGTAGGAGGAGATGATGTGGGATCTTGTTAGTTTACCCAAAGGAAGAAATACCATTGGATGGAAGTGGGTATTTAAGAAGAAATTTGGTGCAGATGGTTGGTTAGAGCGGTATATGGCTAGACTGGTGGCTAAGGGCTACTCCTAGAGAGAGGGAGTTTATTTTGGTGAAATTTTCTCTTCTATTGCTAAGTTAACTTCTATTATATTTATTTTTTCTATTGTTATTGCTTATGATTATGAGATAGAGCAAATGGATGTTAAAACTGATTTTTTGCATGGGAATCTTGAGGAAGAAATTTATATGCGACAGCCTGATGGTTTTTTTGTGAAAAGAAATGAATAATTGGTTTGTAGGTTAAAGATATCTTTGTATGGTTTGAAACAATCACCTAGGATGTGGTATCATAAGTTTGATGCTTTTGCATTGAATTTGGGTTTTATGAGGAGTGAGGAAGATCATTGTGTATATTTTAAAAATATTGATGATCAAAGACTAATCATTATCTCGTATGTTGATGACATGTTGTTTATTGGTAACAACAAGGTGGTGATTAGATAACTCAAGATTCAAATTTATGGCACATTTATATGAATGACTTGGGGGCTATAAAATATATTCTTGGGATGGAAATCCGTAGAGATTAGGAATGGGTCCTGACAGCCCGCTGAGACTCACGTCTAGGTACTCAAGATGACGAAGATGAGATATGCTTCCTCCCAACTCTTCCCCCCTGTCATGTCCAGATCCACGCAGCTAAGCGACAGGTGTTTTAATTTCCTCAGACTCTGAGCCCACTCTAAACCTGAACTTTCAAGCCTCTTCTCCGTCGGAAAAAAAAGGGCCTCTCTTATATATGCACGGTCTTCTGGCGTATAATAACCGTTCTTGTCATCCTTGAAGTACTCTTCCCACTGAGTGGAGAGATCTAGAAATTCCAACTGAGAGAGATTTCCCAGGCTATTGGGAACGGCGCCACTGAAGCCTGCAAATTTGAGGTTGAGGTGAGTTAAGTTAACCAAGAAGCCAATATCCTTGGGAATCTTACCCTCAAATTAGTTCCAGCTGAGGTCCAGATACTTCAGGTGTTCCAATGAAAACAGTCCTGCACCGTTAGCAACGCCAAATGTTCAGGTGACGCTTAAATCAAATATGAACTTACGCAGTTAATTCAAATATTTCAAATGCTTAAATGTACCTGAAGGTATAACACCACTGAAGCTATTGAAGCTCAGATCTAGATGCTCCAGGTGCTTCAACCTGAACAAAGCCGGACTGAGAGAATTTCCGCTATCACTTGCAAAGTATTGATACACCAAATTCCATTTGTAATCCAATACTTTGGAGGAAGAGATACGAAGTTTAGTGACATGGGATGTGAGATTGCTGCACTGAACACCCTCCCATTGGCAACAATTGAAACCCTTCCATGAGACGGAAGGGAATGTAGCGGCAGAGTATAACTCATTTTTGAAAGACAGCAAAGCATCTCTTTCCTCTCGAAAACATGTAATAATGCCATGGCTAGACAGCGGAGTACAAGCAAAGAGCAAACAACACAAAACAGCAGAAAAGCTCGTATCCATTCTAGGATTTTAATTTTACCCAACTGCCTGCCACAAGTTTTAAAGAAGAAATTGCATGCATCAAATCGAATAGTAAACAAATTAAAATATAATAATAATAATAAATAAATAAATAAAATACCTGAACCCTTTTTCTTAAATAATTGAATGTTTTAATTGCCTTCCCAGGCAATGTGAATAGCAAGTGGTGGTGCCCTTGTGAAGGCGAATGAAGTCTTCCGTCCTTCGCAATACTAAATGAAGTCTTTGTCGCGTGTTGATAATTGTGGGAAAGACGTATCCGAAAATCTCGCTGAAAATCTGTCTTTCCCACCCTGCATTGAAAACTTTTTAAAAAGCACTCGTCTTTCCCACGCTGCATTGAAAATTGTTGTAAAAAAATGTTCCTGCTGTCTTCCCGCGTTCCCAACATAATCTTTTTCACCGATTTTTTAGCGAAGGA
This sequence comes from Wollemia nobilis, assembly GCA_028583015.1. Lineage (NCBI taxonomy): Eukaryota > Viridiplantae > Streptophyta > Pinopsida > Araucariales > Araucariaceae > Wollemia > Wollemia nobilis. The sequence continues at coordinate 72,827 of JAQPPZ010006125.1, forward strand.
AAATCAGATTGTAAGAAAACGATTTGACGTCAACACGATGCTGCCGACAAACCGAAGCAACACGATGCTGCCGACAAACCGAAGCAGCTGAGAACACGTGGAAAGCTAATATTTACACGATTTTTTTTTACACATGTTTATACGATATCAATTTTTAGAGATATTTTTTAGCTAATAGACCAACATTACTAAAAGACTATATATATATATATATATATAATTTTAACCATTTTTAACCAATATTTTGTATTTACTAACTTAGCTTTTAATAAAACTTTATTAAACGGTTGGTAAATCATTTGGGTAACTACTGAATCTTGCATATAAAGGGGAAAGAGAAGGGGAAAAGTGACACAAGAAAGAATGAGGAAAAAAAAAAGGATGGCAAGCCTCGGGAGAAGAGTGAAGAAAAACTTAGAGGTGGTTTGCACGAAGGTGTGAGAGTGAGGATGATTATATAGGTTTAGGTTGAAAGTAGTACTTTAATATAGTGTGTAATTAAATACTATAAAAGTAATTAAAAAATTGCATTTTATTTTAATATGTTTTTGTATGTATGTTAAATTGGGAGTGCATTGTGTTATTGCATTTTTATGTTGTGGAATATAATTGGTGTGCGTATATTACAGATCTATAGGAGAAGATAATACATGGTTGCGGCCTGAGCAAAGGCATCATTTTAATGTACATAAGATAGCTCGATCAAAGTTATAATTGGAAGAAATAACCTAACTTCATTTTAGTAAGAACTAAGTCATCGTTCAAGTGAGGGAGTGAATATCATTGAAAGGGAATCATAGTTCAAATAAAAAGGTGGGTATCATAGTTGTTCATGTGAGGAATGCACGATTACCATTCCTATAAAAATTAAGAGTGTTGTTCAAGTACAACATTGTTCAAGTGCAAAACTAATCACCATTTGAGTGGAGGTTTGGAGCATCGTTCAATGGGGAAACATTGTTATTCAAATCAATTATTATTCAATAAAGATAATATTCAAGTAAGAAGTACCATCCAAGTAATAGAACATTGCTTGTTCAAGTGTTTGCACTAAAATTGTTGTTTAAGTGAAGACTATAGTGTTGTTCAGGTAATGGTACTATGGCATTCAAGTGAGGATATAGTTCCCATACTACTATACATGTAGTTTGCAGTTTTCTCTACAATTGCGTTTATTGGGAACATAGTCATTTAATTGACCTTATTCTCTTGGTATTGCATCATTTGGTATGAGAGCCATACAATATGTTGTAGAGGAGATATGGAACGAGGAAGATGAAGACAATGTGGTCTTGTGCCCTAACCAAAAAAAATAACTAAAATGTTGAAAATGAAATTTTGGTAAGTAAGATGCAACTAAGATTACCCAAAGGAGAGTCGTTCATCTTGAGGAGGTCAATGGAGACAAATAGGAATAGATTTATCACCCTAAAGCTCAAGATGAAGAGCAAGGAGAAGAGCCAAAACAACAATTGATTTGAGCAATCTCTAGCATGGGAATTAAACCAAATATTCACACTCCCAATTTTAATGAAAGTTTAAATCATAAGCAGTTTACCAACTAGATAACATACATGGAAATATTTCTTGACTATGAATCTATTGAATATAAAAGATGGATTGCATGTACAAGACTAAAAGGACATGCTTCAATTTTGTGGGATCATGTCCAAACAAAGAGGCAATGAAAGAACAAGGATAGAATCTAAACTTGGGATAAGTTTGTATCCAAAGTTCAAATCTAAATTTCTACCCACTAATTATCAGATTTGGTTGTTTGAAATACTCTAAAAACTTAAGCAAATTGTGTTGGGAGTGAAAGAGTATACAAAAAAATTCTATAAATTAATTATAAGAGTTGGTCATATTGAATATGATGAGGATAAAATGGTAAGGTACATAAATGGACTAAGGTTGTCCATACAAGATGAAATTGGTATAATTTGAATTAGAACTATTGAAGAAATATATCAATATATACTAAAGCTAAAAAAAAAGTTGACATACAAACAATAGAATAAATCCAAAGGAAGAGGAGAATATTTAATAGCAAGAGGAAAATTCCATGGAGGAAGAGAGTAGCAATCTCATGCTTTAGGAGAACATTTCTCACAAATAAATAGTTTTAACCAAAGTACTCCAGAAAAAGGCGAATCATCAAGAGGACAAGGTGGATTTGGTAGAGGTAGAGGATGTGGTTTTATTGGCAAGTGTTATGGATTCTTGGAAGTGCATAGAGCATATGAGTTCCCTCAAGCACACTATACCAATAGATGACGAAAGGAATCTTGTAACCAGATTATACAAGTAGATAAATAATATATCACTTCATCAAAGCACATGGAGAACTAGAATAAAGAGAATCTATTGTGATGAAAAGGGTATTATTAAAATCAATGAAAGAGGTGTAGGAACTATTTCATAGAAGAATCATATTAAGGATATTATATAAATTTAAAGGTAAATGTTGTGTGGTGATTTTGGATAGTGCAAGCACATACATCTTAGTGTTAAGTTAGATGATGGAGAAACTTGGCTTGAAGAGGATAGAGCATTTGCATTCGTACAAAGTGTTATGGTTGAAAAATATATATTAAATTTTGGTGACATAATAATGTATGGAGATTGGATCTTTATAAGGATGCAATTGTATGTGAGATCATATTGATGTATCTCATTTTCTATAGACCATGGAAAATTGATAGAAAGGCAATACATGACGGAAGAATGGATACTTATTCAATTGTAAAGGATCGTAAAAGGTATACGTTGTGTCCATTGAAAGATAAAAGAGAAGAGGTGGATAGTATTTCTAAAGTTTACCTGGTATTAGGAAAACAATTCTTGAGAGACTTGAAAAAAGAGGGAGTGTGCTTTGCCTTCATTGCCAAATTTGCAATATTAGCTTTTGAAGCTATATGCTTAAGATTAATTAACTAAAATATATGAAATAAAATTACTATATATATATATATATATATATATATATATATATATGTATGTATGTATGTAAATTTTTGCAAGTATAAAACTAAGAAATAACTCTAATATCTACTAATAAAGATGGCATAAACAAAAGCTCATGGAAATGGTACTATAGCTCTGAAAGTACCAAGTAATTGTTATTACAATCATATCATATTACATCTCCATATTATCCAGTATATATAATGTATCTTTATTAGGTTTAGTCTCCATTCCTTTAATTATATCCCAAAATTTTTCTACTATCAACATAGATATTACTTTGTTCTTCCATGATGTATAATTAGGGACTTTAAGTAATTATGATTTTGAAAGAAATAACTTATGTGATGTCATGATTAACCTTTGTAGATTTCTAAATTTCTTAATCCAATGTTGGTGTTGAATACCTTATATCTCAAAACTTAGAAAATTAGATAATATATATTTCCAATTTTGTAAATATATTTTGATGTATAAAATATTTTAACTCCAATCTAAATTTAATTCCTAGTATCTTCATGAATGTTTTGTAACTTTAATAATTAAATTAAAATAGTTAGTTATCTATTTAATTCCTCCAAACAGATTATCAAATGTATTTTCAAATCCTTCAATATTATGTATAAGATCTTATGTTTTCCTTTTCCAAATAACCTTCACTTTGCACATTAAATAATAATTATTCCACTTTACCTTATATCTCCTAACTTACGGTTATAAAATATTATGAAAGAATATTACTTCAACCTTGATAAAATTGTGGTCAATTCTATACAATTTTGAAACTAGCACTCCTTTGTCTTGGGTGCTCTTGCCCATGCTTTTAATGTTGCCCTAAAATTAACGCTTAACCTTTAGTTCCCATTCAACTTTAATATCTAATGCTTGGATGCTAAACCTATGTTCTTCTTCCATTTAGGACTTAAACAATTCCTTGCCTTTTTTCAATGTCACAATGCTTGACTAGTCCAAGTCTTGGACATGCTGCAAAGCCTATCCTTCACTACCGAATGTACCTCTTCTTTACTATCAAATGTTACACACAATCTACCCTTGATTTCTTTGCATTCAATATTGTTCTACACCTGTGAATGCTCTATATTTATTATTGTATGTACCCATTTCATTAGGTGCTTGAAATTCACCTTTCTTTTGTTTTCCACTTGTAAAAGGGTATTCCAAAAGTTACTCTATCGAAATTGCTGTTGAGTGAAAATTATGCCCAATTGCAAATTTTTATTTATTTATTTATCTTTAATTAATATAAATATTTTTTTGTTTTATTTAATATTATTTATATTTTATCATTTATATTTCCATTGAAAGCTAATATTTATATATATTTTTATGAGGGGTTTACAAATGTTTCTATGAGGGGTTATGGTTCCTCATACTCCGTGGGGTTTAAACCTTGGACCTCTCAAAAAAAAGAGGTCAAAGCCCTTACCACTATAGTAAGCTTTAGTGGCTTGATTTTCAATGGGTTTAGGCTTAATTTTCAATGGGCTTACACTTTTTTTTATGAGGGGTCATGGTCCCTTCATACTAAATGGGGTTTGAACCTTGGATCTTTCAAAGAGAGGCCAAAGCCCTTACCACCACAGTAAGCTTACAGCTATAAAATTTAAGTTTACCGCAGGTTTTTATGAAGGGTCCTGGTCCCCTCATACTGATTGGCGTTTAAACATTGAACCTCCCAAAAAATTACCTCTACATTAAGCTTACAACTTAATAATCTAATACATTTATGTTTAATATTATTTTTATTTAAAATTTTTAATAATCTAAATTTAAATATTAAAAAATATATTTTAATTGTATTCACGTAAAAAGACATTAAAAACACAAATTTTTTATTTTAAAACTATTATTTAAATTTAAAATAATAAAAATTTTAACTATAAAAATTGATTTAATATAATAAAAATTTAAAAGTAATGACCAAATGCGATGAAGAAAATACCCTGAACCCTTTTTCTTAAATAATTGAATGTTTTAATTGCCTTCCCAGGCAATGTGAATAGCAAGCGGTGGTGCCCTTGTGAACTATAAGAGGCGAATCAAGTCTTCCGTCCTTCGCAATACTAAATGAAGTCTTTGTCGCGTGTTGATCATTGTGGGAAAGAGGGATCCGAAAATCTCGCTGAAAATCTGTCTTTCCCACCCTGCATTGAAAACATTTTAAAAAGCACTCGTCTTTCCCACCCTGCATTGAAAATTGTTGTAAAAAAATGTTCCTGCTGTCTTCCCGCGTTCCCAACATAATCTCTTTCACCGATTTTTTAGCGAAGGAAAATCAGATTGTAAGAAAACGATTTGACGTCAACACGATGCTGACGACAAACCGAAGCAGCTGAATGTTACGTGATAATTAGATAATGGAGGTATGATCACATTGTAGAGTTAATACTTCAGTTAATAGACAAGAGTGACAGGAATGACCACAATGTGTTCTAACGGTTATAATATTCAAAATTTTATATAATATATTTTATGATCGAAATTTTGTTCTATGTTGGATAAGATATTATCCAACATTAAAATCCTTATATCTTCTACTATGGTTTTTGCAAATATTATAATATAAATGTACTTCAACTAATGTACCTTGAAATATCACTTGAATATATAAAACTGCTTTATAATTTACTAATTCTTGGTTAATTATTATTACTCCAATGAAATAGTAAATTTTACCTTATATGGTTCACCTTATATATCATTTTATCCTTAATGAAAGCAAGTAATTTAATTTGATATTACCTTTATAATGTAGCACACGATATACCTTTATCCTTGCTACTCCAACGGATCCTTCAAGCACTGTGTTTGTTGAACGATAAATGAGTATTGAATGTTCCTCTAATAGATGTATTTTCAAAGTCGTATCCTCCTTTAATAACCTTTGACCTCCTTGTGTATAAGTGCTTTGATGTTGAATCTATGTGCTTCCTTCTTCACCTCTCTATGTGGTGCACCTTTCAACTCTATCTATTAATAGTCTTATGTCACTTGGTGTGTTACTATACCCTCTTGATGCTCTTGCAACTTGGTGCAACCATTACTAAAGTGTGTAGGTAGTGAATGGATATTATGGTTTCTACGAGCGTTATTTTGTGAGCCTTCAATGCTCTTCCTTAGATCAAAATGATTACTATACCCTTAACACTTCCAATATGAGTGTTACTATATTCTGAGTGCTCTCTCCCTATGCAAGAATTATAAGGTGCCTTCTACTATGATGATAAGTGGTGCTCATCTTTATTGCATGTAGAGATACCTTAAACATATCTTTAATCCTTATTATATCTTGCCAATAGGTGCAAGATGTTCTATCATTGCTTCAATGCCTTCTCCTTCTTACCAACAATTGTAAGCTATTCTATCTCAAGGTTGGATCAAATTGTGATGATTCTAGAGCATTGCAATGGAGGTTCGATGGATCTTCAATGGTGGATTTAGGTGCTTCCTCTTTGCAATAAATTCTTTGAAACTGTATCTTGGGTATTGCACCATCATTTTTATATACCTTATGCTTTTATAATTTTAACATGATGTCCTTAGCACTATATTTATAGTGTGCAATGGATGATAACTTATGTGGATAGACAATAGCCTCTTCACATAGATAGTTTATGCTATCCTTTATGTGGATACCTTATGCTATGTAATAGATGATAGCTCCTTTACATGGATGCCTTGAGTTGTAGGTTGATGCTATCATAGGCTCTAGAAGTAGTGATGAATATGGTATCTTTAGACACCTTGGAACCTAGCTATGTGATCCCTTCATTGGCTCTTTTCCCTTTCTTGAAGTTTACTCCTCAAACTTTGATAATGGACCGCTTGAAGACTGTACCTATGCTACTAATTGTACTATCTTTAAGATACTCTTGTTGTTGTCCTTATTTGCTGATTATGAAAGGACAAGACTAGTGCCAATGTAATGCAAATACTTTGCAATAGATAGGATGAAGTAATTTAATTTGCACCAAAGTTATACATCTCCTCAAGTCTTCTTGATGAAGCTTTCCTTGCTTCTTAGATATGGTGGCTTTTTTCTCTATTCCTTGAGAGAAAATAATGATGTATTATTACATTCCTTACTAGACAACACTAACCTCTAACTCTTTTGCTTGAATAAATTAGTAACAATGAATCCAAGCTCTTAATAATTCAAGTAATATGTGTTTAATAGGTTAAAATATACACTAACTTTCACTTTAACTAAAATCCTTAGTGCAATTTGAATAACTAATATAGTGTAATAATAATCTTCCCTTATTACTCCTGTAAATGAACTCTCAAAGTAACTTGAAATATGCACTATACTCATGAATACTATCTTCTTTGCTTCAACTTAGATAATAGGAAGGTGATATTTTTATTTCTTTATAAATATGTCTAACTCCTATATTAATGTGCAAGTATTGTCCTTGTAAGAAATTGACTTTTATCCCTTGAAGACTTTAATATGAAACAATTTTTTTTGCAACTTTTAAAGTTTAATATGGTGATTAAAAAAACCTAATAATGAAACAAATACTAAAGTTTGTCTAATGAACCTTTTGCATGAAATTTTCTTACCTTTAATATCTTTAAAGATGATGTAGTCTTCATGATTAGATTCACCAAATTGCTACCTTGAAATACATGAACTCACAATTCTCCTTGGTTGTCCATAATAGCTTTTTAAATTCACCAATTTGCAGCTTTGTAAACCCTCTAACTCATTGCTTGAAACTCTAGTTTGATGGCTTCAACTCTCCTTCAAAATTTACCCTCAAATTTTGAACCTTAGCAGTTATTAATGCTACCCCAAATTGTTGCTTTCTTGCTATTCTCAAATATACAAATTTTAGATTGTAAAGTAGTCAATTTCTCCACTAAAATGTTGTCCTTGAATCTCAAAAATTTGGTAATAAATTCCTCCAAAACGTAGCTAATATTTTTCTTCAAGAACCCTTTAGTTTTCTGATGTGTAATTAGCAATCCTCCTATCTCTAAAATAATCTTCAAGCCTTTAATGTAAATCCCCAAATATATTATATTTGGTGGATTCTTTATCTCCTTTCTCCTTCACCCTCCTTGTCAAAATTTGAATTCAATTTAGGCCTTCTTCTCAAGAATATAAAATTCTTGAGGTCTTCACCAATCTCATTCAAAATTTGGTAAGCTCCTTGTGAAATCCTTCTCCTTTAGGCTTATTGTCAGATGGAAAAAATTGTTCCAAGTTATTTACTATCAAGAAATTCTCCTTGGTAGTATTATCTCTAATGAGTTCTCCTAAGAATACCTTCAATGGCCTTTTTTGAATCTCCTTCAATAAGGATTTTCAAGCCTTCTCCTGTTATCTCCTTGAGACCTCTTCTCTAGGGTCCTCAATCTCGTAGCTTCTTTGGTCTTCCTAACGATACCTTTCCTTCAACCTTATACTATGGAAGTGTTGCAACAAGATCACCATCTTAGATCATGGAAATCTAGAACAAAACCTTGCTAGTCCTTCTCTATCTCTTCCAAGACTGAAAGTTCTTTAATGGGACATTCTATGGGTCTTTTAAACTTCTTCAAGATGAAGTCTTCAATATTCAGTGGAGATCACCAATCTCCTATATTTACCACGATTCTTCTTTGGAGTCTCTTATCTCAAATATGCAATAAGGCTCCTATGGCCTTTTACTCTTCTACACTTTACAGGTATGCAATCTCTAGCAAAGGGTTCTTTTCTTCAAGCCTCCAAATATTGAATCTTTTATTTGCTGCTTCTGGTGCTGGATTGATTCCAAAGAAGATATTCTTCCTAGATTTATGTAGGAAGCTTCCCAATTTTCTTTAAATTTCCTTTTCCTGTAACAAAGTATTATGACTATAATGGAAGAAAATTTGAATATAGAGATAATCAGTCTTTACTAGTTGATTTATCAATCTATTAGAATGAGTGTTGAGTCCTAGTCTTCACGAGTTTTTCTACAACCTTGTGGAAAAACTCTAGCCAAATGCAATCTCAAAAGTTTAGAATTGATATTTACTATCTACTCTTAGTCTCACTTGTGGATATCCCTATTTCCTATCTGATCTACCATGAAATATGTAAGATATACAAGCTGATATGTCTATGTTATAATGACACTAATATATGCAAGAAAATAATAAGAGAAACTTTTGCAATAACTCATAAATACACCATTAATGAAGGAATAAAAAATAGTACAATTCTCTATGATGGAGGACATGAACACTCCATAAATTCTTTGCGAGAACTACATGGTACCTACTACTATACTCTACTTGCTCTCTATATGCTTCTCTATATCTCTATATCACTCACTATAAGTTATTTATATAGGAAGATAGATTCCTTGGCCCTTACTCTACCTATGAATCTCCAACTACCTTTCTTATGACTAATGTACAAGTAGACTTCTTGTACATTTACATCATCGCACATTGACACTTGTGAATTTATTACATTACTGGAAGTAACTACTTTAATCTAAAGTAAACTCCTACTCTAGTTAATGTACCAAAGGTGGTACATTGATATGTATAAAATAATGTAATATATTCTCTAACAAAGTGTAGAAAACTTTAGTTTGAAATAAATGATGATAAAAATAATTAAGTTCTATGTCTTGTAATCTAAAATTAAAAATTGTTAGTCGATTAGAAACAAGGCACCCAAAATATCAAACACACCGTAGGAATATATTAATTCTATTTTGACCATATCTTGACTCATATTAGACTTATTAGAATAATTAATAAATTATTAAAAAATAAATAGCTTTTTATTGAATTAAAAGAAAGAAAAATAGCTATAGATATTATATGGAAAGAGAAATAACTATGTATAATAATAGATGTTACAAACAACTAAATATGATAAAATATCTCATTTTTTAATCTATTACAATATCAAAATAGTCTTCATTTGTAGATATTTGTTCAAGACTAATAATTTATTACTAATAACCAAATTAAAAGGAAATCAAGGAATACAATCTCCTCATTATTATCAACATAATCATAAAAGAATTATTAGAAAGAAAGAATATGATAAATCCAACTCTCTATAGTCTCTTAATCTTGAAAAATGATGCTCTTAGAATTTGTTTAGTGTTAACTTGGGTCTTTATGTTATATGTAGATATCCAATTAAATCCTATACATACTTTATAATATTAGCCCTAGAGTATTTAAGTAAGAGCTTTGAAAGTGATTTAGAAAATCCACAAGCTATGGTAATATCTTACTCCAAATGTCTTTATTAATGTAAATGTAAAATAAAAGTTGAACATCTATAAAGGATATTTTTTTAAGGACCATAATTTGATGTTCTTGGTTATTTAAATTTAAATATTTCTTAACAAAATATTATATTAAGTTTTTATCTTTTCTTTATATCTTTTAAAATTATATATATATATATATATATATATATATATATATATATATATATATATATATAAGAGAATGATTCGCTACTATTGTTAATATAGTTCTCCAAAAATTATTATTTCAAACACTAAAATATACAGAGACTAATAGCTGAATTTATAAAATATTTAACATGAATTATATAATATGTTTAGAATGAATAATGCATTTAAAATAAAGATTCTTAATTAAAAATATTTTAAAATAAGATTCTCATGCATAAATAAAACAATCAATCAATAAAATATTAAAAAAATTAAAAATTTTATCTATTAAAAAAGTTCAATAACAATATTTGTTATAATAACATATCACATATTTTAAAAAAACCGAAATTATAGGATTAACCAAAGGAATCAACCAAATACAAAATAATATCATCTAAAAATTGAAAATATTTTCTCCTCCATCTCGTTTTGACAATAAGGAGTACAAATACTCCCCAGAATCCAACTGCAAAACTTGCCATCCACTCCTAATACCAATGCCATGGAATTTCTTCTTCTATATTCCCATCCTCTTCTTCTGGAATTAAGTGTGATGAATTTGAAGGCGTACATGTGTTATTCAAAGGAAATCCACAAAGACCAGGGTTCCCATAGAACAAACTTGAATTGAATGTCAAGAACTGAGCTCCTGTTGGAATTTTTCCATGAAGCAAGTTATTAGAAACATTGTAGACTGCCAGAAAGGAGACTTGTAGCATTCCAGTTGGAATATTCCCATGCAATTTATTGCACGAAAGGTCCAAAGATTCTAATTGCTTAAGCATTCCAAAAGTCACAGGAATTTATTCGGTAATATTGTTATTGGACACATTGAAAGCATGTAGACCCTTAAGATTCCCAATTTCTAAAGGAATCTCACATGACAGTTCATTACCAGATAAATCAATGGATGTTATAAGTGACAAAATAGAATCATAATATACCATGGTCAATTCTTTGTTTGTCACTTGCACTTTTTCTTTGTAGTAGTAATACTCACCAGTTTCTAAGTTTTTCACTTGTTCATTCTGCATTGCTACGATGTTTCTCAACTCTCTTGGAATGAAACCTGTTAACCTATTATGTGATATGTCCAAGACATGAATGCTTGACATATTACCCAATTCATGTGGAATACATCCTTGATATTGATTTTCCCTTAAGACAAGTACCATCAACTTAGAAAATTGATCTAGCCAATGTGGTATAACTCCTGAAAAGGAATTATATCCAGCGTCCATAATCTGCAGATTTGAGCAATTGAGGTGCAAAGATGCAAGATTCTGTAGACATCCTATACATGATGGAATTCTTCCTCCCAAATTAGTGTTTGCCATGTTCAGTCTTACTAAATTCGAGCAATTGGTGATGCTCGATGGTATTACTCCAGACAGTGGGTTCTTTGACAAATCTAAAACCTGCAGTTCTTGAAGATGACCAATGGACGGAGGAATCTCACCACTTAGATTATTCCTTGAAAATGATAAGAAAACAATTCGATGTAGAAGTGCGCCAATTTCCACTGGGATTATACCTGTGAATGCATTGTAGGAGAGGTCTAATACATGCAAGCTTGATACGATGGAGGGAATGGGAGGAAAACCGCTCAACATATTGTTATGCAAATCTAGGAGAGCATATTGGTGTAGTTTTAGGCTGACAGGAACTTGACCTTCTAAGTGATTGCATGAGGTTAAGACTTATCACATAATTAAGTCCCTCAATCCAACTTGGAATGGTTCCATAAATGTTGTTGTTAGAAAGGTCCAAACTAACTAATTCGTATTGTGCTGAAATAAATTCAGTCACCATACCTTCTATATTACAAGAAGCCAAATGCAAATATATAAATTGCATGCTTGGTATCCAATCCGAACTAATATGGACAATCAAACTGTTGTATGATAGACTCAAAAGCAAGAGACTAGTGCAGTTTTCGAAAGAGTCAAGGAAAACGTCACCTTGTTGATGGTTGGAATTGAGATTAATCACCTCGATATGACTTCCCGTGAAAGAAGGTACGCTACCATTCAAAAGGTTGGACTCAAGAAACAGCCTTTGCAGAGAGGAATGTTTGCCCAACTCAAAAGGTACTTGGCCACTCAACTGATTGAAGGAAAGGTCCAAATAAAGCAAGGAGGATAGACGAGCCAAAGATGGTGGAATCTTTCCTGTCAACGAGTTGCCAGAAATTTCTAAGGTTTGCAGAACTGACAAATTTCCAATAGAGGCTGGTAGACTTCCTGTAACATTACAGTAAGAGACAGAAAATGTTGTCAGATAAGGCCATTCACCACCAAGTATTTGATTTATATCTCCTGATATCATGTTGCCGCTCATATAAAGGTCGTATAAACGGGGAAGGCGTGAAAGACCTATGGGGAATGGACCATTCAAATTATTTTCTGTAAGCCAAAGAGAATGCAAGGTGGTCATATTTTCAAACCAAGATGGAACTGCAAAAGAAAGCATGTTATCAACCATGTCGAGATGAGATAGAGAGGTGAGGTTAAGGAAGGTATTAGGAATGGAAGAAATTGCATGCATCAAATCGAAGAGTAAACGAATTAAAATGTAATTATTATTATAATATTGATAATGTTAATAAAAATAAATGAATACCTGGACTTTCAATTGCCTCCCGAGACAATCTGGATACCAAGTGGTTATACGAGGCAAATGCTCATGCCAAGTATACATCTAAAGTTTCAAAACTAGATCTAAGTTGAGTGGTTTTTTATCACACCAAGTATCCATCTAAATAGAATTTTTTTCTCTAATTTTCTATCATCCATCTTAAACCTTTAATCATAAGATCAATAGATTTATTTAAACCATTTCAAATGGTATAACAATTTGGAAGAGAGAATGCTATAAATATTAAACTTGAGTCATTGGGATCAACATACTTAAAAGAATTCTTGCCTATTGTCTTTGACTCTCTTCGTACAATTTTCAGATAACTTTTCCCCTAAGAGCTAATTTTGCATCTGTAAGAACTCTAAGAAATAAAACAATCTGACCAATAAAATCTGCAATATATTTTAAGAAATAAAATTTTCACCTATTAAAAGAGTTCAACAATATTTATTATAATAATTTGGATTCAACCCATATCAGATACTAGTTACATACTCTGAAATTATCTTGTACAACCGAAGAATTCAGCCAAATACAAAACAATTTCATCTAAAAACTGAATATACTTTCTTCTCCATCTCTTTTTGACAATAAGAAGTACAAATACTCCCCAGAATCCAACTGCAAAACTTGCCATCCACTCTACATACCAATGCCATGGAATTTTTTCTTCCGTATCCCCATCCTCTTCTTCTGGAATTATGTGTGATGAATTTATGGGCATACATGTGTTATTCAAAGGAAATCCACAAAGACCAGGGTTCCCATAGAACCAACTTGAATTGAATGTCGAGAACTGACCTCCTGTTGGAATTTTTCCATGAAGCATGTTATTAGAAACATTGAAGACTGCTAGAAAGGAAACTTGTAGCATTTCAGTTGGAATCTTCCCATGCAATTTATTGCAGGAAAGGTCCAGAGATTCTAATTGCTTAAGCATTCCAAAAGTCACAGGAATTTCTCCGGTAATATTGTTATTGGACACATTGAAAGCATGTAAACCCTTAAGATTCCCAATTTTTAAAGGAATCTCACCTGACAGTTCATTACCAGATAAATCAATGGATGTTATAAGTGACAAAATAGAATCAGAATATACCATGGTCAATTGTTTGGTTGTCACTTGCACTTTTTCTTTGTAGTAATAATACTCACCAGTTTTTAAGCTTTTCACTTGTTCATTCTGCATTGCTACGATGTTTCCCAACTCTCTTGGAATGAAACCTGTTAACCTATTGTGTGATATGTCCAAGACATGAATGCTTGACATATTACCCAATTCATGTGGAATACATCCTTGATATTGATTTCCCCTTAAGACAAGTACCATCATCTTAGAAAACTGAGCTAGCCAATTTGGTACAACTCTAGAAAAAGAATTATACCCGACATCCAGAATCTGCAGATTTGAGCAATTGAGAAGACTAGATGGCAAATTTCCCAGCAGCATATTCCCATTGAGATTCAAAGATGCAAGATTCTGTAGACGTCCTATATCTGATGGAATTCTTCCTCCCAAATTAGTGTTTGCCAAGTTCAGTCTTACCAAATTCGAGCAATTGGTGATGCTCGATGGTATTACTCCAGACAGTGGGTTCTCTGACAAATCTAAAACCTGCAGCCCTTCAAGATGACCAATGGAAGGAGGAATCTCACCACTTAGATTATTCCTTGAAAATGATAAGAACACAATTCCATGTAGAAGTGCGCCAATTTCCACTGGGATTATACCTGTGAATGCATTGTAGGAGAGGTCTAATACATACAATCTTGATACGATGGAGGGAATGGGAGGAAAACCACTTAACATATTGTTATGCAAATCTAGGACATAATATTGGTGTAGTTTTAGGCTGACAGGAACTTGACCTTCTAAGCGATTGCATGAGAGGTTAAGACTTAACAGATAAGTAAGTCCCTCAATCCAACTTGGAATGGTTCCGTAAAGATTGTTGTTAGAGAGGTCCAAACTAACTAACTCGAATTGTGCTGAAATAAATTCAGGCACGATACCTTCTATGTTACAGGAAGCCAAATGCAAATATTCAAAGAGCATGCTTGGTATCCAATCTGGACGAATATGGACAATCAAACTATTATACGATAGACTCAAAAATAAGAGACTAGTGCAGTTTTGGAAGGAGTCAAGGAAAACGTCACCTTGTAGATGGTTGGCTTTGAGATCAATCACCTCAATGTGATGTCCCGTGAAAGAAGGTACGCTACCATTCAAACGGTTGGACTCGAGAAAAAGCTTTTGCACAGAGGAATGTCCGACCAAATCAAAAGGTACCTGGCCACTCAACTGATTGAAGGAAAGGTCCAAATAAAGCAAGGAGGGTAGAAGAGCCAAAGACGGTGGAATCTCTCCGGTCAACAAGTTTTTAGAAATGTCTAAGCTTTGCAGAGCTGACAAATTGCCAATAGAGGCTGGTATTCTTCCTGTAACATTACATTGAGACAGATAAAATGTTGTCAGATAAGGCCATTCGCCACCAAGTATTCGACTTATATCTCCTGATAACATGTTGGAGTACAAATGGGGGAGGCGGGAAAGACCTAGGGGAAATGGACCATTCAAATCATTGTGTTGAAGCCAAAGTGAATGCAAGGTCGTCATATTTTGAAACCAAGAAGGAACTGCAAAAGAAAGTTCGTTTCGAGACATGTCGAGATGAGAAAGAGAGGTGAGGTTAAGGAAGGCATTAGGAATGGGTCCCGACAGCCCGCTGAGACTCACGTCTAGGTACTCAAGATGACGAAGATGAGATATGCTTCCTCCCAACTCTTCCCCTGTCATGTCCAGATCCACGCAGCTAAGCGACAGGTGTTTTAATTTCCTCAGACTCTGAGCCCACTCTAAACCTGAACTTTCAAGCCTCTTCTCGCTTGAAAAAATAACGGCCTCTCTTGTATATGCCTCGTCTTCTACCATAAAATAACCGTTCTTGTCATCCTTGAAGTACTCCAGCCACTGAGTGGAAAGATCTAGAAATTCCAACTGAGAGAGATTTCCCAGGCTATTGGGAACGGCGCCACTGAAGCCTGCAAATTTGAGGTTGAGGTGAGTTAAGTTAACCAAGGAGCCAATATCCTTGGGAATCTTACCCTCAAAGTAGTTCCAGCTGAGGTCCAGATACTTGAGGTGTTCCAATGAAAACAGTCCTGCACCGTTAGAAACGCCAAATGTTCAGGTGACGCTTAAATCAAATATGAACTTACGCAGTTAATTCAAATATTTCAAATGCTTAAATGTACCTGAAGGTATAACACCACTGAAGCTATTGAAGCTCAGATCTAGATGCTCCAGGTGCTTCAACCTGAACAAAGCCGGGCTGAGAGAATTTCCGCTTTCACTTGTAAAGTATTCAGCCACCAAATTCCCTTTGTAATCCAATAATTTGGAGGAAGAGATACGAAGTTTAGTGACATGGGATGTGAGATTGCTGCACTGAACACCCTCCCATTGGCAACAATTGAAACCCTTCCATGAGACGGAAGGGAATGTAGCGGCAGAGTTTAACTCATTTTTGAAAGACAGCAAAGCATCTCTTTCCTCTGGAAAACATGTAATAATGCCATGGCAAGACAGCGGAGTACAAGCAAAGAGCAAACAACACAAAAGAGCAGAAAAGCTCGTATCCATTCTAGGATTTTAATTTTACCCAACTGCCTGCCACAAGTTTTAAAGAAGAAATTGCATGCATCAAATCGAAGAGTAAAAGAATTAAAATGTAATTATTTCTTATAATATTGATAATGTTAATAAAAATAGATGAATACCTGGACTTTCAATTGCCTCCCGAGACAATCTGGATACCGAGTGGTTATACGAGGCAAATGCTCATGCCTTTATAATGCTGGCCAGGCGGATGGAAAGTCCTCCGTCGTTCACAACACGAAATGAAGTCATTTGTGACGCATTGAAAATTGTGAAGAAAAAAACAGATGAAAGTTGGTATACCTTTAACCAAATCGTTTTCTTGACAACAATAGAAGAGTGGTAGTCTTCGTAAGAACCTGCGTGGAGTCTTTCCCTGAAATTTCAGGGAAAGAGAATCCGATTGTAAGAAATTAATTTGATATCAACAGGACGGCGACAAGAAAAGGAAAGTAAGGGAATCTTTCAAACTTACAATCGTGGGAATAACATTCACTGGCCGTGCAGTTCAAGGCCTGGAATCAAAAGCAATTATTTGACATTCGTAAATCACTTGGCTTTCAGAATAAAAAGTTCATCTCAGTCATTTACGAGCTTGTATTTAGCGCTGCAGCAAACATTTCTTTAAACCCGGTTGTTTTTTATTTAAAATAGTTTTTTTTAATTTTTTATAAAAATTTGTGTTTCTAATTTAAAAAACTGTCCCACAAAAATATCCAATATTAGAAGATGGAAACCTTTATTAAAAGTTATATTTTTAACTCACTTTTCTGTCCAGTGAAGGATATTGCAGTGGTATGTTTTTGGGCTTCTAAGTTCAAACCCTTGTATCTCTTCTTTAACTCAACATTTTGTAGTGACATGTCTTTGGGTTTTCATCAAAGACACTCAAGGTCAAACCCCCATATGATTTTGGGTTTTCATGGGAGAGATCCAAGTTCAACCCTTAGATTAGATTGGGACCTTTCAAGAAAGACCCTAAATTTTCATCCAAAAACCCAATTTGAAACCTCAGATCATAAATTTAAGAAAAAACGTATTTTTTCTAAATTTTGTCTCCTAATGGATATGTGAATTTGTATAAATTGTAGCAAAAATACATACATACAATAATATGATAAAGATAATTCTATTCAAGAAATACAAATTTAGAACATAATTCATTAAGGAGGGTAATGTTGGAGAAAATATTGTGTAATGTTGAAAAAGCATATGCACAATTTTTCTTATAGAAAAATTAAATAAGATAGAAAAAGTAAAAAATATTTTTGAAAAGTACACTACATAAATAAAAGTATTTGTAAAAATAAAAAATTAGTTGGTAGTGAAGAAGAGGCAATATTAGAATAGTAATAATTATATAAATTTATATCTCTCATTAATTTATTTATTTATTCATTTGAAGGTGGATCATCTAACATGTTAATTATCCACAATTAGATAAATGTTATCATTTGAAGGTGGATCATCTAACATGTTAATTATCCACAATTAGATAAATGTAATGGAATTAAACAGTGCCATATCTATCACAATTATTACTTATTCAATAAAATTTGTTAAGCAATGCAATTACACCTAGATTGAACATATGGGTTATGTTATAACCCATATGTTCAATAATGTCATGGCAAGACAGCGGAGTACAAGCAAAGAGCAAACAACACAAAACAGCAGAGAAGCTCGTATCCATTCTAGGATTTTAATTTTACCCAACTGCCTGCCACAAGTTTTAAAGAAGAAATTGCATGCATCAAATCGAATAGTAAACAAATTAAAATATAATAATAATAATAATAATAATAATAAATAAATAAATAAAATACCCTGAACCCTTTTTCTTAAATAATTGAATGTTTTAATTGCCTTCCCAGGCAATGTGAATAGCAAGTGGTGGTGCTCTTGTGAAGGCGAATGAAGTCTTCCGTCCTTCGCAATACTAAATGAAGTCTTTGTCGCGTGTTGATCATTGTGGGAAAGAGGGATCCGAAATCTCGCTGAAAATCTGTCTTTCCCATCCTGCATTGAAAACTTTTTAAAAAGCACTCGTCTTTCCCACGCTGCATTGAAAATTGTTGTAAAAAAATGTTCCTGATGTCTTCCGCGTTCCCAACATAATCTCTTTCACCGATTTTTTAGCGAAGGAAAATCAGATTGTAAGAAAACGATTTGACGTCAACACGATGCTGCCGACAAACCGAAGCAGCTGAGAACACGTGGAAAGCTAATATTTACACGATTTTTTTTACACATGTTTATACGATATCATTTTTAGAGATATTTTTTAGCTAATAGACCAACATTACTAACAGACTTTTTATATATATATATATAATTTTAACCATTTTTAACCAGTATTTTGTATTTACTAACTTAGCTTTTAATAAAACTTTATTAAACGGTTGGTAAATCATTGTATTTACTAACTTAGCTTTTAATAAAACTTTATTAAACGGTTGGTAAATCATTTGGATAACTACTGAATCTTGCATATAAAGGGGAAAGAGAAGGGGAAAAGTGACACAAGAAAGAATGAGAAAAAAAAATCGGGAGAAGAGTGAAGAAAAACTTAGAGGTGGTCTGCACAAAGGTGTGAGAGAGGATGATTATATAGGTTTAGGTTGAAAGTAGTACTTTAATATAGTGTGTAATTCGATACTATAAAAGTAATTAAAAAATTGCATTTTATTTTAATATGTTTTTGTATGTATGTTAAATGGTGAGTGCATTGTGTTATTGCATTTTTATGTTGTGGAATATAATTGGTGTGCGTATATTGCAGATCTATAGGAGAAGATAATACATGGTTGCGGCCTGAGCAAAGGCATCATTTTAATGTACATAAGATAGCTCGATCAAAGTTATAATTGGAAGAAAGAACCTAACTTTATTTTAGTAAGAACTAAGTCATCGTTCAAGTGAGGGAGTGAATATCATTGAAAGGGAATCATAGTTCAAATAAAAAGGTGGGTATCATAGTTGTTCATGTGAGGAATGCACGATTACCATTCCTATAAAAATTAAGAGTGTTGTTCAAGTACAACATTGTTCAAGTGCAAAACTAATCACCATTTGAGTGGAGGTTTGGAGCATCGTTCAATGGGGAAACATTGTTATTCAAATCAATTATTATTCAATAAAGATAATATTCAAGTAAGAAGTACCATCCAAGTAATGGAACATTGCTTGTTCAAGTGTTTGCACTAAAATTGTTGTTTAAGTGAGGACTATAGTGTTTTTCACGTAATGGTACTATGGCATTCAAGTGAGGATATAGTTCCCATACTACTATACATGTAGTTTGCAGTTTTCTCTACAATTGCGTTTATTGGGAACATAGTCATTTAATCGACCTTATTCTCTTGGTATTGCATCATTTGTTATGAGAGCCATACAATATGTTGTAGAGGAGATATGGAATGAGGAAGAGGAAGACAATGTGGTCTTGTGCCCTAACCAACAAAAAAACCTAAAATGTTGAAAATGAAATTTTGGTAAGTAAGATGCAACTAAGATTACCCAAAGGAGAGTCGTTCATCTTGAGGAGGTCAATGGAGACAAATAGGAATAGATTTATCACCCTAAAGCTCAAGATGAAGACCAAGGAGAAGAGCCAAAACAACAATTGATTTGAGCAATCTCTAGCATGGGAATTAAACCAAATATTCACACTCCCAATTTTAATGAAAGTTTAAATCATAAGCATTTTATCAACTAGATAACATACATGGAAATATTTCTTGACTATGAATCTATTGAATATAAAAAATGGATTGCATGTACAAGACTAAAAGGACATGCTTCAATTTTGTGGGATCATGTCCAAACAAAGAGGCAATGAAAGAACAAGGATAGAATCTAAACTTGGGATAAGTTTGTATCCAAAGTTCAAATCTAAATTTCTACCCACTAATTATCAGATTTGGTTGTTTGAAAGACTCTAAAAACTCAAGAAAATTGTGTTGGGAGTGAAAGAGTATACAGGAAAATTCTATAAATTAATTATAAGAGTTGGTCATATTGAATATGATGAGGATAAAATGGTAAGGTACATAAATGGACTAAAGTTGTCCATACAAGATGAAATTGGTATAATTTGAATTAGAACTATTGAAGAAATATATCAATATATACTCAAGCTAAAAAAAAAAGTTGATATACAAACAATAGAATAAATCCAAAGAAAGAGGAGAATATTTAATAGCAAGAGGAAAATTCCATGGAGGAAGAGAGTAGCAATCTCATGATGTAGGAGAACATCTCTCACAAATAAATAGTTTCAACCAAAGTACTCCAAGAAAAGGTGAATCAACAAGAGGACAAGGTGGATTTGGTAGAGGTAGAGGATGTGGTTTTATTGGCAAGTGTTATGGATGCTTGGAAGGGCATAGAGCATATGAGTTACCTCAAGCACACTATACCAATAGATGACAAAAGGAATCCTGTAACCAGATTGTACAAGTAGATAAATAATATATCACTTCATCAAAGCACATGGAGAACTAGAATAAAGAAAATCTATTGTGATGAAAAGGGTATTATTAAAATCAATGAAAGAGGTGTAGGAACTAATTCATAGAAGAATCATATTAAGGATATTTTATAAATTTAAAGGTACATGTTGTGTGGTGATTGTGGATAGTGGAAGCACATACATCTTAGTGTTAAGTTAGATGATGGAGAAACTTGGCTTGAAGAGGATAGAGCATTTGAATTTGTACAAAGTGTTATGGTTGAAAAATAGATATTAAATTTTGGTAACATAATAATGTATGGAGATTGGATCTTATAAGGATGTAATTGTATGTGAGATCATATTGATGTATGTATCTCATTTTCTATTGGATAGACCATCGAAAATTGATAGAAAGGCAATACATGACGGAAGAATGAATACTTATTCAATTGTCAAGGATCGTAAAAGGTATACATTGTGTCCATTGAAAGATAAAAGAGAAGAGGTGGATAGTATTTCTAAAGTTTACCTAGTCTTAGGAAAACAATTCTTGAAAGACTTGAAGAAAGAGGGAGTGTGCTTTGCCTTCATTGCCAAATTTGCAATGTTAGCTTTTGAAGCTATATGCTTAAGATTAATTAACTAAAATATATGAAAAAAAATCACAATATATATATGCATGTATGTATGTATGTAAAGTTTTGCAAGTATAAAACTAAGAAATAAATCTAATATCTACTAATAAAGATGGCATAAACAAAAGCTCATGGAAATGGTACCATAGCTCTGAAAGGACCAAGTAATTGTTATTACAATCATATCATATTACATCTCCATATTATACAATATATATAATGTAATGTGACTGTTCATATGAAGTATTCTTGGTCTTCACACTTCTTGATTCTTCATCTCCCTATTTTATGGACTCATGTACACATGGACAAATGTGCACATTTATATTATTGAATATTATGCACACTTGTGCATTTGTTACATTACATGAAGATACATCAGAAGAAGACAATGTAAGAGGGAGTGAGACAGTTGGACAATAAAGGGTTCAACAAAGACAAGAACAATGCACAGAGAAGATATAAATGGAACAAAAATCAAAATAGGAGACCAATGAGGTCAAGACAAAGAATATTTAATGAAATATGTTTTTCATGTCATAGTTTTGGGCACATGGCTTCACAGTGCAGGACACATGAAAGATAAGAAATCAATTTGGTCACAAAGCAATGAATTGCAGAGTTCATGACAAAAGAGGATATGGCTTCACTAGGAGAAATCCTAAGACATTTGCACCTCTAAGGAATAATAACATTAAGTGTTATAAGTGCAATAATGATGGTCACACAACAAAATGGTGTAGAGCGGATATTCCAGAGACAGGTATGAACAAGAACGAGAACATGAACAAGAACATGAACATGAATAGGAACATGAACAGAAATAGGAACATGAACAATATTATGAACAGGAAAAGGAACATGGATGAGGATAGAAACAGGAACTTGGATGTGAATAGGAACAGGAACAGGAATAGGAACAAGAATGATGACAAGAACAGGGATGATGACACGGATAGAAATAATCATACGAATCAAAAAACTCAAAAAATAAGGAAAGAGGATAAAGGCAAAGAACAATACCTTTTGGGAGTAGAAATAATCCCACCCTAGAATTAACCACCTCAAAAGGAGGTGGGGGAGGGGCTAGGCGAAGAGGCTCATTCTTAGCCTCAAGCCCCAAAGGTGACCCTTTGCCATTGATGTCAAAGGATGAGAGATTTGTGTAATGGGAATATTTGAGAGAGCATTGAGCTAGGGGGAGCAATTTCCTAGGGGGAGAAAAATAAAAAGTAAGGTCAGGTTTTGGTAATAAGAGTATGGTTTATCATCAATCACAAAGGGGGAGATTGTTGGATATTTTGAGTCCCTAAGTCAAAGTTGTCATTGATGTCACCGGATGAAGTCATCATTAATATCAAAGAATTTAGCAAGAAACAAAGGGGATAAATGGTTATTTGATATCCAGGAATAAGGCCAAAGATCAAGTGAATTAGTGCATAAGTTAAGAGTTAAAAAGGAGATATAATATTTATTTTTATAAATTATTTAAATTTAGTAAGAATTTATATTTTATAAATCAATATTATTTACAATATGAAATACAGTGATAAGGAGGTATTTTATCAAAGGTGTAATATTATAATAATGGCTATTATAATATTAAAGGTGATATGGTGAAAACCCAAATAAAATATTTATAATTCTTATTATAATATTTTATAATGCAAAAGTAGGTTTTATAAAGTCTAAATATATTTTATAAACCCAAAGGTTGGGTTTAATATAAAAGGCATTTGAAGCCTTTATAATCTCCACCGACGTCATGGAAGATAACATGGAGAGCGCTGATGTATTTAAAACAATGGAGGAAGCATATAAATACAATGCCCAAAAGTTCAATTAATTATCCTTGCTTGAAAATTAAAAATATTGCATGCGAAGAAAAGAGCTCGTGAGTTTTTGCGAAAGTCATGACAGAGAAGCGTTTAAGGGAGGAAGCTTTAATCCTCGAAGTTGCATAGGATAGCGTGGCCTAGTGGTATTTTGGGAAGCATAAAAGCACTGGCTTGTAAGAGGGTTTGCGTTCAAATATCGACAGGTGCATCGTGAGTTGTGTTGGTTAAGGTGCCCAAGGCGCACGTTCTTTTGCCCAAAGCGGAAGGTGTGAGGAGATTAAGAAGCATGTGGTGCTTCGTTAATCTCAGACGAGCACTTGGCTCATGTGGTGACTTTGGCCGCGGTTAAGGTGCACATTCGGGGCAACGTTGAGGGTTTGATTCCCTCCAAAGATGAGGTAATATTTTTTGTTCTAATTTTAATAAAATGCCTAAGTTGGAGGTATAAGGTTATTTAGTGGTTTGTGTTTGGAAAGGTTGCTTTGTAATAAAGTTGTGGTAGTTGAGAATTATCATTAGGATTTATAAGGAGATTTATATTTTTAACTTTTAATAAAGTCTTAAATTGCTATAGTGGTATATTGGAGGATTAAGACTTTGTGGGTATTGTGTTATTTTGAATTAAGGGTTTTTATAATTATTGTAAGGGTGTTGATTATTAATCAAGTTGGAGTGATAAGGTGTAAATTTGATATTGTTTTTGTGTTATGTTTTGTTGAAAAAATTATCCTCTAATCCTTATTGAGACTGGCAAAGAAGTAATTGTGAGTGTGGCAGATTTGTGAGATCAACTACTTATAAAGGAAAAAGGTATGGGCAAATTCTTCTTTGGTTGAGTTGATCAAATGGCTTACTAGAAAATAAAGTTTGGAGTGAAAAGGATTTGATTAGGGTTTCCTTTTCAAAAGTGTTTGAGTTAATGCTTCAAGGTTTTTTGAAATTAAGAGTTGTGATTAAAACCTTGTTTTATAAGCATTGTTGTTGAAACCATTGGTTGTGTGAAGAACTTGAGTTAGGTTTTGAAAAGATCATGAGTATCATTGTTATGTAAAAAATGTTTTATAAGCATGGTTGTTGAGATGAGTTGTAATGCAAAGAACTTGAACTAGGGTTTGAAAAGATCATGAGTATCATTGTTATGTGAGATTTGTTGTTGAGCATTGTTGGAAATATTTTGAGTTGGATAATACATCCTTGGACTAGGGTTTGTGAGCAAGAGTTGTTTGTTGAGTGATTGGTTGAGTAATTTGATTAAGCCTAGTCAAGTGGATGTATGAAGTGATTGTTCAAGTTTCGTAAAAAAAACTATTCTATATTCTGATTTGAGTTGTGAAAGAGATTGAGTTGTGAGAATAGAACATATTGAGTCTCTAACAATTCTCTTTATGCTTCTATGAGATTGAGTTGAGAAAGTTATTGAGTTTTGAGTATAGAACATATTGAGTCTCTAACAATTCTCTTTATGCTTCTATGAGATTTATTTGAGTTGAGAAAGTGATTGAGCTTTGAGTGTAGAACATATTGAGTCTCTAACAATTCTCTTTATGTTTATATGAGATTGGACAAGTTCTGTGTGGACTTGTTAAACATATTTGAGGCAAGTCTTTGAGAAGACTTGTGGACTGATTTTGTGTGAGCTTTTGTGGAAGCTTACAATACATATTTGGTTAAGTCCTAGAGAGGACTTATTGAGAAGATTTGGACAAGTTTTGTGTGAGCTTGTTAAGCAGATTTGAGCAGGTTCTAAGTGGACCTATTGAGAATATTTGAGCAGGTTCTAAGTGAACCTTTTGAGAAGATTTGAGTATATTTTGAGTGGATCGAACCCATAGATTTGAGTAGGTTCTAAGTGGACCTATTGAGCAAATTTGAGCAGGTTCTTAGTGGAACTATTGATAAGATTTGAGCAGGTTTTGAGTGGACTTGTTGAGTAGATTTTGAGTGGACCTATTGAGAATATTTGTGCTAGACCGAATAGACTGTGTTTAGTACATATTTGAGTGGACTTGTGCTAGACCGACTTGACTGTGTGTAGTACAAGAGTTGAACACATTTGTGCTAGACCGAATGAACTATGTTTAATGCAAATTTGAGTGAGCTTGTTGAGCAGGCTTGTGTTAGACAAAGTGGACTGTATCTAGTATAAGAGTTTAGCAGAGTTGTGCTAGACCGACTGGACTATTTTTAGTATAGAATTGAGACAAAGCTTTGGATGTGATAGAGCATAGAGAACAATAGTATCTAGTGGATAGATATCCATTAGCCAAGGCAGTGAGGACATGTCTTCTGAGTGAGGACAAGAGTCTTCAGTGGAGAGAGATCCATAAGCTAGTGCAATGGAGGCAGTAGTCTTCTAAAGGATCACCAACTAGAGCAGAGGATAAGGAGTTCTCCTGTGGATAGAGATCCACAAACCAGATTTAGGGTATCAGCATCTCCTTTGGATAAAGGTCCATAAACATTATAATTGGGAAAGATTCCTAAGAGATTGATTGAGAAAATTTAGTGAAAGATTTTTTTCATGGAAGTAGCCATCTTTGGGTGAACCACGTTAATTTGGTATCTCAATTGTGTATGGTGTTTTGTGCATTACTTTGATTACTGCTATTGATAATGCTATCTATACACTTCATAATATTGATTTGGAAAGAAAAGTAAAAAGTGCTCTTATACTGTTCACCCCCACTCTCAGTATAAGCTTGTGTTCTTCAGATGAAATTGGAATTCCAAGATAAATGAAGGGGGGAGTCCTGACCTGGAATCTTAGAATGCGAGCAGTCCTAGCTTGAATAAGAGGAGGGGTATTGAAGAAGAAAATAGAAGACTTGTCCTCATTAATAAATTTTCTAGAAGAACCAAGATATATGTCAAGAGAATGTCTAATATTTCCAGCTGCCTTTATAGTGGCAACTTCAAAGCAGTATCATCAACAAATTGAAGGTGGGAAAGAGGTGGAAAACTACTATCCCACTTCCACTCGTGAATTAGACCCTGCCTAACTTGAGACTTGAGAAATATTCCCAACCCTTCTGCCATAATGATAAACAAAGAAGGAGATAAAGGATCTCCTTGCCTCAATTCCCTTTAGGAATCAAACAACTCTGATGGCATATTATTAACAAGAACAGATAATGAGAAAGAAAGAACACAACTCATCACCCATCTAATCCATTCCTCATCAAATCCAAAAGCAGTAAGAACTTTCTGAAGAAAGGACCATTTGACCTGATCATAGGCTTTGGCCATGTCGAACTTAATGAACATAGTTTCCTCCTTAGAAGTTTCCATTGAGTGAATATATTTTGTAGCAATAATAACCCCATCCAGGATTTGTCAGCCAAAAACAAACCCTCCTTGCTCATCAGAGATGATTTTTCTCAACCATATCTTCAACCTCTCAGCAATAATTTTTATGATGATCTTATACACAACATTGCAGAGAGAAATATGCTTGAACATATCCAAGGAATTTGCTCCCTCTTTTTTGGGAATAAGAACCACAAAGGTGGCATTTAGGTCCCTTAGCATATGTTTGTTCTTTTGTGACTCATGGACCACCTCCAGAAGATCAAATTTGATTGAATCCCAAAAATATTGGTAAAAATCAATCTAAAATCCATCCAGTCCTGGGGCTTTTCCTTTTTTATCTTGAATACAAAATTTTCCAACTCCTCAAGGGAAATTAGACCCATAAAGTGCTCATTCATCTCTCTATAAAAAATCGATGGAATACAGTTTAGAATAATATTTTCATTATCATCATCTAAGAGGGAGTCCTCCTTGAAGAGGGAGGAAAAATACCTCTTAGTCTCTTCTGAAATATCCCTGAAAGAAGAGAGCAGGGCACCTTGATAATTCACAAGAGAGGTAACCAGGTTACCATTACGGTGAGCCTTAAATGAGTTATAAAAGAAGGTTGTATTCCTATCCCCTTCCTTAAGCCAATCTACTCGAGCTTTTTGTTTCCAAAAATTTTCTTCCCTCAATTCCCATTCAACAAGGTCTTTCACAACCTCAAATTCCTCAACGAGAAGCTCCTTTGTGAGTCCCTGATATCTAATCTTCCTTGAAGTTTCTTCCACCCTCCTAAGAGCTGCCAACTTAGCCAAGGAAAGTTTCCCAAAATTTAGTCTATTCCATCTCTTCAATTTATGCTTTATAGATTGTAGTTGCTTCATAAAGGAATACATAGTGGTGCCATGAGGATGTTTGCCAGTGGTCCACTAGCATCACATGAAATCATAAAGCTTAGGATCACGAAGCCACCTAAGTTGAAACATAAAGGAATAATTCTTTTTTAGCCCTAACTCTAGAGTAGAGACTTTTATAGGCCAATGATCAGATCCCCTACCCTTCAGAATCATAGAACTAGCACTTTTATTATTACCCATCCAATAATAGGATATCATAAACCTATCCAGTCTCTTTAATATGGAAGCTTCCCCACACCTTCTATTGTTCCAAGTAAATATCCCTTCATATGGCTTGATGTCAACCAAGTTTAGGGCCTGAATATGATCACTGAAGACAAGAAAAATGTTCGATATGATCAACCCCATTTCATTTCTCCTCCAAACAAGTGATAGAGTTGAAGTCTCTAGCCAAAATACATGGGTACAGGGGAGCCAGACTTCTCACAAAGAAAATGTTCTCCAAAAAATTCACTTTACCATTGTAATAAATAGGAGCATACACATTTGTAAGTAGGATGATTTCACCAGATTCATTATCATACCCGATCATCGAAATAGACCATCTGCTAGAAATCCAAGTAAGAGGGGATATCTTAACTAGATCCCATAAACAAGCGATGCCACCAGCATATCCACATGCACCAAGACACTGGCATTGCCCCCTTATCCAAAACTCGGGAGTAATATTGAACATACTATTAGTAGTCAATTTAGTCTCCTAAATAAACACCACATTTGGAGAATGTACAAGAACCAAATAACAAACAACTTTTTGTCTGGGGATGTTGTTCAACCCCCTTACATTCCATGAAAGGATAATCATTTTTTGAGGTTAGAAAAATGGGAGTCCAATGTTATCACCAAGTCTGACTCCACAAAAGTCTCCCCAATTAACTTAATTTTATCCTGGTCCTTCTTTCGACCCACCTTTATATTCTTATTCGATTTTTTTTTTTAATTATTTTCTAATGCAATCCCAACACCGTAGGAGTTTTGTAGTCCAAGGATGACTGCATCAATGCCTAAGTAGGAGAGGGCATAACTAAATCTGTACCACTTTCTAAAATATTTTCCCTTGTAGGGCTAGATCCAACCATATCACATATACTCAGATCCAAAGCCCTTTGTTCTTCATTTAAAACCCCTAGATCTGATTCCTTAAGTTCACCTCAAGAAGAGACATCTGATTTGACCTTGTTATATTTGCATCAGGTAGCAACGTTTCAAGCGACGTTTCAAGTATCTCCATACACTGGTCAAGATCATCTAATATTTCAAAATGGTTGAGTAGAGCATTTGGCTGGTTATCCTTAAGGTCTCTATTTGCCCTTTGTCCTATATTTTGGGCTTTTACCCACCAATGCTAGATAGGCTGTCAACCAAGCCTGTACTGAGGATCACCTAATTAGCGCCACTAACTCTTTTGTTGTATTTAGTAAGATTAATCTACGATGCCATCTAGGATACCATAAGCTAGCTCATCCACATGCAAACATTGATCTGCACACAATTTAATGTGACAGATATATCGTCATGCAGGAGGTTTGCTGCCAGTGACCGATAGTCTATCCATAAAACCAGTACTAAGGATCACCTCATGACCTTCTGAATGCTGAGAGTTCCAGGGATTCAAGTTTGACTCCCTTCTTTTCTTCACTTGTATTGGGATACTTGCTCTTATATAGTGATAAAAATCACTGTTTATTTTTGTTTTTTCTTTTCAACAAGGGATTTAAATATTGAGTGATGAGAATCACTATTGCTTGTGCTTTTTGATGTATGCACTTTGTGGGATTTGATGTCAACTTTTGGAGTTTTGACTTTTGCAAAAAAAATTTTGATGTTTGCAACTTTTTGAGAACTTGGGATTTTTAGGGAATTGGGTAGGGAAGATTCTTGTCCTTTTGCCAACTCTCAGCATTCTTGGGATCATTCGCACAGGGGGATGAGCGAGATAAATTTTTCACTATATGGTATCTTGGGTTGCTTTGCATGTTTCATCTTTCATTCACAAAACTTGGAAATTGTTTAGGTGTTTGAACTTGTGTTGGGATGCGACGTAACAAGGTGTGATCCAAGTAAAATTCTACCTTTGTAAAATATGTCTAACTTTGTACAGTTTTTGGCTAGAAATCTAAAGACAGCTGAGTGATGAAAACCCTAGATACATTAGAAGACAACTGACTTATGATATGGTGAATTGTGGATGGTGTTTATTTTTGCTGGATTATTTACAAAATGGAAAATGTGGAAAATGATGGAATTGCCAAGTAATTACAGTCTATGATGCTTTTGACTTGTGTGATCAACAAATATGCAATGTATGTATGCGATGCCTAATGCAGCTATTTTTTTATGTTTTTGATTTTTGAAGTATGTATGAAAGTGAGATGCAAATTTTTGTTATTTTTCATTATTTTGTTGTTTTTGAATTTTCTTTATGGTTGGTTTATTCCGCATGGGTGCGGACCAAGTGACTCTTTCGGGCCCTTGGAGGTTTTGACCAAAGGGTTGACGGATACCTTTGGGGCATTTTGGGGTTGACCAAGCGATTGTGGGAATCCTTGGGGCTTTTGGTTTGACCAAAGGGTTTATGTCACCTTTGGGGTGTTTTGGGGTTGACCAAGCGATTATGGGAATCCTTGGAGCTTTTTGGGTTTGACCAAGCGATTGCGGGAATCCTTGGAGCTTTTTGGGTTTGACCAAGTGATTGCAGGAATCCTTGGAGCTTTTTGGGTTTGACCAAGTGATTACGAGAATCCTTGGAGCTTTTTGGGTTTGACCAAGTGATTGTGGAAATCCTTGGAGCATTTTATGTTTGACAAAGCGATTGTGGAAATCCTTGGAGCATTTAGGGGTTGACCAAGCGATTGCGGGAATTCTTGGAGCTTTTTGGGGTGACCAAGCGATTATGGGAATCCTTGGAGATTTTTTAGTTTGGGCTATGGCTCTCTTAAATATGGAATGGCCTCAAATGACTGATGTTCAAGGGTTCTAGTTCCTTGATTCTGTCAAGAGAGGCTAGCCGGTATGTCCCAGGTCCTATTTTACTATCAATTACATAAGGACCTAACCAGTTTACCGCAAACTTGTCCCATAGATGGGGCGGTACGTTAGAGTTTTGTTGGTTCTCTTTTAAGACCAGGTCACCAACCTGAAATTCCCTCAGGTGAACTTTCATGTTGTATGCCTTCTTAAGTCGCTCTTGGTAGATACGCAAATGCTCGATAGCATTGACGCATCGTTCGTCGAGCAACGTAAGCTGGTCTAACTAGGCCTACCGTGCAGTGTCATCATCGATGAACTCTTGCATTGATATGCGCAGGGAAGGAATTTCCAACTCAAGAGGCATGATTGCCTCGGAGCCATACACCAACAAAAATGGAGTTGCCCTAGTGGGGGTCTGAATGCTAGTGCGATAAGCCCGTAGAGCAAGTGGTATTTGAATGTGCCAATCCTTATGACTGTCTACGATTGTCTTTTTGAGGATGGCAACTAGCATTTTGTTTGATGCCTCTGCTTGCCCATTTGCCTACGGATAATAGGGTGTCAAAAAACTATGCTAAATTTTATACTTTGTGGTCAAAGCATGCACATATTTGTTCTTGAATGACGTCCCATTGTCCGAGATGATCTTGGATGGAATACCAAAATGACATACTCTACAATGCGGGTTCCTATCATAGAGGTAAGCAAAATTGCTTCCACCCACTTGGTGAAGTACTCTGTGGCCGTTATGATAAACGTGTGACGGCCTGAAGACACAGGAGAGATCTTTCCGATTAGATCTAAGCCCCACTGTGAAAACGGTCAAGCTGATTGGATCGACTGCAATGCCTAAGAAGGTATGTGTGTCAAGTTAGCATGGTGTTGACATTTCATGCACTTCCTTACATATGTGCAACAATCTTGCTCCAAAGATGGCAAATAATAGCCCATGTGAAGAATGTGCTTTATGATGGCCATACCACTGAAGTGGCCATCGCATGTACCATCGTGCACTTGGGTGATCGCCCAAGTGGACTCATGCTGGTCCAAGCAACGAAGGAGAATTCCTTTGTAGCTTCGACAGTACAAAATGTCTCCTAGCAAGACATGTTTTGCTATTTTTTGTTTGAATGATATTTTTGTGGCATGCGACAATCCAAGTGGGAGGTTACCTAGCTTGAGGTAATCTCTTATGGGTATGTACCAATACTGCTGATCAGAAACCTCAACGGTATGAATAGCCAATTCCTCTTGAAGTTCATCCTTAGCAAAAACTGAGCGGAAAAGAACCTGTAAGAATAGCGTTGTGTTGCTATTAAGGGGAATAGGGTAGAACAAGGACCCCCAATTGGCATGATTCAGACAATAATGGATTCGAAATAACCTATCCTGAGACGGTTCAATATGGATCAGGTGGATTCCTGGCATTAGATCAAAGCTTGCACGCTCCAACGTAGATTGTGATAATGTTTTGACTTGAATGGTTGTCATATCACCAGAAATGTCTTACGGGATGAGTGACCCCAAGGAGGCCATAGTGTCTGCAAAACAATTTTATGATCGAGGGAGTGCCTCGATGTCATACCATTCAATATTTGCCAAGAATTTATCCACAAGGGATTTGTAGGCCTGCAGAACTGGGCATTTATATTGGAATACCCCTTTCACTTGGTTGACAATTAACAGCGAATCACCAAAGATGTTCAAGCGTTTGATGTTCATGGTGATGGTTGTCTGAAGACCTATGAGCAAGGCTTCGTATTCAGCATTGATATTGGTGCATTGGAAATCAAGTTTAAATGATAGAGGCATTGGAGCCCCTTACAGTGTGAAGAATACGATTCCCGTGCCACCCTCTTGCTCACATTTAGAACCATCAAAAAATAAGGTTATGTCGACCTATGACTCAGTATCATCAGGATCTGGCAATTCTGAGACATGGAAGACCCTATCATCGAGTAGTTCTATGGTCAGAGGCTGATCATATTCGAGAGGATCCTCTAGTAGTTGATCGACGATGACTTGACCTTTGATGGACTTCTATCCAATAAATTCGATGTCAAACTCCATCAACAACATGATCCATTTCGCCATGCGACTACTATGATAAGTATGACTCATCATGTACCGCAATGGATTCTCCTCAGACACAACATACGTCATCTTGCTCAGCATGTAATGGCGTAGCTTTTTGGTAGCAAACACCACTGCTAGGCATAGCTTCTTGACGTATGCATAGTTAAGTTCATAACTGACTAGGGTGTAGCTAAGATAGTAAGTAGCTTGTTCTTTGTGTAGTTCATTCTTCTGGGCTAGCATGGAACCCAGTGCCACCTCAGTAGCTAAGACGTATAAGTAGTACGACACTCTTGGTCTAGGTGGTTCCAATACTAGTGATAAAGCCAAGTATTTTTTGATGTCATCGAAGGCTGACTGGAACTTGTCATCCTAGTGAAATGCTACCCCCTTGTGTAATAATTTATTCATGGGTCGGCACTTGTCAGATAGCTGTGCTATGAAGTGTTTGATTGACGTGACCTTTCCCTGCAGGCTTCTGAGCTGCTTGATGGTAGTTGGGAGAAGCATTTCAAGGATTGCATTGACTTTGTTTGGATACACCTCGATGCCTCACTTTGAGACTATGAAACCCAAGAATTTTCCAGATGTGACGCCAAATACGCACTTCTTGGGTTTTAGTCTAACTTTGTGTTCGATGAGGTGATCGAGGATCTTGCTTAAGTCATCGAGATGATCTAGGCGCAAAAGAGATTTGGCCAACAAATCATCCATATAATATTCCAAAGTTTTATGCATGTGATCATGGAATATGTATGTCATAGCATGTTGATAGGTGGCACCAACATTTTTAAGGCCAAAGGGCATGACCCTATAACAAAATGTCCCCCAAGGCATTGTGAACGTTGTTTTTAGTTGATCTTCGGGATTGATATGAATTTGATTGTATCTCGAGAAATAATCCATGAGGGAGAGCATTTCATGGCCTACTGTAGAATCTACCAATGCATCGATGCTAGGAAAGGGGAAATCGTCCTTAGGACTCGCTTTGTTTAGATCTCAAAAATCAGTGCATATGCGAATCCTCCCATCTTTTTGACGGGAACCATGTTGGACAACCATGGTGGGTAATCCACGCAGATGAAAAAATATGCATCTAACAACTTTTGTAACTCATATTTTACCATTAAGGCTACTGTTGGGTGCATCTTACATAGTTTTTTCTTAACTGGCTTGACTGTCGGATCAAGCGTTAGATTATGCGTGACTAGCTATGGGTCTAGCCCTGACATGTCTTTGTAAGAACACGCAAAAAACTCCTTCTTCTCTTTGAGAAGGGTAATGTAGTTGGATTGCTCTTTGGGGGATAGACTTACCCCCAACTTGATGATCTGTGGATTCATTAGATTAGAGCTGATGTCTACGTCAGTCATCTCCTCGACTGACATGTGGGACCCATCCTCCAACTGGTGTGGAGTTGGGATCAGGAGGATATCATTTGCTAAATTTAGATCTGCATTGGGAACCTCGGGTTCCTCTTCAGCATGGAAGATATCCTGAGTTGGTCTTGGGGTGAAATGAAGCATCTCACTGCACGGTCAGTACTCTGATGGGGATGGTGGTGATTTAACGTGATCCTAGTCTATGGCATCTAGGTATAGATACAATGATCGTGCTGGATCGATTGGATTGCGGATGGGGGCGGTTAAGTCAATGGAGACCATGTTGATGAAATGATTTGGGTCTCCATTATCACGAAGGTGGTATCTCTGACTTCCTTGATGATCTTTGTGCTCAGGATCTAGCTTTGGGGGTATTGGCACAAATGGATCGGCCCTATGTGCAGATAGAAGTATAGGGTCTGCCCTTGGCACTGATGGCCCTATAGGGTCTCTGGGAAAAAGGTGCTCTCTGTATGCCCAAAGTGGCGGATGCAAAACTTGGTCCAACTATGCTGGGTTTAGGTGCCACCTATGCCTCAAACCCATGTTTAGTTGTTGAAACATGTCATCAATGTCCATGGGGTATTGTTGCTACCGCATATGATTGAGATAGGCCATCTCAGTTTCATCTTCATAATCACTGTCAAAGATCCATAGGCCTTTGTTGGCTCCAATAACTATTTGTGACATGTGAGGCTCATCCTACTCGAGCAAATTGATATGGTCCCATCGGGGTTGTTCTGCTCTCTATGGGGGGACCTAATTTTCTTGAGGTGGCACTCGCTCGATTGGAGCATTCAAAGGGAACATTGCCAAGAAGCTTTCTTGATAGTCATCCATTGGGGTCACTTGTGAATGATTGCTATCAGATTTGAAAGGGTCCCATGGTGCTACCTCATACTCTGACTCATCTTCCGAAGACCTTTCCTGACCTTGTCTATATCCCTCTCGTAGGTGAGTTCTCGAACTTTCTCCTTTCTCAATCAAAGGGAGGGGGTTATTAAGGTCAACAAGGTGTGTTGTCAATAATGGGAGATAATCCCCTAATGTATATGTTGTGTTAGGATTGGCATACGGATCTTGTGCCAACCCATCCTTGTTGCCTATCCCTAGGCCTTGCATGTTCTCCACCAAGATGTCAAGGGGCAGGGGGTGGTTGAACCCTACTCCTGATTTGTCGTATGGCATATGATATCTTGGTTGGAAAATAATGCACACTCCTTGCTCATATCTTCCCAACCCATATCCGTGCCAATTACATTGGCCAAGATATCTCAAAGCGAAGTCCAGGTTGGACAAATAGTTGACATCCTCAACAAAGGGCTCTTCATCTTATTCCTCTTGCATGTAAGGTTCAATGCCATTATCGAGGCCCCCATACACAAAGTTTATCTGATTTGACAGGTAGCCTAGAGGAACAATAGTGTTGATGGGGAGGCGAACTCTCCCCATGTCCTGCATGGACTCAAGTGCAGGTGTTGCTACAATGTTCCACACTAGGTACTCCCCCAGGCCCGTATTGGCCATCTCAACGGTGATCATTGGTGATTGAGGGGGAGGGAATGGGAGTTCTTCCTAAGTCCACTCCATGTTAGGTGAACTAGGCATCTCGACTTCCATTCAGCTAGGCATATCCTCAATAGAGATGGTTGATACTGATGGCGGTGCCTCTTCCAGGGGTTTCTTCCCATTGTCCTTCGGTGTGGCCACCATAGGTGGCATCTTTGGTGAAGGACCAGATGATGAAAATTGACCTGGCTAGGGATTTGAGGGACTTAACAGTGGGGATGTATGCATAATCGGACCTTGTTTATATGGATTCAACTAAAAATCCAAATGTGTTGATGGAAGGGTCGATTGCGGCATCAACTACACCGCATTGCAATACTTGAAGGGCTCTAAGTCCGTCGGGACTACATGCACCTGCCCTTCGAATGTGTACTTTAGGCACTGATGATCTATTGAAGGGACACACTTCATGTCCCTGATCCAAGGCCGGCCTAGCAAGATATTATAGGCCATCTCACCTTCCAAGATGTGGCATAATGTAGGAATAGTCTTTTGTCCCACTTGTATGGGTAGGACAATTGTGCCAACTGTCGAGCATATTGCATCATTGAATGCTCAAAGAGTATAAGTGGATGCCACGATGTGAGATGCTAGAAACTTGAGGTGCTTCAATGCCGTTGTTGTAATTATGTTGCTAGATGATCCAGTGTCCACCAACACCCTATTGACCCATGCAATGACATGTAGGGGTGGATCCGCCATGTCACCAGTCACTGATTTCAATTTTTCCTCTCTAAAGGTGATGACTGGCTCAGTGCATCATTTTACATGTCCCACAAAGTTTTTGAAAGAATTTGCTTTGTGGGGCTACAACTCGATGGCTTTAAGTATCTCCATTAGAGCCTCCCAATGGGGTGGTGATTGTTGTATGAGCTCATAAATGGAGAGCCTAGCCAACGTGGTCCTCAGACTCTGGGTAAGTTTGGTTCGAACTATGGCCACTGGTCTAGGTAGAGGAGCTTGTGTAGGGTGCTGTTGAGGTTGTGACGTTGCTGGAACCTGTCCCGTAGCTATCGCGAGGGCAATCGTGCTTGGGTACCTCTTGTTTTGAATCACTATACTTATCATCCCTACATACCCCTACATCAGGCAGTTCTATGTCACCTCATTGACTTGTAGGGTCTTTGCCTGTGCATCATGGGCAGGAAAGGGGTCTTTAAAGACCTTCATTTGTTGGTTGCTTGGTGCCACAGGATTATCCATTGCTAATGTCTTGTTGTCTATTAGGTCTTGCACTAAGCTCTTAAACTTCTAACATGCATAAAGGTCATGCCCCTTCTGTCGGTCAAACCTACACTACAGGTCTTCCCTATAGCCCTTGGGTTTTTGCATGTTGGGGTCTATGGGTCAACTCTCTAGCAGGTTTATCAAGTTTGTCGTGGACAAGTGGTCAAACAAGGAGTCTTTAGACTCTGTGAATGGTGTGAATTATCGCCTAGGGCAACGCTGCTGATTTTGCTCTTGCCTATGATTTTCTCTTTCATAGTTGTCAAGAGGCACTGCCTAATAGTTAGCCTTTTGGGGCTGTGTTGCTTGTGTAGGCTTTGGTGTGTTGATGGCAACCCGATTGACCATAACGGGTTTCGGTTGCATGGTCCCTATCTTGGAGTTTTTAGACCACTCTTTCTTTCATGGCTTGGCAATCTCTCCATCTTGTATCTTGATCTCCTCAATGATTATGGCTTGCGCCAGGGCTTCCTCGAGACTAGCATATTGCTACAGCTAAAATAGCATGAAGATCGACGTCAAACAGCTCTTTGAGAACATTTGGGTTAGGTCAGCCATGGGAGGGAGGTATGATAGCTTTGAAAGCAACGTCCTCCATCGATTTCCATAAGCCGCCATAGTCTCTTCCTCATACTGCCTGAGGCTAGCTAGGTCACTCAATGACGCCCTCTTCTTGGTGTTGAAGGCGAAGCATTCGAGGAACGCATCCACTAGCTGATCCAAGTTACCTATGCTATGCTTTGGCAACTACGTGAACCAATCCAAGGTAGGACCTATGAACGTGGTTATAAATGTTCTTAGCAACAAAGCATCATTGTCCTGAATGCCAAAGCATTGACTCAGGAATCTAGTCATGTGCTCTTGGGCATCCTCCTCCCCTCTAAAAATTGCCAACTGGGGCAATTTAAATTGTTCAGGGTATGGGGGTGTCGACATTGATGGATGCACAGGGTGACTGCGGAGCTGGCGTAAAGTGGGATTTTTGGGCCCATAAGTCTTGGTCTCCATAGAATCTAAGCACTCTAGTAGCGCTTTGTATGCATCGAAATACTTGATCTCTTCCTCCTTGGTTTGTTCCCGTTGAGGGTTGCGAGGAACTTGAGGCCTATGGAGGGGTGGCCGGATAGCCCCCCCTCTACCTTGGTAGGGCATTTCAGCCCGCTCTTCTTCTTTCTCATACTCCTCATAGGCTTCTTCAGGAGTTCTTGGGCTTGACCTATAAACATGGGTGGGTGCCCGCAAAGGGTGCCCATCATTGTTTCTGGGAGTGGCCTCTCGCTCAGGTCTAGGGGGTCTCGAAGGTAGTATTTGGTAAGGTTGTGGAGATCTGTCTCGCACCAAAGGGTTGTGCCTCTCATACATTTTTACCCTCTATGTTCAAGGGGTTGGAATCCTCTCAGGCATAGTGTTCTGGAGCAGCTCATCTGTTTGATGTCGAATGCGCTCTTTGCTAAGGCGATACAGGTGCTCCAACTTTTGTTGATCTTGCTCAAGCTGCATGATTTGCACTTGGTGGGTGGCATAACTAGCAAATTCCAGGTTGATCTGTTCTACTGTCTTGATTCTAGGAGGCCTGGATGCCTCTCCTATACATCTATCTCGGTCATGGTGATCTGAGATCTCCATAGGTCGCTTCCCTCTGTCGAGGTTAGCGGCATTCACCCGAGGCTCTGGCCTTAGTAGGTGATCCTGATAAATAGTAGGTGCAGAGGCGCATTGCCACCGCACTATGTATTGCTCTTGAGGAATGTAGTGGTCTTCCTCATGCTCCCTTTCATAAATGTGAAAGGGATAGGTAGAGTTGGTTTGCCATGTCTGAAGAGCCTTGTGCTCTAGATTTAGTCTATTGTTCCTGACAGTAATAGGGGGTAGAGGAGGGATGATGTAATCATGTGGCCCCTCCTTATGGACCCTATGTTGTTCTAGCACTTCATCGCACGGTGGCCACTCATAACGAGTGTCTAAGGGAGCTTTCCCATCTATGTTGAGTGCCACATGTATGGACTCCTCCTGAAAGGGTCTGTGTTGAATGGGCATGCTCCTCGAAGGGGTGCCTCTATAGTCCCATTCCGTCATGGTACGATGTGGACTATCTTGTGGGTCATGCCATCAAGGTGGTATGACCAAGTCCTTGGGGCTGTAATGAAGGCAACTTGTGCCCCCTTGTACACTCTCTGTAGCTTCTGCCCGTGATTGGGCTTGGCTACGGATGTACACCATGGTGGTGTCTCTCTACAAGATGCATAGATTTTTATCTTTTTTATGATTTTTTTTATGCTACACTAAACAAAATGAACCACACAATCAAAGAAGTGATTATCTCGTTTATAGATTAAAGGTGTGCCCTAAACATGGTTTAGTGTGTTTTGATTTTTGGTTTAAAATCTTTGTAAAGAAAATGTTGTCGTACATGCAATGTGAGGGCTCTTATATCTCCCAAAAATGGTCACCCCTTCAATATACCACTGCCAGGCCGTTATACCAAACCTCTCAATATACCCGCCCTTACGTGAGGGAAACTATTGGTACGTGAGAGCAGAATAGTACGTGGAACATAGGCGGTATGAAAGGGGAATCACTCTATTTTTGACACCTACCATAGAAGACTTATCCTCATGCATTGAGAATCACCCCAGCTACACTTGGTCAGCTTTCTTCAGGATTTATGTCTAGTAACAGTAGCGATCGGGGTTATGTATGCAAAAATTCAATCCAAGGTGGTGATGAAATCCACCGTTGGTATTGATCAAGGGTTGGGGTTTTACGACCAAATCCTTGGTGTTTAAATTACCACATGGTGTGTGGGGTTCTTTTTACTTATGCAAATAAAGAAAAACATGCAGTAAAACTTTTCCATGCAAGCGAAGAAATAGGAAATGACAGAGACAAAAAAAAAAAAATGATATAGGATGCTCAAAACCCCTACCTCTTCTCTGCCCAAATCGGATGACTTTGAGTTTCTACTCTAAAACTACATAGAGAGTTAATCGTCTTGGGGTGGGACGAATAACAGATCTGTATTCATCATAGGGTGGGATGAATGCCCATTCGTCCCTGGGTGACACAAATTTTAGCTCTATATTCATCATAGTCTGGAATGAGCAGCAGTCCAACGCTTGAAATATTGGTACCTGCAAGCAAAAACACACAACCTCTGATCAAAAATTGATCCCACAATCAGGGGACAAGGTCCCACCGTGATCGCCACTGAAAGCACGAGCATACGGAAGCAAACAAAAGGAAAATGTAGCGCTAAGTCCTACAAACGAGAATGCATGAAAATAGGGAAAACAAATGAACTGAAATGAGATTTAAAGCAAATGTAAAAGTGCAGCCCTTTATTTTATTAATTTGCTTGAGATCCGGTTACAATACGTCTCCTCCCTTTTCAGGGGCTAGGAGCGTCGGACATAGTTTTGTTACACCATCGATGATACATTTTCTTTCATGTGCCCACATGTAAAATAGGTGGGCCAAATGTCACCAACGCTTGTGTGAATGCGTCTTTGATTCCTTGCTACTCCTCTGGTGTCGAGATCCTGTGTTCAAAGAAACAAAAAATGATTAAAAGCACATGTGGATAGAGGAAAGCATGCGATCCTCAAGGCCTCCGATTAATACATGCATAAAACAATTAAAATGATAATCAAAACAAATCAGAATAATCTAAAATTTGGACAGATGCATGAAAACCTTACCAAGAACACACTGCAAAAGGAACAGTCGAGAAATCTGCCACAGATTTCTAATCGCTTTGGGGTGGAACGATTAGGACTATAACAAAATGTTAGAAAGTGACCTCCTAAATGTCACATCCCGGGGCCTCCAAAACACTTGCAAAGTTGGGTTTAGAAAAAACAGGGCATTTTGGAACGACCTAGAAGGTCGAATTTTGCAAATTCGACCTCGATCACCCTATGTCTGATGATGCTTCCTGTATGTTAGTGAAAGCAAGAAATAACAAAAGCATAGTCAAAACTCATCAGAATAACATGAAATTTAAATGGCAGCATGTATGAATAACCTAAAATCAAATGTAAAAGAAATAGTGGGGAAATCTACCACATATTTCTAATCACTCTGGGGTGGGACGATTAGGACTACAGTAGTGTGGGGGGCGCCCAGGGGTAGGACGCCCGTCGTTTGGGGCTTGATTTCGACATCGATCCACTTGGGATCGGTCCAAAACATCTTATGAGGTTGTGTTGGCAAATTGGGTGGAATATTGTGGCCAAATGTTTGGGTTTTGGGTCTGGATTGCCCTTCCAATAATCACCCACTAACCTCCATTTCAAAAGAGAGATCAAGGATGTAAGGAAGCACAAACAATGGGTGAGGATGTAATTCGGCATCACTCCATTACTCCAAATGCTCCTGCTCTGTCCTCATTTTGAGGTGAGAAGACTCACCATTTTATAGACCTGAGGGTATTTGTGAATGAGCATGCAGAGGCGCCACTTGGCGATCATGCCTTCCCTAGGGAGAGAAGATTCTTCCCTGATTAAGGACTCCATGACTGCCTCTTTGAGCTCAAAAATGCTCACTCACACTACCATGCATTGAAGGTGGAGTTGAGTGACAGATCTGAGCTGCCATTTGTCAAGGTTTGACATTTTTCTCGTCAAACCTACTATTCGCCCCACCCTGGAGTGAATACTGCTAATCATCCTTGGGTGGGGCGAATAGCATTCTAATCATACCAGGGTGGAATGAATAGGGAGCATAGTGCCTGGAAGGTGCCAAATTGACCTCTGACCTTCCAAAACTGTTGTTGGAGTGGTTAGGACCATTGTTTAACCTCTGGGGGCTGCCCTAGGGGCTATGCATGTCAATTCGATCAGCGCTTGTCGTCACATACTCGGATTGGTGCTATTTTTGTGTCTACAATTTGAATTTAGATAGTAAGAATAGATCAATTATATTACATACCAAAAACTTAAGCCTTTAATTTCCTCAAGCACATAGAAAATGAATGAAGCTTAACAACATAGTATAATCTTAACAGTCATAGGTTTACAATCAAACTAAATGAATCCTTAAGTGAGATGAAAACAAATGATAGTGTACTTATCATAACCCAGAAAAGATTAGGCACCTAGCCATGTTCTAGAAGATGTTCGCACACTAGCCTTAAGTACAAAATGAAGCATTCAAAGCTAAATTTGCCAAATATAACTAAAAGTATTTATTTTCAATTTTTTGCATCCAAATTTTACATTTAAAGGAAGTATATATAGAATATTTTCAAAAATATATTGCTTCCAAATATTTAAACCCTAATATAAAAATCCCACTATCGAGGCCTTACATAATAAAATATATTTGAATAGATTTTTATTCAACTCCAACTACTTCTAAATATCTGGTCAAATATATTGCCATAATTGACAAAGAAATAAGTTGATCTTATCCTCATCAAATTGTGATCATTCGTGGATACCCCATTTTGAGCTACTTATAGATGCTTCTTATCCAATGCATATTACTTTGGTCATGTCTCATCAATTTTTTATTCTACAAAATCTAGCTGGGTCATTAATTCTACACATCTTCCACCTTTACATGATGCTCTTGTTTGGTTGAAATTGAAGTTTCATGTTTTCCATCACATTTTCCATTACTCCTACCACTAGAAAATTTCATGCAAAAATAGAAACAAAAAGGTAAATATTAGACTATTAATATAATAATTAATTTATTTAAGGAGCTAAAGAGAACAAGGAGTGGGTGATAACAAGGAGCGGGAGAGCACAAAGAGTGGGAGAGAACAATAAAAAGACTTAACCTCTTTTAAAATGTGGTAGAGAGATGATATTAAAAAATGGTGTAAACTATGGAGACCATTAAATTAAATACATTGGCAATTAAAATCCAAAGTCACCAAAAAATTTTCGCTTGCGGTATGGAACATGCTTTTGCTTAAAATTAAAATGAAATTGAATCTCCACAAAAATCTATAATTTTATCTTGGTTTTGAATAATTTGATTTTT
This sequence comes from Wollemia nobilis, assembly GCA_028583015.1. Taxonomy (NCBI): domain Eukaryota; kingdom Viridiplantae; phylum Streptophyta; class Pinopsida; order Araucariales; family Araucariaceae; genus Wollemia; species Wollemia nobilis. The sequence goes on from JAQPPZ010006125.1 coordinate 115,874, forward strand.
GGGTTCTATGCTAGGATTTATTTTTGCATTTTACCATTGTTGACCATTTGAACCACAAGGTAGAGCAAGATTGATGAAAATCATGAGCAAGATTTTTTCCAAGGAAGATGATTCTAGCCCGTGATTTATTTTTGGACTTCCCCTTTGTTGACCATTTTGATTGTAGGGTAGAGCAAGATTGATGAAAATCACAAGCAAGATTGTTTCCAAGGAAGATGATTCTAGCCTGTGATTTATTTTCGGGTTTCCCTTTTGTAGACCATTTTTACTGTAGGATGGAGCAAGGTTGATGAAAATCATGAGCAAGCTCATTTCCAAGGAAGATGGTTTTAGCTAGCAATTTATTTTTGGACTTCTCCTTTGTTGACCATTTTGACAGCAGGAAAGAGCATGAAAATATGAATAAATTGGTAGCGGGCTAGAGCAATATTTAGGTAAATAATTTGGTTTTAGGCCAACAACACAATAGAGCAAGCTTGTTCTAGGCCATGATTTTGCTCCCAAAACCCCTAGTGCAAAACTTAGGTAAACAATCAAAGTGCTCATATTTTGATGAAATTTTGTATGCTTTTAAAACAACCAAATGGGTATCCAAAAATGTAAAAAAATACAAAAATTCATTCTGGATCAAGAGATATAGCAATTAGAATTTCACGGACTGCAATTGGAAACTGCTATTTCTAGAAAATACATTATGTCCAACTTCTAGAAAATTTTGTACCACTAAAAATAAGATCTCAAGATCTTTCACCAAAAATTTGAATCATCTCAAAAGGATTTTTCTACCAAAATTTATGATGATTTCAAATTTAAAGAAATTTTTAGGGTAAGATGAAAATTTTAAAGAACCCTAAAAATCGATTTTAATATTTTAGACCTTAGGAAAAACATTCAATATTAAATTTTCTAAAACCAATAATCTGAAATAATACCATTGAGGTGTAAATATCTAGAACAATTCAATTAGGATCAATGTTTTATCCAAGCAATTTTGACACCTTGATGTGGGCAGAATTTAAAACCTTGATGAAAGCAAAATTTGGAAATAAAATCAAAATACTTCAAGAGGGTCCCCTTGGAAAAAATAATGAAATTAATTATCAAAATATCAAAATTTTATTTGTTTTAGTGGGGTGTGTTGTTTTTCAATAAATGGCGACATATGCAAGGAAATAGTAGCACTATTTCGAACCTAGAACTCTAGTTTTAAAAAAACTTAAATTAGGTACAACACCTTGTCGCAAAGATTTTTAAAATATTTTTAACTACCATTTGCCAGTCTATCAGAATTACTTAGGGACATACTAGGTTGAAAGAAAAACTTTGTTGTGTGATTTTGAGTGCATAAATTCTTCCTCTCAAGATGACCATAGCATATAATTATTATTAAGGATTAACTAGACTATTTGGAGTGCACGAGGTCATTTGAGTAGAGCTTTGATTTTAGTTTAGCCTTTTATAGACCCAATAGAGTTACTCTTAACTTTCTTTTTAAGACCTTGGTTAACAGTCGTGGAGCATCTATAGCCCTGGTGAACATGTCTAGGATTTCTCTTTCAAAAATCTCAGCTATCTCCCTTTTATTATGGAACTCTCTTTCTCTTTTTTTGATAAAGACTAGATAGCCAAGAAATCTTACTAGAGGTTTGAAAGTTGCATTTATATTGATATTTTATTAATCAAATAGTCGATCAATTAACCATTTCATCTTAGGCACTAATAGCTTCTTTAGAGTAATTAAGATGATTTCTGTGAATAAAATTTTTCCTCTCATGACTAACTTTTTTTGGATTCCTCGAGAGTTCTCCAGCTAAATAGCATAACAGTTAATTTTATAATTAAAATAATGGCAACAAGTAAGGTACAAAATCTAAATTGCCTCTCCACTTTTATTTTGGATAACAAGCATTACCACTTTCTTCCCACTTATAATATCCTTTTACCAAAATCACCTTGCTTTCATTTGAGAAACCGAGACAAAGACCCAAAAGAAGAAAGAAAATAAAAATTTGAAAAAATAGAACCAAATTAATGCTGATAAAACAGACTAAGCACACACTAATTCACTATTTTTTTTAATACATATGTACACAGGTTTCTATTATTACTCAAACAATGTAGTAGATGAAACAACATAGTAATAATGTTTCAAATATTGATCATTGACAGGTAAGTATAGAAAATTACCTTCAAGGTCCTGTAGATGAAATGCATTATTATCCAAAAATTTAGCTATCTGGTATGGTCCTATCCACAAAGGTTGTAACTTTGTATGTTTACCTTTCTTTTCATGGGATTTGTCCCATAAAAGCACTAGTTCTGTAAGTATGAATATCTTCACTTTTTCTCTTTTTATCAAACCAATGCTTGACTATCTCCTGATGCCAACTGAAATGCTCCAAGACCTAAAGCCTTTCATCGTACAAATTAACCAAGTCTAATATGCTAGCTTCTATATTTGTGCTATCATTAAAATAATCCAAAGAAAACTTATATGTGGGTAATTTAAAAAAACAAGGACAATAGGTTGAGTACCATACAATAAAACAAATGGAGAAGTTTTAAGAGCTTCTTTTTGTATTATCCTATCAGTCCAATGTGCGTACTTCAATAATGTATGTCTTTGTTTAAGTTTATCTACAACAAACTTCTTAATGACATTTATCAAATTCTTATTCATGGATTCACCTACTCCATTTCCTTAGGGATAATAGTTAGATGAAAATTTGAGGATTATCCCCTTTTGGTACACCCACTCTTCAAATTCTAGTGATTGAAATGTTGGTCCATTATCACAAACCAAATTTAAAGGAGCTCAAAACCTATTTATGATATTTGATTCCAAAAATTCAATTACCTCATAGGTCATACTCCTCATTGTGTTTGTTGCTTCAGCCCATTGCATATAGTAATCAGTGGTTGTAAATATATATTTACATCCTATTGATGAATTCATGTTCATCACTCCCACAAAATTAAGTCTCAATTGCATGAAAGGTTTTTCTATTATAACAGGTTGCAATGGTAGAGCTTGGTTAGCCTGCTTGGCTACAAAGGTTTGACACTAATTACAAATTCTTGCATTATGATGCACATATTTGAACAATGTAGTCCAATAGCAGCCTACTCTCAATATGTTATGTGCAGTAGCCAAACTTGAAGAATATCATGCTCCTAACTTCTCATAAAAACTAGATATTACTTTATTCACCTCATCTTGATAAATACATCTTAAGAATATACCAACATAATTTTCTCTATATAATTTGTCCCCTTTGAGCAAAAAATGAGAATATTTTAACTTTAGTGCTATTCTCTGAGTTCTATTCAGATGAGATAGATAATTCTTATATTTTTAAAAAAGGATTATATCCTCATACCAATCATCAGATTTGAAGTCTATTTGGTTTATCTTTATATTTGTAGGTATCTCAACAATATGTTGGGATAGACCAAGTCCTCTAATAAATTTAGCAAGACAAATCTCTAAGTCAAACTCATGTAATTTTATAACCCAATTGCCTCTTAGTTCTCCAAATTTATTTTGACTTATCAAATACTTCATAGCTGGGTCAAGAACTATGGCATGGACCTTACTCCTCAAAATACAATGCATAAACTATTTAACTAATTTCACTAAGATATAGTCTTACTTATCCAAATGAGAGTAATTCAATTCAACACCTTTTAGATTGATACTTTTGAAAGCAATAGGGTGCTCTCATTTTTCTCTTCACTGAGTTAATATTGTAGCAAGTGTATGCTACAATATGCACTAAACTCTAGAGTTACCAAAACTAGGGCTTGTTGGATAGCATATTTGGTCTCTTGAAATGCCATTTTGGCTTCTATTGACCAGACAATTTGAGTAGTTTCCTTTAGCATATCAATCAATGGTTTGACTATTTCAGCAAAGCCAAAAATAATTTTTCTAACAAAGTTAATATTCCCAAAAAATGATTTCAACTCTTTCTTATAATTAGGAAAGGGTAATGTTGATATGGATTTGGCCCTCTCAGGATCCATAAAAATGCCTTCGTTGGTTATTAAGTGACTAAGGATTTTACCTTCAATTACACCAAAGACATATTTCTTTGGATTCAAAAAAATGCCAAATTTTCTGCACTTGACATGATCAAATTGAGATTTGGAAAAGATAGTTAAATCATCCATGTATACCATATTACACTTACTCATGATATCTATGAAGGCATGATCCATTACAAGTTGGAATGTGGATACAACGTTTATCATTCCAAATGGCATTCTTTTGTAAGCAAAGGTCCCCCATTTGGTCATGAAGGTAGTTTTCATTCTATCTTCTCTATCTACCAATATCTAGTTGTACCCAGAAAATCCATATAAGAAATACATCATCTCTAAACCATTTACAATTTGTAGTACATCATCCATGGAAAGAAAAGGATAATTATCCTTTTTAGAAGCCTTATTCAAGTTTCTAAAATCTACACAAAGATAAATTTCTCCATTCTTCTTTATAACTGGTGCTAAATTAGCTACCTAGGTAGAATGTCTAATAGGAAAAATGATAGCAGCACTCAATAGTTTTTCTACCTCCTTTAGAATGATAAGTTCCAACAAGGTGTTACCATATCTTTGTTTCTGCCTGAAGGGTTTATAGAACTCTTTCAGGGGTATAGTATGTGTAAAAAATATTGAATTGAAAATCTTCAAGTCTTTATATGACCATGCCATAAAATCCTTATAGCTGTAAAGCAACTCAATAAGATTTTCTTTTATTATGAGGTCACAAGATTTAGCTAATTGAATTTATTTGGGATCCTCTTCAGTCCTTACATTCAATTTCTTAGTCTCATTTCTTGTTGTACCAAAAAAATTTCCAAAATTTATTCTTTGTTTAATTTAATCATTGTCAAATAGCCTCTCAAGTTCTATTATTCCCCTAGGAATTATATTATTTTTCAACCTCATTAATACCCTGTCATCATCAAAATATTCAAGCATAGTATCCCTTTGATCATCATCAATTATAGTTTTTTAAAATGCATTTGTATTTTGTAATAAATTTATAATTTTCTAGTCATCAAAAAATACTTGAAATATTTCTACGTTATCTGGAACATAAGGACAAGGGACTAATTCTATTGAATTTTTTCCATTTAAATTCCTCTAAGGGTTTCAGATTTGAAGTTGATGAAGCTAACACATCAATGTGTTAATTTTCTTCCATAGGAATATGTGTCATATTGAAAGCATTAAAATCCTCCATGAGATTCCAAGCTTGATGTTTGTACCCCTTCATGTAAGATGTCTTGCATTGAAACATGCCTTTAACCTGATTAGTTACCAACTTCAACTTTGAGAAAACTTGGATATTTTTCACATTTTTATCTAAAGCAAATTTCAATCCTATAATTAATGCTTCATACTCAGTCAAATTATTTGTGCAAGGAAATTGCACGCGATAAGACATGAAATATACCTGATAATGAGGTCCTTTGAGAATTGCCCCTGTACCAAAACCTTGCTTGGATTTAGCTCCATCAACATGAAGTGTCTAGACATAATTATCGTGAGTAGTTAGAGCTTTAATTGATATCACATTCTTGGTAGTTATCAAATTATAGACCCCAATATCTACATCAACAAAATTAATAGCCTCATTTTTTATATGTTATTAAGTTATCATGTGTTTATTTCGAGGCTCTCTATCAATCCTTAACTTATTTGCTACACCTTTCTATGGAAACCACATATGCAAGAAATATATGGTAAAAAATCCATTCATATATTTAGACCAATCTATGCTTAGAAGTATCCCATATCCTACAGGAATATCTACCACCTAAATGATAATTCTATGTTGTTCTCTCAGTTCAAATGCCAACTAGATGTGTATACCTTGAAGTTCACCTATCATTTTGACCTCAATTTTATCCAATTGAATGAATCCTATTATATTCTACTGATGTTAACCCCAATTACTAGTAAATGGCTAGAGGTATGACATTAGCTAAAGCACCAGAATCTACCAAACAATTATGAAGATTTTTCCCAAATATGCAAAATGTTAGCAAGAAAGGTGGAACCTCAATATTTTCTTTATAGATGACCATATTTGCATTTGCTATTTCCTTTCCCTTTTCTTGAGGTTTAGCAAATGGTTCAAGTGTTAATTAAGTTATATATTTTCTTAGTAATCTGAGCAAGCTCATGGAGGGTAATTTTAGCCTTAATCTTCTTCATATCCTCCACTATATTATATCCTTTTTTGAGTGGAGCAAAAAATACCTCCTATGTTTTTGGATCTCCTCCTTTGGGTGGAGGTGGATTATTATTTGGAGAAGGATCAGGAGGAATACGCTAAGAGTTATTCAAAGGTGTAGATGTAGTATTGGTATTTGGATTTTTATTCCTGAGATTTTAATTCTCTTCTAAACTATTGAAAATCCTGCACTTCATCCATAGGCATGTCCACAACATTTTCTAACTCATATAGGAAAGTGAAAAAATTCAAAACCATAGCAGCACTATGTTTGGATTAGCAAGAACCATTAGTGTTTCTCTGATTCTCAATAAAACTCAACTCACCAGAAAAAGCTTCAAAAGAATTGCAAAATTCTATATAATCTAATTCTTCATGTTGGAATGTCCCATGAACCCTACACCAATTGGGTAAAGCTAAGTCATAAATACTTACTTAATGTCCCTTACCTTTGTTGTAATCCTTGTTGGCTTAATACGGAGGTCTAGAGAAATTGTTCTATTGATAAGGAAACCTATTAGAACTTTCTCCCTCAGAATCTTATCTCTTAAAACTTAAGAAATCATTTGCCAATTTTTGGATCATCCTCAAAACTTCAACTCCTGCTTTATCATATTTTTTCTCTACAGTTTGTGCATGCTCGGTATGGGTCAAGGCTAGCAGAGTTTCCTTAGATAGATCTTGACATGTTGGCATTAGCATATGATGTGTAATGGGATTTAAAACATGTGTATTATGTGTGACAAGAGGTACCAAAGAACTATTCAAAGGTTGAGGTCCTAATTATTTTTCAAGAATTAGAGCCTCCTTGTAAGTTTTTGTCAAGGTCATGACATTGTTGTCTCTTTTGAGGAAAGCGGAGGTCACAGGATCTAAGGTATTTTTGTATATTTCTAAGGCTAAATTTACAATTGGTATGTAATGAAAAATCATTCTACCTTAAGCCTTTTGAAACCTCACATTGAAATACCTGACAGTTTTGTTGGATCCTTTCTTAATACTAGAGAATTGTTGATACAACACACTAGGATCAATTACTTGACTAGATTGGGATATAAATATTTTTTCTAAATCATCCTAGGAGGTGAGTCATTCATGATATTTAAAAACTAATCATATTGATATAGAACCCAAAGTAAAGCTAATTTTATTATTGTAGAATACAAATATATACACAATACAAATGGTGGAGGGTTACAAAAACCTGCAACAACACACTCAATAGGTGTAAACCACTCCAATAATCTAAAAAATAAATAAAACAATGAACTTCTAGAAAACAAGCCAATGACAAACCATTCAAACAGAAACTCTACATGGGTATACTAAGCCATTCACATGATTACAATGCAATATAATAATTAAATAATTAAATATAACTTATAATTAATAATAAGTTAGATTGACGCTTGAATACAATGCAATATAATAATTAAATAATTAAATCTAACTTCATAATATGTGGGTGTTGTGCTTGATCGCCGCGAGGTCGCGGGTTCTATTTGTTGTGCATGTATTGACGGGTGGTAGTGTTGTTTGACACCCTGTTCTTTTTTTGACGGTGGTGGAAATTTGTTGGCGGCGGGTGGGGTTTTTTGATTCCCCAAGTTGTTCGATTGATGCTTCTCCTGAAATTGACACCTTCAAAGACTTCCATCAAAGTTTTTTTTCTTGGAGTTAAGGTACAATTTTTTTTTACTTCCTTCTCTATTTTACAAAATGAAAGGGGGACAGTCTTCACATGATTCATTTGCAAAATTATCAGATAAAGGGGGGAAATCAAAATATTCGAGAGTGAAAAATTTGCTAGATTTGTAATAGGTGTTTAAATTTGTAGGCATTTATGATTGTTTTTTTTTTGCATTTAAATATTCTGTTTTGTTGCATTAACAATCATAAATTACAGATAAAAATAAGACCCCAAATTTATACCATATTTGTGAAATTTATTGCACAGTAGCATTCGATATTTGAGATACCTTTGGTCCACACTTACAGGTAATGTTGTCGTGCTTTGGACTACTGTATTCGTCGCCTAATATAGCTGCAAAAATGATGTCTGAGCTTGTTCTCTATTAATCATCGGGGATAAATAAGGCAAACCAGATCTATTTTTTTCCATCTCATACCCACATCGTGATTGTTGTTAGGCGTAAATCCTGATGAAGGTTTTTTTTTTCAAAGTGTTTAGGGGAAGTTACGCCCCACACATGAGGAATAAAAATTTCTATGGTAGGTGTCATTAACAACACGATACCCTTTCATTATTGCCTATGTTCAATATATTGTTCCTCTCATATGTACTTATAGTCTCCCTCACGTAAGGGCGGGTACATATTGAGTAGTATAGTGTTCATATATACCTATAGTCTCCCTCACGTAAGGGTGGGTATATATTGAATGTTTACAATATAAAGATATGGTAGGTATAAATAAAGGGAGACCAATTGGTGATATAAGGAACCTTCATAATGGCCACAATTCACAAGTATCTCTCAGATTCACAATTTTTGAAAGGTCCTAACTTTGTTCCATGGAAAACAAAGATGAAAGATATTCTTTAGTTGGAATATTTATGGGATGTAGTGAATGGCACTACAAAGCACCCTCAGATAATAGGAACAGATCAGGATGCTTGGGATAATAAGGATCAGAAGAGTCTCGTGTTTATCTTGCTTGCTACTACAAATGAGGTGCAGCCTCATATTTGTGATGCAAAAACCAGAGTGGTAGATTGGGATGCCTTGATCATAGTATATGAAGGAAAGAATCAATCCACTATTCTAAATATTCAAACTCAACTACATACTCTCAGTATGAATTTTGGGGAAACAATTCATATATTCCTTTGTAGAGTGGCTGACTTGAAAGCCAAATTGAATACCATGGGAAAACCAGTGGATGATGATATCTCAAAATCTGTCATCTTGAGAGCATTGCCATATTCCTACAAGATGTTGATCACTTCTCTTAATGTTTATGGTAGAGAAGTATCATTTGTGGTGCTGGTAATTTACTTCAGACTGAGGAGGCAAATCAGGTTCAGAAAGATAAAGTGCCAGATAATGCCCTTTCCACACAACACAGTGGTAAGAAACAAGGTCAATTTCAAAAAGGGAGTTATTTTTCCAAAGGAAAAGGGAAGCAAAATCAGTAGAAGGATAAAAAATATTGCAAGATTTGTGATATGAATAACCATGACACCAACATGTGTTGGTTCAAAAATAAGCAACAAAATGATCAAGGTCCTAATAAGAAGGGCAAAGACAAACAGAAATACAACAAGAAACATAAGCAACCTAAAGGCCATGTTGCTTATGTTGACTCCAACTTAGACTTAGATTCTCCTAGGTTTGATTTAGATTTTGACTCTGAAAGAGCACACAAGGTGCTCATGACCCATACTTTGTCTTCCCAGATATATGTTGTAAGGTATATTGATTCAGGAGCTAGCAAACACATGACTAGGGATAAATCATGGTTTGATACTTTTGAGGAGAAAGAAGGTAAGCCAGTCACAATTACTGACAATCAATTCTATCAAGCAAAGGGATAAGGGGATATTTTTGTGTCCCTTCCTGATGGTAATTGTCAAATTGAGAAGGTTCTCTATGTTTCAATATTAGCCAATAATTTGCTCTTAGTCACAGAGATGTTGGATAGAAACATGGATGTCATGTTTCGAGTTTTCAAAGACAAAACAATATATTTTATAACCCATAGTAATAAACATGTTGCAACCAGATCCTACAAACATGGCTTGTTCTAGATGCTCTTTCAACTCCTCATGTTGCACTAGCTGCAACTACAAAGGAGGCCACCTCTCTCTGGCATAGATGTTATGGGAACCTAAGTTTAGGATATTTTCTTGAATTACATAGATATGGGATGGTGAAAGGTCTTCCTCCACTCTCATCTATCTTACTAGTGTGCTTGGATTGATTAGTAGGGAAGCAACATAGAGTACCTTTTGAAACTAGCTCCTCTCGAGCTAAAAACCCTTTAGAGCTGCTACAAACCAATCTGTGTGGTCCTATGCCAACCAACTATGGTGGAAATAAGTATTTTTAACTATTTATTGACAATTACTCACTGAATATGTGGGTTTTCTTTCTTCAGTTGAAATTAGAAGCATTTCTCTACTTTCAACAAATCAAGACACTTGTTAAGAAGGAGTCGGGATGTTTCATAAAAACCCTCCACTTAGATCAAGGGGAGAATACACCTCTGAAGATTTTTTAGATTTTCTTAAGAAACATGGGATCAAAAGACAACTGACTACAACCTATACACCTCAACATAATGGAGTTGCAGAAAGGAGAAATTATTCCATTATGGAAATGGTTCGATGTATGCTAAAGGGAGCACATATTGAGGATCAATATTGGGCAGAAGCAGTAAACACAACATCATACCTCCTAAATAGAGCACCCACTAGAGATCTACAAGGTAAAACACCACAAGGATCTTAGAGTGGTAAGAAACCCTCCATTTCTCATTTAAGGGTTTTTTGATGTAAAGCATTCATGCACATTCCAAAAAAAAAAAGGAGGAAGTTGGATGAGAAATTCTTGTAGTGTATCTTTCTTGGCTATGATGAGTATTCAAAATATTATCGATTGATTGATCCTAAGACCAAGAAGACACATGTAATTAGATATGTTATATTTAATGAAGCTTTCACATCAAAAGACACATCTACAATTGTATACCTAGATGAAGAAGAACCTAAGAATGAGGTTCAACTTCCACAGCAACAATAGAAAGTCCCAAAATTGTATACTAGCACTTTGAGATATGCTAAGTTGAATTCCCTTCCAAATCTATCTCTAGATAGGCCATGTACTTGTAGTATGACTCAACAAATTAGAGTAGAGGAATCTATCTGAGCGGATGATGAACTTTGTCAACACTTTTATGATTTGTCAATGGGGATAGAAAATGATAGAGAAGAATATGAGAATAAAGAAAAGTTTAATATGTCTACATTGAATGCAAATGAACCTACAATGGTTCAATATGCACTTGATAAACCACAGTAGAAATAGGCCATGGATGTAGAACATAAGTCTCTCATGAAAAATAATACTTGGAAGTTAGTCAATTTTCCAACATGAATGAAACCCATAGGCTGCAAATGGGTATTCAAAGTGAAGTATAAGGCAGATGGATCTATTGATAAGCTTAAAGCCTGACTTGTTGCGAAGGGTTATGCTTAGAAAGAAGACATAAACTATGAAGAGACTTTTGCCCCTACTACAAAAATGACTACCATTTGAGTACTTTGTGCCATGGGAGCTCAGTTTGGGTGGAAGTTGCATCAGATGGATGTTAAAAGTGCTTTTTTGAATGGTGACTTACAGGAATAAGTATACATGACTCAACCAGAAGGATTTGTGGTCGAGGGGCAAGAAAGACAAGTATGCAAGTTGATAAAATCCTTGTATGGGCTCAAACAAACTCCTTGAGCTTGGTATATCAAGATAGACAGTCACCTTATGTAGCATGGATTCAAAAGAAGTCATTCAGATGCAAATCTCTATATTAAGAACAATGGTTCTAATATAGTGATTCTTGTGCTTTATGTAGATGATCTGATCATAACAAGAAGCTCAGAAAAAATTATTGACTTAGTGAAAAATGATTTGAAGCAATTATTTGAAATGACAAATCTAGGACTTTTGCACTATTGTATTGGTTTAGAAGTTACTCAAAAAATATTTCATATCAGATTAACAGAAAAGAAATATGCCAAGACTTTAGTAGAAAAATATCGGATGACTAACTGTAAGTCAAAAGAAACTCCAATGGAGTAAGGATTTAAGTTATAGCGATATGATGAATCACCTCAGGTAGATGGTACTCTCTATCGCCAGTTAATTGGGAGTCTCCTATATCTGACAAATTCCAGGCCAGATCTCAGTTTTGTTGTGGGCTATCTTTCAAGGTTCATACAAGAGCCTAAGGTGAGTCATTAGAAAGTAGCAAAAAGAGTTCTTCATTATGTATGTGGTATTACAAATTATGGTCTAGAATACAAAAAGAATAATAAGTTTTTCTTACTAGGATACACGGACTCATATTATGCTAGATCCATTGATGATCTTAAATCCACTTCTAGATATGTTTTTCATCTAGGATCTAGACCTGTCTCATGGCACAGTAATAAGGATCATGTGGTTGCTTTATCTTCTACAGAGGTAGAATATCGTGCAGCTAGTGAAGCATTCTGCGATATAATATGGTTAAGTCACATTCTTACAAACATGGGTCTTCCAAATAATATTTCTCTTCATTTATTTTGCAATAATCAAGGTGTTTTGAATGTTGTCAAAAATCCAAATTTTCATGAACGTACCAAACATGTTGATACCAGATGTCATTTCATTCGAGATGAAGTTCCAAAGCACCATATATAGCTTCAATACATTCCTATTGATGCGCAAGTTGCAGATATCTTTACCAAAGCACTTAGGCGTATCAAATATGAAATTTTTTGAGATACTATTGATATTTTCCAATAATGTAATAAGGGGGGATGTTAGCATATATGTCTTACATTATTGTTATAAGCATATTGAAGTAAAAGATAGCGCACATAGGCACTCTATAGGTTGGTTTAATAATCACCAAGTTGGTTTCATAAACCAACTTATTCTAACCACATTTTAATCTTTATAATTGATATCAATCGAAATGAATCATTGCTTCGTGAAATTCTTCAACCACCTCTAAGTAGCATAAATAAACCACTTCTTTCGAATACGTGTTGATCTGAACTCACTAGGAGGTCAAATATTATTATACATCAACAACCTGGAGTTTATAGCTTCATGCAAGGTTGGGCCAGCTAGAACTTCTCCAACGTCCATAAACTAAAAAAATCGTAGAAGAGGGCCTATGCATATGGCTATATAATTATCGATGTTGCATTTAAATAGGAGCATGAGTGCTCCAAAAAAAGGATCTTCTCTAAAATGTTGCACAAGTCTTGAGTGCTTTACAAGTGTGGTTCTACTTTAGAACTACATTACACTACCTCCATGGGTATAGATATTTGCAGGTGCATAGACAATCATTGGCAGACACCACGCAACTGGGAAAAAAATTTATCGACCTGATCTCAAACCGTAGAGCCTCCACGACACTGATGCTAAAATCAACAAAAGAGTTGGCATTGGTAAAAAAAACTAGGTAACCCAATTTTTTTTGCCTTCACATGCATGAAAATGAAGCCAAAAAAAATTCAACAACACTACACGGTAGAAATTTCAACAACACTACAAAGGGAGTGTCGCTTATGAACTAGATCATAGAGAAAAAAATTCCGACGACCACCAATCCATCTAAAAAGCTTGTTTGGTGTCCCATAACAACAAATTAGATCCAAAAATACCATGTTTGAAACCCTCTGAACTCTCACCGATAATGATGGCACCATTCTACAAAAACTAGATCTGTAGTATAAGACTACAAACCCACATAAAACTATAAAAATATTAACCTCCCAAACTAAAATTTTAAAACCATTTGGTTTTTTATCCATCAAAAGATGGATAGCATACTCCATCAGTTAAAAACATTAGGAGAAAAAAGAGAGAGGGGGGATTTCTATAAGGGAAATCCCCCATGAGGAAAAGCCCCTCAATCTCATAGGGCAGGGAAAGTCTGCTCTGATACCATGTTGGAAAAATAAAATACTTGATATTATTTATTGAAATGAACCTTGCTTAAAGAGCAAAGGCATAAAATATGATCCATTGGATCATAACTAACTGAGCTAATCTCAACCACACACATTATCCTAGTAACCACTTAGGATATAATTTATTATTCTAACACCAAATATAATTTAATCATGTGCTTCTTCATTTTTGTATTGTTTAGGAATGTTTTATAATCTTTGGTTTTATATTTACTATTATAAGATATAAGAAAATACTTTCATAATATTTGAAAATAATCAAATAAATCTAGAAGCTTATATGTATAACTTGGCATAAGACATTAATTTTTTTAGAAGAACAATTCTATGTCTCATAAAAATATTAACTTTACTAAATTTAATCAGATGCAATAATACTCTAAAGCTTATTTTACACTTTCATAAATTAATATTCTAATATAACTTCAATATAGTCAACTCTAACGTAGTACTTATGAAAATATTTTTTTTAAGTAGAAAAACCTAAAAGAAGAGTTCCTATGATACATTCTTATTCCACCTGATAAGCATTGTTTATTCCTTTTAATAAGAAAAACTATTGACCCTTTACTTATAGCTTTAATAATTTTCATATGTGATTCTATTTACCACACAATATAATTTTTCTTTGAAAGCATGTCAAATCTATCAATTCATCGATGCTTTGGTTGATGAGCCACTCAAACATCCATAGGAATGACATTCAATTGTTTGAAAGCACAATTTTAAATGTTTATATCTTTTTTTTCGATATGCTAAAACCGTAACAAACCATCACAGCCTTAAGCCATCCTATCCAAGCATATATGGATAAAACTTAAGAGAAATACGAGTTCTAATTTTATAAATGCAAATCTAGAAACCTAAGAATATTTCCCATTAATGGAAAACCATCATCGGCTTAATTAGGTGAAATATTAAGAGCTTTATTATTAAAACATTCTTTACTCAGGGTGACTTCAGCACTGTTAATGGTTTTATCAACTCTAGATGTCTCAATGAAAGTTTTTAAATAATTATAATACAATATATGGTTTACTACATTTTTCTTCTAGTATGATGCTTCTATTATAAAAACATCTTTTAACACTAGCCAACACCAAGGTAAAAACATCTATCACCTCTAAGTTGATGGTGCACATTTTATAAGTTTGTTCTAAGACTAGGTTTTGGTAGATTTCAAATTAATTTTCACAAGAGATAACGAGGGCTCTTTAATATTCTATTCTAGCTTAACATGTATTTTAATTTTCTAATGTAAATAAACATTGGTGATATCTTACCTACCTACACATTCAATTCAAATTGAGTGTACAAGTTTACCACAAAACCCTTCCAATTGCCAACAGTGATTGTTCAATTATACGACGGCTATAACAAGAGTTTAAAACTAATTCAAAGGTATATATATATATATATAGACGATCATACACAAGATAAAATTATCTTATCAAAGGTGCTATTGATTAAAGAGGTGCCCAATTGTTTTATGTTTTAGCTAACGACAATGTTCTGACACATACATCTAAAGGAGACTCTTGTTTTTGGGCAATTGTAGATCTCTATACCAAAACAATATATATATATATATATATATATATATATATATATATATATATATATATATATATATATATATATATATATATATATATAAAATAATATCATCAACATAAGGTGGACTAAGCTTAGAGGATTTAATAGAACTTTTGGAATGAGTGAGATGAGGTTTAGTGGGTGCGGCGGGAGTGAGGGTTTGAATTTTCTTGGCAGGAATCTCAGCCAAGGCGGCAGAGGTAGAGCAGGTATGAAAGGGGAAGGTGGGAACCTCGAGCATGGATCAAGTGAGGATCTAGAGGAAGGCGGTCAGGCTGCGGTATATTTGGAGACGGGCATCACGCGGGGGCCCGATCCTCCTCAGAAAGACCCCAAAAAAAAATATACGAAGGACAATGCGGGGCCCAAGAAGTGGTTGTCTTTTGTTGAGACTCTTAGAGGAAAAAGAAAGGAGGTTCTTTCTCTTCCATCCTTAGTTCCAGTAAATAATAAAATTTTGGCCCCGAAAAGTTGCATGAGACCTTTTCTTTCAATGGAAGAATCCTCCCTAGTAGGCAAGTTTTTGGGAGGTAGGCCGGACATGGATACTATCAGGGCTTAGGCGACGGGTAAATGGATATTGATAGGCAATGTGGAGTTGGGAGCTCTAACTCGAGGGTTCTTCATTATCCGTTTTAACAATATGGAGGATGCTAATTGTATTTTAATAGGAGGTCCTTGGTTTTTGGGAAAAATGAGCCTTTTTATTAGACGATGGGGTGAAGATTTCAACCCTGAAAAGCAAAATATTAACATTGGCCCTATTTGGGTTTGTCTCCCGAGTCTACCTTCCCAGTTCTTCAATGAATATTGGCTGCAGGGCATAGCCAGAACTATAGGGGACCTAATATCCATTGACCATGCGACCTTGGCCAGGACAAGGATGACTAATGCACGAATCTGTGTAAATGCTAATTTGGATAATGAATTGCAAGGTTTGTGGATCTAGAGTATGGAGAATACTATAAAAAATAGCTGGTATAATATGATAATAGATCAAAATTCTGTGCATAATGCAAAAATCAAATACATCTATGCAATCACTGCCCTAACCTGGAAATGAATAGAGAAAAGCATAAGCAGGGAATGCTAGACAGAGGAAATTTGAGGTGTTTCCCTGGCAAAGGCTACCAAAAAAAGAAAATAGAGGGTGCAGGATCCCAACAAGACAAAGGAAAACAACAGGTTGTTGGTAACCAAAATACTTAGGTAAGTTCCAATCCTCTAGTTTTAAATAAATTTTCAATTTTATCCAATATGGGAGTAGGAGGATTATCGAAAGACATGGAAGCCCAAAACCTTTAGGCTAACCTTTCTGAATCTCTAGAATCCCCATCCAAGTCAAGATCCTCAAACCCTAATGCTTAAATTATTGTAAGCCCCATGGGCATCACAAAGCCAAACCCTAATGCTCGATCTCTAGAATCCCCATACAAGTTGGGATCCTTAAACCCCAATGCTGAAAATACTTCAAGCCCAGTGGGCATCCCAAAGCCAAACCCTAATACTGAAGAAATTAGGAAGAAAGTTGAGGCATTGGAAAATAAAAAATATCATCTCCCTAAAATCATCACTGGGAGCCAAGTGAATCCTACTGAGGGGTCGTCCCACAGACCAGGGGAATATAGGAAAAAAGGAAAATATTTGGATGTAATGGTGGAGATATGTGAAACTCTTCATACTGAGGAATATGGCAGTCCGGTTCTGCAACAAATTGCCTCCCCCCAGTTTAGTCCTAAACAAACCAGGAGCACTGTGAAGTCTCCTATAGATTTTGTAGTGAAAAAAGAAGAGGGACAATATCAAATGCTGAGCATCAAAAAAATAAAACTAATAATGACATTGCCAATGGAAAATAGAGAACCTTGTTTCAACAGGTTATTCTGGGTTTTGAATACAAAAAATTAGGAAAACCCCTTGAAGGTAGGGGGAGAGGAAGAAATCCCAAACAATCTAAATGAAGTTCCTATCATGGAATATGAGAGGCCTCAATGGCCTGCCCAAACACAGAGAAGTCGGTGCAATAAGAAATTAAGTGAATCCAACTATTATCATGTTGCAAGAAACAAAAACTGATGAGATTCAGTCAAAAAAGTAGCAAAAAAAATATGGAATCAAGGTGAGATGGTTTGCAAATCATCTAGAGGAGCGTTTGGAGGCCTTATGACTTTGTGGTATCCTCGGATAGTAGAAGGTACCATTATTCAGAAAGATAACAGGGTTATTAGTGTTTTATTTAAGTAAATAAATAACAACAGGTTGTGGATCCTTTCAAATATTTATGCCCCAACTTCAATTCAAGGGAGAGCTCTATTGTGGGAGCACTTAGGCAATCTGAGTGAAATATTCCATAATATCCCCTGGATTCTGGTTGGGGATTTTAACACTCCTCTTTACCCTTCAGACAAAATGGGTGGAAATGGACCGCCTATCAGGAGCATGGATGAGTTCAATGACTTTGTGAACTCCAACATGTTGATGGATTTAAAACTTAGAGGAGCAAATTATACCTGGAGAAATCGACAGATAGCGTATCATCTCATTCAAGAAAGGCTTGACATATTTTTTCTATCAAAGGAGGCTAAAAATCTGTTCGGTGATTCTGCCCTACAAACCCTTCCTAAAATTACCTCTGATCATAATCCCATTTTGTTGGAGATCCCTAACTCTCTATCCTTCAATAAACCTTTCATATTTCAATCTATGTGGATAAAACATTCTAGTTTCAGAGATAACTTAATTCAGTGGTGGCAGCAACCTGTCAAGGGTAGTGCACCTTTTCAACTTACTGGCAAATTGAAGTTTGTTAAAGAAAAGCTTCGAAATTGGAACAAAAAGGTCTTTGGAAACATCTTTGAAAATAAAAAATAGGTTGTTGAAATTTTGAAGATAATTGATCAAAGGATTCAACATGGTGATGCTAATGAAACTACTAGGCAAGAGGAACAGACAAAACTAGCAGAGTTTCATAACATTTTGGCCTGTGAGGAAATCTATTGGAGGCAAAAATCAAGGGCTCTTTGGTTGAAATATGGAGATTCAAATTCCAATTTTTTTCACGTCACCATGCTTAGAAACAAAAGCAATAACAAGATAAAAATTTTAAAAAAAGAAGATGGTTCTATTACTCAGGACTTAACAAAAATCGAAAAGGAGGCAATAACTTATTTCAATTCTATCCTTGGTCAGGAATCGTAGTGCAATGAGGAGGCTAGAGATATTATCTTGCAATCCATTCCTAGCATAATAAATGAGGATATAAACCTTAAGCTTATAGCTCCCTTTTATGATGAGGAAATTAAGGAAGCCTTGTTTAGCATGGAGCCATACAAAGCCCCGGGACCCGATGGCTTTCCCCCTCGTTTATATCAATATTTTTGGGACATCGTAAGTGAGGATGTAATTTCTACAATCATAGAATTCCAATCAAGCAATCATATCCCAAAAGTTCTCAACTCTACTTTTATTTCTCAAATTCCTAAGAAGCAAACCCCTGAATCTATGGTTGACTTCAGGCCAATCATTCTGTGCAATATTTCTTACAAGATCCTAACTAAATCCATTGCAATAGAATGAGATATGTTCTACCCCACATCATAGATCTGTGCTAGGTAAGCTCTGTCTAGGGCAAGTCAATCTTGGATGGAGTTATCATAGTTCATGAAGCTCTGCACTCAGCTCGTAAGACTAACAACAGGTCTATTTTTGCCCTTAAGCTTGATATGAACAAAGCATTTGATAGGCTAAATTGGGACTTTCTGATTTTTGTCCTCCTTAAGTTTGGTTTTCACCACCAATGGGTTAATTTTATCAAAGAATGCATTTCTAAAGCATGGTTCTTGATTCTGGTTAATGGAATCACAAGAAACCTTGTTAATCACCAATAGTATTTCTTTATTTAAATCTTTGATACAATCATGTGAAATTGTACCTAGATTTTTAGTAGTCAATAATGAAAGAGAATATTTTACCTCTTCCTCCTCCAAAACAAATGAATCACAAGAAACCTTTACCATTTCTTCCTTTTTTCTTTTAGTAAGGTGTTCAATAAACTCATATTCAAAATGATTGAATTTTAGAACCTTCTCTATTTCTGCAAATATCTTACCCTTTTCTAATTGTATAGACTTCATTGAATCTTCATGTGAGATAGCGATTTTAGTGTTCTGTATATCAAGTGAAATAGAAATTTTATTAGGAGTGTGAAAAACCAATGGTTCCTCATACATTTTCCGACAATTATAATAATGGTCATCTAAACCCATGGGATGAAACTCTATTACATCTTCCTTGTAATTTTCAAGTTCTTCAAGAAACTCTTCTTCAAAGTCACCTTCAACTATTTTTTGTGGCTTAAGGATTTCTACAGTGAAATCAATTCTTGTATTCATATTTGTGTGATCACTACAATCCTCATCTATAAATAATGACTCTAAGTCATAACTTGGCTCATGTTGGCTTTCTTGATCATTATAATAATTGTCTTCTAAAAACAAGTGATGAAATTCTATCATGTCTTCTAGCGACTCTTTAGATTCATCTATTGATTTCCTCTCAAATTCACTTTCAACCACTTTTAATGGGTCAAGGGTTTCTTTAGTGGGATCAATTCTTGTATTTTTCTTTCTATGATTGTCCCAATCCTCCTTTGTGAATAATGAATCTAAACCTTTTATTTCTAAAGGTTCATATATTTTTAAAACTGAGTCGATCTTTACATATTGATGGGCATGTTTACCACATTCCTCATTGGTGTATATTAGATTTGAAACTTGCACATCCTATTGGACTATATCTAAGGTTTTTGTAGCATTTGGATAATAAATATTATCCCATTGATTGCTTCGATTAGACATTATTTAATTCAAGGGTGTCAAATTGGATGGTTGGTATTGGTTGAAATCCATAACTCTTGGATAATATTTCATCATGGGAGAAGGTTTAGCATCTACTGAACTCATGGGTGACATATGATTGTGAGCCTTAATGATAATTGACCCACATCAACTACTTTTGAAATCCATTGTTATTCTACAATTATTGCCTTCTTGTAGGCTCTATAGAAGGATGGATTTTTAAGACGTTTCCTTAGATATGTAGAAGTAAAGGGGTCTAAGCCTTCCTTGTATATTTGGGTCGATCTTTATTCTAAAATGATGTAATGGGGCACCACTTTAGTAAACAACCTATGGAACCTATAATTGAATTGGCTTGTGGATTCATTAGGCTCTTTACAGATAGAGACAAACCGATTCAATATCACAACTGGGTCAATTGGTTTTCCAAAATGGTTGAGAAATGTTACCTCTAATTGATCCCAAGATATGATAGAATCTAGAGGTATTTGGATGTACTAATCCAATGCAACCTCATCCAATGTGTATGGAAAAAACATACAAGAAACATGTTTATGCATAACTTGTAAGTGATTTAACATGTTCTTGTATATTCAAATATTTCCCTCAACCGATGATAAATCATATCTAAACTGAGATAAATATTCTACAC
Organism: Wollemia nobilis; assembly: GCA_028583015.1. Taxonomy (NCBI): domain Eukaryota; kingdom Viridiplantae; phylum Streptophyta; class Pinopsida; order Araucariales; family Araucariaceae; genus Wollemia; species Wollemia nobilis. Next base: position 136,930 of record JAQPPZ010006125.1, read on the forward strand.
CTTAAGGGTTTTTATGGGTAGGAATGTTCAAATAAAAATAATAATCATCTAACTAGGATGCAACTCTTGCCTTTGGTTGAGTAAAAATTGCTATTAGTGGACCTTAAAGAATAGAACCTCAATACCAATTTTGTTAGTCAAGGATATATCTTGCAAAGAAGCATGAAATGACTAAAATTATCAAATTTTTACCATAAAGATCATCATGTTTATCATTCAAAAGATATGCATCAATTAAACCATGAGGACTAAAAAACAATCCCCTATTTATAAGAAAGTTAGCATTAATGTATATTTAATTAAAGGACTTTCCAATCAATGAATGTGACCAAAAAAACCTCATTAGTAAAGTGTAATAGAATCATTAGGAATGAGTGAATTGAGGTTTAGCGAGTGCGGCAGGAGTGAGGGTTTGAATTTTTTGAGTAGGAATCTCAGCCATGGTGGCGAGGTAGAGTAGGTATGGAAGGGGAGGGTGGGAACCTCGAGCATGGATCAAGTGAGCATCCAAAGGAAGGTGGTCAGGCTATGTCAGATTTGGAGGCAGGCATCACACGGGGGCCCGAACCTCCTCAGAAAGACCCTGAAAAAAAAGATACGAAGGACAATGCGGGGCCCAAGAAGTGGCTATCTTTTGTTGAGACTCTTAGAGGAAAAATAAAGGAGGTTATCTCTCTTCCACCCCTAGTTCTAGTAAATAATAAAATTTTGGCCCCGAAAAGTTCCATGAGCCCTTTTCTTTCAATGGAAGAATTCTCCCTAGTAGGCAAGTTTTTGGGAGGTAGGCCAGGCATGGAGACTATTAGGGCTTGGACATCAGGTAAATGGCGACCGGTAGGCAGCTTGGAGTTGGTAGCTCTAACTTGAGGGTTCTTCATTATCCATTTTAACAATATGGAGGATGCTAATCATATTTTAACAAGAATTCCTTGGTTTTTAGGCAAAAGGAGCATTTTTCTCAGACAATGGCATGAAGATTTTGACCCTAAAAAGCAAAATATTAACATTACCCCTATTTGGGTTCATCTACCGAGTCTACCTGCCCAATTATTCAATGAATATTTGTTGTAGGGCATAGTCAGAACTATAGGGGACGTGATCTCCATTGACCATGCGACCTTGGCTAGGACAAGGATGACTCATGCACGAATCTGCGTAAATGCTAATTTGGATAATGAATTGCCAAGGTTTGTGGAGCTAGAGTATGGAGAATACTATCAAAAATAGCTGGTAGAATACGAGAATAGACCGGCATTCTGTGCAAAATGTAAAAATCAAGGACATCTATGCAATCAATGCCCTAACCTAGCAATGAATAGAGAAAAGTAGAAGCAGGGAATGCTAGACAAAGGAAATTTGAGGAGTTTCCCTAGTAGAGGTGATTTCAATTAGGCAAACTATGTCTACCAAAAAAAGAAAAGAGAGGATGCAGGGTCCCAACAAGACAAAGGAAAACAAAAGGTTATTGGAAACCAAAATACTCAGGTAATTTCCAATCCTCTAGTTTCAAATAAATTTTCAATTTTATCCAATATGGGAGTAGGAGGATTATCAGAAGACATTGAAGCCCAATACCTTCAGGCTAACATTTTTGGCTCTCTAGAATCTCCATACAAATCAGGATCCTCAAACCCTAATGCTAAAATTATTGTAAGCCTCATGGGCATCACAAAGCCAAACCCTAATGCTCAATCTCTAGAATACCCATCCAAGTCGGGATCCTTAAACCCCAATGCTAAAAATACTTAAATCCCGATGGGCATCCCAAAGCCAAACCCTAATGCCGAAGAACTTAGGAAGAAATTTGAGGCATTGGAAAATAAAAAACCTCATCTCCCTTACATCATCACTAGGATGCAGGTGAATCCTACTGAGGGGTCGTCTCGCAGACCAGGGGAATATAGGAAAAAAGGAGAATATTTAGATGTAGCAATGGAGATATGTGAAACTCTTCAGACTGAGGAATATGGCAGTCCAGTTTTGAAACAAATTTCCTCCCCCTAGTTTAGTCCTAAACAAACCAGGAGCACTGTGAAGTCTCCTATAGATTTTTGCAATGAAAAAAGAAGAGGGAGAATATCAAATGATGAGCATAAAAAAATCAAAACTGATAATGACATTGCCAATGGAAAACATAGAACCTTGTTTCAATAGGTTATTTCAGGTTTTGAAGACAAAAAATTAGGAAAACCCCCTCAAGGGAGGGAGAGAGGAAGAAATCCCAAAAAATCTAAATGAAGTTCCTCTCATGGAACGTGAGAGGCCTCAATGGCATTCCCAAACATAGGGAAGTTAGTGTAATAAGAAATCAAGTGAATCCAACTATTATCATGTTGCAAGAAACAAAAAATAATGAGATTCAGTCAAAAAAGTAGCAAAAAAATCTAGAATCAAGAGGAGATTATTTGCAAATTAGCCAGAGGAGCGTTTGGAGGCCTTATGACTTTGTGGGATCCCCGGATAGTAGAAGGTACCATTATTCAGAAATATGACAGGGTTCTTAGTATTTTATTTAAGGAAATAAATAGCAACATGTCAAGATCCTTTCAAACATTTATGCCCCGACTTCAATTCAAGGGAGAGCTCTACTGTGGGAGTACTTAGGAAATCTGAGTGAAATCTTCCACAATGTCCCCTAGATTTTGGTTGGGTATTTTAACACTCCTCTTTACCCTTTAGACAAAATGGGTGGAAATGGACCACTGATCAGGAGCATGGATGAGTTCAATGACGTCGTGAACTCCAACATGTTGATGGATGTAAAACTTAGAGGAGCAAATTATACCTAGAGCAATCAGCGGATATGGTGTCATCTAATTCAAGAAAGGCTTGATAGATTTTTTATATAAAAGGAGGTTGCAACTTTATTTGGTGATTCTACCCTGCAAGCCCTTCCTAAAATTGCCTCCGATCATAATCCCATTTTGTTGGAGATCCCTAACTCTCTATCCTTCAAGAAATCTTTTAGATTTCAATCTATGTGGATCAAACATTCCAGTTTTAGAGATAACTTAATTTAGTAGTGGCAGCAGTCTATCAAGGGTAGTGCAACTTTTAAAATTGCTAGCAAATTAAAGTTTGTTAAGGAAAAGCTTCGAAATTGGAACAATGAGGTCTTTGGGAACCTCTTTGAAAATAAAAAATAGGTAGGAGGAATGGACAAAACTAGCAGAGTTTCATAACATTTTGGCCTGTGAAGAAATTTATTGGAGGAAAAAATCAAGGGCTCTTTTGTTGAAATATGGAGATTCAAATTTCGAGTTTTTTCACATCCCCACACTTAGAAACAGAAGAAATAACAAGATATTTTTTTTTAAAAAGTAGATGGTTCTATTACTCAGGACTTAACATAAATTAGAAAGGAGGCAATAACTTATTTCAATTCTATCCTTGGTTAGGAATTGCATAGCAATAAGGAGGCCAAATATATTCTCTTGAAATCTATTCCTAGCATAATAAATGAGTATATAAACCTTAAACTTCTAGATCCCTTTTTTGACGAGTAAATTAAGGAAGCCTTGTTTAGCATGGAGCCAAACAAAGCCCCAGGAACCGATGGATTTCCCCCTCATTTCTATCAAACTTTTTGGGACATCATAAATGAGAATGTAATTTATGCTATTAGAGAATTCCAAGCAAGCAATTATATCCCAAAAGGTCTCAACTCTACTTTTATTTCTATAATTCCTAATAAGCAAACCCTTGAATCTGTGGCTGACTTCAAGCCAATCATTTTGTGCAATGTTTCTTATAAGATCCTAACTAAAGCCATTGCAAATAGAATAAGATATGTTCTGCCCCATATAGATCCATGCCAGGTAAGCTCTATCCAGGGTAGGTCAATCTTGGATGGAGTTATCACAGATCATGAAGCTCTGCACTCTGCTCATAAGACTAATAGGTCTATTTTTGCCCTCAAGCTTGATATGAACAAAGTATTTGATAGGCTAAATTGGGACTTTTTGATTGTTGTCCTCCTTAAATTTGGTTTTCACCACAAATGGATTAATTTGATCAAATAATACATTTCTAAAGCATGGTTCTCGATTCTGGTTAATTTAACAAATATTGGTTACTTTCAAAGTCATAGAGGAATTGGACAGGGGGACCCTACCAGCCCCATGTTATTCATCATTGTGGTAGAAGCTTTAGGTAGAACCATAAAAAATACTTGTAGTTCAAGGCTAATATCAAGAATTAAGGCAACATCTCTCACTAGGGTTGTTTCTCACCAACAATTCATCGATGATACCCTTCTATTGACTAAGGCATCGGTGGTTGAGGCCAAAAGAATTAAATACATCCTGCAACTCTACGAGGATGCTACTAGTTAGAAATTTAATTTCAGTAAAAGCAAGTTATATTTCTTGAACACCACCATTCAGAGGCAAGGAAGGATTGCAAAAATTTTAGGGTGTGATATGGCAAACCTCCCCACTTCGTATCTTGGTATCCCTCTTTTTATTGGTTTTTCGAGAGAGTCAATGTTGGACAGGTTTATTGAAAGAATTCAAAAAAAACTTTTTGGATAGAAAGGTCATCTTCTATCTCAAGCAAGAAAGCTGACCCTCACTAAGGCCTCTCTTCAGAGCATTCCAGTATATTTCCTCTCTGTTTTCAAAGCCCCTGTGAAGGTTTTCCAAAAAATTGAGAAACTCCAAAAAGAATTTTTATGGACTGGATTAGAGGATAAAAAAAGGATACACCTTGTAGGATGGACCAAAGTGTGTAGACCCAGGGAAAATAGGGGATTAGGTCTGAGGAGAATTGCTCATATGAATTTAGCTTTACTAGCTAAGCAGGTGTGGCGCCTCATTTTTTGTGAAGAAAATGAATGGACAACTATCATCAAACGAAAGTATCTTCAAAATATAGAATTTCTAAGTGACTTAGTTCCAATCAGAGGTTCTGCTTTTTGGAAAGCAATTCTCAATTGTAAGAAAATAATCAAAAAAGGTTTAAGATGGGTTTTAGGGAATGGTGAGAGGATAAATTGTTGGAATGATAGGTGGGCTAAGGACAAACCACTGATGCAACCTGAATCAGAGATATCACAGAAGAACTCATTGGCAAAAAAGTCTCCAATGATATGGTTGAGGACATAGGCAGAATGAAGTGGAAACAAATAAGGATTCAGGGATTTCAAGTGGAATCAAATGATCTTTGTAACATTCTCGAGAAATAGTTTATCCCCATGAGACCCAAGGAAGATCAAGTAACCTGGGATCTTACGAAAAATGGGCAGTTTACTATTAAATTAGCTTACAAGCTTCTACTTGATGACAAGGATTTTATCCTCAAAAAGGACTTAGTTTGGATAAAAAATTTAATTCCAAAAATTGCAGCCTTTTCATGGCTGGTTATCCAAGGAAGAATTCTAACCATTGATAATATGATGTGTAAATGTATTTGTATCACTAATCATTGTTATTTATGCAAGGATAATTGGGATACCATTTATCACAATTTCCTTGAGTGCCCTTTTTCCTTGACTGTCCTAAGTGGGGTTTTTCAGACCTTCAATATTTCCTAGGTTAAACTAGCCATTGTACTTGATTTTTTTGTCCAATGGCCTTGCTCCTTTTCAAACCAAAGACTTAGATACATGTGGAAAATTTGTCTCAATCACTATCTTTAGTAGGTGTGGTTAGAAAGGAACCATAGAGTCTTTAATGAATCTATCTATGATCATCAAACTATCATTGCCAGGATCCTATCCTTTGCCAAAGAGAATATGAACCTTATCCCTTTTGATAGTCATAAATCTTATCTGCAGGAGACCACTATTGCTCAATATTTAAGCTTAACCTTGTCAGATGATTCTATCCTAGGGTAGTCAACCCCAGAGCCAATGTTAAGTGGTCCCCACCTCCTACGGGTTGGTTTAAGCTTAATTTTTATGGATCGGCTAAGGACAATCCTGGCAGAGGAGGCACTGACGACATTGTGCGAGATCATAATGGGAATGTGATGCTTACATTTTTTTAATATTTGGGAACAAGGATGAACAATGAAGTTGAAGCTAGAGCTATGTGGAGAGGCCTTAAAATGACTCAAGAATTAGAAGGCAAATTTGATCGTAGAAGGAGACTCTATGAATGTTATAAATCTCCTTAATAATTGGAAAACACGTCCTTGGAGGATTAAAACAATTGTTGAAGAGGTTAGGATCCTTTTCCAGGGAAGACAGGATAGAAAAACCCAACATGTCTTTCGGGAAGCTAACAAAGTTGATGATAAGCTGGCCAATTTGGGTGTTGATGGTGACATACTTTTCCAATGGGAACACAATGTCCTGAGCGAAGTAGGGGAGCTTATTCAACAAGAATGCCAAGAATGATAGTTGAATTTACCAACATAGAATGCACTGTAAGTTCGAAGGCTATGAGTATTCCCGTCTCTTTTTTGAAATGAACTCACAATAAAAATTATCTGAGCTATCAATCTTGGTGGATGTTGCTTGGAAATACTACAAAGACTAATGGGCACAGTCACGTGTCAGATAACATGGATCCTAGTCATCTTAGTAATTTGAGGTTGGTTGATAATCATAGGGCAAGAAATAAATGACAATCTAAGACTTTGAACCAGAGCCACGTGGACCATTAGATAGCCATTACCATAAATCTAGTCAGTAGGTTCACTTCTCCAAGGTTGATTGGCCAAGACGGGATGTTGTCCCAAAGCATGTCATATACGAAATAAAGCAATTACCAAAGAATTATTAAGAGTAACTATCAATACAGATCTTGTGAGTTTTTTTAGTACTCTGCTATGTGTGTCTGCAAATTTTTGTTTCTCCACTGTTTTAAGGAAGGGATCTGTGTCTGTTTCTTTTTTGTAATTATGATGTAGGTGTGTTTTCTCGGGGTATACCCAAAATGTCGTACGGGAAGTTTCATTTTGATAACAGGCTATGTGCCTTACCGGATGTAATGACTTTTGCGGCATGTAGATTTTACATATATAAGATCCTTAGTAAGGACATGTTCATCAACAACCCTGGGATGATTTTTGTAAAAGGTTTTGGGTCAACCTGTAAAACCTCGTATTAATGCTATAGTATCTTATCTACCAAAAAAAAATATCGTCAACATAAGCAATATCGCTCTCACACATTAATCAATTAATTAAGTCATCAAAAATTGATACAAGTGGCTCATAGATCTACACTAGTTCAAAAACGAACTTCAACCATAAATGTTTGAGCTATTTGGAATTTACAATCAAGTGATTCCTATGAAATGTGCACAGGGTTTATATCAATTTTTCATAGTTTATACAAAAAAAGGTTTTTTTCAAAGAAATTAAAAGTAAAAAATGATACAAAAGTAGAAAAGCTTGTTAATTGGACATATGAGAGAAACCTCAATTATAAAGATAGATTATTTTTTTAATAATTTATCAGTATAGAGCTTGTCTGGAAACAACAACCAAATTATGGATAGAGAATTCAAACAATAAGCCTTAAATGAAGCACTGCGATGATTTGTTCTAAATGTTGGCAATTTTGGGTACTTTGGGTACATTGCCCTTGCTCAAGTGTATAAATTGTCATTGATTTCAAAAAGATCTTGAAGGAATTTGGTTTGATGTCAAATAATTTGTTTTGATGAAGGTTCGGCATGACAGTTTCAAAGGTCTTTTGTTAACCCCAATTTGGCAGGTTTAAAGATTACAGGTGGATGCATTAGTTTAATGCAATTTGGTCCAGGAGGAAATATTTATTTAAATAATTAAAAACCTTGTTAAGGTTCCCTTTAATTATTTTCAAATAAATATTAATTTATGGTTTGCAATGGGTTCTCCTAATCCATGGCACAAATGTCTAGGTGGACACTATGTTTTAAACTCGGTGGGCGCTAGCCCAAGACCTCCGCCGACATGGTAAACTCCCCGGCAAAATTAAAGAGCTCATGGCAAGGATTCATATTAATACCCCTTAGTGAAAACAAAGATTTATCCCATCCATTTTTTGAAGAGTTGTTTGCTGATCATTGTGTGTCTTCGCCGATTTTCGTAATCCGCTGATCATTTCTGTGTCTTCGTCGATTTTCGTAACTCGCTGATCATTTCTGTGTCTTCGTCGTTTTTCGTAATCTGTTGTTCGTTCATTTGTCTCGTCGTTTATCAAATCCATCGTATAGATTGTCATTTGGGAGTTCGCGTCAAAAGGAAGGGAGGACTGTGTTTTATTTTTCCTGACGCAGAAGGGACAAGTGTAACAGCATGAGGTTTTAACCTCACCGGGTGCCTTTGGTGCACCGATAGCGGCTAGGTTGTTGGCACGCTACCCAAACAGGAGGTTTTGCGTTCGAATCACGTAGAAGGGTTTTCATCGTGGATGCAACGGGTGGTGTTATATTTCGGGCACAAATTTCTCCAAAGCGATTTTTGATGTTGGCTAAGGTATTTTCAAAATTAATCTTTTGCTAAGTGTATGTTGTGGATGGAGGAAGTTTGTTAAAAGAAAAAAAGCTTAGGAGTTATAAGGAGTTTCAAAGCTTGTTGTTATTTTGATAAAATATTATTTTGAAAGTGTTGAAATATATTTTTGCATTCTTATGAGTGATAAATTTTATTTTTGATAAGACTATAAGGGAGAAATAAGGTGTATAATGGATACATTTTTCTTGTAATGTTGAGAGTGCTTTTGGTTGATTATGGAAAAGAAAGCATGATATGTTAAGGTTAATTGCTTCTTGTGTGAAATTATGAAACCTTAAGTGGACAGCTTTGAGATTGACATTTGCTTTCATTAATTTGGTTATAATCAAGTTATTCTTTACTTGGTTAAAGTGTTGGGCTTACTCCTTTGTTGATGAATTGAAAAGTTGGTTTATGCTATTGTGAGTTGAGTTGGTGGATGCTTTTGTTCAAACAATATTGGAGAGAAAAGGAGTTCTACTTGTTTCCTTTTCTGATGTTGATTGTGAAATGCTTCAAGGTTGTGTTTTGAGATGAATGGTGTTGATTGAACCTTGTTTGATGAGCATTGTTGTTGAAGCCCTATTTGATGGTGAAAAGAACATGAGTATCATTGTTATATTATTCTTTGCATAGTTGGCAATTTTTGGGGTTTCATGTTCTTGAAAGAAAGCATTCTATCCTATCCATTTCAGATATTGAGTTGAGTTTTCAGATTTGAGATTGAGTTTGAGCTAAGTTGATTTGAGTTGAATTTTGAGATTGGGAGTTGAGTATAGAACATATTGAGTCTCTAACAATTCTCTTTATGCTTCTATGAGTTTGAAAAATCACATTGGGTCTCTAACAATTCACCTTGTGATTTCCTACTAAGAAATTTTTTTCTTGGAGAGCTTGCTGAGGTTTTGGACAAGTTTCGGTGGGGACTTGTGAGCAGATTTTGGACAGGTTTCGGTGGGGACTTGTGAGTAGATTTTGGACAGGTTTCGGTGGGGACTTGTGAGCAGTTTTGGATAGGTTTCGGTGGGGACTTGTGAGCAGATTTGGACAGGTCCTAGCAGAGGACTTGTGAGCCGAGTTTGATAGTTCTATCAGAGAACTTGAGGATAGAGGAGCATTGGTTCTTTGAGAAGAACCTAAGGACAAATTTGGCAAGTCTTTGAGAAGGCTTGTGTGCAGAGGATTGATTTGTTCAAGTGTTGAACAGATATGACAGATAGAGGAAGACTTGTACTAGACCGACTGACTATGTTTGGTACAGGTTGTTGAGCTGCTATGGATGTGATCATAGAAGGTAGAGGTCTCTTAGGCTAAGCATTGAGGACAGGAGGTCTTCGATGGAAAGGAGTTCCACGTGATGGCAAGAGGTAGAGGCAGTTGATATTTTGAGAGATCATTTCCAGAGCAGAGGGGAAGGTATCTCCTTTGAGTAGAGGCTCATAAACATTGTAATTGGGAAGGATTCCCAAAGAACTTAGAGAAAATTCGTATGGATGTAGCCCAACCATTTTGGGTGAACCACATTAAAAATGGGTCTTCAATGTGTGATGCTTTCTGTCTTGATTAATGTTGTGTTGATGTCACTGCTATCTAAAGTTAAAATTATTAATTGGTTAAGTCTTATACTGTTCACCCCCCCCTCTTAGTATAAGTCCATGTTCTTCAATTGGTATCAGAACCGGTCTCTCCAGAAAGATCCTAACAGCTTGGAGAAGGATCTATTAGAGGAACATATAGATTCATAAAGAGATGAAGAGGTTGAGTTCGATCTCAAAGGTGAATTCTTCTTGGATTTAATAAAGCTTGAGAAATTCAGGGAAGAGAATTTTGTTCTCAAGCATCATTTTAAGGAAGAAGAGATAGCAAGATCAGAATTGTCTCAAAGTGTTATAGACTTCAAAATTCTAGCTAAAGAAGGGAAGAAGGTTGAACAGGTTCTGACAGAGGCTCTCAAAGGAAAGGAAGCTGATTGCGAGAAACAAGAAGAAGAGGTTATGTCTCTTAGAGTGAAGTTGGAATAGTTGGCTCTCAGACAGAATACTCCGTGTGAAAAGCAAAAGAAGGATGGTATCACCATTCATGAAACAGGTTCTTTGAGCAAGATCAATCTTCATCCTGAAGAGTGGTGGATTCTAGTTGGTCACAAGAAGAACAATCATCCAAGGCATCAAAACATGTTACATAATACTTTCCATGGCTATTGTTTTTCCTGCAAGAAATTTTGTCACAAAGCTATGCATTGCAATAAGTCTTTGAATAGCCATAGTAAGGAAAATGTTAACTCTTTTGCACCTCTTATGAATAAAAATGTCATGTGTTACAAGTGCAAGAATTTTGGGCATATAGCAAGAATGTGTAGTTTGGATAGATCTAGCCTTGAGTTCACTAAAAAGAGAAATGAGATCAAATCTAAGTCAATGATAGCTCAAACTGCTCTTCATGCTCAAGACAAAGTAGAGAAATGGTATCTTGATAGTGGTTGTTCAAAACATATGACTAGTGAAAAGGAAAAGTTTTTGGTCTTAAAAGAAACAAGCAAAGGAACAGTCAGTTTTGGAGATAACGAGTCGGCTAAAATACGTGGTAAAGGGACTCTTAGTTTGGATGGGAAATCCAAAACAGAAAATGTGCTTTATGTAGAAGGCCTAAGACATAATCTTCTAAGTGTGAGTCAACTTTGTGATCAAGGGCACATAGTATCTTTCTTTTCAGATAGATGTGAGATAAGTAAATAAAAAAATGGAAAACTCATTGCCAGTGCTACAAGGACTCCAAACAATCTTTACATGCTAAGTGAGATAAAAAAGGAAAAGTGTTTTCTAACTCAAGAATATGAGAGTTGGCTATGGCATAAAAGATTGGGGCATTTGAGCTTTGATAATCTTGTCAATATTAGTAACAAGGAAGCAATTAGAGACTTGCCCAAAATAAAAAGGCCCCATAACATCATTTGCGGTCCTTGTCAACATGGAAAATAGACCAGAACCAATTTCAAATCAAAAGGGTATACTTCTTCAAAACCATTGGATCTTATTCATACTGATTTATGTGGCCCTACTAGAACTCAGAGCATTCAGGGAGAAAGCTACTTCATGTTGTTTATAGATGATTATTCTAGAATGAATTGGGTTACTTTTCTCAAAGAAAAATCTGAAGCTTTTGAAAAATTTAAAGCTTTCAAAGAAATGATTGAAAATGAGACTGACAAGAGAATAAAATGCTTAAGATCAGATAGAGGAGGAGAGTTCACTTCAAATGAATTTGTGGAATAATGTGAGCAACAAGGAATCAAAAGAGAATATTTAGCAGCAAGAACTCCTCAACAAAATGGAGTAGTTGAAAGGAAAAATAGAACTATTGAAAATATGGCTAGAGCTATGTTAAATGAGTCAAAACTTTCAGATGGCTTTTGGAAAGAGGTAGTCAGTACAATAGTCTACATTATCACCAGGGCCCAACTTAGATTCAATCATCATAAAACTCCTTATGAGTTGTGGAAAGGAAGACCAACTACAGTAAAACACTTCAAAGTGTTTGGGAGTAAGTGCTTCATCAGAAGGGAAGATCAAAATTTGGGTAAGTTTGATCCTAGGTGTGATGAGGGAATCTTTCTTGGATATTCCAATAGAAGCAAGGCCTACAGATGCTTCAACAAAAGAACTCATACAGTTGTAGAGAGCATAAATGTAACAATTGACAAAAAGACAGGGATAAGAGAACCAATCAAGGAACTCAGTGATGAAATTTGTCAAGAAGAATTCAGAGAGCTTTCAGATGAAGAAGAGGAAAGACAACAACTGCTTCCCAAAACTCCTTCACGATATGTTCGAAAACATCATCCCAAAGATTTGATCATTGGTGATCCAAATAGCATGCAAACAAGAAGAAGAGTCATTCCTTCACATGATTCTACAAATGTTTCATTATTATCTCAGATTGAGCCAAAATATTTCAGTGAAGCTTGTGCAGATAATTTTTGGGTAAAAGCAATGGATGAAGTGTTAGCGTACTTACTATATTGTATGTATTCGTTTATTTAGCTTACTGTTGTAACAGTTCTGTTTCCCTGTAACAGTTTCGGTGACTATTCCCGGATGTTCGTTTGTAACGCAGTATTATTTAAACTGCACATTTTCAATAAACAAGTTAGTTCGCTGAGTTTAACATGGCATCAGAGCCAGTGGCGTAGAGGGAGAAGCTGGAGGCGGACGACAATTTTGCTGTGCGTGGAAAATTTTGTTTTAAAAGTTTTTTTTCAGATCACGCCATCGCGTGATTAAGCTGAGAAAAAGAAGAAAAAACAAAAAAACAAAAACGCGCTCGTCCGCTAGAACGCAGCCATCCGCGACGCTGCGCTCCCTGCGCCCAGTTGAATGTAGAGCGCAGACGTCAGCTGGATGTGCTGCGTCCCTGCCTGCGCAGAGCGCAGACGTCATCTGGACAGTCTGCGTAGGGCGCAGACGCCCTGCCTGCATAGAGCATAGACTAGTCTGTGCAGGGCGCAGACTGCCTTCTGCATAGACGTACCGCAAGGCGCAGATGCCCTACCTGCTTAGAGCGCAGACGTACAGTCTGCGTAGGGCTCAAACTGCCTGTGCAAAGCACAGACGTACAGTCTGCACAGGGCGTAGACGTATAGTCTACACAGGGCGCAGGAGGGGCTGAGGTGGAGCCCCCCCCCTCCCACCCGACCGAGGGAATTTAAAATTCCCCGGTGTCCCCCCCTGCGTGGAGCGCGGGAATTTAAAATCTCGCACCCACGCGGGGTATAAACCCCCCCCCCGCGTTGAGGTCTGCCCAGCGCGCAGATCCAGCACGCGGATTGCGTAGAGGGCAGGACGCCGCGCTCAACCGCAGCGAAATTTCATTTCAAAAAAAAAAAAAAAAAATCGTGAATTTTTTTGAAAAAAAAAAAGGGAATGTTGCGGAGTGCAGCCGCGAAGTAGCAGCAGCGTCCAAGCAAAGCTGTGGCCGCGACTTGCAGAGGAGGTGGCAGAGGCAGCGGACGGGCAGGCCGAGGTTGAAAAAGGAGGGCTCCACAGATCCTTCCGGATCAGCCCGCTAGCTCACTTGGCAGTGAGCTGTGCGGTAAGGCTCAGGGAGCCTACAGGTCGGGGGTTCAAATCCCGCCGACTCCCCCCTAAGGTATAATTTTTTTTTGCAAAGTTTTTTTTAATTATTATTTTTTAATTAAAATTTTTAATTTTAATTTATTTTTTATAGTTTTTTAAACTTTATAAATTAAAATTTATTTTTAATTTATTTTTTATAAGTTTTAAAACTATATAAATTAAAATTATTTATTTTAATTTTAAAAGTATAGTAATTATTAAAATACTTTGTTAAAAGAGAATTTTTTAAGGGGGATATTTTTTCAAAAAATCAAAGGGGGATTGTGAGTAATTTTTTGAAAAGGCAATTTGGCAAATTGTAATAGGTGCATTTTCGGCTGCGCCCGACACCTAGTGGGTTATTCTTGTGGGCATTTTTTTTGTTGTATGTTGCATATTTCATTTTTGCACTATAACATTAAAAATTAAAATCAAACACTCCCTAAGTCCCCGAAATAATTAAAACCCATCCGTGCAATTTATTGCACTGCAGCGTTCGGTATTTGTGATACCTCTGGCCAGCACTTACAGGTAAAGTTGTCATGATTTGGCTACTGTATCCGCCGCCTAATATAGCTGCTACAATGACGTCTGAGCTTGTTCTCTATAAATCGTCGGGGAGGAATAAGTACGCCATTTTTGCATTTTTTACTCCATCCACTACCCTTTATCGCACTTGTGTTTAGGCGTAAATCTTGATGAAGTATTCTTCATAGTGTTTAGGGGAAGTTACGCCCCACGCATGAGAAGAATCTTCTATGGTAGGTGCCATCAACAAGGCGATTCCCTTTCAGTACCGCTTATGTTCCACGTATCGTATGATCTCTAAAACTCACCTATAGTCTCCCTCACGTAAGGGCGGGTGATTTTTTTTATCTTTCTAAATACCTATAGTTTCCCTCACGTAAGGGCGGGTATTTTGTATGGTATATTGGCCTAGCAAAAGGTATATCGAAAGGGGGACCAATTGGTGATATAAGGAACCTTCACTATGGCCGTTGTTGCAAAGTTGATGACTGATCCGCATCAGTTATTGAAAGGTCCAAATTATACACCATAGAAACATAATATGAAGGCTATTCTCCAAATGGAAGATTTGTGGGATATTGTTACTGGAGTAGCAACTAGGCCTTCACCAACAGTAGGATCCATAGGTCCTTCAGTAGATCAGATAGCTTTTGACAAGAAATACAGTCGAGCAAAGGTGCTCATTTTGTTTGTTGTTTTAGATGAAGTGCAACCTCATATAGCTGACAAAGCAAGTGGTAAAGAGGCATGGGATGCCCTTAGAACCATCTATGAGGGAAAGAATGACTCCACCATTCTTCATCTTCAACAACAACTTCATAACCTGAGTTTGAGACAGGGTGAAACAGTTGAACTCTTTCTGTGTAGAGTGTCTGAGTTGAAAGAGAAATTGAGTTCTTTGGGAGATACTGTGGATGAAAAGCTTCTCATTTCACTTGTGATGAGAGCTTTACCTTCTTCATTTTATATGTTGATAACCTCCATCCAGGTGTCTCAACGACAAATTACCTACATCGAGTTGGTCAATCTGCTTCAACAACAGGAGGCACGCCAACTTCACAAGGATGATTCTTCCAATACAGCCCTATACACCAACAGGCAGGGTTCTAGGAAGAAAGGTAATGGGCAAAAAGGATGCAACTTTCAGAAAGGAGGAAATTCTCAACAAGATATGAAAGGAAAAGGTAAACAACCTCAATAGAATAAGAGGTGGTGCAAGATCTGTGAGAAAGACAACCATGACACCAACAGGTGTTGGCATAAGAACAAGCAGAAAGGCCAAAACAAACCACAAAATAAAAACAAGCAACCCCAGGTGAATGTTGCTGTTGAAGAATCTGACTCAGATTTTGAATGGGCACACAAGGTGCTCATGACTACCACAGATTCCACACAGAGGGATCATGTTTGGTATGTCGATTTTGGAGCTAGCAAACATATGACTGGCGACAGATCATGGTTTGAATCATTTGTGGCCAAGGAGGGCAAACCTGTCACCATTGCTGATGATAAAACCTACAAGGTTCAGGGAGAGGGTACAGTTTCAGTCACTCTTCCTAATGGCAAGTGTCAGATTGACAAAGTTCTCTATGTTCCGAGATTGGCTAACAATTTGCTGTCAGTCACACAAATCCTGGATAGAAATATGGTTGTCAACTTTCATGTTGAGAATGGAAAGAAGTGTTGTACAATTACCAGGAAGGGTAAGCATATTGCAACAGCTTCATATAAGCACGGATTATTTGCACTAGATGCTATCTCTACTCCACATGTTGCCATGACTGTCTCTACCAAGGAGGCAACTTCCCTATGGCACAAGAGATATGGGCATCTTAGTTCTGGCTACTTACTTGAGCTCAGCAAGTATGAGATGGTAAAGGGTCTTCCTTCCCTTTACGCCACATTGCCGGTGTGCTCGACTGCTAGCGGGAAAGCGACATAGAGTACCATTTGAGAAGAGCTCAACAAGAGCACGAAAACCTCTGGAGTTAATTCATACTGATCTGTGCGGTCCTTTCACACCCAACAGTTGTGGAGGGAAGAGGTACTTTCAGTTATTCATAGATGATTACTCACGAAAGATGTGGGTTTTCTTTCTCCAACTGAAATCTGAAGCTTTCGCATTCTTCCAGCAGTTCAAGAAATCCGTTGAGAAGGAGTTAGGAGCTTCTATTAAAACCCTTCGTTCAGATCGAGGGGGGGAGTTTACCTCTAATGAATTTTCTGCATTCCTAGATAAGCATGGAATCAAGAGACAGTTAACAACTGCCTATACTCCTTAGCAAAATGGAGTTGCTGAGAGAAGGAACCGTTCTATCATGGAAATGGTTCGTTGTATGCTATGTCCGTGGTACTATGGAATATGGCCTAGAATACAAGAGGAACAACAAATTCTTCTTGCAAGGATACACGGACTCTAACTATGCCGGATCATTTGATGATTGCAAGTCAACTTCTAGATACATTTTTCATCTGGGATCCGGTCCTGTCTCTTGGCACGACAAGAAGCAACAGGTGGTTGCTATTTCATCAACAGAGGTAGAATATCACGCCACACGTGAAGCTGTGTGCGAAGTGATATGGTTACGTCGCATTCTGACAAGTATGGGCCATCCATCAAAATCTCCAATACACTTGTTTTGTGACAATCAGGGTGTTCTGAACCTCGTCAAGAATCCAGTCCATCATGAAAGAACAAAGAACATTGACACACAATGTCATTTCATTCGAGATGAAGTTCCAAAGCACCGAATTCAGCTTCAAGACATTCCCACCGATGCTCAAGTTGCAGACATTTTCACTAAGGCACTTGGACGTGTCAAATTTGAATTATTTCGCAGCTCACTTTGTATTGCAAAATGATGTAAGGGGATGTTAGTAGTTTAGTATAGCTATTAGTTATTACATTACCCAAATAATGTAATAAAGGGGGATGTTAGCGTACTTACTATATTGTCTATATTCGTTTATTTAGCTTACTGTTGTAACAGTTCTGTTTCCCTGTAACAGTTTCGATGACTATTCTCGGATGTTCGTTTGTAACGCAGTCTTATTTAAACTGCACATTTTCAATAAACAAGTTAGTTCGCTGAGTTTATCATGAAGAGCTAAATCAAATAGAGAAAAGTGAAACTTGGGAATTGGTTCCAAGACCTAAGGACAAGAATGTCATTGGCACAAAATGGATATTCAAAAATAAACTCAATGAGGATGGAAATATTGTCAGAAACAAAGCTAGGTTAGTCTGCAAAGGTTATGCTCAAGTAGAAGGTGTTGATTTCGAAGAGACTTTTGCTCTTGTTGCTCGTATTGAAGCTATCAGAATGTTTTTGGCCCTTTCCATATTCAAATGATTCAAGGTATATCAAATGGATGTAAAGTCAACTTTTCTAAATGGGGTGTTGGTAGAAGAAGTCTACATAGAACAGCCAAAAGGAGTGTCTCTCTCAGAACAGTCAGACTATGTGTGTAAACTGAGAAAGGCCTTGTATGGGTTAAAGCAAGCACCTAGGGCTTGGTACTCAAGACTTGACAGGTATCTTCATGAGTAAGGTTTCAAGAAAGGTGTGGCAGATAGCAATTTGTATATTAAGGATGAAGGTGATGATATGTTGATTATGGTTGTCTATGTTGATGATATTATTTTTGGGGAAAATAATACTCAGATGTGCAAATATTTTGCTAACACCATGCAGAAGGAATTTGATATGTCTATGATTTGAGAGATGTCATTATTTTTAGGTCTTCAGATTGCTCGATCAAAAGATGGTGTATTTCTCTCTCAAAGGAAGTATATCAAAGAAATGTTGAAGAAATTTAGGATGATGGACAACAAACCAGTATGTACTCCAATGATTACAAGGTGTAATATGAGTAAATATGATGAATCTCCAACAGCAAATCAAAGGTTGTACAAATAAATGATTCACAGTTTATTATATGTTACAACTACCAGACCAGATATCATGTAGGCAATTGGGTTAGTAGCAAGATTTCAGGCAGCTCCTAAATATTCTCATGTTATAGCAGTTAAGAGGATATTCAGATATCTGAAGGGCACTATGGACTTTAGGCTTTGGTATCCCAAAGGTGATGATTTCATTCTCAGCTTATACAGATGCAGATCGGGCGAGCGGTATTGATGACAAGAAAAGCACTAGTGGTGGAGCATTCTTTCCTGGGAAAGAGTTTGGTTTCTTGGATAAGTAAGAAACAACCTTCGGTTTCCTTATCTACGACAGAGGCTAAATACATAGCGATGAGTGGTCGGGTGTACACGAGTTTTATGGATGAAAACCACCTTGGAGGATTTCAAAGTCAAGCATGAACAACCCATCTCCATACTTTGTGATAATACAAGTGCCATAAGTATTTCCAAAAATTTGGTAATGCACTCAAGGACAAAGCATATTTCCATCAAGTATCACTTTCTAAGGGAGAAAGTGCAAGACAAGCAGGTCAAGGTAGAGTATGTGTCTACTAAAGAGAAGATTGCAGATATCTTCACCAAACCTCTTCCAAGAGATACGTTTGAGTATCTAAGGGAGAAATTGGGAGTTGTACTCCCACCCTAGAATTAATTACCTCATCAGGAGGTGGGGGAGGGACTAAGCTAAGAGGCTCCTTCTTAGTCCCGAGCCCCAAAGGTGGCCATTTGCCATTGATGACAAAGGGGGAGAGATATGAGTAAGGGGGAGATCTTCAAAGTGAAGAGGAAAGCTTCAAGTCGGAGGGAGCAAAACTTCAAAGGAAGATTCTCAGTTGTGGGCACAGTTGGTCAGTTGTTAGCACAATTGGTTTCAGTTTTGTCTCTTGAGATGTGTTTTCGATAAAGGTTTGCCATCAATGACAAAGGGGGAGATTGTTGGCAATTTTGGGTACTTTGGGTACATTGCCCTTGCTCAAGTGTATAAGTTGTCATTGATGTCAAGAAGCTCTTGAAGGAATTTGGTTTGATTTCAAATAATTTGTTTTGATGAAGGTTTGACATGACAGTTTCAAAGGTCTTTTGTTAACCCCAAGTTGGCGAGGTTTAAAGATTACAGGTGGATGCATTAGTTTAATGCAATTTGGTCCAAGAGGAAATATTTATTTAAATAATTAAAAACCTTGTTAAGGTTCCCTTTAGTTATTTTCAAATAAATATTAATTTAAGGTTTGCAATGGGTCTCCTTATCCATGGCACAAATGTCTAGGTGGACACTATGTTTTAAACTCGATGGGCGCTAGCCCAAGACCTCTGCCGACGTGGTAAACTCCCCATCGATGTCAAAGAGCTCATGGCAAGGATTCATATTAATACCCCTCGGTGAAAAAAAAGATTTATCCCATCCATTTTTTGAAGAGTTTCTCACTGATCGTTGTGTTTCTTCACCGATTTTTGTAATCCACTGATCATTTCTATGTCTTCGTCGATTTTTGTAACTCGCTGATCGTTTCTGTGTCTTCATCGTTTTTCATAATCCACTGTTCGTTCGTTTGTCTCACCGTTTATCGAATCCGTCGTATAGCTTGTCGTCTGGGAGTTCACGTCAGAAGGAAGGGAGGACTGTGTTTTATTTTTCCTGACGCAGAAGGGACAAGTGTAATAGCGTGAGGTTTTAACCTCATCGGGTGCCTTTGGCACACCGGTAGCGGCTAGGCTATTGGTGCGCTACCCGAACGGGAGGTTTCGCGTTCGAATCATGCAGAAGGGTTTTCGTCGTGGATGCAGCGGGTGGTGTTAGATTTCGGGCACAAATTTCTCCAAAGTGATTTTTGATGTTGGCTAAGGTATTTTCGAAATTAATCTTTTGCTAAGTGTATGTTGCGGATGGAGGAAGTTTGTTAAAAGAAAAATAACTTAGGAGTTATAAGGAGTTTCAAAGCTTCTTGTTATTTTGATAAAATAATATTTTGAAAGTGTTGAAATATCTTTTTGCATTCTTATGAGTGATAAATTTTATTTTTGATAAGACTATAAGGGAGAAATAAGGTGTATAATGGATAAATTTTCCTTGTAATGTTGAGAGTGCTTTTGGTTGATTATGGAAATGAAAGCATGATGTGTTAAGGTTAATTGCTTCTTGTGTGAAAGTATGAAACCTTAAGTGGACAGCTTTGAGATTGACATTTGCTTTCATTAAGTTGGTTATAATCAAGCTATTCTTTACTTGGTTAAAGTGTTGGGATTACTCCTTTGTTGATGAATAGAAAAGTTGTTTTATGCTATTGTGAGTTGATTTGGTGGATGCTTTTGTTCAAACAATATTGGAGAGAAAAGGAGTTCTACTTGTTTCCTTTTCTGATGTTGATTGTGAAATGCTTCAAGGTTGTGTTTTGAGTTGAATGGTGTTGATTGAACCTTGTTTGATGAGCATTTTTTTTGAAGCCCTATTTTATGGTAAAAAGAACATGAGTATCATTGTTATGTGATTCTTTGCATAGTTGGCAATTGTTGGGGTTTCATGTTCTTGAAAGAAATCATTCTATCCTATCCATTTCAGATATTGAGTTGAGTTTTCAGATTTGAGATTGAGTTTGAGCTGAGTTGATTTGAGTTGAATTTTGAGATTGGGAGTTGAGTATAGAACATATTGAGTCTCTAACAATTCTCTTTATGCTTCTATGAGTTTGACAAATCACATTGGGTCTCTAACAATTCACCTGGTGATTTCCTACTAAGAAAGTTTTTTCTTGGTGAGCTTGCTGAGGTTTTGGATAGGTTTCGGTGGGGACTTGTGAGCAGATTTTGGACAGGTTTCGGTGGGGACTTGTGAGCAGATTTTGGACAGGTTTCGATGAGGACTTGTGAGCAGTTTTGGACAGGTTCCGATGGGGACTTGTGAGCAGATTTGGACAGGTCCTAGCAGAGGACTTGTGAGCTGATTTTGATAGTTCTATCAGAGAACTTGAGGACAGAGGAGCATTAGTTCTTTGAGAAGAACCTGAGGACAGATTTGGCAAGTCTTTGAGAAGGCTTGTGTGCAGAGGATTGATTTGTTCAAGTGTTGAACAGATCGATAAACGAGAGGAAGACTTGTACTAGACCGATCGACTATGTTTGGTACAAGTTTCCGAGCTACGTGGACGTGATCATAGAAGGCGAAGGTCTCTTAGGCTAAGCATTGAGGACGGGAGGTCTTCGGTGGAAAGGAGTTCCATGTCGTCGGCAAGAGGTAGAGGCAGTTGATCTTCTGAGGGATCATTTCCAGAGCAGAGGGGAAGGTATCTCCTTTGAGCAGAGGCTCATAAACATTGTAATTGGGAAGGATTCCCAAAGAACTTTGAGGAAATTTTTAGAGAAAATTTTTGTGGACGTAGCCCAACCTTTTTGGGTGAACCACGTTAAAAATGGGTATTCAATGTGTGATGCTTTCTGTCTTGATTAATGTTGTGTTGATGTCACTGCTATCTAAAGTTAAAATTATTAATTGGTTAAGTCTTATACTGTTCACCCCCCCTCTCAGTATAAGTCCATGTTCTTCACTAAAAACCAAACTACTCCATTAATAATTATTTTTCTAACATAAAAGCATCAACCCAGTTTTCACATAACAAAATATACCTTTATTCAATAATCACATCATTCAATACAAGTATATATATTTTAAAATATGTAGTTTGAACATATGAACAAAAATTGTCATCTTCATCCATCATTGGAAACATTAATGAACAAATTCTTTCAAATCCATCATGAGTGTTATAGACAAGGCAACTATACACTTATTCTTCAACCTTCCAAGGATAAACAGACTAGCATCACATCCAGTTTAAATGTCTTTCCTATCCAAAATGCAGAGACGCAGGTGATGAAGCGACTATTGGATCAGCTTGGCCCTTAATATATGCAAATTATCTTATATGAAAACACCACACGACGATCCAAGCAATGCATACCAAGGAAAAACACATGAATTCAAAAACATATACTTAATTTCAAGCAGGCTACCAGAATTATCTTTACTAATGCATATGATTTCCATAAAAATATTTATACACTATATAACAGGTGTTCCTCATCTATTAAAGAGTCTTCTCACTCTTTATTATTAAAATTGAAGTCATTACACTGTCTCAATTAATTATATCAATCCTAAAATTAGATTTTTAAACAACATAGCAGCAAATGGAAAACTAAAACTTTTATTTTATAACACTCACTTGTTTCCAACCGCAGTTGATTATTGAAGACGCCAAGCCAACTGTTGTTTTCAATCCACGACTAATTACCAAAGACACCAAGCAATTTAATATACAGTAATTAAATGGAACCTGAATCAGAGATATCACGGAAGAACTCATTGGCAGAAAAGTCTCCAATGATATGGTTGAGGACATAGGCAGAATGAAGTGGAAACAAATAAGGATTCAGGGATTTCAAGTGGAATCAAATTATCTTTGTAACATTCTCGAGAAATATTTTATCCCCATGAGACCCAAGGAAGATCAAGTAACCTGGGATCTTACAAAAAATGGGCAGTTTACTATTAAATTAGCTTACAAGCTTCTACTTGATGACAAGGATTTTATCCTCAAAAAGGACTTAGTTTGGATAAAAAATTTAATTCCAAAAATTGCAGTCTTTTCATGGCTGGTTATCCAAGGAAGAATTCTAACCATTGATAATATGATGCGTAAAGGTATTTGTATCACTAATCATTGTTATCTATGCAAGGATAATTGGGATACCATTTATCACAATTTCCTTGAGTGCCCTTTTTCCTTGACTGTCCTAAGTGGGGTTTTTCAGACCTTCAATATTTCCTAGGTTAAACCAGCCATTGTACTTGATTTGTTTGTCCAATGGCCTTGCTCCTTTTCAAACCAAAGACTTAGATACATGTGGAAAATTTGTCTCAATCACTATCTTTAGTAGGTGTGGTTAGAAAGGAACCATAGAGTCTTTAATGAGTCTATCTATGATCATCAAACTATCATTGCCAGGATCCTATCCCTTGACAAAGAGAATATGAACCTTATCCCTTTTGATAGTCATAAATCTTATCTGCAGGAGACCACGATTGCTCAATATTTAAGCTTAACCTTGTTAGATGATTCTATCCTAGGGTAGTCAACCCCAAAGCCAATGTTAAGTGGTCCCCACCTCCTATGGGTTGGTTTAAGCTTAATTTTTATGGATCGGCTAAGGACAATCCTGGCAGAGGAGGCACTGATGACATTTTGCGAGATCATAATGGGAATGTGATGCTTACATTTTTTTAATATTTGGGAACAAGGATGAACAATGAAGTTGAAGCTAGAGCTATGTGGAGAGGCCTTAAAATGACTCAAGAATTAGAAGGCAAATTTGATCGTAGAAGGAGACTCTATGAATGTTATAAATCTCCTTAATAATTGGAAAACACGTCCTTGGAGGATTAAAACAATAGTTGAAGAGGTTAGGATCCTTTTCCAGGGAAGACAGGATAGAAAAACCAAACATGTCTTTCGGGAAGCTAACAAAGTTGATGATAAGCTGGCCAATTTGGGTGTTGATGGTGACATACTTTTCCAATGGGAACACAATTTCCTGAGTGAATTAGGGGAGCTTATTCAACAAGAATGCCAAGAATGATAGTTGAATTTACCAACAGAGAAGGCACTATAAGTTTGAAGGCTATGAGTATTCCCGTCTCTTTTTTGAAATGAACTCACAATAAAAATTATCTGAGCTATCAATCTTGGTGGATGTTGCTTGGAAATACTACAAAGACTAATGGGCACAGTCACGTGTCAGATAACATGGCTCCTAGTCGTCTTAGTAATTTGAGGTTGGTTGATAATCATAGGGCAAGAAAGAAATGACAATCTAAGACTTTGAACCAGAGCCACGTGGACCATTAGATAGCCATTACCATAAATCTAGTCAGTAGGTTCACTTCTCCAAGGTTGATTGGCCAAGATGGGATGTGGTCCCAAAGCATGTCATATACGAAATAAAGCAATTACCAAAGAATTATTAAGAGTAACTATCAATACAGATCTTGTGAGGTTTTTTCAGTACTCTGCTATGTGTGTCTGCAAATTTTTGTTTCTCCACTGTTTTAAGGAAGGGATCTGTGTCTGTTTCTTTTTTGTAATTATGATGTAGGTGTTTTTTCTCGGGGTATACCCAAAATGTCGTACGGGAAGTTTCATTTTGATAACAGGCTATGTGCCTTACCGGATGTAATGACTTTTGCGGCATGTAGATTTTACATATATAAGATCCTTAGTAAGGACATGTTCATCAACGACCCCTGGGCTGATTTTTGTAAAAGGTTTTGGGTCAACCTGTAAAACCTCGTATTAATGCTATAGTATCTTATCTACCAAAAAAAAATATCGTCAACATAAGCAATATCGCTCTCACACATTAATCAATTAATTAAGTCATCAAAATTTGATACAAGTGGCCCATAGATCTACACTAGTTCAAAAACAAACTTCAACCATAAATTTTTGAGCTATTTGGAATTTACAATCAAGTGATTCCTATGAAATGTGCACAGGGTTTATATCAATTTTTCATAGTTTATACAAAAAAAGGTTTTTTTCAAAGAAATTAAAAGTAAAAAATGATACAAAATTAGAAAAGCTTGTTAATTGGACATATGAGAGAAACCTCAATTATAAAGATAGATTATTTTTTTAATAATTTATCAGTATAGAGCTTGTCTGGAAACAACAACCAAATTATGGATAGAGAATTCAAACAATAAGCCTTAAATGAAGCACTGGGATGATTTGTTCTAAATGTTGGCAATTTTGGGTACTTTGGGTACATTGCCCTTGCTCAAGTGTATAAATTGTCATTGATTTCAAAAAGATCTTGAAGGAATTTGGTTTGATGTCAAATAATTTGTTTTGATGAAGGTTCGGCATGACAGTTTCAAAGGTCTTTTGTTAACCCCAAGTTGGCAGGTTTAAAGATTACAGGTGGATGCATTAGTTTAATGCAATTTGGTCCAGGAGGAAATATTTATTTAAATAATTAAAAACCTAGTTAAGGTTCCCTTTAATTATTTTCAAATAAATATTAATTTATGGTTTGCAACGGGTTCTCCTAATCCATGGCAAAAATGTCTAGGTGGACACTATGTTTTAAACTCGATGGGCGCTAGCCCAAGACCTCCGCCGACGTGGTAAACTCCCCGCCGACGTCAAAGAGCTCATGGCAAGGATTCATATTAATACCCCTTAGTGAAAACAAAGATTTATCCCATCCATTTTTTGAAGAGTTGCTTGCTGATCATTGTGTGTCTTCGTCGATTTTCGTAATCCGTTGATCATTTCTGTGTCTTCGTCGATTTTCGTAACTCGCTGATCGTTTCTGTGTCTTTGTCGTTTCTGCTGTTCGTTCATTTGTCTCGTCGTTTATCAAATCCACCGTATAGCTTGTCGTTTGGGAGTTCGCATCAAAAGGAAGGGAGGACTGTGTTTTATTTTTCCTGACGTAGAAGGGACAAGTGTAACAGCATGAGGTTTTAACCTCACCGGGTGCCTTTGGCACACCGATAGCGGCTAGGCTATTGGCACGCTACCCAAACGGGAGGTTTTGCATTCGAATCATGTAGAAGGGTTTTCATCATGGATGCAGTGGGTGGTGTTAGATTTCGGGCACAAATTTCTCCATAGCGATTTTTGATGTTGGCTAAGGTATTTTTGAAATTAATATTTTGCTAAGTGTATGTTGCGGATGGAGGAAGTTTGTTAAAAGAAAAACAGCTTAGGAGTTATAAGGAGTTTCAAAGCTTGTTGTTATTTTGATAAAAGATTATTTTGAAAGTGTTGAAATATCTTTTTGCATTCTTATGAGTGATAAAGTTTATTTTTTATAAGACTATAAGGGAGAAATAAGGTGTATAATGGATAAATTTTTCTTGTAATGTTGAGAGTGCTTTTGGTTGATTATGGAAATGAAAGCATGATGTGCTAAGGTTAATTGCTTCTTGTGTGAAAGTATGAAACCTTAAGTGGATAGCTTTGAGATTGACATTTTCTTTCATTAAGTTGGTTATAATCAAGTTATTCTTTACTTTGTTAAAGTGTTGGGCTTACTCCTTTGTTGATGAATTGAAAAGTTGTTTTATGCTATTGTGAGTTGAGTTGGTGGATGCTTTTGTTCAAACAATATTGGAGAGAAAAGGAGTTCTACTTGTTTCCTTTTCTCATGTTGATTGTGAAATGCTTCAAGGTTGTGTTTTGAGCTGAATGGTGTTGATTGAACCTTGTTTGATGAGCATTGTTGTTGAAGCCATATTTGATGGTGAAAATAACATGAGTATCATTGTTATGTGATTCTTTGCATAGTTGGCAATTTTTGGGGTTTCATGTTCTTGAAAGAAAGCATTCTATCCTATCCATTTCGATATTGAGTTGAGTTTTCAGATTTGAGATTGAGTTTGAGCTAAGTTGATTTGAGTTGAATTTTGAGATTGGGAGTTGAGTATAGAACATATTGAGTCTCTAACAATTCTCTTTATGCTTCTATGAGTTTGAAAAATCACATTGGGTCTCTAAAAATTCACCTTGTGATTTCCTACTAAGAAATTTTTTTCTTGGAGAGCTTGCTGAGGTTTTGGACAGGTTTCGGTGGGGACTTGTGAGCAGATTTTGGACAGGTTTCGATGGGGACTTGTGAGTAGATTTTGGACAGGTTTCGGTGGGGACTTGTGAGCAGTTTTGGATAGGTTTCGGTGGGGACTTGTGAGCAGATTTGGACAGGTCCTAGAAGAGGACTTGTGAGCCGATTTTGATAGTTCTATTAGAGAACTTGAGGATAGAGGAGCATTGGTTCTTTGAGAAGAACCTAAGGATAGATTTTGCAAGTCTTTGAGAAGGCTTGTGTGTAGAGGATTGATTTGTTCAAGTGTTGAACAAATCTGACAGATAGAGGAAGACTTGTACTAGATCGACTGACTATGTTTGGTACAGGTTGTTGAGCTGCTATGGATGTGATCATAGAAGGCAGAGGTCTCTTAGGCTAAGCATTGAGGACAGGAGGTCTTCGGTGGAAAGGAGTTCCATGTGATGGCAAGAGGTAGAGGCAGTTGATCTTTTGAGGGATCATTTCCAAAGCAGAGGGGAAGGTATCTCCTTTGAGTAGAGGCTCATAAACATTGTAATTGGGAAGGATTCCCAAAGAACTTTGAGAAAAAATTTAGAGAAAATTTTTATGGATGTAGCCCAACCATTTTGGGTGAACCACGTTAAAAATGGGTCTTCAATGTGTGATGCTTTCTGTCTTGATTAATGTTGTGTTGATGTCATTGCTATCTAAAGTTAAAATTATTAATTGGTTAAGTCTTATACTGTTCACCCCCCCTCTTAGTATAAGTCCATGTTCTTCAATTGGTATCAGAGCCGGTCTCTCCAGAAAGAGCCTAACATCTTGGAGAAGGATCTATTAGAGGAACATATAGATTCATAAAGATATGAAGAGGTTGAGTTCGATCTCAAAGGTGAATTCTTCTTGGATTTAAGAAATCTTGAGAAATTCAGGGAAGAGAATTTTGTTCTCAAGCATCAATGTCAGGAAGAAGAGATAGCAAGATCAGAATTGTCTCAAAGTGTTATAGACTTCAAAATTCTAGCTGAAGAAGGGAAGAAGGTTGAACAGGTTCTGATAGAGGCTCTCAAAGGAAAGGAAGTTGATTGCAAGAAACAAGAAGAAGAGGTTATGTCTCTTAGAGTGAAGTTGGAATAGTTGGCTCTCAGATAGAATACTCCGTGTGAAAAGCAAAAGAAGGATGGTATCATCATTCATGAAACAGGGTCTTCGAGCAAGATCAATCTTCATCTTGAAGAGTGGTGGATTCTAGTTGGTCACAAGAAGAACAATCATCCAAGGCATCAAAACATGTTACATAATACTTTCCATGGCTATTGTTTTTCCTGCAAGAAATTTGGTCACAAAGTTATGCATTACAATAAGTCTTTGAATAGCCATATTAAGGAAAATGTTAACTCTTTTGCACCTCTTATGAATAAAAATGTCATGTGTTACAAGTGCATGAATTTTGGGCATATAGCAAGAATGTGCAGTTTGGATAGATCTAGCCTTGAGTTCACTAAAAAGAGAAATGAGATCAAATATAAGTCAATGATAGCTCAAACTGCTCTTCATGCTCGAGACAAAGTAGAGAAATGGTATCTTGATAGTGGTTGTTCAAAACATATTACTAGTGAAAAGGAAAAGTTTTTGGTCTTAAAAGAAACAAGCAGAGGAACAGTCAGTTTTGGAGATAACAGGTCAGCTAAAATCGATGGTAAAGGGACTCTTAGTTTGGATGGGAAATCCAAAACAGAAAATGTGCTTTATGTAGAAGGCCTAAGACATAATCTTCTAAGTGTGAGTCAACTTTGTGATCAAGGGCACATAGTATCTTTCTTTTCGGATAGATGTGAGATAAGTAAAGAAAAAAATGGAAAACTCATTGCCAGTGCTACAAGGACTCCAAACAATCTTTACATGCTAAGTGAGATAAAAAAGGAAAAGTGTTTTCTAACTCAAGAAGATGAGAGTTGGCTATGGCATAAAAGATTGGGGCATTTGAGCTTTGATAATCTTGTCAATATTAGTAACAAGGAAGCAATTAGAGACTTGCCCAAAATAAAAAGGCCCCATAACATCATTTGCGGTCCTTGTCAACATGGAAAATAGACCAGAACCAATTTCAAATCAAAAGGGTATACTTCTTCAAAACCATTGGATCTTATTCATACTGATTTATGTGGCCCTACTAGAACTCAGAGCATTCAGGGAGAAAGCTACTTCATGCTATTTATAGATGATTATTCTAGAATGACTTGGGTTACTTTTCTCAAAGAAAAATCTGAAGCTTTTGAAAAATTTAAAGCTTTCAAAGAAATGATTGAAAATGAGACTGACAAGAGAATAAAATGCTTAAGATCATATAGAGGAGGAGAGTTCACTTCAATTGAATTTGTGGAATACTGTGAGCAACAAGGAATCAAAAGAGAATATTCACTAGCAAGAACTCCTCAACAAAATGGAGTAGTTGAAAGGAAAAACAGAACTATTGAAAATATGTCTAGAGCTATGTTAAATGAGTCAAAAAATTTAGATGGCTTTTGGAAAGAGGTAGTCAGTACAACAGTCTACATTATCACCAGGACCCAACTTAGAGTCAATCATCATAAAACTCCTTATGAGTTGTGGAAAGGAAGACCAGCTACAGTAAAACACTTCAAAGTGTTTGGGAGTAAGTGCTAAATCAGAAGGGAAGATCGAAATTTGGGTAAGTTTGATCCTAGGTGTGATGAGGGAATCTTTCTTGGATATTCCAATAGAAGCAAGGCCTACAGATGCTTCAAAAAAATAACTCATACAGTTGTAGAGAGCATAAATGTAAAGTTGATAAAAAGACAGGGATAAGAGAACCAGTCAAGGAACTCGATGATGAAATTTTTCAAGAAGAATTCGAGAGAGGTTTCGAGATGAAGAAGAGGAAAGACAACAAGCTGCTTCCCAAAACTCCTTCACGATATGTTCAGAAACATCATCCCAAAGATTTGATCATTGGTGATCCAAATAGCATGCAAACAAGAAGAGTCATTCCTTCACATGATTCTACAAATGTTTCATTATTATCTCAGATTGAGCCAAAATATTTCAATGAAGCTTGTGCAGATAAATTTTGGGTAAAAGCAATGGATGAAGAGCTAAATCAAATAGAGAAAAGTGAAACTTGGGAATTGGTTCCAAGACCTAAGGACAAGAATGTCATTGGCACAAAATGGATATTCAAAAATAAACTCAATGAGGATGGAAAGATTGTCGAAAACAAAGCTAGGTTAGTCTGCAAAGGTTATGCTCAAGTAGAAGGTGTTGATTTCGAAGAGACGTTTGCTCCTGTTGCTCGTCTTGAAGCTATCATAATGTTTTTGGCCCTTTCCAGCTTCAAATCATTCAAGGTATATCAAATGGATGTAAAGTCAGCTTTTCTAAATGGGGTGTTGGTAGAAGAAGTCTACATAGAACAGCCAAAAGGAGTGTCTCTCTCAGAACAATCAGACTATGTTTGTAAACTGAGAAAGGCCTTGTATGGGTTAAAGCAAGCACCTAGGGCTTGGTTCTCAAGACTTGACAGGTATCTTCATGAGTAAGGTTTCAAGAAAGGTGTGGCAGATAGCAATTTGTATATTAAGGATGAAGGTGATGATATGTTGATTATGGTTGTCTATGTTGATGATATTATTTTTGGGGGAAATAATACTCAGATGTGCAAAGATTTTGCTAACACCATGCAGAAGGAATTTGAGATGTCTATGATTGGAGAGATGTCATTATTTTTAGGTTTTCAGATTGCTCGATCAAAATATGGTGTATTTCTCTCTCAAAGGAAGTATATCAAAGAAATGTTGAAGAAATTTGGGATGATGGACAACAAACCAGTATGTACTCCAATGATTACAAGGTGTAATATGAGTAAATATGATGAATCTCCAACAGCAGATCAAAGGTTGTATAGATCAATGATTGGCAGTTTATTATATGTTACAACTACCAGACCAGATATCATGCAGGTAGTTGGGTTAGTAGCAAGATTTCAGGCAGCTCCTAAATATTCTCATGTTATAGCAGTTAAGAGGATATTCGGATATCCGAAGGGCACTATGGACTTTAGGCTTTGGTATCCCAAAGGTGATGATTTCATTCTCACGGCTTATACGGATGCAGGCTAGGCGAGCGGTATTGATGACAGGAAAAGCACTAGTGGTGGAGCATTCTTTCCGGGAAAGAGTTTGGTTTCTTGGATAAGTAAGAAACAACCTTCGGTTTCCTTATCTACAGCAGAGGCTAAATACATAGCGATGAGTGGTGGGTGTACACGGGTTTTATGGATGAAAATCACCTTGGAGGATTTCAAAGTCAAGCATGAACAACCCATCTCCATACTTTGTGATAATACAAGTGCCATAAGTATTTCCAAAAATTCGGTAATGCACTCAAGGACAAAGCATATTTCCATCAAGTATCACTTTCTAAGGGATAAAGTGAAAGACAAGCAGGTCAAGGTAGAGTATGTGTCTACTAAAGAGAAGATTGCAGATATCTTCACCAAACCTCTTCCAAGAGATACGTTTGAGTATCTAAGGGAGAAATTGGGAGTTGTACTCCCACCCTAGAATTAATTACCTCATATGGAGGTGGGGGAGGGACTAAGCTAAGAGGCTCCTTCTTAGTCCCGAGCCCCAAAGGTGACCCTTTGCCATTGATGACAAAGGGGGAGAGATATGAGTAAGGGGGAGAGCTTCAAAGTGAAGAGGAAAGCTTCAAGTCGGGGGGAGCAAAACTTCAAAGGAAGATTCTCAGTTGTGGGCACAGTTGGTCAATTGTTAGCACAATTGGTTTCAGTTTTGTCTCTTGAGATGTGTTTTCAGTAAAGGTTTGCCATCAATGACAAAGGGGGAGATTGTTGGCAATTTTGGGTACTTTGGGTACATTGCCCTTGCTCAAGTGTATAAGTTGTCATTGATGTCAAGAAGCTCTTGAAGGAATTTGGTTTGATGTCAAATAATTTGTTTTGATGAAGGTTTGACATGACAGTTTCAAAGGTCTTTTGTTAACCCCAAGTTGGCAGGTTTAAAGATTACAGGTGGATGCATTAGTTTAATGCAATTTGGTCCAAGAGGAAATATTTATTTAAATAATTAAAAACCTTGTTAAGGTTCCCTTTAGTTATTTTCAAATAAATATTAATTTATGGTTTGCAATGGGTCTCCTAATCCATGGCACAAATGTCTAGGTGGACACTATGTTTTAAACTCGATGGGCGCTAGCCCAAGACCTCCGTCGACGTGGTAAACTCCCCATCGATGTCAAAGAGCTCATGGCAAGGATTCATATTAATACCCCTCGGTGAAAAAAAAGATTTATCCCATCCATTTTTTGAAGAGTTTCTCGCTGATCGTTGTGTGTCTTCACCGATTTTTGTAATCCACTAATCGTTTCTATGTCTTCGTCGATTTTCGTAACTCGCTGATCGTTTCTGTGTCTTCATTGTTTTTCGTAATCCACTTTTCGTTCGTTTGTCTCTCTGTTTATTGAATTCATCGTATAGCTTGTCGTCTGGGAGTTCACATCAGAAGGAAGGGAGGACTGTGTTTTATTTTTCCTAACGTAGAAGGGACAAGTGTAACAGCATGAGGTTTTAACCTCATCGGGTGCCTTTGGCACACCGGTAGCGGCTAGGCTATTGGCGCACTACCCGAACGAGAGGTTTCGCGTTCGAATCACGTAGAAGGGTTTTCGTCGTGGATGCAGCGGGTGGTGTTAGATTTCGGGCACAAATTTCTCCAAAGCGATTTTTGATGTTGGCTAAGGTATTTTCGAAATTAATATTTTGCTAAGTGTATGTTGCGGATGGAGGAAGTTTGTTAAAAGAAAAACAACTTAGGAGTTATAAGGAGTTTCAAAGCTTCTTGTTATTTTGATAAAATAATATTTTGAAAGTGTTGAAATATCTTTTTGCATTCTTATGAGTGATAAATTTTATTTTTGATAAGACTATAAGGGAGAAATAAGGTGTATAATGGATAAATTTTCCTTGTAATGTTGAGAGTGCTTTTGGTTGATTATGGAAATGAAAGCATGATGTGTTAAGGTTAATTGCTTCTTGTGTGAAAGTATGAAACCTTAAGTGGACAGCTTTGAGATTGACATTTGCTTTCATTAAGTTGGTTATAATCAAGCTATTCTTTACTTGGTTGAAGTGTTGGGCTTACTCCTTTGTTGATGAATAGAAATTTTTTTTTATGCTATTGTGAGTTGATTTGGTGGATGCTTTTGTTCAAACAATATTGGAGAGAAAAGGAGTTCTACTTGTTTCCTTTTCTGATGTTGATTGTGAAATGCTTCAAGGTTGTGTTTTGAGTTGAATGGTGTTGATTGAACCTTGTTTGATGAGCATTGTTGTTGAAGCCCTATTTTATGGTGAAAATAACATGAGTATCATTGTTATGTGATTCTTTGCATTGGCAATTGTTGGGGTTTCATGTTCTTGAAAGAAAGCATTCTATCCTATCCATTTCAGATATTGAGTTGAGTTTTCAGATTTGAGATTGAGTTTGAGCTGAGTTGATTTGAGTTGACTTTTGAGATTGGGAGTTGAGTATAGAACATATTGAGTCTCTAACAATTCTCTTTATGCTTCTATGAGTTTGACAAATCACATTGGGTCTCTAACAATTCACCTTGTGATTTCCTACTAAGAAAGTTTTTTCTTGGTGAGCTTGCTGAGGTTTTGGACAGGTTTCAATGGGGACTTGTGAGCAGATTTTGGACAAGTTTCGGTGGGGACTTGTGAGCAGATTTTGGACAGGTTTCGATGGGGACTTGTGAGCAGTTTTGGACAGGTTCCGATAGGGACTTGTGAGCAGATTTGGACAGGTCCTAGAAGAGGACTTGTGAGCCGCGTTTGATAGTTCTATCATAGAACTTGAGGACAGAGGAGCATTAGTTCTTTGAGAAGAACCTGAGGACATATTTGGCAAGTCTTTGAGAAGGCTTGTGTGCAGAGGATTGATTTGTTCAAGTGTTGAACAGATCTGATAGACAGAGGAATACTTGTACTATACCGACTGACTATGTTTGGTACAGGTTTCTGAGCTACTGTGGACGTGATCATAGAAGGCAGAGGTCTCTTAGGCTAAGCATTGAGGACAAGAGGTCTTCGGTGGAAAGGAGTTCCATGTGCTTGGCAAGAGGTAGAGGCGGTTGATCTTCCGAGGGATCATTTCCAGAGCGAGAGGGGAAGGTATCTGCTTTGAGCAGAGGCTCATAAACATTGTAATTGGGAAGGACTCCCAAAGAACTTTGAGGAAATTTTTAGAGAAAAGTTTTGTGGACGTAGCCCAACCATTTTGGGTGAACCACGTTAAAAATGGGTATTCAATGTGTGATGCTTTCTGTCTTGATTAATGTTGTGTTGATGTCACTGTTATCTAAAGTTAAAATTATTAATTGGTTAAGTCTTATACTTTTCACCCCCTCTCAGTATAAGTCCATGTTCTTCACTAAAAACCAAACTACTCCATTAATAATTATTTTGCTAACATAAAAGCATCAACCCAGTTTTCACATAACAAAATATACCTTTATTCAATAATCACATCATTCAATACAAGTATATATATTTTAAAATATGTAGTTTGAACATATGAACAAAAATTGTCATCTTCATCCATCATTGGAAACATTAATGAACAAATTCTTTCAAAGCCATCATGAGTGTTATAGACAAGGCAACTATACACTTATTCTTCAACCTTCCAAGGATAAACAGACTAGCATCACATCCAGTTTAAATGTCTTTCCTATCCAAAATGCAGAGACGCAGGTGATGAAGCGACTATTGGATCAGCTTGGCCCTTAATATATGCAAATTATCTTATATGAAAACACCACACGGCGATCCAAGCAATGCATACCAAGGAAAAACACATGAATTCAAAAACATATACTTAATTTCAAGCAGGCTACCAGAATTATCTTTACTAATGCATATGATTTCCATAAAAATCTTTATACACTATATAACAGGTGTTCCTCATCTATTAAAGAGTCTTCTCACTCTTTATTATTAAAATTGAAGTCATTACACTGTCTCAATTAATTATATCAATCCTAAAATTAGATTTTTAAACAACATAGCAGCAAATGGAAAACTAAAACTTTTATTTTATAACACTCACTTGTTTCCAACCGCAGTTGATTATTGAAGACGCCAAGCCAACTGTTGTTTTCAAGCCACGGCTAATTACCAAAGACACCAAGCAATTTAATATACAGTAATTCAATGGCTATGACCAGATATCAGATATTCTCTCTACACGAAATTGGCATTATACTTTCCTTTCTACCAAACACAAATAACTCTCAAGCCCAAGCAGGCAGTTTGAAAAACGCATCCCCATATCTCATATCTTCTCCATTTTAAAGATTGTCAGATTATTTTGTAGAGGATATGCAAAATAAAGGTGTTTAACCAATTCCAAGTGGAGGAGGTTTCATTGGCTTGGTAAGAATAAAATTAGATGTCTTATAAGGAATTGCATATATTATTATTATATTTATAATTATCCTTCTTCTTCTTTTTTCTTTGTTATTAAATAACTCATTTGGTAGATTAATTAATATATAGTTGAATATATATATGTATATAGTGTTGTTATAAATTTTTATTTATTAAATATTTTATTATTAATATATATATATATATATATATATATATATATATATATATATATTTGAATTTACATGGTGGAATCGGTAGCCGCCACGAATCCGGGTAGGTTGTTCAGCTTTTTATGGCTGTCACAGTATTCTGCGTTGTCCGCCCCAGAAGCCGCCACACAGATCTTCGCGCAGTCCGCCCCTATAACCTCCATGCCACAATCATTTTAAACCTTTTACGCCACTAAAAGCACCAGGAAAGGGACAAGCGTTCAGTCGGCGAGGCCCGAGATTTGAACCTTGGACCTCCGCCCCCCTTATGGGGTTTGGATGAACCAATTGGTCTACACCTCGGAACTATTTTATTATTAATATTATTATTTATTTATTTTTGTTTCCTTTTATTTCTGTTATGCTATAATTATTTGTATTATTATTAAATGCATAAATAAATATATATTTTCATACCTTATGCAAAATTTTACAAAAAGAAATATTGCGAATAGATTTTTTTAGAATTCAAATTGCAATCAAATCCTAGAGGTATACCGATGCACATAATTTAATAATGCAATAATGCACACAATGCAACAACACTCAAGATGATCTATATGAATTTTTTTCATAGTGGGCTTCCATGTACCCACAAGCCAAGGTGCCTAGATCATGACATCATATGCCACCTTACCTAATGTTTTCAACCTTTGTTTCTGCTAGGGGTGGTATTTACCTTGTTCGGCTCCTCTACTACAGAATGAATACCTATACCTGTAATCACAAATACTAACAGCAGTATCACATTATTCCAATAGAGAGTAATCAAAATAGTGGGTATATGACATAAAATATTGCTTCAACCTATACCACTTGATCCTTAGATCACCTTGGTAGTTAGGCAGAAAAAATATTTCTTTCAAGAGTGCCACTAATTCTTTTCAATTATGGACCTGGCTTATGCCATCAGAAACCAATATTTGTGCTAAACTTGTAAGTCTTATCGTTGCCAAAGGTATGTGTTACTCTTATTGGAGCTCAGCATATGAGAACCAAGTCTCCATATCCAAGATCCAAGTAGACAACACATCAATATTTCAGGATCTGTCATAAGGTTTAACATCACATTTGATTTTGTTGGTGAATATTTTGTTGTAGATTTTGACATCTCCTTAAGGAGGGACATTCACGAAAATATCCTTCACTCTATCAATTAACTCATCAAAAATAGTGGCAATGTTGGCTACTTTTTGTGCAATATCATTTACCATTTGTTTTCTAGTGCATGCCATTATAGGTTTGTAAAAAGTTTTACCAAATCATAAATTTTACTTCTTCAAATTACAATTTAGGGTGAATTTTAGTTCTACAAAATTCAACTCTTTTTCCAATTTTACAAGCAAAAATTACACTTAAAACTCTGAAAAATGTATCCCTACTGTAAATTATGACCTTTTGGGGTAAAAACAATAGGTACAAAAAATAAGTAAACAATTTACAAAAATTGAAAAAATTTCACCTCCAAAGCCGAAAATTGTCCTTTGCAACAAAATTTGATGGATCAAACAGGGTGGTCAACTTCCCAAAGTCAATAGTGAGTGTTATATGACTAGTCAAAGACCAGTTCAACGTAATGTGTGGGTCAATCGATCAACTACGTAGTTCAATGGGCCTGTGAAAGATTCTCCTTGATCAACACGCCTCCAACTGGCACCTACGCATGCGAGCGAACAATGCAAAGTGTCCAATAAAGCTAGACACTCTACTACATGTGCATTCAGGCTAATAAAGCCCACTTGGTCTTCCTTGAGACCAATGTGGGATAATAGTAACTAAATAAAATGATGCTTCCCATTTGGTTTTCATTGACAATCGGATGCGATGACAAAAAAATCTATCGACAAGAAAAATTAAAGATGAAACCTTAGGTTTGAAATATTTTTCTATTAGATTTGCTTTTGTGCTCGTTTAAGGGATGCCAAAAACCTCCATCGCATCATCAAGAGCTGATATAGAACTGTAAGAACATTTTCTCCATGCCAAGAACAACGAAGGTCTGTAAATTGGATTTGAGTGTGAAGGGGTAATGTTCATCATTGGATTTTCAAGGGGGGTACCGTTGTTATGGAGGTCTTTGTTGGAATATTTCGTCAAAACGTAGTCTACAATTTTACGTAGCACACCTGCTTAATATCAGGCAAAGAGTGTTTTCGAACAAAAATGAACATGTTACATCCTCTCGAACTGGGAGAATGTATTGCGTTGACTATAAAATTGTATTTGTGGGTTGTGATAAAAAATGAAACTGTGAAATATCATCATGGTTAAAATATTTCATTGCTTAAAAAATTATCACAAAATTACACAATTATCATAAAAAATCATTGCAAAAACCCTAGAAAATATATGCAACCAACAACAACGTTTCTCTTGAGCAAAACTCATTCTGGAATTGTGTTTAGGGCAAGTTGTCATCAGGAAGTGAAGTGTCGATGTTAGAACCCTAAAAAGAACACCACAAAAATTTTAAAATGTTAGAAATACCAAAGTATTATTCATGACACAAATATTATTCACATAAAAATCTCTCGAACTCGTCGTTGTGACTGCTACGAGTTGGATATGATCTCTAGAATACTAGGGATTTCTACCTGCAAGTGAGGCAAGGTAGGTTACCCGTCCGAGTTAACCCTATAACATCTCTATCAATAAATAGACGCAGGGGACAATTTTCACCCTATCACCTCACGAACTTCATCGAATTGTTGTGGCTGACGTTGAGCTTATTTCACATAATCGCCAACAGGATCTATTTCTTTGTCTCTAAATACTAGTGTTATAGAACCCAAAGTGAATTTAATCATATTATTGTAGAATACAAATATATACACAATAAAAAATGGTAGAGGATTACAACAACTTACAACAACACACTCAACAAGGGTAAACCGCTCCAACAATTTGAAAGTAAACAAAACAACGAACTGCTAGCAAACTAGCCATCGACAAAAAATTTGAACAAACACTCTATGTGGGCATACTATGCCAATCACGTGAATACAATGCAATATAATAATAAAATAATTAAATCTAACTTAGGCTTAATAATAAGCCTAAGTATCCTCAACACATATGCTCCCTCCTAATGTGTAAAAGGGAATAACCTGTAGACCACATCCTCATGTTGCACATTTAATAATTTGAGAGCATTTTTAAAGGCCACTAAGTGTTCTTCTACTATTGTACTTCCATCATGCTTGTAGGTAGGAACATATTTCTTAGTATTCTTAGGTAAGTCATGTGATGCACCAAAGATATTCAAGACAATAGAGTGCAACTAGTTGGCCATGACCATATGATTAATGGTAGGATTCTAAGTCATACCTAGAGGGACAACTAATGGTGACAGAACTATACTGGGTAGAGATTTGGATCTCCTAATATTACTTCTCTTTAGGGTTTTCAACTCAGATACAAGGAGATCTCTAGCTCTTGGGTGAAACCTGGTTATTCTAAAGGTCGAGTCTAGCCTAACTAATTATTTTAAAAAACACTGGATGTAAGTTCAAGGTTCTCTTTCTAGTGCCAAAATAATTTTGATTCACTTTTCATGCACACCCTCTTAAATGTAAACAAGATACATGAATAACACATAAATAGAAATAAATCCCTCTCAATTTAGGATCTTTCTAGTTATCTAAGGTGTGAGTTATAGGGTTGGTCAAATTTTTTCGCTCTTTTCCACTCTTGGATAGCCTATGTGACCACTTGTTTTACCTACAATGGAGTTCAACCTCTTATCATTGTTGTATGATGGTGGTTTTTAAGTTCAGTTATCAGGTTTACATTTGTGAATTTATCCAGCTCTTCAAATTTTAGTAGATTAAATGAATAAAGAATTTTAAAGAACATAAAAATTTGATCTTCTTAGAAATAAAAATGGAGAGTAAGGTAGAGTAGAAAAGAGAGGATATCTAATCTACTTGTAAATTACAACCATTAAAATCAATTAGACTGCTAGGCTTCATAATAAAACAAAAATCAAATGAAAGAGACAACATGGGATGAAAGAAAATTATAAACAAAATGGAGGCCAACATCAATTGATATTTCTCACCAGTATTCAAGCTAGCATAGTAAGAATAGAGCAATTAGATCACAGACCAGAATCTTAAGCCTTTAATTTTCTCAAGCACACCGAAAATGAAATGAAGCTTAATAGCATAATATAGTCTTAACAGTCATAGGTTTACAATCAAAATAAATAAATCTTAAGTGAGACGAAAACAAAAGATAGTGTATTTATCATAACCCAAAAAATATTAGGCATCTAGCCATGCTATTTTTGAAGATGTCCCTACACCAACGTTAAATACAGAATAAAGCATTCAAAGTCAAATTTACCAAATATTTCCAAGTTTTCGCATCTGAATTTTACATTCAAAGGAAGCATATATAGAATATTTTCAAAATTATCTTGCTTCCAAAGATTTAAACCCTAATATAAAAATCTCATCGATGGAGTCTTACATAATAAAACATACTTAAATAGAGTTTCATTCAATTCCAACTACTTCTGAATATCTACTCGAATATCTTGCCATAAACGGTGAAGAAAAATTTTGATCTTATCCTCATCAAACTGTGATCACTTGCGGATACCCCCTTTTGAGCTCGTTGCAGATGCTTCTTATCCAATGCATATTACTTTGGCCATGCCTCATCAATTTTTTATTCTACAAAATCTAGTTGGGTCATTAATGCTATGTGTCTTCTACCTTTACATAATGCTCTTGTCGAGTTCGCATTGAAGTTTCATGCATTTGCAAATTATACAATTAATATAATAATTATTAAATTGATTTTATTTTCCTAAAGTTTGAACCTTTTTATTTTTTTATTTTTTAATATTTAATTATCCCTAAGGTTTAAGCTTTTTATTTTAGGGTAAATTTTATAATTAAAAATTTTAAATTCTAATGCCTTCCTTTTGATCATGGATTAGAGCAATCAGGGGAGGAGAGCAAGGAGTGGGAGAGAACAACAAGCACGAGAGAACAATGAAAAGACTTAACCCCTTTTAAAATATGGTGGAGATATGATTTTTAAAAATGGTGGAAACTTTGAAGATCATTAATTTAAAAAATTGGTAATTAAAATCCAAAGTCACCAACAATTTTTTGCTGGAGCATGCTTTTGGACGGAATTGAAATGAAATTGAATCTCCGTGAAAATCTGGAACTTTTTGTTGGTTTGGAATAATTTGATTTTCACGTTCTATGTCAGGATTTATTTTTGTATTTTGCTATTGTTGACCATTTTGATGGTGGGGTAGAGTAAGGATGATGAAAATCACGAGCAAGATTGTTTCCAAGGAATATGGTTCGAGCTCGCGGTTTACTTTCAGACTTCCCATTTTTTTGACCATTTTGACAACAGGAAAAAGCATGAAAAAATGAAAAACTTAGTAGTGGGCCGCATAAATCTTTGGGAAAAGAAGTTGGTTGTAAACCGTGATTTTAATTTTCATTTCACCATGTTGACCAAGTCTAACCGCGGGATGGAGCAAGCTTGTTCCATGCCACAATTTTGCTCCTCAACTATCCAAATATGTAAAAGAAATGCAAAAATTCATATAGAATTTAGAAGTTCATCAACTGCAATTAAAAACTGAGAAATAATTAAAAACTGATATTTCTCGAAAATAAATTATATCCAACTTCTAGTAAATATGGTACCATCAGTGGGTAGTTAAAACTCTCTAGTTATTGAGAGGCCTATGTTCCCCTCACATGTTGCGGATATGTTGTATATAAAGGTTCCTCATAAAAAAAAACAATATGGTACCATCGATATATATATTATATATCGATGGTACCATATTGTTTTTTTTTATGAGGAACCTTTTATATACAACATATCCGCAACATGTGAGGGGAGATATTTGAACATGGGACTCTCAATAACTAGAGAGTTTATCACCCAGAATTTGAATCATCTTAAAATTATTTTTCTACCAAAAGTTATGATGATTTCAAATTTGAAGAAATTTTAGGATAAGATAAAGAATTTAAAAGAACCCTAAAAATACATTTTAATAATTTAAACCTTAAGGAACATGTAAACGATTTGGGGGGGCGAGGAGATGTCTCAGAGAGGGAAGGTCGTGTCGGGAGGGGCTGGGAGCGGGCGCGCCAGCGTTACGAACCAAGACCTCAGCAAAGCGGAAGGACACAACAAGACGGAGGGAGGCCAGTCTGAGGATGGAGGTTCTGCAGAGTTGTCTGAAGATGACGTTAACCGCGGGAAGGATCCGCCTGATAAACGAAGGATGGGCCAACAGAAAATGTATGCTCAAGCAACGGCTTCAGAAACCCCTAGCGGTTTTTTCACTCAAGACCTGTTTTCATTCGGAGATGAACTAAATATCCTGAAGGAAGTCCTCTCAAGTTTTGTAGAGTTCGAAAAATTCACCTTAGTGGGTAAGTTCGTTGGGGGACGCCCTGATATGGAGACCATCCACAGGTGGGTAGCTGCAAAATGGTGAACGTCGGGCCACATGGAGTTGGCTGCCCTATCCAGGGGTTTTTTCACAATAAGACTGAATAACGCAGAGGATTATTGTAAAATTCTGGCTGGGGGTCCCTAGTTTCTGGGATGAAGGAGTCTCTTTCTCAGGAAGTGGGGGATGGATTTCAATCCCGAAACACAAAACATCAATATTGCCCCAATATGGGTTAGGCTTCCGAACCTTCCCCTCTTTTGCTAGCATGAAAATGTCATCAGAGGTATTGCACGCTCCATTGGGGAGTTGGTTACCATCGACCCTCCTACCCGAGCCCGAACCAGATTTGTTCAGGCTCACTTCTGTGTTTTGGCGGATTTAGAGGCAAACCTCCCAGACTCCATTACCCTGAGGTCTGGAGGGTCTTTTCTTCATAAGCAAGCCATTTTCTACGAGAATAGGCCTGCTTACTGCCCTCATTGTAATTCTTAGGGGCATCTTCAGTCTAGCTGTCCTCTTCAAAAGCCGAGGAAAAAAAGGGGGGAATATTGCAACCCCCTGGACCATGGTGAAGGGCAACCCGAACACCCTGTGGCGACAAAGGCTGCACCGTCAATCCTTTCGGGGGAACTCCCTGTATCTTCCACCCCTGATAAGGGTCTCATCTCCCATTCGAGTGCCACTCATGGCGGTGCGAGCCCCTAGACAGAACCTCAAATAGAAAAAGAACAACCCCAACCCCCTGTTCTCGCACAGGTTGGCCTACTAAATCTCCATAATCAAAACCTTCTCGAGGCCCAGAACCTGCTGGAAGATTACCTGACAGGTAGGAGGGGCGAGTAGTCTGGCAATATCAACCCTCGAAACACTAGGAGCCGAAAGCAAGGGATAGATTTCGATAGTGAAAGAAAGTAGGGTCGTCCTCCTAACAAAGAAAGGAGGGATAAGGAGACGACAGCAGATGTTGCAAATGGTTCTCAGCGTTTGCTTTTTCAAGAGGATTTCGATTCCCTGATGGGTGACTCTCTTGTCCCAAAACCTCCCATCCAACAGGGAAAGGGGGGTAAGAAATTCCTTAAATTGTCCAGATGAAAGTCCTCTCATGGAATGTGAGAGGCCTTAATGGAGTGGCCAAACGCAGGGTTGTGGCCGATCTTCGAAAGAAGTCTAATCCCTCCATCCTCATTTTGCAAGAAACTAAGTCCGATGCTTCCATTTTCGCTAAGGCTGCTAAGTCCATCTGGGCCAAGGGCCATTTCCTCTCCAGTCCTGCAATAGGTTCTGCAGGTGGCCTCATGGTAATGTGGGACCCTGATTTTGTTGAAGGCAACCTCTTATCAGTCTCTAGCAGGATTATGAACGTTCTGTTTCATTCCAAGGTAGATAATTCCTCATGGATTTTGACTAATGTTTACGCTTCGAACTCGGTTTTGGAGAGAGCAGAGATGTGGAAAGCCATTTCTCAGATGAGAGACAATTTTAGCGACCTCCTGTGGGTTGTAGGTGGAGATTTCAATTGCCCTCTTCATCCTTCAAAAAAAAGGGAGGCACTGAACTTCTTAGTCACGGCTTGGAGGAGTTCAGAGATTTTGTATTTGCTAATAATTTGCTGGATATTGACCTTAAAGGGGCATCCTTCACCTGGAGCAACAAGAGGATTGGGAGCAATCTCATCCAGGTCAAGTTGGACCGTTTCTTCATTTCTCATGAAGCTATCCCCCTCTTCGACGATGCAACTCTCTCTGCCCTTCCCATGA
Source organism: Wollemia nobilis (assembly GCA_028583015.1). Lineage (NCBI taxonomy): Eukaryota > Viridiplantae > Streptophyta > Pinopsida > Araucariales > Araucariaceae > Wollemia > Wollemia nobilis. The sequence goes on from JAQPPZ010006125.1 coordinate 180,418, forward strand.
TCGGATCTGACCATAATCCTATTATTCTGGAGGTCACTGACGGGTCTGGTTATAAGACCCCTTTTAGATTCGAATCCATGTGGATTTCCCACAAGGATTTTAGAGAGAAGGTTTCGGCTTGGTGGAAGGTGAAGCTGGCAGGTTCAGCGTCCAAAAGATTGGCTCTAAAACTCAATCTGATTAAAAAGAATTTGAAGGTTTGGAACAAGGAGGTTTTTGGCAACATTTTCGAGTCTAAAAAGTCCATTTCTCAGAAATTAAAGGCTTTGGAGGAGAATATGGAAGCCGAAGGGTACTCGGTAGCTCTCAGAGAGGAGGAACGGTGCCTCTTAGTTGATTACCATTCCATCCTGGCTAGAGAGGAAGTCTTCTGCGTCAGAAATCTAGGGAACTCTGGCTGAAGAATGGTGACTCAAATTCAAAAAAATTTCACACGTCCACCATGAGGCACAGGGGGGCCAATAAGATGAGGGAGGTGGTGTGCAAGGATGGTCATACTACTAGGGAGATTGATGAAATTCGTAGTGAAGTTGTCAATTTCTTTCAAGATTTGTTGGGTGCTCCTCCTGACAGACGACCTCCATGTTCAAAGATCCTTGCTAGCTAATTTCCCCACCAAGGTTCCCCATGAGGTGAGTATTAAGCTCCTGGAACCGTTTTCCCATTTCGAGATTAAGGATGCTCTTTTTTCCATGCAGCCGGATAAGGCCCCTAGGCCCGATGGTTTTCCCCCCCATTTTTTTCAAGCTATGTGGGATATTGTGGGGTCTGATGTTTGTGAAGCTATTCTGGAAATTCAAGCCGCTAGATCCATCCACCCAAAACTCAACTCTACCTTCCTGGCTCTCATTCCCAAGACTCCCGCCTGTAAAAGCTTTTCTGACTATCGGCCCATAAGTTTGTGCAATGTCTTCTACAAAATTCTTACTAAGACCATTGCCAACCGTCTGAGATCCCTCCTCCCCTCCTTGGTTGGTCCTGCGTAGGGTAGCACCGTTAAGGGTAGAAACATCCTGGACGGTGTCATCACAATCCATGAGACCCTCCACTCTGCCCAATGTTCCAAAAACGTTGCGCTTTTCCTTAAGCTAGACATGAATAAAGCTTTTGACAGGGTCGATAGGAGGTTTCTCTGTGCTGTCCTCCTCAAATTTGGCTTCCACCCTCTCTGGATTGACCTGGTGAGCAGTTGCATTTCCTCTCCTTCATTTTCAGTTCTGATCAACGGGTCCCCGATTGGCTTCTTTCGAAGCACTAGAGGTCTCAGACAAGGTGATCCTCTGTCCCCTATTTTGTTCATTCTTCTGGCGGAGGTCCTAAGCTGGTCCTTGAATGATGCTCTCCGATGAAACAAGATCTCCGACGTTTTGCCTACGTCCAGAGTTGATCCTGTCACTCACCAATAGTTTGTAGATGACACGCTCATTTCCACTGGAGCGTCTGTCATCCAGGCCAAGTCTATTAAGCGCATCCTGTCCCGATATGAGAAGGTTGCTGGCCAAAAGGTGAATTATATCAAAAGCAAAATTTACTTTATCAATACTCCTTTACGCAGGCAGATTCGCATTGCTAGGATTCTGGAATGCACCATTGATTCCCTCGCTCGCAACTTATTTGGGATTACCCTTGGCTTGCAATGGGCGTGCCGGTGCAAACATGTGGAACATGATCTTGGAACGGCTCCATAAGAAACTCAGCACGTGGAAAGGTAAATTGTTGTCTCAAGCCGGGAAGGCCACACTCACCAAAGCATGTCTGCAAGGAATTCCCACTTATTTCATGTTTGTTCTCATGATTCCTGTGACTATTCATTCCAAGATTGAGAAGTTACAGAGGAATTTTTTGTGGTCCGGTAGTGAAGACAGATCCAGAATTCCTTTGGTGGCCTGGGAGAAGGTCTGCCTTCGAAAAGACCAAGGTGGTATGGGAATGAGAAGATCCAGACTCATGAACATGGCGCTGATTGCAAAACATGCTTGGAGGATCCTCACTAACGAACCGGTGGAATGGGTCAAGCTGGTTAAGAGGAAGTACCTTGGGCAAAATTCTTTCCTTGAAGCTGGGCCTCCGACCGAAGCCTCGGCCTTTTGGAAAACAGTGCTTCAGGCCCGTTCATTAATCATCAGGGGCGCCCAGTGGATCTTGGGCGATGGATCCTCCATCCTCTTTTGGAGAGACAGATGGGCTGGTGATGAAGCCCTTGAGTCAAAAGCAGACCTGGCCGGTTTGCGGACCCTGATCGATCCAAACTGTCAGCTCAAGGTAGCGAAATTCATCGATCGGAGCTCTCTTCCCCCCCGGTGGAAGCTTTCGGGTGTAGACGGCTTCAACAACGAGTTGGCTTTTTTATCTAGAATTCTTCAATCTATTTTAATTCCTTCGGTTATCAGGGAGGATAGAATTATTTGGCGTAGCACTCAGGATGGTCTTTTTTCTGTTAAGTCCGCCTATGACCTTCTTACGTCTGGAAATGCTATGGATATCCGGTGGAAGGCGGTTTGGCGAAAAGGGATTATTCCTAAGGTGAATTTTTTTGCCTGGATTGCCTTTCATAATAAAGCCCTAACCATTGATAATCTTCATAAGAGAGGCTTTGAAATTCCCAACAGGTGCTATCTTTGCTTGGCTGATTGCGAATCGTTGGATCACCTATTCTTACACTGCCCCTTTTCCCAATCGGTTCTCATATTTGTGTTGTCATCCTTCCAAATCCTGTGGTGTTCTCCCCGATCCCTCAAAGACGCCTTCCTCCAATGGCCCAGCCCTTTCAAGAACCCTAAGCTCCGGTTTCTGGTTGAAGCCACTTTCCACCACTCCATTTTGCAGATTTGGCTCGAGAGAAATGGGCGTATCTTTGGCAAGCCCCCCAGGGTGGCGCTCTCTGTCGCCCAAAGAGCTTTATCCTTTGCTATTGAGAATTCAAAAATTATTCCCAGCCTCCCGCCCTCACCTCCTTGGGGAAGAGTTTATTCTCAAGAGGTTGAATATCTGCCCACCTTTCGAGGTCGGTTCTATGTCTGGACGGAGGGATGTCGTATGGTCCAAACCTCTTGTGGGGTGGATCAAACTCAATTTCGACGGGGCAGCCAAAGGCAACCCAGGGCCCACGGGTTCCGGAGGCATTGTGCGAGATCATGATGGTAAGATGATTTTGGCTTATTGCGAAGATTTGGGGCTTCAGACAAATCATTTTGCCGAAGCCCAAGGTGTTTTGAAAGGCTTGCAGGTCCTATCGGATGATCCCAGGCCTCTCATTATTGAAGGCGACTCGTTAAACATCATTAACTATCTCCGTGGCTCCAAAGACCCGTCTTGGCGGGTTTGCAACATCATCCTCGAAGCTAGAATGCTCCTTTCCCGGTGTGCCAAGTGGGAGGCAGGGCACATTTTTAGAGAGGGCAACCGGGTGGCGGACCACTTGGCCAACAAGGGCCTTGCGACCACGTGTCCGGTGATCTGGCGGTCTCGTTTCCCATCCGAGCTGGATAGCTTGGCCAAGACGGACATTACCCCATGATGATTGATTTGTGTCAGTTTTTTTTTCTCGAAGTTTCTGAAGGTCGGGAGGTGGGCCCTCTCAACCTCGTCGTTCGCACTCCGTTTTTCAAAGATGGTGATTCCCACGTTTTCAAGGCTCGTCTGATTTGGTGCAATAGTGGTTATCGACGCTCCCTTCTCCTCCATGATGAGGTAGTTGTTTCCCCATGCTCCTTGCACTCCTCTCCTTTGTCCAAAGGTGGAAGTTCCAAGTATCTCTACCCTGTCGAGTCGTTGCAGTGTGGGAAGCTCGATAATTCTTGGGAATGTTTGAGTTTGCTTCATCCGGAGCCTTCGGGCTAGCAACAACTCCTTTTTTTCTCCTCATTCTGATTTATGTTCACAGCCGTTTGGCATGAAACATCATCTGGCTAGGGTGTTTTTGTATATAAGATTTTGGGATCCTCTATAAAAACCCATTATTAATTAAAATTAATAATTACAAAAAAAAAAAAATTAAACCTTAAGAAAAACATTGAAAATTATTTTTTTTGAAACCAATAATTTGAAAGCAATTAATATTTAAAAAAATATCTAAAAAAATTCAATTAGAAAGCAAAATACTTAAAAAAAATCCTAAAAAAAATAATAATATTAATTATTAAAAAATCCAAATTTCATATATTTCAACAAGTCAAAAAACTATTTTTACTCAATAAAAAAACACGTCAGAAAACGTAAATTAACCGTAACATTTATACCGTGTCACAGAACTAGGTAGGCACAATTCAGATGTAAAATTTAATAATTTTTTTATGAAAAAAACATGATTGTTAAAGAGCTTGCCGATGTACAGACAGTAGCCCAGATCCGATTCCTCTGAGTGGTGCGCCATATTGATGACGACGGTGCAACCCCTGTGCGTCCGGCGGTTGGTCCCCATCTCACGCCGGGTTACCATTACCGAGATGGTGAAAGTCCTGGGAGCCTTTGTAGATAGTTTGAACCCTACCAACTGTGCTGGTAGTTACTAAAAATCGTGATTGTAACCATTGCTTCTATATAACCAAAAACAAAATGTGTGGCTTTGATAATCCAACGTTTAGTGGTCTCCATATCTAAATCTAAGAGTCATAAGACTGAGGTCGGTAAACGTCCATTTCATTTTAAATAAAATCAAGTGGCCGTTTCAAATATAATTTCTTGATATCCATTTCACTTTAAATGTGTACCTTTCAATTCTCACGTGAAAGGGGACACGTAGCAGCTTTAAATGTAACCGCTTTATGTCTATTCATTTTAAATGAGCACCTCATTTAATTGAACCTTCTGAGCGAATGATGTTGGATGCTTCTTACCGAACAAGAATTTAAATTTATTAATGCGTACGTGGCCCGCCGTCTGGAAATTCCGATTCCTTCCTTTGCTCTTAGCTTCATTAAAAAACAAAATAAAAAAGACAAGATCATGTTTTCATCAACCACTGGGGTATATAGGGTCTATATATATGGGGATAATTTTGACGTTTCTTGGTGTTAAATTTTGATTTGCATTTTAAAGTTATTAATTTAAAATTTTATTTAATTATAATTTTAATTAATAATTTTTTGTTAGGATATTTTAAATTTTATGTAATAATAATAATTATAATAACATCAAATTGTTTGTTTTATAATAAAATAATTTATATTTAGCCTTCAAAACTGTTAAACTTCTAGACAACCAAAGAGTAAACTAAGAGAGGACAATGTTTTTCAATGTGTTTATTGTTTTTTGTTTTAACAATTCCATTAGGTACTGGGGTGAGCATTTAGCTACCATAACAATCCACTATGATAAAATATAGTGGCCTAATAATTCGTCTCAGATAGTGGGGTGAGCAATTAGTTACCATGACAATCCACTATGATAAAATATAGTGGCCTAATAATTCCATGGGGTGAATAATTATTCCTCATGATAATCCACTATGATAAAATATAGTGGCATAATAATTCCCCTAGGATAATGGGATAGTACTTTGCCATCATGACAATCCCACTATGATAAAACATAGTGGTAAAATAATTCCCTTAGGATAGTGGGTAACCAAAGAGTAAATTAGGAGAGGACAATTTTTTTCAATGTGTTTATTTAAATATTTATTTATTTTTTATTTTAATTTAATTTTATTATGTAGTTGGGTGAGCACTTAGCCACCATGACAATCCACAATGATAAAAGTACTTAACATGACAATAGTGCTTAGAATGACAATTTATTATGATAAAATAATAATTCCCCTAAGATAATGGGGTGGATACTTAACAACTATGACAATCCACTATAATAAAATATAGTGGTATAACAATTCCACTAGGATTGTAGGGTATTAAAGTGTCAATCAATTACAATAAAGTATTGTCACTCCACTATCTATTACAATAAATATTGTCCACTCAACTTCCTACCTCTCCATTGTCCACTCAACTTCCTACAGGACATGTGGGGTAATTACATTCATTATCATATACCTACCTTAGGTAGGTACTTTGCACTCACACACTCATCCATGCTCGGCTTGAACCTTAGATTTCTCAAAAAAATAAAAATTTTAAGTAAAAAATAAAAAAAATTATTTAAATAAAAAAAATATAATATAAGTTAAAATGTGTATATAAATATATAATGTATGGTTTATTTATTTGATAAAATTAAACATGAAAATATTAATAAATTTTTTTAATTACAAATATTAGTTATAAAATTATTTTTTAATAAAATATTTACTTTTAAAAGAATTGCATGCATGTCCTTTACATTTAAAAAATAATAACATGAGATTAAAAACGTGTATAACACTTTTTTTAAAGTGATATATTAAAATATAACTTATATTGTATTTAATTTAAAATAATAATATCATTTAAATTTTGATACCATTTAATAACAAAATTTAAAAAAACATATCATTTAAATTTAATCTATTAAAAAACCTTTAAATTTAAATATAAATAATACTATAATTTTCAATAAAATATTCTTTATTACTTTATAACATTTAAATATTTTTCAATTTCCATCCTATTTTGTATTTCAAACAAATACACATTTTTTTACCACACATTTTTTTTATCAAGATGCCTTTCTATTCTTCTTCAATTTAACGAAAGTTTACGTGTTTTTTTAACTTAAATTTATACCACCTTCCCGTCTTTTTCGTGTGGCCCGCCGTAATTCCAATTCCTTCCTTGTGTTTAGTTTCATCTAACATTATTTATATCATTTTTAAGGGGTTTTCAACACAAGATCATTTAAGAAACAACTACCATTTTAGCCATTAGGACAACAAATAATAATACCATTTGCAACATCATTAAATTTAAATATATAAATAAACTTTTCAATTTAAATTAACATAATATTATAATTTTAAAAAAAAAAAAATATATATATATATATATATATATATGAGGTCCGAGGTGTAGATCAATTGATTCATCCAAACCCTATAAGGGGGCGGAGGTCCAAGGTTCAAATCTTGGGCCTTGTCGGACTGAACGCTTGTCCCTTTCTTGATGCTTTTAGCGGCGGAAAAGGTTTAAAATGATTGTGGCATAGTTTATAATATTTTAATAATATCTTATTCTTTTATATTCAAACTAAAAAATTTAATATATATTAAATATAAATATCTTTTGCCTTCTTTATTCATTCAAAGCTCTAATCTTCTTCAATTTAACTAATCCGGGCCCACTTTCATGTCTCATTCTTTTATATTCAAACTAAAAAAATTAATATATATTAATATAAATATCTTTTGCCTTCTTTATTCATTCAAAGTTCTAATCTTCGTCAATTTAACTAATCTGGGCCCACTTTCATGTCTCATTCTACATATTTTTAAAATGTTAAATTAATAGCATTGACGCGCCAAAGCACAGTCTTTCTCCCGAGGTCCGCCGAAATTCCAATTCCCTCTGTGTTGAGCTTCAAACTTTAAAACAATAATATCTATTTAAATATCTTTTGCCATCTTTATTCTGTCAAAGTTCTAATCTTCTTCAAGTTAACTAGTCTGGGCCCACTTTCATCTGTATATTTTTTAAAGTTAAATTAATTTTAATAAATTTTTATAACTAAATTTAAGGTTTAATATTAGCATCTATGTTATTATTTTTTTAAAATTTTTATTTCTTTATAATAGGAAAAATATTCTCATCATTTAAATTTCCACACATACATATACTAACATTTGAACTTTAAACCTTTCGTCATTACGACACAAAAAAAATAAAATTAATACCACTGACCCTACAAAGCACAATGTCCCTTCTCAACGTGGCCCGCCGAAATTCCAATTCCCTCCTCGTGTTTAGCTTCGTTAAGACAAGAGCAGGCTTTCTTCAACCAACCAATGGGTAGGAGTTTTTATATGTATAGGGATAATTTTAATATTTTACCTTTAATAATTTAAATTATATGATATAATTTTTAAATTATAATTAAAGTTGAGGTGTTTGAATTTTATTTTATTAATTTTTTAATATTTATTTTATATTTTAATATAATTAATTTTAAATTTTATTTTCAATTAAATTATTTTAATTTTTAATACAATTTTATTTTGTTATAATATCAAAATTACAATTCACTATAATTATAGTGAATAGAGGGGTATACGTTATTGAGAATATAATTGTTTAAAAAATAATTACATACTGTCCGCAAAAAAATAAAATAAACTATAACAAACTAAACGAAGCGAAATATTTTACCCTTTGACCTGTTAGGAAGTTTTCCAATTGGTTTGTATGTTTGCAATCGCTACATATAGGTCTTATAGTAGCCTTAAACCTGTGAGTTCTATGGGAAGAACAATTGTTATAGCAGTGTAGGAATGGAGAAGACGTTCGATGAACTATATACAGCCGCTGAAGCGTGGAAGCATGTAGCACTACCAAAATTGTTAAGGAAAAACGAGATAGGAACTCTTCTCTTTATGCCGATTCCGCCTAGAGGATATACTGCACTTCATATTGCTGCGTACCATGGTCACAAGGTTTTCGTGGAAAAGTTGCTAGCTCTATATAATGTTGAGCAAGGTGCAGCAAAAGCAGTGCAAAAGGATTGTAATTGTTGTCAACACAGACAGAGTGATGCAGTTGAAGCAGTTCAGAGGTCAGTCAGATCAAGTGCAGAAAATCTCAAGAAAAACAGAGGGGACCCAGATCCAGAAATTTGCAGAAAAAGACAAGGAAGAAAACTGTCGCGATTTCGCGACATATCCGAGGAGAGAGAAAATGCATTGAAAACTGTCGCGATTTCGCGACATATCCGAGGAGAGAGAAAATGCATTGAAAACTGTCGCGATTTCGCGACATATCCGAGGAGAGAGAAAATGCATTGAAAACTGTCGCGATTTCGCGACATATCCGAGGAGAGAGAAAATGCATTGAAAACTGTCGCGATTTCGCGACATATCCGAGGAGAGAGAAAGTTGATGAAGAAGTTGAAAGTTTGAAGCAAAGGCACCAAGGATGAAAAATGTCACGATTTCGCGACATATGGGAGGAGAGAGAAAGTTGATGAAGAAGTTGTAGCGATTTCGCTACATATCTGAGTTTCGCCAGCATAAGCAAAGAAAAAGCACCAAGTAAGAAAAGCGTAGCGATTTCGCTACAAGCTTGAAACACTAAGAACAAAAGTGCAGCGACTTAGATACAGCTTCGAGTTGCAAGGCAGAAAGATGTAGCGATTTCGCTACATGGTCAAAGTGCAAGATAAAAAGGTGTAGCGATTTCGCTACAGGTTAAAAATGCATAATGCAGAGGTGTAGCGATTTCGCTACAGGTTGAAAATGCATAATGCAGAGGTGTAGCGATTTCGCTACAGGTTGAAAATGCATAATGCGAAGGTGTAGCGATTTCGCTACAGGTTAGAAACACATGTTGGAAAGGTGTAGCGATATCGCTGCACGTCAAAGTTTCACTAGCAAGCAGAAAAGAAAAATGCTAAGGCAACAATGATGTAGCGATTTCGCTACATGTAAGGTTTTTCGCGGCTGCATGGAGTAAAAATAGTACGGATGCCAGATGCGTCGCGATTTCGCAACAGGGTGAACGAAGAGCCATTGCAAGCCGGAAACGTCGCGATTTCGCGACACCTTAGCGGATGACGTCAGCAAGACAGAAAATGTCGCGATTTCGCGACATGTTTCCAGAGAAGCCTCATGAAGCCAGAAACGTCGCGATTTCGCGACATCTTAGAGGATGACGTCAGCAAAACCAAAAATGTCGCGATATCGCGACAAGTTGCCAGAGAAGCCTCAGGAAGTCGAAAGTGTCGCGATATCGCGACAAAGTTGAGGATGACGTCAGCAAAGCGGAAAACGTCGCGATATCGCGACAGGTAATGTTTTGGCGAGAAAAAGTCAAAGATACATGCATTGTGACAGGTGTCAAAAAGGCGCCAGTTACGAAAAATTAACCGTAGTCGATCTCGTAGCTCCAAGTGACAGATGGTGAGATTGCAGAGGAGAAATTCATGCTGCAGTTAACTGAAGTTAAAAGGTAAGTTACGAAGCATTGCATTTAAGACGCGAACGGCACGTTGCGAGGCCGTAACAAAGCATGACTGGGAAAGGTGGCAGACTCACAGGAAAGCGACGTTGTATCGAGAACTGATTGCAGTGACATTTGTCAGCTGCGTATATCATAAGGAATGGTTGATCATAGGAGATAAAAATACATAGTTTTTAACAGAGAAGACAGAGCAGTTTTGAAGAAACAATAGAGCATCGAAACGCGTAGAAGGGTTGTCAGTATTTGCAGAGAAGGACTGTCAGAATATGCAGACTGTGTAGAGAAAAAGGTTGTCAGAACGTCAGAATGTTAGAAAGAAAGCGGCTAAAAGGCAGATCAGGTCAGAAGGATTTGACACGTCAATTACAGCCGAGAATGCAATAAAAAAAATGGAGGGAAAAGTTAAACCGTTCAAACTCGAGCCGTTCGAAGAACTCAAGTATAAAAGGATCGAATTGGCATAGTGAGAAGGTTACTGCGACTGTATTTTTTTTGTGCATTTTAAAAGGTCTCAGTAAGCAAGGGTGCTGTAAGAAAACAACCTTGAATAAAAACCTGCAATTCTATTGAATATTCAAGAGAAAGGTTTTAGAGTAAATCAGAAGATATTGAGTCTCTAACAATTCTCTCTATGCTTCTGTGAGATTTTTGTATGTGCTATAGACCAGTAAGGGTCTTGCAAAAGAGAAGGCATTTTTATGTCCATTTATCTTGCAAAATAGAAATCCAAGTTGGTGCTTGGATAAAGGGGTTGGTGCTCCTATCTCATGTGCAGCAAATAAATCAGGGGTTGGTGCTCCTTCCAATGGGTGCTAGTAAACGATTGTAAATATTGAATCCTTGCAAAGACTGGATTTGGATTGAAGTCCAAACAGTCATTCTTTGAGGAGTAGCCACATCGGTGAACCTCGTAAAATTCTTGTGTTGTGTGATGCTCTTGTGTGATACTTGCTTTATCTAGTTTCAAGCTTGCATCATTAGTTTTAAAAGTTGCAGATTTAAGTTTTTAAGTAGTTACACTGATTCACCCCCCCCTCTCAGTGTCATTGTGAGAATATCAATTGGTATCAGAGCCAGGCACCTGCACAAGCTTAATCAGCTAAGGTGTTCTTGGGAGATATACAATGGCCGGTGGTGAAGGTTTTTCTTCCAACAAAGCTCCTCTCGTTCGATGGAACAAACTATTCCTTCTGGAGGCTCAGAATGCAGACCTATCTCTGTGCATTGGGTTATGACATTTGGGAATCTGTTGAAAATGGATACACCACTCCCACTGTTCCTCCAACAGATGCGGCTGAAAAGAAAAAGTTTGAGAACAACTCGAAAGCCAAGAATGCGATTATGTGTGGATTGGTCGACAATGAGTTGATACGCATCATGAACTGCAAATCCTGCTAAAGACATATGGGACAAACCGCAAAGCATTCATGAAGGAGACAACAAAATCAAGGAAGCTAAGCCGCAAACACATCGTGCCCAGCTCAAGCTTTAAAGATGACCGATGATGAAAACATAGAAGCTTACATGCCGAGAGTAAACGGAATCATCAATGCAATAAGAGGACTCGGGGAAGAAATGGAAGATGCAAGTTGTTGTGAAGAAGGTACCGAGAACTCTCAACAAAAGGTTTGATGCAAAGGTTTCTCGCCATAGAAGAAGCAAAAGATTTAAATTTTTTCAAGTATGGATGAAATGCATGGTTCTCTAACAGACTTATGAAATGAGGATTGGACAAACTAAGCCCTCTGACAGAGAAGCAGACCTTCCAAGCACATAAAAATGTAAAATCTAAACAAGAGTCAGAGGAAGAAGAATCTGCAGATGAAAATGAAGCAAACTTTGTTAGGAAATTAGTAAAGGGAAAAGGAAAGTACAGAGGTAAGTTGTCGTTCAAATGTTTTAACTGTGGAGGCATCGGGCACTTTGCAGCAAAATGCCCAATGAAGGAGAAAAATAAAAATGATGAAGGAACATATCCAGAAAGAAATGTCTGGAAAAAGAAACCGCAGTTTAGAAAAAGAAGCTTCAAGAAGAAGAGTTTCATTTCCCAGAATATCGATTCTTCTGAAGACAGCTCCAGTGAGGAATCAGAAGAAGAAACTGGTGAAGCCCTATTCATGGCTTTTGAAGAAAAAACAATCGAGGAAACACAGGAGTGTGAAGAAAAATTAGAAGATGAGGCTGAGATAGATCTGGAAGGTGAGTTAATTGCTGCTCTTGAAGAGTTAAGTGCAAAAAGAAAAAGAAATAAAAAGATTACAAGAAAATTTGAGGAGGCCAAAGAATGTAATAATAAGTTTGAAAGTACAAACCGAAGAATACAAGAAAAGGTCCGAAGATGTTGAAGCTCATCCGACCGTGAAAATAAATGAGAGCAATAAACCGGAAGAGGAAATAGTTGGATTAAGGCCACAGCTAGAAGAAATGAATCAGAAACTGAGCCGTCATCAAAAATTTGAAGACAGCTTCGAGAAATCGAACAAAATGTTGAATAATCAAAGGCCCACCGGTATCAAGTTTGGCTTGGGCTTTGATGAAGGAGAAACCTCAAAGGACTCAAAGGTCAGTAATAGTAGATCCAAGAAATAATAAAGACAAGATTAGAGTTGATCAAGATAAACCGTATCATGCAAAAGAAAACAACAAATCCAAGCTCGAAAGGAGTGCGGCAAATGATGGATTCACCAAAGTCTCTCATCAAAGAAGAAGAAGACCCATGGCTCCTACCTCCACATGGCAACATCCATTTCCCGTGTACACTCGCTCCTTTTCTCGGTTATTGTTTTAAGTGCAATGCATATGGTCATAAAATTTCTAGTTGTAGATATAATATAGAACAAAGAAATTTCACTAGCAAAAATAATTTTTCACCTCTGATAGATTATGTTGTAGAATGTTATAACTGCCATAACTTCGGCCATATTGCAAGGAATTGTCGTAGCTCTTTTGCAGGAAATAAATACCAGGGAAGAAAGTTTCGATCAACTGGATCAACAAAGAATAGAAAATTTCTCGAAAAATAGTCACAACACAATGAAAGGGAGAAGGTGAAGAAAGTAACCAGATCTACTGTCAAAACTCAGTGGAAAGAAAAGGGACAACCGAAGAAAGACAAAGAATCCCCGATCGTTCAAACGATCTCTCAAAGCATAGAATAAATCGCTCCCCGGATTCTGGACAGTGGATGCTCCAGTAACACATGACAGGAGACAAACAGAAGTTTGATAAGCTGCAGACATACGAAGGTGGTTCTGTGAAATTCGGAAACAATGATGGAGCAAAGATAGTGGGTAAAGGATCAGTTAAGTTAAGTGACGGTAAAATCAACTCTAAGGAAGTTCTTTTTGTGGTAGGACTGAAACATAACCTACTGAGTGTAAGTCAGATTTGTGACAGAGGTCATGAAGTAATTTTCAAGAAGGAGGGCTATGAAGTAAGAAAGACAAAAAATGGAAAGTTAATAGCCACTGGATTGAGAACTTCTGGAAATTTGTATACTCTCTCGGAGACTTCAGAGGGAGCTTGCTTAGTTGGACAGGAAGAAGAAAACTGGCTGTGGCATAAAAGACTCGGTCACATAAGCTTTGATAATCTGGTAAAAATCAGCTCGAAAAGAGCAGTAAGAGACATACCCACTATTGGCAAACCATCAAACAGTATATGTGAGTCATGCCAAAAGGGGAAGCAAACCAGATCTACCTTCAAAGCAAAAGAGTACTTCACAAGCAAGCCATTAGAACTGATTCACACCGATTTGTGTGGTCCCATGAGGACAGAAAGCATAAATGGATACAAATATTTTATGCTCGTGCATTGATGATTTTTCCGTAATGACATGGGTACTCTTTTTGAAACAGAAGTCAGAAGCCTTTGAGATGTTTAAAACCTTCAAAAATCTTGTTGAGAATCAATCTGGAAAAAGAATTAAATGTTTGAGATCCGATAGAGGAGGAGAGTTTATTTCAAATGAGTTTGCTGAATTCTGTGAAAAACATGGAATAAGAAGACAGCTTCTCAAGCAAGAAGAACACCTCAGCAGAATGGAGTAGTTGAAAGAAAGAACAGAATCAGTACAGAAATGGCAAGGACCATGTTAACAGAGAGCAAAATTGCCGACGTGTTCCGGAAAGAGGCAGTCCATACCGCAGTCTATATTCGTAATAGGTGTATGTTGAGGCCGCATGAAAGCAAAACACCATATGAACCGTGGTTTGGCAAAAAGGCTACGACCAAATACTTCAAAGTGTTTGGCAGACAAGTGTTACATTAAAAGAACCGAAAGCAATCTTGGCAAATTTGAAGATAGAGCTGATGAAGGAATCTTCCTTGGGTACTCAACTAAAAGCAAAGCCTATACATGCTACAACAAAAGACTTAAGAAAATTGTGGAGAGTGCGGATGTGAAGGTTGATGAAGGCAGGAAACAAGAAATCAAGCAATAATGAAAACTACCCAACCTATGAAGAATTTATTGAAGAAGATGAAGATCAAGAAAAAGAAGAGAGACAAAAATCAGATTCAGAGGACTTAGAAAGAGATGAAAATAGAAAATACAGAACAGGCAGTTGGCAGAAAAATCATCCCAAAGAGCAGATTATTGGGGACCCTACAGTTGGCATTCGGATAAGAAGAAGAGTAGTAAATAACTATTCTCTCGTTATCCAAAGATTGAGCCCAAGAATATTATTGAAGCAAGCACGGATGAAAGCCGGATGGAAGCAAGAAATGAAGAACTAGATCAAATTGAGAAAAACAAAACCTGGGAATTAGTACCAAGGCCCGAAAATAAAAACATAATTGGCACTAAATGGATATTTAGAAACAAACCGAATGAAGATGGACAGTGGTAAGGAATAAAGCAAGATTAGTCCGTAAGGGATATGCCCAAGTTGAGGGGATTGATTTTGAAGAAACTTTTGCACCCGTGGCCGGACTTGAAGCAATAAGACTGTTTTTGGCTTTAGTCTGCTCATAAGAATTTCAAGGTTTATCGGATGGATGTAAAATCAGCATTTCTGAATGGAAATCTTGAAGAAGAAGTATATATTGAACAGCTCGATGGTTTTCAACTTTGTGATAATCCCGACTTTGTTTGCAAGTCGAAGAAAGCATTGTATGGCTTGAAACAAGCACCTAGAGCTTGGTATGCAAGACTCGGACAACTATCTCACTAAGCAAGGATTCAAGAAAGGTATGGTGGATAGCAATTTATATGTGAAAACTGAAAATGGCAATTTCATTGTTCTTGTTGTTTATGTAGATGATATAATTTTTGGAAGTAGCAATGATGAATCATGCAAAGACATAGCAAACAAAATGCAGAAGGAGTTTGAAATGTCTATGATAGGTGAACTTTCATATTTCCTTGGATTACAAGTTAATCAAACAGAAAAAGGAATTTTTATCTCTCAAATTAAATATGTGAAAGAAATGCTGAAAAAGTTCACTATGGAAGATAGTAAACCAGTGAGCACCCCCATGACAACAAGCTGCAAGTTGAGCAAGGATGATAAATCTCCGGATGTTGATCAAACAATGTACAGATCAATGATTGGGAGCCTGTTGTATTTGACAACCACTAGACCGGATATCTTACAAGCCGTTTGCATGGTTGCAAGATTTTAGGCTAGCCCAAAAGAGACTCATGTGACAAAGAAGTGAAAAGGATTTTTAGGTATCTCAAAGGTACTATGGAGTATGGGCTGTGGTATCCAAAAGGAAAAGACTTCACTCTCTTTGCATACTCTGATGCTGATTGGGCAGGATGCATTGATGACAGAAAAAGCACAAGTGGAGGAGCATTCTTTCTTGGAAACAAATTGGTTGCATGGCACAGTAAGAAGCAAGAATCAGTCTCTTTATCCACAGCCGAGGTCGAATACATTGCAGCTACTACATGCTGTACACAAATACTATGGATGAGACAAACATTGAAAGATCTAGGCATTCACTTCAATGAGCCCATTTCAGTCAAATGTGACAACACTAGTGCAATCAACATTTCAAAGAATCCGGTAATGCATTCCCGCACCAAACATATTGCAATCCGGTATCACTTCTTGAAGGATAAGGTTGCATAAGGAGAGGTCAGATTGGAGTTTGTTCCCACTACAGAGCAAGTAGCAGACATATTCACCAAACCTTTACCAAAGGAAGTATTTGAATACCTTCGAAAGAAGTTGGGAGTAGTCACACTTCCCAAGCACTCACTAGCTATGGGAAATACATTCTCGTGGGGAGCATTCAAGTTATTTATGCCTCGAGAATGTTGTGCATAGACTCATGGGGAGTTTGCAGCAGACCTTTGGCATTATTGGCAAAGGGGGAGAAGAATTTGAGCAAGGCTACAAAGTGTTGCCAACAATTCCAAAGGGGGAGATTGTTGAGCAAGGTGCAGCAAAAGCAAGTGCAAAAGGATTGTAATTGTTGTCAACACGATGACAGAGTGATGCAGTTGAAGCAGTTCAGAGGTCAGTCAGATCAAGTGCAGAAAATCTCAAGAAAAACAGAGGGGACCCAGATCCAGAAATTTGCAGAAAAAGACAAGGAAGAAAACTGTCGCGATTTCGCGACATATCCGAGGAGAGAGAAAATGCATTGAAAACTGTCGCGATTTCGCGACATATCCGAGGAGAGAGAAAATGCATTGAAAACTGTCATGATTTCGCGACATATCCGAGGAGAGAGAAAATGCATTGAAAACTGTCGCGATTTCGCGACATATCCGAGGAGAGAGAAAATGCATTGAAAACTGTCGCGATTTCGCGACATATCCGAGGAGAGAGAAAATGCATTGAAAACTGTCACGATTTCGTGACATATCCGAGGAGAGAGAAAATGCATGCCAAAATGTCACGATTTCGCGACATGCTGGAAGGAGAGAGAAAGTTGATGAAGAAGTTGAAAGTTTGAAGCAAAGGCACCAAGGATGAAAAATGTCACGATTTCGCGACATATGGGAGGAGAGAGAAAGTTGATGAAGAAGTTGTAGCGATTTCGCTACATATCTGAGTTTCGCCAGCATAAGCAAAGAAAAAGCACCAAGTAAGAAAAGCGTAGCGATTTCGCTACAAGCTTGAAACACTAAGAACAAAAGTGCAGCGACTTAGATACAGCTTCGAGTTGCAAGGCAGAAAGATGTAGCGATTTCGCTACATGGTCAAAGTGCAAGATAAAAAGGTGTAGCGATTTCGCTACAGGTTGAAAATGCATAATGCAGAGGTGTAGCGATTTCGCTACAGGTTAAAAATGCATAATGCAGAGGTGTAGCGATTTCGCTACAGGTTGAAAATGCATAATGCAGAGGTGTAGCGATTTCGCTACAAGGTTGAAAGTGCATAATGCGAAGGTGTAGCGATTTCGCTACAGGTTAGAAACACATGTTGGAAAGGTGTAGCGATATCGCTGCACGTCAAAGTTTCACTAGCAAGCAGAAAAGAAAAATGCTAAGGCAACAATGATGTAGCGATTTCGCTACATGTAAGGTTTTTCGCGGCTGCATGGAGTAAAAATAGTACGGATGCCAGATGCGTCGCGATTTCGCGACAGGGTGAACGAAGAGCCATTGCAAGCCGAAAACGTCACGATTTCGTGACACCTTAGCGGATGACGTCAGTAAGACAGAAAATGTCACGATTTCGTGACATGTTTCCGGAGAAGCCTCATGAAGCCGTAAACGTCGCGATTTCGCGACATCTTAGAGGATGACGTCAGCAAAACAAAAAATGTCGCGATATCGCGACAAGTTGCCAGAGAAGCCTCAGGAAGCCGAAAGTGTCGCGATATCGCGACAAAGTTGAGGATGACGTCAGCAAAGCGGAAAACGTCGCGATATCGCGACAGGTAATGTTTTGGCGGGAAAAAGTCAAAGATACATGCATTGCGACAGGTGTCAAAAAGACGCCAGTTACGAAAAATTAACCAGAGTCAGATCTGCAGTTCCAAGTGACAGATGGTGAGATTGCAGAGGAGAAATTCATGCTGCAGTTAACTGAAGTTAAAATGTAAGTTACGAAGCATTGCATTTAAGACGCGAACGGCTGTTGCAGGGCCGTAACAAAGCATGACTGGGAAAGGTGGCAGACTCACAGGAAAGCGACGTTGTATCGAGAACTGATTGCAGTGACATTTGTCAGCTGCGTATATCATAAGGAATGGTTGATCATAGGAGATAAAAATACACAGTTTTTAACAGAGAAGACAGAGCAGTTTCGAAGAAACAATAGAGCATCGAAACGCGCAGAAGGGTTGTCAGTATTTGCAGAGAAGGACTGTCAGAATATGCAGACTGTGCAGAGAAAAAGGCTGTCAGAACGTCAGAATGTCAGAAAGAAAGCGGCTAAAAGGCGGATCAGGTCAGAAGGATTTGACACGTCAATTACAACCGAGAATGCAATAAAAAAAATGGAGGGAAAAGTTAAACCGTTCAAACTCGAGCCGTTCGAAGAACTCAAGTATAAAAGGATCGAATTGGCATAGTGAGAAGGTTACTGCGACTGTATTTTTTTGTGCATTTTAAAAGGTCTCAGTAAGCAAGGGTGCTGTAAGAAAACAACCTTGAATAAAAACCTGCAATTCTATTGAATATTCAAGAGAAAGGTTTTAGAGTGAAATCGAAGATATTGAGTCTCTAACAATTCTCTCTATGCTTCGTGATATTTTTGTATGTGCTATAGACCAGTAAGGGTCTTGCAAAAGAGAAGGCATTTTTATGTCCATTTATCTTGCAAAATAGAAATCCAAGTTGGTGCTTGGATAAAGGGGTTGGTGCTCCTATCTGTTGCAACAGATAAATCGTGGGTTGGTGCTCCTTCCAGTGGGTGCTGGTAAACGATTGTAAATATTGAATCCTTGCAAAGACTGGATTTGGATTGAAGTCCAAACAGATCATTCTTTGAGGAGTAGCCACATCGGTGAACCTCGTAAAATTCTGTGTTGTGTGATGCTCTTGTGTGATACTTGCTTTATCTAGTTTCAAGCTTGCATCATTAGTTTTAAAAGTTGCAGATTTAAGTTTTTAAGTAACACTGATTCACCCCCCTCTCAGTGTCATTGTGAGAATATCATATAATCAGGAGGGATCACTAGATTTAGAAGGTCGCCATGATTTTTTAAAAGCAAAAGATGCTTACGAGAACAACACAGCCTTGCACGAGGCCGTTAGAGGAGGAGACCACCCTGACATTGTGCGACTTTTACTGGAAGCTGACCCGACTCTTGCGAACGACCGTAATAACGATGGCGAATCTCCTCTGTTTATAGCTGCAGAGAATGGCCATGTGGATGCAGTAAAAGAGTTATTGCAATGGACAAATCCTCCTTATGAAAGATCCGACGGTAGAACCCCCTTGCACCATGCTATGTACCGTGAACATTATGGTAATACCCAAATGAAATATTTGTTTTTATATAACAAAGCTATCGCTGTTGCCTTAAATTCCATTCCCTTGCTTTATTGATTTGTTTTGTTTTACAGAAGTAGTTAGGACAATATTGGATGAGCTGGTCAAAGCAGAAGATATTGAAAGAAGGACAGTATTGAATGACCTGATCAAAACACAAGATATTGAAGGAAGGACAGTATTGCATGTAGCTGCGTTGATCCATAGTTGTCTAAAAAAGATTGTTAAACAGCTTTTGAAACTTGATATTTCCTTATCTTACAAACAGGACAACATCAACGAATGGACTGCACTTCATATAGCAGCAAAAGAAGGAAATCTAAAAGTTGTGAAATGCATTCTCAGGATTGCAAGAAGATCCGCGGAGATAGTAGATAAAGATGGACGACACGCTCTACATTTGGCCGTAGAAAAGGGTGATCTGAACATTGTTAAAGAACTATTGAAATCCATGCCAAGGTTGATCAACGTTCCTGACAATAATGGTTGCATTGCATTAGATATAGCAATTGACAGGGATGATGGAGTCGAAACCACCTTAATTTTTGTGAGTATTTTATTTTATCAAATTTCTTTAAGTGATAATCATTTTTGATAAAGTTTCAAACATTTTAGAAGTTTGTATTCTATTTTGTTAATTAATCATTTTCTTTTAATTTAAATTATTATAAATAAAAACTAATTATTGTAGTAGCTTTCTATGTTTCTGAGATCTCAAATAAAATATTTTAAAATTAAAATATAAAAGGCTAAATACGACACAAATCCTTCAAACTTTTAATTTATTAATAAATAATATTATGTTTTATAATTATTTTTCTCCGCGAGAGAGGTGAAGTAACACATATCAACGTTGCTGCAGTTTAAGTGGACGTCGCTGGAGGTTAACTGGACACTTCATCATTACGAAGGTAAACGGGGATTGAGAAATCCACAAACCCAATTCCAACCCAGAATCCCAGACGCCAAGGAGCAGTCTTCGAGACCAGCCGAAGAGCAACGTGACTTTGCTCGTATCAATACTTTGTCTGCGAGAAAAGCACAAACCCTAGCCCGATTCGAAATCCCAGACACCAACGAGCAGTCTTCAATACAAGCCGAAGAGCAACGTCATCAGATAAATACTTTATCTGTGATGGCCATACTGATTGCAGGTGTGAGTTTCCAAGCAGTCATTCAACTCCCGGGAGGAACTAACGAAAATATTGGGTTCCCCGTTTTAGCACACAAATATGCTTTCCAATTTTTTGTGGGGGGCAATGTTCTCGCGTTCTTCTTCTCTACGTGGGCAGCGATTCTTTTGGTTTTTTTCGTGGATTTTAACACGTACTTTAAAGCAAGCCAAGGCCAGAGTCATTTATTTGTGTTACACTTTAGTGTTATATGCACTTTTGTGTATGGTATTTTGTTTTATCATTGCCAACTATTTAGTGTCAGGTTGGTATATAATAGTTTTTTCTACGATGGCCGGAGACGTGTGCCTCGTTCATATTGTGGAAGTGGACTGATTTGCAAAGATGATGTGGAATTTCAGATCGAACTAGATAAAGCTGTAGAGAAGTACGGTCGCCGTATTGGAAAAGCTGTAAAGATGTCGTCCAGGTATAGCATTGTTATTGTTTTCAAGATATTATCCCGTTTTAATCGAACCTCTATAAATTAGTTATTATGATTGATTTATTTAATATATTATAAATATTTATATATTTATTAAAAATAATTTTTTAATAATAAAAATAATTAATATTATTAAACGGGAAGTAAGAAAACGAACAACCCTACTTAACCCGTAATCCCAGACACCAACTAGTAGTCTTCAAGACAAGCCTAAGAGCAACAGATCAATACTTTGTGTGCGATTGCCGTACTGATTGCAATTTTGAGTTTCCGAGCAGTCATTCATCCCAACAGAAATCCCAGACGCCAACGAGTAGTCTTAAAGGCAAGCTGAAGAGCAAAGTGACTTTCCTTAGATCAATACTTTGTCTGCTACGGCCGTACCTTTTGCAACTCAGTTTCCAAGCAAGCAGTCATTCAACGACCGTGAGGAACTAGGGCAAAGAATAGGTTTCCCATAATAGCCCACACATTGCTTAAGCTTTTCATCGTCGGCAATGTTTTCACATACTTCTTATGTACGTTGGCAGCGATTGTTTTAGTTAAAATGATTAGCTTTAAGGCGCGCCAAAGCCATTCTTTTAAGTTCCATCCCGGTGTTAATCACACTTTATCCCATGATAACTTGTTTTTGGTTGATTTTATAAGGGATTTTTTTTTAGTTTGTATGAATATTCGGTTTTTTTTTTTAAATTTGGTGTTGTGAGAAATTTTTTATTATATAGGTTTAGAGTTGGATATTTTTATCTCACAATGAAGAGTTGAGAGAACATAACTTATCAATAAAATATTTATACACAACCACTCCTATGCCACAGTTTGAACTGTAAACCTTTAAAACAAAAAACAAACCTGATAATTTCTTATTTTACTTTATTTTTTATTAATTCATTGCTATAACTTTTTATTATACAAGTTTACTATTTCATATACAAACTGTTTGTATTTATATTAATACCTCTTTTGTTGTGTAGTGTGTATTTGTGGTGATAATCTTAGGTTAATATCGGCGTGAACGTGAATGTGGTCTACCGGTAAGGATGACACAATCAGTGATGTGACCTGGGTTCATGTATAAGAAGTATTATTTAAAAAATTAATACAATAAAAAAATAAAAAAGTAGGCTAATATGATTATAAATTATGAATGATTTATGAGCTTTATTACTTGACAAACTTTCTACCAATGAAATAATAAATTTATGAAATAACAAATTTAAAGATATAAACTTTTGATCTTCCGTTATGTAATTTTTTTTTTTTATTTGGTTAGCTTGAGAAACTCTTATTACATAAATTTAGAGTTGGATATTTTTATCCCACCATTATGTGTCCTAAAGAATAGAACTGAGGTTATCAATAATGGATTTATGCACAACCACATATATATCGTGGTTTAAACCTAAACCTTCTTAAAAAATCAAATCCAAAAGTTCTTTATTTTATTTTATTTTTTATTAATTCATTATTATAAATTTTTTTATACAAATTTACTATTTATATTCAAGTTGTTTGTATTTATATTAATACATATTTTGTTGTGTATTGTGTATTTGTGGTAATAATCTTAGGCTAATATGGTTATAAAACTTGAATGACTTATCAACTCAATTGTTTCACAAACTTTTTATCAATGAAATAATAAATTTAAAGATATAATCTCTTGCTATTTTCTCATTTAAATTCTTAACCCTTATTAACATTTAGATTAAATTAAAATAACTTTTAAAATACATAAATTGTATTATTTAATACATAGTATATTTATTGATAGAACTAAAAATAATAACATTAAAATCTATAACATTCTATGATTTGATATATATAATATATTAATGTGATGGAATTAGATATAATAATGTTATTGAATTTTTTTAAACACAAATATTACTAAATTATAACATGATAATATATTTATTCCATCAAATTTATTAGACATTTGAACACTACTACCGATTTTACCTTGTAAATTCAAATATATATATATATATATAATTGTTAAACTTTTTAATCATAAATATTAATATAATAATTGTAATATTTTCTATTAATATTTAATTATATATTTTTTACATATTTTAACTTTCACTTTATAAATATTTTACTTCTAATTTATCTTTTATATAGATTTGTGTATATGTAATCAAGTTAACCGCTACTTTTTTTTTTTTTTTAAAGCGAAAAACCTCTTGCGGGGCCGCCTTGGTCTAAGAGACCACGAACAGGGGTTCTACACCGTCAAAGTCAGCCGAGGGTCGCACTCGACCTTGCCCGCACCAACATTATCAATTGGATTTTGGGTACCCAATTCAACTTTTTGATAGGGTGGAGATTCGAACCCCGGGACCTCCCTTGGAGGATTACCCTCTCCTCTCCAACTCACCTACAACACCTGGGTGTTAACCGCTACTTATTTATTATTGTAATATATCTTCTATTTTGTAAAATATTTAATAAAAATTAATGTGCACCTAAAAATAATTATATATGATCGATTGTTTATTAGTTTGAAAATAAATCTAACTTAAATACATTTATTAATAATAAAGATAAATAATATTAATAAAAAAGTTTGAGTCACAATTTTATGATTTCTCATTTATAATTTAAAACTATAAAATTAACTTGCTTGCTATAAAGAGAAATTAGATATTTAATGAATTGAGATGTTGAATTTATTTTATTTTATTTTTATTTTATATATAAAGAGGGAGAATAGTAACATATTTGACCAATAAGGGATAGTACTTTGAAATGAACTCAAATGTTATCCTTATAAACCCTAAGTCTATATGGAACAAGGGGTAAGATTGGATCAACCTTGGATGCTACTACTATAATCCCTAGTATGTTGTGTAGTGTGGGTAAAATTCTTCACCCACATCCATCTCTATATAGGGAGACAAAAATTGTCAATGAAATACTTTGCATATTTGCTAAGGTTGTCGAATTTCTATAATAGTGGTTGTGTAAGAGAAAAACAAGGCATGCAAAAAAAGATGCATAATTTTGCTAAGTTTAAAAAATATTGCAAAAAAATCTAGGGTGATGATGTCAGCAATAGGCATGAAATTATCAGGTATTCGACAACTGAAATCAAGAAATCTCAAAGTAAATTTTGGTTAAGTGTAAGAAGTTGGACAGATGGTTTTGAATGTTGATGTCAATAGAAAGGTGATAAAATTCCAACATCTGGCATTGAGACAAGGTAAATGAATGTAGTACCTCAAGCGGATAATAATGTTGATTTTAGTAAGAGAGCGTAAATTATATTGCTTAACATGAAAAAGCATCAAAATCCTTGAAAATAAAATTAACTAAGGATGAGATTTTGAAACCCGACACAATAGTAGAACTTGGCAAGCATAACAACCTTCAATGTTGGACGGTTTTGAATGTTTACATCAACAAGTATATTGTGAAAAAAAGTAGCTCAACAAAATGATGGAAGCAAAAATCTCTAAGGCATGAAAAGCATCAAGGAATCCGATAATGCACTCTACCAAGCTAAGGAATCAAATAAGCATCATACAATCTTAAATGTTGATATCAACATGAGGCACAAAAATATCCAAAAAAAAAATGAATGGAAAGCTTGACACCTAACAAAGTAAGTGGGAAATTTAGAAAAAAAATATCAAATAAAACATGCACTAAATTACCCAAGCATGCTCTTGGCAAGTGAATCTGTTATCAAAAGATCCTAAGGACCTCAAGCTTCTTTGACTAACACCTATACTGCTACAACTAAGGAGGGAGTGTGATAACTAAAGTAAAATGAATCTATAAAAAGATCTTGTGCACTAGATGAAGATGTAGTGGTTGTCACTCCTTGAGATAGAACAAAATTATGCCACACTCATGTCATAATACCAAATTAGTTACAATAAAATGAATTGGAGAGAACACATGTGTTGTAGAAATATTTCAAATATGTAATCCACTTCCAACCTATAATGATAATATAACCAATTATAATTGTAAATCTATATATATTATAATGTAAGCCATTCTGAGGGTAGACTCTTTGGCCTTTATAATTGACATAGTTGTATTGATTGAGGCTATATGTTTTTTAAATGAATATTGGATTGTTGTATAGAATATTTATCATTTCTTGTGTTGAACATGTATGTATGTCTTACTAAGTAGTTAAGCATTTCTATTAAATCTAGGAATGGATAATTTTGCTATAGTTATTCTACATTATGGATTTCTACCTAGATTTACCATTATAGTTTTGGAATGACTTAGCAATGCTTAGAGTTATTCATGTTTAATTGTTTAAAAGCATAAGGAAATTAGATTTTTTTAGGTAATTTAATCTAAATTTGGATTGGAAGACTCAATACATTATGACTCTTAATGTTGATAAATTTACACCACTTTAATCTTAGCCTTCTAATCCATTTATTTTTTCTACTTTAATCTACAACCTCCCTCCCATTTAGTTAGATTATCTAGGCACATAGAAATTGGCCTTCTATAGAGGTTGGCTTTGAGACCACAATTTCTAAGATATCCAATCTCTTAGCTGAGGTCTTGAGGGTTTGGACTAAGTGTATTTTGGCATTCCTAATGGGACATAAATCCCACCACTATCTAATTAGGTAGTATTTATAAGAAATATAATGATCAAATTTAGACATTCAAAAGCTATCTAGCATGCTAAGAATATTGTCATTTTTAATATTGAGCAAAATTTTGGTGATATTCTACTTTAATAGATCAAAATCTAATCACTTGGTGACTTCACTGAAATGATATTCTATGAAAACCCAAATATCATTTATCTTATAATCTTATGATCATGAGAGCAACAACTAAAAATAATGAGGAATAACTAGTATTATTTATAGAATTACCACCTCTAAAATTTAGAAGAAATAGATCCACATCATGCCTTACATCATCATATTTTGTAAGCTCTATTGAATATCAAGGATCTACTTGTTTCTCATCTCCAAATTCAGTCCACTCAGCTAGGTCCTAACAAATGACTCAAAATTAACTTTTACAAAACTTCCCAGATTGGAATCATATAGGTCCACTTAACCTCCCCAACCAAAATCCTATTTGTATTATAGCTATTAAAGCTTTACCAACATATAATGGTATTGGTAAAATAACCTATGAGCACTACCAAGATGTAGATTGGTTGTAGTCCATAATATTCATAATTAATATGCTATGATAAGGCTATTAATAATATCATTGAAAAGAAAGATATTGCATTGGTACCATAATCTTTAGGATGGTTGCATCAATTTATGGGTACAGCTTGCTAGTATATTGGTGCAAGAATTCAACAAACAAGAAGATGTGTTTTCTCTGTTAATCGAGTTCACAATCATTCAAAGGCATCCACAAGAAGCAACAATGGATTTTAACATCAAGTTTTGCAAAAGTTGGAAAAGAGTGCCACAAAATATCAGGCCAATGGGTGCCTAAGCACTATGATATTATCTAAGGGCCTTCAATACAAACTTAAGTTTGATGATCAGGCAATCTAATGTGTTGATATTTCTAAAATTATTTCAATTGATTGTGGTAGCAGAGAGTACTTTAATAGCCATAGGAAAATTTTTCCTAGGAATGCCATACCATTTTTTTCCAAAAATCTAATATTTAGATCCTAAAAAGCAGACACCAGTGACAATCACTCATCTACCAAATGTAGCTTTGATACCTGCATCAAAATTTCCAACACTACCAACTCCAACATTGTTTGCACCTCCCATTGTACCAGCATTACTAACCCTTGATTCTCAGAATGTTGGTATGAATAACATCATGATAACATTGAAAAACTTGGCTAATGACATTACTGCCATGAAGAGAAGAGAGGCAGAGAGAAATTTCTAGCCTAGGATATTTTCATACATGGTGAAATATCAAGGTGCTTATACTAGTAAATTTAGAAAAAAGCCTACTGTAACGTTTAATAACCAAGAAGAAATTCCTTCTACCTTTGTATTAGTGGTAGACTATTGGTGTTCAACTTACAATGATCCATATGACAATAGCACATGCATGTTTCACCAACATCAAATGTAGAATATTATAGCTGGAAAGGAAAAATGAGCATAAAAGGGCTAGATAAATACGTTGTGGGAAGAAGAGCAAAATCTAATGGTACAAGAGGAGGAGCCAATTTCAATGCTAACATGGTTAGGGAAGAAGCCATTACATGTAGACCCTAGAAGTTAGATTTGTTTAAGATCTCAACCTAACAAAGCAAACATCTAAAAATGAAAGTACCTCGACTAGCTCCGTTGAAAGAACAACCCATACATGAGCCCCTAAAGGAATAACCTAAGCCAATGCAATAAAAAGAGGCTAAAACATAAGACCACAATTGAAATATACTTTGATATCCCTCGGTTACTAAGCAAGAAAATATCAAAGCAATACAAGAATACTGAAAGAGGTTCAATAAGTAGGAGAAAGCAAAAAAAGGTAGCTAGAATTTTTTAGAATAAATATTTGTTCTCTTAAGTTCTACTAGGATAGTCTTACTTGAGTTACCACTCTTCCATGAGTCAGGTGAACTCTCAGTTTAGACTAGTTCAGATTTGTTGAGTTGTTGTAATCCAACGACTCACATTGATCAACTTTGCTATTTATACAAAGTTGATCCCATGGAATAAATCAATCAGTTCTTGATCTTTTAGTAATGCTTTGCATGTCTAGTATCAAAATTCCTACATGGTACCAGAGCTAGGCTAGATTTTGCTTGCATTCAGGTTTTCATAGAGCTGGTTCACCTTATTTGGATAATTTTTTTTACTACAAAAACTTGCTTAGAGTTAAAAGTAGTCATACTCTTTATTCATAAGTCATTTTTTTTCAACAAAATTATTTTATTTTGTTGAAAAGTGTTTGAATTTACCTTCTGCGTATATCTCATTGCATGAATGTAATTTTGTGGTATTACTACTAATATTTCAAGCCTTAATTCTCATTTTGAAGATTTAAAAGAGATTGGTTTTTGTTATAAGTTGAAATATTTACCATATGGTATAAATATCATGCAAAGTACATGCTTCAATTTCCTTTAGAAGCATGTTCTAACAGTCTTCACAGGCCATTCAAGAAGAAATATTCTGCTACGTTTCTTTGATCATGCGCCCATGACCCGAGACTCTCCACTCGAAGCTGCTCATCGATTTCTTTCTTGTTGAAAGAATATTTTTCCCATAGGTTTTCTTGTGGAAGTTCGATCTCCTTGACGCTGATAGTTTTGGTCAGCAAGCTCTATGCTTGGTGAATATCACATTCAAAAATATTGCTCAGTGCCCTTCAAAGTTCATGCCTCATTCTCTTGGCATGATCATGCTCGTTTGCCTGACTATAGCTCATCATCCTTCAAAACGTTCCCTCTATGGCAGTGAAATCACCTTGGCACCCTTATCTTCCTTGGTGCCATTCTATTGATGAAAAATCATTGGTGCCCTTGAATTACGTGCACCATTGAGTCTTCATCGGTGCCCTTATCTTGCACGTGTTCCTAGAGACTATCGTGTTGGAGCTTTTTTAGTATTCACCCACCCTCAATCAGCTTGGCGTCCATCCAATGGACGTCTTTCAACGTCTTCCTCCTTGGTGCCTCTGCTGGCATCTCTTCAGTTATCTATTCATCATGGAGGTCTTATTCATCCTATCTCACCCACATCCAAACTATAAATCGAGTCACCCCCTCTATAGCAGTGCATCAGTACTTTTTTCCACTTTGTAGGGAGCCATATACTCGACCACAAGTGAGGAAAGATTTTAAATGCTCTAATGTTTTTGTGATCCAGTGAAAAGAATTTGACTTCGATTCTGCATCAGTAAGGAAGGATTTCGAACATAAACCAAGAGCTTTGGCACCTTTGATACCTCTTAGATTCCACTCGAGCGTAGAGCTGGGATATCGTTCAACTGCAATAGACGTGAACCAGGAGCTTTGGCACCTTTGAACCTCACATATTCCACTTGAGCATAGAGCTGGGATGTCATTCGAGCGTAGAGCTTGGGGCTACGTACCTTCACACCAAGGTGACTCCACAAGCGTAGAGCTCATCATCATTCGACTACAGCCAAAAGAAGATAGAATATCAGAGGGTTCGGGCATAAGATTTACCTGGATAATCCAAGTTTGAGGGTGCTATTTTTTTATTCAGTGAGAGGGCACTATTATTTTTTAAAAGAATGGGCATCCTTGTATAAATTTGCTGCTATCGGGTGCTAGAATATGTATGTGAGCTCAATGTTTTTTAAGCTCAATTGTTCCTCTTCAAGAAGAACAACATTGTATGAGTTTTCTTAAAAGACCATCTCACTGTTCTCTACCTATTTTTAAAGGTATTCTAAGTGAGAATCTCCTTGTAAAATCATCAATAAAATATCTTTTGGGGGGTTGTTTATGGTAGTGTTGCATATTGCACCTACTCTTAATGGATTCAAACCAAAGGGGGGGATTCTTCATGTGTCTAACTTCATAAATTGCAGACTCTACTACTGTTGTTCTTCTTACTGTTGCACTGTTGCACCTTTTACTGCATTACTACTGTTGCTTGCTTCTTGAAGGTGATACTTAGCACAGATTGTTGCATTGGTTTTGACACACTCTCTTGGGAATTTGATGTTTGATGCTTGCACAACATCCTAGAGCATTTCATATATGTTATAGTTGCAATACACTTCAAAATTCACTCTAAGAAATCAAACATATTCAAGAAAGGCACCAAATTTTTGGCCCATATCTTCGATATAATCACCTATGTTCCACGTATCATTCTTCTCATTGACCTATAGTCTCCCTCACGTCAGGGTGGGTCATTAAGAAGATTTGGTATAAAGGTCTGGCAGGTTATTCTTGCTTCCCATTGCCTATGTTCCACGTATCGAACTCCTTAATTTACTTATAGTTTCCCTCTCGTAAGGGCGGGTAAATTTAGAAGTTTGGTATAGAGGTCTGGCTTTTGTTGCCTTGTTTCATAGGAATTCTTGCTCCACACTACTATAATTGAAGGAAGGTGCATCATTGTCTTATCTAAAGCTTCATGCAGTAAAGGGGGGAATAATTGGTTCACTGCAATATTATTTTTACAAAATGAATACAATTGACCCACTCACCCCTCACAACTATCATACATGGAAACCAAAAATATTAAATCTCATTTCTCAAAAAGGGCTCACACACTTGCTAGAAGAGAAACAACCTGAGTTTGAAAAATAATATGAGATATTTGTTCATAAAGGGAAGATGTATGAAACAATGGGTATTATAAGCACAAATGTAAATGAAAGCTTATGGTTTCACATTTCAGAATGTAAAACCCCATTTGAAAGTTGGAAAAAATTAAAGAACTTGTTTGGTAAAGTGGATCAAATAAGGTCAATGCAGCTAGAGGTAGAATTAACAACATTATCTCCTGAAGACTTCAAAAATATTGTTGACTTTCTCACCAAATTTAAAGAAGTCCTCACTCAACTAAAAGGTAGTGGCAAGAATAAAACAGAAGAAGAATGCATCTATCTTATTCTTTCTAAGTTAAATGGAGTGTTTCAAAATTTTTCCACCACCTTTTTGTCTACAAAATATGCACTTGGTACAAGTTTTAAAATGCCCTCTTTAGAGGAATTTTGTGATAGGCTAACTAGAGAGGAAACAAAAATTGCAAAATATGAGATCTCTCCCTCTTCCTCAAAAGCATTAGTAGCATCCACCTCCACTAAAGAAAAATTCAAAAAGAAATAAAGAGGCCCTATAACTTGTACACATTGCAAAAAGGATGGACACTCTATGAACAAATGTTGGAAAAGACTACAACAACTAGAGGCAACAATGAAGGATCACAAAATAGACATCAAGAAGTAGATAGGAAAAGCCTTAAATGTTCAAGGCAAAAATATAAAAACTCCATCAAAATATTGGGTTCTAGATTCAGGGGCAACTCATCATATGACTTCTTCACATGAGTCATTCTCTTCAATCTCCTCCAGCTCAACTTGTAGCATAGAAGTTGGTGACTCATCCTTTATCCCTATCAAAGGAAAAGGTGACATATCCATTGATGGTGGGTATATCAATAATGTTCTCTATGTCCCAAATATAGCTACAAATATCCTATCCATCTATCATATTTGTACTTCTTCAAAGGGAAAAATAGTTCTATTCTCACCAACAGGGGTTGAAATAAGAGAATTTCAAGAACCTCACTCTCTCATAGCAAAAGGAGATATTGATCATAACACTCACCTATTTCACTTCAATGGATTCAAAAATTTAGATAGAGCCTCCTATTTTGTTGCACATGGAGATCTTGAAAGCAAAATTTGGCATGAAAGGTTTGGACATCTCAATTATAACTATCTAAAAGAGTTGAATACTCATGAAATGGTAACAGGGTTACCAAAAGTCTCTTCTATTGATGGAGTATGCCCTGGATGTGCTCTTGGTAAACAACATCAAAATCCTTTTCACCCAAGTAGTTCTCAAAAGGCCTCATCCCCTCTAGAGTTAATCCATAGTGACTTGATGGTCTTCCCAGAGCCTTCTTTCAAAGGAGAAAAATATGCCTTAACCTTCATTGATGATTTTTCAAGAAGAACTTGGGTCTACTTTTTGAAATACAAAAGTGATGTGCTATCCCACTTCAAAATCTTCAAAGCCTTAGTTGAAAATCAAGCAATTCAAAATCAAAAAATTCGTAAAAAAATGGGGGGGGATTCTTTTATATAGTTTCCCCCTCTCCCCTCCTTATTCATCAACATTCTATCTCCCATAATCCTCAGCAAAATGGTATTGTAGAAAGGAAAAATAGATCTTTGAAAGAAATGGTAAACTGTATGCTCCACTCAAGAGATCTTCCAACAATTTTTTGGGTTGAAGCTATTAACTATGCAAACTATATTCAAAATCGCACACCTCATAAAGCTCTTGGCCATTTGACTCCCGAAGAAGCATGGACTGGCTCCAAACCTGATGTATCATTTTTTAAAGTTTTTGGGTGTACTGCTTGGGCACACATCCCAAAGAAAAAGAGGAAGGCTCTAGACAAAAAGAGCAAGCAACTTATCTTTGTTGGTTATTGTGAGGAAATGAAAGCCTACAGGCTCCTTGATCCCACAACTCATGAGGTATTTTTTCATAGAAATGTTCAATTTGATGAAACATTCCCTCATAAAGATCCTCAATCATCTTCCAACAATAATTATCTCGAGCCATCTCCAACATTTGAGCCCCAATATAGTGAAGATACCATCCTTGAGATAGATGACCAAAATGAGGATCCCATTATTCAAACTCCTCCTCAAAGTCCTACCACATCCATGACTCCTTCCACAATGCCTAAATGGGCCCACACCATAGTTCAAGAAGCCACTCCTTACATCCAAAATCTTCCATCATCCAGATTAAGCAACTCCATGGGTTCTGGTCTTGTCTGTCAGTCCATTTCAACAGATCCTCAATCCTTCAAAGAAGCAACTGGTATAAAAGAATGGGATGATGCCATGGAGAATGAATTCTCTTCCTTAATCAAAAACAAAACTTGGGATCTAGTCCCACTACCTAAAGGAAGGAAATTGGTTCATTGTAAATGGATTTATAGAACTAAGTATGGACCTGATGGAGAGATTGACAAACACAAAGCTCACTTAGTAGCTAAAGGTTTTTCACAAATTGAAGGCATTGATTATTCTAAAACCTTTGCACCAGTTGCAAAAATGGATTCTGTAAGACTGGTTCTTGCACTTGCTGCTTCCCAAAAATGGCCAGTCTTTCAAATGGATGTTAAAAGTGCTTTCTTACATGGTGACTTAAAAGAGGAAATATTCATGGAACAACCTACTAGATTTATTCAAGACTCCTCCCTTGTTTGTAGACTAAGGAAATCTCTCTATGGTCTCAAATAGGCTCCTAGAGCTTGGTATGAAAAAATGGACTCCTTCCTTCTATCCTCAAGGTTTTCTCATTGTGAGTCTGATGCCACAGTCTACATTTGGAGGGATGAAGAAAACATCACCATACTTGTTCTCTATGTTGATGATCTACTACTCATTGGTAGTGCCATTTCTCACATCCAAACTGTCAAAGACTCCCTTTTCGAGAAATTTGAGATGGTTGATCTGGGTTTAGCCCATTACTTCCTTGGGTTTCAGATAACTCAAACAGATGCAGGAATTTCATTATGTCAATAGAAATATACTCTAGACCTTCTTCAATGGTTTAAGATGACTGATTGCAAGCCTTCTTCCACACCTTTTCAGTCTGGAGTCACTCTAAGTACTTCCTGCAAGTCCCCTCTATGTGATGCTACTCTCTACAGAAAACTTGTAGGAAGTCTATTATACCTCACTCATACTCACCCAGATATTTCATATGTTGTTGGCTTAATATCTAGATTCTCACATCAACCTCATTTCAGTCATTGGCAAGCAACCAAGAGAATCCTCCACTACTTGCAAGGAACTACTCACTTTGGGCTCTTATATGAGGGTGGATCCATGGATATCAATGGTTACACAGATTTTGATTGGGCAGGTTTAGTTGAAGACAGATGTTCCACCTCTGGCTATGTTTTTTGTCTTGGTTCTTCACCTATTGCTTGGTCATGCAAAAAACAACAGGCAGTAGCTTTATCTTCCACAGAGGCAGAATACAGGGCAACAATTTTAGCCAATCAAGAAGCTCTTTGGCTTCATCAGATACTAAGGGAATTCGATTTTTTCCATAACAAACCCATTACCCTTTGGTGTGACAATCAGAGCACAATTCATATTTCCCGTAATCCAGTGGAACATCAATGCACCAAGCACATTGAGATTCACATGCACTTCATTCGATAGCATATTCAACAAGGGGATCTAAAATTGGAGTACATTCCCACAGAAAATCAAATTGTAGACATCTTCACCAAATCCTTCCCTTCTCCACGTTACATTCAGTTGCGAGAGAAACTTGGAGTTAAGAAAATGCATTAGAAGGGTGCATAGAGGTTTTCACCTCTCTCTTCTTCTTATTGTATGTAATACATTGTACATGAGTACCTCATCAGGCCTTGTTGCCGGGACTCATTTATTTTTAGTTGTTCATTAGAGGACAATATTTGCCATCCGAAGACATGCCTCTTCTTCTTCTTCTTCTTCTTGAAATATGGTTTTTCCCATGGGGTTTTTTCACCATCTCTTCTATAAGAGTTCATTGTACATGAGTACCTCATCAGGCCTTGTTTTTGGGACTCATCTCCTGTACACCCCTAGTATCACTTAAGGGGGGTGTTAGAATAAATATTTGTTCTCTTAAGTTCTACTAGGATAGTCTTACTTGAGTTACCACTCTTCCATGAGTCAGGTGAACTCTCAGTTTAGACTAGTTCAGATTTGTTGAGTTGTTGTAATCCAACGACTCACATTGATCAACTTTGCTATTTATACAAAGTTGATCCCATGGAATAAATCAATCAGTTCTTGATATTTTAGTAATGCTTTGCATGTCTAGTATCAAAATTCCTACAGAATCATCTAGCTTCAACATAGTGGAAGAACTATAGAAGACACTATCCAAGTACAACATGTATGATGCCTTATGATTTTAAGACAAATTGATCTCTTAAGAGCATCATTTAAGTCTATCATATTAGAGGATAAGAAACTACCAAAACTTAATTTAGCACAAGATAAACCTACTATTGGAGTAGGCAAGAACATGCCACCACCTTTTTACATGTTCTTGTACATGGAATGATGGGTTGTGCATAATTGCATGGTGGATTTTGGAGTAGCAAAAATGGTAATGCTAAAGGTCGTGTGTGAAGCAATAAGTATCGAATACACTTATTCTGGTCCTAGAGTACTTAGATGGGACTATGGTAAAGTCATTTGGAGTGATAAACAATATTTTTATGGTGTTGCATAAGATGTCATAGATAATTGTGATCCAAGAGGAATTAATGGTGGATCTAGAGCCTTATTTTGGTATGTGTCTTTCCTATGAATTCACCACTAAGCTAGGTGGATATTTTTCCTTGGATTATTCATATATGGAAATTCCTCACAAGGGTAGAAAGGTAAAAATCATTTCTAAAAAGCCATCCACCTACAATATAGTTAAGATTGAATATGAAGTGCATATGGACAATATAATTGGTGTCATTAGTGAGGAGATTAATCTAGTGGAGGAAATATGCATGAACTATACATTGAAGACTACTTCTCACTTAAGTATTTCAATTCTATGGTTGAAATAGGGATTGGTATCTATTTTATTATCAATCCTAAAAAGAAAAATCTTCGAGCATAGAAGAGGAGAATATTTAAAAAAATGAAATTTGGAAGCTCTATTTTGATGGAGCTAGGTACAAAAATGGCATCTAAGTAGGAATTCTATTTATTTCACCATCTAGAGAAGCTAAAAATTTATCATATAAAATGACTTGGAGTTGTACAAATAATGTAGCAAAGTACAAGGTATTATGCATTAGGCTCAAACAAGTAGAAAATATGGGAATCAATCAGCTGATAATCTATAGATATTTTAAGTTGGTGTTAAATCAAGAAATAGAAGAGTGCAATAGCAAGCAACATTATCTCAAATCTTACTTAAACTAGGTCAGGTAATAGAAAAGTTCAATAGCAAGCAACATTATCTCAAAGATTACTAAAATAGGGTATGGGATCTGTTCAAAAGATTTTATATATTAAATATTAAAGTAATTCCTAGGGAATTGAATGTGCAAGTTGTTTAACATGCTTCTTATGGACCTCAATTTTATTGAATATTTGACTTAATAAAAAACTCAAGATCTATCAAATTGGCATTTAGGCCATCTATGCGGATAAGGAAACTTTCTAGCAATTATTTGATAATAATAGATAGCTAATGTATTTATTAATTCAAGAAATGGACTATATAAATGCGGCTAAAGAATTTATCAAGGATGAAATGGTCCAACTAAAGAACAATCATATTCCTAAGGGGCTAATCACTCTCAAAATTTTATTTGATAACAATAATTGTCCAATTGACCAAAAAATGAAGATTAATGAACAAGATTTAAAATAAGTTCAAATGGAGCTTGAGAAGAGTTTAAAGGTTGGTATAATATGTTTAGAAGAATAAGTGCAACAAATAGTAAGTCTATGCAGAGGATAAAAATATATCATTGCTTGGAGCTATGATGAATTGAAGGTCTGTAGTAAGGAAACCATAGAGCATACCATAGAACTAATGCCCAATGCCAAGCCATTTCAACAAAAACAAAGACCATTCAATCCAATGATAGAAGCATTGATGAAACACAAATTTTTGAAGTTGTTAAATGCAAATATTATCTATCTAATAAAACACTCAACATGGGTAGCCAACTTGGTCTTGATCATAAAAAGTAGAGACATTTACGTCTGAGTGGATTTCAAAAACCTAAATAAGGCCTCATTGAATTAGCCTTTACCCTAGATTTATTAGATCCTACATATAGTGGTCGAGGTAGAGAGGTTCTCATTGCTAGACAAATTTTAAAGTTTCAATCAAATTTGGGTTAGAGATGAGGACCAGTATAAGGTTGTATTCACAACTAAATGGGGTATAATTTCCTATAAAAGAATTCCTTTTGGCTTACCTAATATCGGAGTTACTTTCCAAAGGGCTATGGGCTTAGCTTTTGGTGAGCTTGTGAATAAGGTTATACTCATCTATATTTATGACATGATGATCTTCTCTCATCAGAAGGAGAAGCATATTGAACATCTCACAATGGTATTTTAGAAATACAAAGAACTTGGGATTTTACTCAACTTAAAAAAGTTAATCTTTGTTGTCCATGGAGGAAAGCTACTAGTTCAATAGTATCAAAATAAGTTCTAGATATTCATCCAAACATAGTTATAGCTATACTAGCACTCCCTCTACCTCAAAGTAAGAAATGCTTACAATTATTTTTTGGATAAATCAACTTTGTCCAGAAATTTGTATCTAATTGTTTTGAGATAACAAAAGCCTCTGATAGAAATGCTAAGAAAGCAAGTAGACTTCACTTGGAAAAAATCCAAAAGGGAAGATTTCATGAGCATCAAGGAATCTATTAAAAAAGCCTCATACTATCTAACCCAAATAATAATAGAGATTTTATTCTCTATGTATTTGTAGCAAAATAAAGTTGTGTTGTTGTTCTCACTAAGAAAGATAAAGATCATAATGAGCGGACCATAAATTTTTTGACCTAAACTCTACATGACCATAAATAAAGATACAATTTTATAGAAAAGCAAGTGTTTGCTCTCATGAAATCACTCAAAAATTGAGACACTATATCTCTCACAATAAAATACTAGTGTATGTAGTACACCCTAATATCTGAAACTTTATAGTATAATGAGAACTAAGCAAAAAACAAAATGACTATATCACAAAGATATAAAAATATGACATAGATATTAAGTCAACAAAGTTATTCAGAGGAAGAGCACTGAGGAATTGATAAACTCTACAAGTCTAGACCCCAATTGCTTGATTGAACAAGGAAAGAAACATCAACAAGAAGAGGCTCAGATAGAGCAAAACACTTGAATAGATCATTTGATCTATATTATTAATATTGATAAATGCCTGATGGATTTATGACATCTTAAAGACATAGGCACAGGTTGCAAGCTATGAATTACAATCTGATTAATGGCACCTTGTAATGAATTTTTTTTTATGGTGTATCGTTGGGATGTATGTAGTAAAAAAAAATAGAAGAAATATTGGAGAATTTTCATGTTGGATTCTCAGGAGGATACCATTTTGGAAAAAATATGGATGCTAAAATACTTAGATCTAGATATTATTGGTCTACCCCATTTTTTTATACTTTTAGTATTGCTAATGCCTATGATAAATATCAAAGGTTCATTGGCAAAAGCAAAAATTTGGCCATGTCTCTACAACCAATTATAGCAGAAGAACCCTTTCTATAATTGGGGTTAGAGTTCCTTTGGGTAATCAACCCAAATTCACCTATCAAACATAATTTCATATTGATAGCCATTGACTGTTTCACTAGGTGGTCTAAAGCCGAGGCAACCAAGCATGTCGATCAAGATACTGTTATAGAATCTAAAATGATGGACTTTGTAAGGAATTATGGTCTTTATTGGAAAACATATCAAATTATTATCCTCAAGGTAACGAATTAGCAAAATACACCAATAAAAATGTGATGAGGATAATTAGTGAAACACTAGTGATAATAAAAGAAGTTGGTATTTAATGCTCAACCAAGCATTATGGGCAGATAGAATTACAATCAAGGAATCCTTGAAGACCATGTCATATGCTTTGGTTTATAGAAAAGAAGAAATATTGCCAATTAATGTTGAATTACCTACTTTGAAATATATTGACCAATCAAAATTGAAAGATGTCAATCCAATTAAGAAAAAGTTGTTAGAATTGTTGCTATTAGAGGAAAGCAGAGAAAGGGTTTACAATGATTTTCATCAGCACCAAATGGCTATGAAGCAATGGTTCAAGAAGAAATCATCATTAAAATCCTTTAGGGATGGATATTTAGTGCTTAAATGGGATCTAGATTGCATAAAACCTAGAAAGCATGAAAATATAGAATTGCTATTATTTAACCCATATCTAATCTCAAGAATAAAAGCATTAAACTCATATTAACTTCAAGATATGGATGGTCAGATTTTACCAATTTTGATGAACGACAAACACCTAAAATACTATGCATAGAAAAGTGTGTCACTTATGTGTACAATTGTAAATAATAACACATGTAAATAATCATATAGTGGTAGAAGCACTTTATAAATACAAGTATATTGATTGGTTAAGGATTGTGCTTGGAAACCATCAAATTTTAAATTCTTAAAAATATTATTGGTCTAAAAAGTTGGTAGTATTGAAAAAGGATATGTGTTGTGAAAGCTTACACAAACTTATGATTCCAAGACAAAATTTTATTGTAGAAGCTAAGCACACACAATCCTTGGCATTTAATTAGAAATGATAATTTGATGGAAGCATTTCTTGATATATAGGTAGGGCCAATGCAAAGCAATAGGCATTTACATATTTACTTAAGAGAATAAATTTCTTTGAATTACTACTATATTGTGAAGGAAGAAAGCTACATAATTATTGTTGACCATCTTTATAGAAGAAGTAAACTATTGTCGAATGGCTAGAGGGAAGAGAGGGTATAAGTTGTAAAAGACTACAAAGAAGCTAGAGGATAACTTGGATGACATACATGACCCAATTATCATGATAAAATCAAAACGAATAGGATTTTGAGATGGGTCAAAAATGAGGAGGAAAATATTAGCTAGTAGAATTGAAGCTACCCCATGGAATTTATTCTTGTTAAGATATATGCCCAAATTCAGCCATTCTTACCTTGAGATTGTCAAAGTAGTAGTAAAATATTATGATCCAAATACAACAACGATTTACAATGTGCAGAAGAAGTCTTGTTCACTATCAACAAGAAAACAATAGAAAAAGCATTTGTAATGGGTAAGAACCAAGTACAAGACTTAAGACTATTAGCATAACTAAACAAAAAAAATATTTAGGATATTCTACTTTCATGTCTTGGCTGAATATGTGTATAGGAAAATCTCCTAGCAACTTTCCAAAGAATCCTATTAAGCTAGGAAACTTCAAAGATACTCTACAGATAATATTGTCTATGTTGCCTATAATTTTAAGGTTAAACTTTGATGGATTAGTGTATTGCTATCGATTATCCCTTACTTATGTGATCATTAATGTGCACAATTGTGAGGGGACCATTGCTTTTAAGCCTGTATTCTTTGACTAGGCCTATTTCTTAAGCTCTCAAATTCACACCCAACTAGTTTCCCTAAAGTTGAAAGAGAGCAAAAAATTTGAGTATCTATCATTTTTAGCTTGGCTATTCCTCTTTCACATGCCTCCAAAATTACCTAATATAAATGTGACTAAGGATTATTATAATTAGCCCCACGTAGTGGTGGATTGGAATATAGTCCTTAAAGAAACACCTCCATATTTAGTTTTTAACATAAGGTTTCTAAGACCCACTTTGTCTTCTATCTATGGTCCAATACCCTGCATTAGTTCTAAATCCATAGACAATATGGGGGTAAGAAAAGAGAAATAGGGTATTGGTATATTTTTCTATATGAAGAAATAATTCGGGTGTATGTTTTTCCTAGAACACCCTATCTGTTGCCATACTATGTCACAGACTGGGTATTTGGAATCAAGATATGTAGATAGATAGATGAAATAGATAAAAATTTTGGCTCTTGAGCCAAAAATTCTTGCACCTACTACCACCCCTATAGGTTTGAAGACATCAATAAAAACAAGGATATATGTGAAATTGCTCGATGATAAGATCAATGTCCTTTAGTTTTCAATTATACCTCACATATGGCACTATGATTGAAAAGATAAATTCAAGGTAAAATTAGCCCAATTGAACAATAATATACCTACATTTTACCATTTTCCATGGCTAAAAATTAAGAAATTTAAAAATAATGATGAGGGTAGTTTCATAGAAATAAATATACTTCATATGCAAGAAAGGACTCCATGGAGAACATGCCGAGTATGCACAAATTTATGATCCAACAAGAAACAAATAGCAATAGATACATGAAGTCCACATAAACCAAACTAAAGAGGATCTATATTGGGATGACAACATGATCAGAGAATGGTGGATAGTTGTGAGCACAATATTCAAAAGAATACCTTCCCTAGTACCTTTGATAAGTGGTTTGAGTATGAATTTAAAGCGAAGTATAAAAATGGATGAATGAACACAAGGGAGAGATATATCTAAGTATAATTATACTAATGGATGAATAAGAGGAGATACACTAAGAAGAAGAATAAGAAATCCCTCACACAACTCCTCTAGGAGAAAAATCCCAATAGGCCATGTTAACTCAAAAGATGATGTCAGTATAGAAGAAGCACCTCTAAAAATAAGATGAATAACACAAGCCCAAAGAGCTAATGTGTATAAGGACATTTCAATGATGAATGTCACATCAAAATCTAGTCAGGAATAATAAAAATAATAAGATGCTAAAACAAAAAAAAAACACAAAATATGAAATCCATAAAGAGAATAACAAGCATGATAAGTACAGAAAAGGATAAACCTTTAGATCTACAAGAAGGGCCTAGTGAGAAGCAGGAGAGAATATAACATCCAAGAATAAAAGAGAAGGAAGAAATAAGATCAACCAAAAGACTATAGTTAGAGTAGCTTATACAATGGTCTAATACACAAATTGTACTATTTGATGAAACCATATAAAAATCAATATTGAAAATGAAAGGAATAAGTACATTTACTTCTCTTCTTTCTCTTGATGAAATAGTTCCAGTGCTTCAACAACCTCCACTTGAATAGCCACCTCCACCACCTAGACCTACTAATGAAGCCACTCCCCTACCTACTATATCATGAACAATAGAAGCCACACCACCTGTACATGAGACACAAGTAGACTCAACCAATATAAATATTCAAACCCCTGTAAAGGCTACTACTGTAGTAGTAAAGCTTTCATTTTTAGTTTTCTCATCCTTCCATGATATATTCATATCTTCCCCTACTACTGAACATCCTCTATAAAAAAAATTGATGATCCAACACAACAAAGAAAATACACAAAATGGATAGAGCAACAAAAACCATAAAAAGAAAATAATTGGTGACCACCTAGACATACGATGTTGTAGATCCAATTTCTAGAGAACATGTCAATATGATTGCACACACAAATGTAAAAGAGGCAATTATGGAGATGAAAATGAAGGATTATATCATCAAGGTGTAGAAATAAATATCTAAGATCCCAAAAATAGATACACTTTAGGCTCTATGCATTGAGGTAAATAATATGTTCCTGCAAAGCAATCAATTAGATGTAAAGGTTACAGTTTCAAAAAGGAATATCAATTTTTTTTAGCAAATACTGAGCAAGGATAAGATAGAGAAAGTCTCAAGAATGAAATTTTAGTGCTAAAAAAAATAATAGACAAAGATCCCATGGAGTAACAATTGCAATAGGAGGATGAAGAGATACAAAAATCGAAGGAGTAATCATAGCAAGAATGCAATAAAGTGCATACACAAGGAAAGGAATTACAAGAAGTGAAATAAAGCTCCAAAGACAAGAAGAGATCATGGAAGCAATACAAGAAAAACTATAAAATGAAAAGGGGAATCCTAAGAGCCAAATAATCTCTAGAGATATGTTGAAACAATTCAAGAGCCAATATTGGATGAATATAAAGAATGTTGCAATGAATGCATTTCTTCTTATGAGACAAACAACTAGTACAATAAAATTAATCTAGGATACTAAAGGAGAGTTCACCAAAGCTAAGGAAGAATTTATGAATAAAATACAATAGGATAAATTTACCCAACAAATGC
Source organism: Wollemia nobilis (assembly GCA_028583015.1). Classification (NCBI taxonomy): domain Eukaryota; kingdom Viridiplantae; phylum Streptophyta; class Pinopsida; order Araucariales; family Araucariaceae; genus Wollemia; species Wollemia nobilis. Next base: position 222,916 of record JAQPPZ010006125.1, read on the forward strand.
TTAGGACCAAAAGAAAATACTCCCAATTGCTCAAATGCTCACAAAGGTATATAGGGAAATCTATGTTTCACACATACCATATCATTGAAGGAAGTCAACTAATTATAGAGGTAGGAGATATGATTAAGGAAAGCAATAATAAGATGAATCTAACAATCCATGAACACACACAGCTTGGATTTCTAGGATTTTGAGATGCAAATGGGTATTTCTACAATAAGGAGTAGCTAAGTCAATTTTTGGACCAACGGGTGAGAAATGGAAGTGAAATTGATACATTGTGTAAGCCTTTGATGATAGGGCAAGTCATTGTATTCTTTCATAGGATTTATATTCTACTAATACAAACTATAAAATTGATGGGGAGATGCAAGTACCCTTCTTGTGAGCACTACTATAAGTTGTAAAATATTCTCCAAGAATTTGGAGCAATAAATGTTCCCTCTTAGAGAACATGGAACAAAATGTGTAGGCTATTTCAATTGTTAATATATTCTTTAGCAACCCAACTAGCTATTTAGTAGGTAGAAATATCTAGGGCAAATATTGAAGGATAAGAACAATCCACGAGTAGATATGAAACTTCAAAAATAGATGGCATTTGAAAGGATAACCCTTGTGCAAGAAATGTTTGAATATTTGTTTTGTTTTTGTTTCAATTTTGACTCTGTAACCCAAGTGGATATGGCTATATGGATTTGATGCTTTTGCAAGTAGAAACCCCCTATAATATGCCAATAATATGTGTAAAATTCTCCACCCACATCCATATCTAGATAGGGAGATGAATTTTATCAATGAAATACCTTGCATATTTGCTAAGTAAGGTTACCAAATATCTAGAACAATGGCTAAATTAAAGAAAGACAAGGCATGCAAGAAAAGATGCAAAAATAATTGAAGTACAAAAATATTGTCAAAAACTCTAGGGTGATGATGTCAACAACAAACATGAAATTATCTGACACCCAGTAGCTAAAATCAAGAAAGCCTCGATTAAATTTTGTTTTAGTGTAAAAAGTTGGTTGGATGGTTTTGAATTTCAATATCAACAAAAGGGTGATAAAAGTGTAATGTTCAACATTGATACAATGCAAATGAATGTAGTACCTTGAGTATATAATGATTCTAATGCTAACTAAAAAGCATAAATTATTTAACTTAACATGGAAAACCATTCAGCTCCTTGAAAAAATAATTGACTAAGTATGAGAGTTTGAAACTTGACTCAATAGCAAAATTTTTTGGGAATAACAACCTTCAATGCCAAACAATTTTGAATTTTTATGTTAGAAATTATATTGCAAAAACCCAACTCATCAAAATTATGGGAGCAAAAAATTCTAAGGCATGAAAAGCATCTGACATCCAACAATGCACTCTACCAAGCTAAGGAATCAAAGAAGTATAAAACAATTTTAAATGCTAAAGTCAACATGGGACATGAAAATATTTGGTAGAAATGAATGGAGATCCTGGGACCCAACAAAGTAAATGGAAAAGTTAGAAAAAGGCATCAAACAGAAACATACATCAAACTGCCCATGCATGCTCTTAGCAAGTGAATATGCTATTAGAAGATTCTAATGACCTCAAGCTTCTCTGATTGACATCTATACTACTATAGCTAAGGAAGTAGTGGGTCAATTAAATAAAAAAAAACCTATCAAAATATGTTGTGCACCATATGAAGACTTAGTGGATGCCACTCCTTGATATAAAATAATAGTAAGCCACATCAGTACCATAACGTCAAATTGGTTGCAACATAATGAATTGGAGGAGATAGCACATGTGTTGCAACAACCTATCAGACCTACAATCCACTTCCTAAACTATGATGATAACATAACCGATTATAATTATAAATATATATATACCATAATGTAAGCTATTCTGAGGGTCGTCTCTTTGGTGTTTATAATTGGCATAGTTGTATTTATTGAGGCTATATATTTTTTGAATGAAGGTTGGATTGTTGTTTGGACTCTTGCTCATTTCTTATGTTGAACATGTATGTATGCCTTAGTGAATAGTTAAGAATTTATGTTAAATATAGGAATAGAAAAGTATGCTAAAGTTATTCTACATTCTGGATTTCTACCTAGATTTATTGTTAGAGTTATAGAATAACTTAGAAATGCTAAGTTTTTCATGTTTAATTATTTAAAAGCATAAGGAAATTATGTTGTTTTGTTATGTAATTTAATATAAATTTGGAATATGAGACTCTTTGCATTATGTCTCTTTATGTTTTTGAATCTGCATCACTTTCAACTTAGCCTTCTAACTCTTTTTCATTTCTTAATTTAATTTGTAGCCCTCAAATTTAGTTAGATTAGCTAGGCACATAGGAACCAGTCTTCTTCGAAGGTTGACTCAAAGGCCATGGTTTTTTAGGTATCCAATCTCTTGGATGAGGTCTTGAGGGAACATCTCATTCACTTAGGTAGATTTTGGACCAATAGGTAGAACTTGGCTAACACCACTATAAACCATAATTTGGATCAAACTTAAACTTTGGGTCAAACTTATATACCACCACTATAAAACCTATCCTTTTGGGTCAAACTCAGACATAGAGAAGGACCTTGGATGGAATTTGGATACCACCCCTATAAATCATATCCTATTGGGTCAAACTCAGACATAGGATAGGACCTTGGATTGAATTTATATGACACCACCATACACCCTATTGGGCATTGCTACAATATACCCTAAGCCTATATGGGCTAGGAATTTGGATCAAACTTCAATACTGTCACTATAAACCATAGCCTATACAAGATAGGGCTTTGAATTCGATGGATGTGATCACTATAAACCCTAAATTTCTTAGTCAAGCTTGAATGTCACCAATATAAACCCTAGTCTATATTTTACTAGAAAACACTCGACCACTACGAATCGATCTATCTCCCTTTGGGTATGTCATGGTATAAACCTAAGTCTCATTAAAGAGAACCCAAAATCCTTACCACCATTATAAACCCTATCCTACTAGTTCAAACTCCATGTTTCCACTACAAACACTTGCCTATATAGAAAACCAATTGACAAATACTCAATCGCTACCAACCAATCGATATTGGGCAACCAATCATTAAACATCCAACCGCTAGCAACCAACCTATCCTCTTGAGTATGTCAATCTCCCTAAAGAGAACCCAAAACCTTACCATATAGTTGTAGTAGCATATGGGGAATATTTATTATTATATATATGTATTATAGAGTGAGTCTATAAAGGATAGAATACAATGTATAACATGAATAGTATATATACATTTTCCTCCTTTTGTTATGCATACCTCATTTATTATTATCAATTCTTTATTTATATGTATGTTGCTTGGTATTAAATGTGATGGTGACATATTAGTACCCTATCATGAACATTTCACTTGCTATTACGAATGGTATGAATAGTGTCGATAACCAAGTCGAGGAAAGGAAAAATCATATGATATTAGATCATAAAGGCAATTACCATAAGGTCCACTCTAGGGGATTGCACTTATCATAACCGTAATTTATATTTTTATGTTATTGGTGTGTGGATAAATTTTTTTACCACATTTGTATAGCAAGGAGAAAATTTTTTTAGATCCAAAAAATTCACAAAGTATGTTGAAGATTGAAGGATTACCCAAAACCATAATATCCAAGGCTAGGATTATATTAGTAGCAACGTCAGTGAAAAGCTTTGTCTCCTTGGGAATGTACAAAAGTGAACGTCCAAGGATGCAATGATCAAAACTAAGCTTCCATTGGCCATGATGTCAACAAGCTAAAATAAAAGCATGAAATTGTACAAAGAGGGGTGAAAATTTAAGTAAAATACTTTGCTTGAAACTAGGTCAATAAAGATAATGACATCAATTAAAAATAAGAAAGGCCTGGGATCATGCAAGTCAAACTCCACATACTAGGCCCAAAGTCGTGATGCTTAAGACCGTGCGAATTTGTGTGATGGCATAAGCATATTCAAGAATAATCCCAAAACCATGTAAAGATTTCAAAGTGCATGAAATTGGGATGTGAGTAAACAAATCCAAAGTGCACAAAAACAAACTACTTGAGGTAGTGATTCAACCACTGTCAATTTTGAGCCTAAAACCATGCAAATAAAAGAAAATAACAAAAAAGAAAAAATGCACAAGGCCAAAATGCATATAATTATTATGTCATTAACAAAAGACATGATTTTATTCAAAAAATCTCTACAAGTAAAATTAAGAGCTTGATTTTGAACAAATTTCCATGAAACGTCATTTAGACCTACAACTACCATGGTACTAGTTGGTTCTAGATCATAACAACCAAGCATGATAATGACAACCCAAGTAATGCAACTACTTATAGGAGGTAGTTTCAGGCCAATGGATCAAATTTAAATTCAAGCACAATATTAAGCTTGGATCTACACCTCAACAATTTTTGTTTCTTTCCAGATTGACTTCTCAAATGACCATACAACTATATTCCTACTATAAAATTAAAAAATTGTAAACTATAAATATGAAGACATACCTCATTACAAGGGTCAAAACTATAGTTCCTACTTGGTATTGATTTATAATATTTTTTTTGATAAATAGAGTGATAGCTATATGGCCTCCATTACTGTGCAATTGCAGGTTTTACTTGTGTATTTTAAGTCATTTTTGTTACACTTAGTGTATATTGTTAAAATATTTATGATATTTGGATTATCTATTGGATTACTAAAAATTGAAATCCTTGGAATTATTAAGGCATTCATATCCATTAATTTAATCCATTTTCATTAAATTTAGCACTCAGTCTATTCTATTAAAGTGATTCTAAATTGCTTATTGGATTGCTAATTGTTTAAATCCTTGGAATGATTAAAGCGAATGTAAGAGTTGAATAAACCTGTAATTTTAGGTAATAATGACTAATATGATAAGTATCATGTAATTATTTTGATAGTATATTACTAAGTGAGATCCAATGTGGTTACAATATATCTTGTCCACTTTTCAATATTTTTCTCTAACCCTTACTCCTTTTTTATCCTTTTCCCTTGAAATATAACCAATTAAAGGAGTCATCCTTCTCTAAAGTTTGAAATAGAGAGCAATCCCATTTCACCCAATGGTATATTTTATGTTAAAATCATGGGCATAACACCTATTGAAAAGAATGGTAGAATTTGGTCCAACAATATAATCATTTTTAGCACACATGTTGGGATAAAACGATCAAATTCATCTCACCTTCCTATAGAGCTCACGATTAGGTGAACAGTCTTGACTAAATTTATTAGCATTTGATGAATGAATGCTCAAACTAATATGTCCTCAAGATCAATAATACAGTTTCAAATATGAAAGATATAATAATGCTAAGCAATTAAACATATAAACTAATGAACTACTATAGAAATGAATTCAAAGAATGCTAATGAAAAATACTAAAAAAATACTATGAAATCTTATTCAATTAAGACCTCAAAATACATCATACTACATCACCTTCCATCGCTAAAATAGATGATTCTATCTTGCTTGATACTCTCTATTTTACATCAATACATTTATATATAGAATAAAATATGACTCTTCATATGGATTATTCTTGGCCTTCACTCTTCACATGTCTTTTCATCTTCCTACTCTATTGACACATGTAAATAGGGACAACTATGCACATTTACATTGCCAAAATATCTATGCACACTTGTGCATTTATTACATTGCATAAAGTAAATACTTTCAACCTAATATAAGACACTCTTTCCTAATCTATGAATGTATCCATGGTGGTACATTGGCATAAACAAAATGATGTAATATACTCCAACACCCCCATGTATTACATTATTGTATTATTAGAGACTTTGGTCTTCAATATGGATATTTATCTTCTTTCTTGAACCTGAGATGTTCTTTGTTGCTTTCTTCATCCTGCTTCATGTTTGTATTCTTATCAAATAAATGACTAATATTTTTATTAAATACTATGTTTTCTAAAAGAGCTTTAGCTTCTTGTTCTTCTATATCATATTCTATTTATTCAATCTCTTGTATCTATTGGGCTAGATGCCCCTTTTTATTTCCTTCTCTATATTGTGGCTAGTGCTGGAACTATTGCTTTTGTGATTTGTATTGATTTTGATATTTTCTAGGTTGAGACAACCTATTTGGTTGAATTCTTTAGTTTGTATGATTCCTTTGATATTTATTCCTTGGATTGAACCTGCAATAGTTGGTACTATATCCTCCTTTCTTGCAAACTTGACAATACCTATTATTCCATTTTGTTTTACCTCTTGGATATGAAGCAATATTCCCTTATGAGTTATTTTTTGAGACTAAAGCATTGTCAATAATTTTATCTTTAAAAAAATTCTTTACTTCATATTCCTGTAGTATATTGACTAACTCATCAAAAGAAGTATCCTTAGAATTTGAAAGGATGTGACTAGATGCTTATAAATTTTTGGAAGTGCTCTCAAAATGACTTGAACAAGAAATTTGTCTTCTATTGTTTCACCTAGAGTCAATAACTTTTCTTTTATATCAACCACTCTTCTAAGGAATAATTCAATAGTTTTACCACTCTTGACTTTTATAGGATACAATTGTGTTTGTGTAGCACCCTAAAATTGGCACAGTAAACCTTAGAAAATAATTAAAATTACCTTAGTAATAATTCAAAATTTAAATTATAACCCTGAACCGCCTGTTAAACTGCTTTCTTTGTTTTCCACACCATTTTTAGGATTTGTTGTGACCATTGGACGATATCGTCGTCATTCAGACGATATCGCCTCAGATCGAAAGAATTCATCTGGAGCAGAACGTCCAGACGATTTCATCCCAAAATTGATTTTTCATAATTAGCTTCTATTCCAAAAACTTCTCTAACTCGGTCAGAGACGCGTCTGCATCATTAGAGTCTCCCTCATTGGAGATCTCCCAAATTGAGATGATCTCCAACCTCCCAACCTCCTTCCTATGCCTATTTAATCTTAGGCCCTCCCCTTGACATTCCCTTGGCTGAATTTTTTTGTACTTTGAGTTTTATTTGCCTTAGAATGTCTTAGACTACTATTTGCCTTTTTTCCTTTTCAAAATTTCTTGCAGGAACTTTTTCATTCTTCAGTCGGAGCAAGCTCAGATCATCGCAGATGATCTTGTACTATCTCGGATGATCACACCCCAATTCGAGACGATTTCGCACTCTACAAATGATTTCGGCTGTAGTCAACATTAGGGGCAATTAGTGCCCAGAGTTTGCACTTTTCTCTTTTTGTCTGTTGTTTCATTCTGCATTTAGATCAGTTTATTGTTATTTTCTACTATTCTACATTTTGGAGTTCACCCATATAGCTTAAGTGCATGATAAGATCATAATTTGTCATTAGAATACTATAATTTACTTGAATTTCTATTCGTAATTATTGTTTTAGTATCTATATTGTCATTTTACACCGTTTTCCTCTATTAGTATTGTTGCATTTTTTGTGTTCTGTGTCTATTTCTCTGATTGCAGGTCTCTGACGAATTCATTTGACAAATTCGTTAGATCTCAGATGATCCTGTCTAATTTCAGATGATCCTATCAGATTAGAGGTGATCTTGACTGCTTCAAAAATTAGAACCTCCATCAGACATCCGGATCAGGTATGGCTTTTTTCTAATCTAGTATATTTCCTGTATTCTTTGTTTAATTATGTTTATGTATTCATTTAAACTTGCATTTCATGTAGAAAATTTTAGATTCATTTGGCCAAACCTAGGATTTGAATGATTAAATGCAAAATTGAACACATCAAACACATTCCCAACCTAGGCATGGAGACTGCCACTAAACGTTTCCTGGTGAACCCCACCATCCGTCGAAAAATCACCTTAATACCCCTCCCCCGAGAGGCGGGACCTTCAAAGGGCCTCTCAGTTCGAGGTATTGTCCCATCCTTATTGAATCCCCCTTCCGGGCACGGATCCTTTAGCCTGAAGGTAAGGGTGCGAAAAATTTGGAACGATACATTTTGGTGAACCCGACGTGAAACTAAAAACTTTTGAAAACAAAAAACAAAAAAAAAACATAGATGGTAGTTCCTAAGAAAAGACTAGCTATCACTATAAATGTTGGAAACCAATTAGCAGCCATAGAAATTAATTTTGTGCTTAGTGTGTCTGAAACAGATAGAAACCAACTTTTGTGGGACAAACTTAATAGGAGACTAGGTATCATTTCATCTAGGTCAATAGAACTTAGACAAATCAAGAGGTTTGCCCTAGATAGAATCCTGGATCCTCATCAACTCATTTTTTATCATGAACTTCAGAGAGCTTGCCATAGGTGGTTAGCTTATAGGAGAGCTCTTGTGTCTTCAAAATTGTTCACCTTTGAGGAATACCTCGAGAACGCAACTGTTATACATCAATTCCTAGCTCGTATAGAGGACCAAGAAGCTGATCTTGAATATAGGAAAAGGTGGAATAGAGTTCCTAGAGCTGTGTTATATCGAGAGTATTGCCACGAAATTTATTTCTACCAACCAGAGTCTGAGTAAGATAATATCACTATAGCACTTTTTGTCAAATTCTTGAAAGAAAATTTTCAATTTGAAGAAGAACATTTCATGACTCCTGAAGAACTTGAGCCCATTAATGATATTTATAAATTTTTTATAGAAAACTAGATCATTGCTTTCATTATTATTATTTCTTGCATTTAGTGTGATGTTTGTTATCTTTATAATATTGTTACAAAAAAAAAAAAAAAAAAAAAAACCAAAAACATAACAAAATCAAAACATTTTATTTTAAGTACTATAGTAGGTATATAATTAAAATATATACCTCTTAAGCTTGTTGCATATATATATATATATATATATATTTGCTGAAATCTAAATTTAAGCACAATGCCTAGACTTAGGAATGGTAAACAAAATGAAGAAGATGAAGAAGAAGAAGAAGAAGAAGATTGGCTAGGGAACAAAACAAAAAACCCAAATGTCCTTCCTGAGGATCCAATTCCGGAAGGAGGAACTCTAGAACGAGCGAGAAGATGAGCTGGTTGTAGATGAACAAGAAGAAAATGTTAGAGAGGAAGGATCCTCATCCCCTAGAATGGCTCCAGACGGAACTGTTGCTTTTGATAACATAGATCATTTCTGGAAATTTCTCAATAATAATATTGGTGCTCTTAATATGGTAGTTCGTATTGATAGGGGACAAATTAGTGAAACTCAAGCAATCCTAGAAGAAGGATTTAACATGCACACTAATCCTTTGTCTTTTGTCGATCAAGAAAGTGATAAAGCTGGACCATCCAATATAGATATGGTCACTATGATTCAGAACATGCAAAAACAACAGGTTACCCAACCTCCTAAGGAACTTGTTATTGAGCCTAAAATCATTCCCACACAAAAGAGACCTTCATTCACTGCTTTATTTCTCCAAAATATTGACCAATATGCTTCAAATCGACAAAAACCTAAAATGAAGCCAAACACCAATTTTCAACAATCTGGGATACAACATAATACAACTTCAAAACTTCTTCATAACACCCTTCCTACCAACAATTTACACAATAGCAATATAGCATCTAACCTTCATGTCCCTCCATCATATGCTCACAAATCCCATATTAATGCCCTACCGAACCAATATGGTGGGCAAACCAATAATCTGGAAGCCATGGTGAAACAGTTAGCTTCCTGCATGGACCAGATAGATCCCTACCGTCCCTCGTACAATTATCGAGAGATGTGTAGTCAGCCTTTGGATCCCATAGTTGTAGCACAGCCATACCCTAAACACTTTCCCATGCCCGTCCTGCCTATATATAAAGGAACTAAAGATCCCATAGAGCATCTTCGCATGTTTAGGATAGCATGTCATGATATATCACATGATGACTTGCTATTACTAAAAATGTTCCCAAAAAGTTTAGGAGGAATGGCATTAGAGTGGTACTATCAATTGCCCACTCATTCTTTGAGGAATTTTGAAGAAACAGCTGAATCTTTTGTCCATCAATTTAGTGCCTACATCGAGAGACATGTGACCATTAAAGATTTATACAACTTAAAACAAGACAAAGATGAATGTTTGCTGATTTCTTAGCTAGATGGAGGCAGTTGATAGGAAAACTGCACTTTGTGCTACCTTATAGGGAAATGTTGGACATTTTTATTAATAATTTGCAAGAACAAATATCCTATGAGTTATCAACTGCTACCTTAACCACCTTCGATCAGGCTATAGACTTAGCTCGAAGAGTGGAAGATGCTCTCATTAGGAGAGGCCATCTTAGGAAGAAAGATGATGAGAAAACATCCAGAAATCAATATAAAAACAAACAAGTTGTAGGTGATGGAGTCACTGACAACAGAAATGTTGCTAATATCAATACAACGAAGACAACAGAAAAATTTATATTGAAACCTCTTGATAAACCTCCTCGAGAGTTTACTAGATTGAATCAACCATTATCAACTATTCTACCCCAATTACTCGAAAGAGGTTTGATTCAATTACCTAATATCCGGGAACTTGATCCAACCATACCCGGATACAGAGCCGACTTACACTATGATTTCCATAGAGGGCCTGGACACTCTACCAACTCTTGTAAAATATTGAAACATAAAATACAAGACTTGATTGATAATAATGAAATGGAGGTGCAAGCCTTTCAACCTAAACAAAATCCTCCTAATAATGCTCAAAAGAACATTCCCCAAAATCAGAATCAAAATGCTAATCAATCATTAGATATATTTCAACATCCTTTACCAAAACATGGTAAAGAGGTGGCCAATCAAATTGAGCATCATAATGTCCCTCCTCCTACCCGATATGTAGGAACTATTAGTGGACATTTACCTAATCATGATTTACAAAAATTTGACACAACTTTATCCATGGTCACGACCAGGCCCCTACATAATATTCAAACTCTGGATCTCAGTGATGTAGAATCAGATACTGAAAGTGAAATAGACATCACCTCAAATCAATCGAATAGTTTTGAAGATGAATCAGATCCTATTCAACCTATCACAGATTCTATGGTTCTGGAAGAACCATTTCCTAGAAGAGTTACTACTAGACCATCTTCTCATCAATTGCTTCCTAATCAACAAGCTATAAACGCTAGACCGAGACCTATTCAGCGTCCTCAAAATAATATTGTAGGTACCATTGGAGTCGTTACCAGACAACAAGCTCAAAATTTTCAACAAGAACCAAATCAGAATGATGGATCAACTCCATTTGTTTTGAAAGTTCCTAATAAAGGAAATCATGCTCCTAATGTTCAATCTAAACCTCCTTATAATATTAATGAGCAACTATCCAATACTACAACTCAAATTTCCCTTTTGGACCTTTTGAGATCTTCTCCTACACATAGAGATGAATTGATGCTCACATTAAGCCAAATGATGGTACCACAAGATATTCAACCCGAAGCCATGACCAATACTATAATAACTCGAGAAGTTGATTGTATTGAATTTCGAGATAAAGATATACCACAACATAGTTTACATAAGGATAACCCCTTATATATTATTGCCCTAATAGGAGATGTAGCAGTCAAAAGGGTCTTGATTGATAATGGTTCATCTCTAAACATTTGCACTTTTGACTTCTACCAAATATTTGGGTTTAGAAGTGATGAAATGAAGAAAAGTGACATGATCATAAAAGCTTTCAATGACGAAACACAAGAAACGTGTGGAGTTATCACCATCCCATTGCAAGTTGGTCCGAGAACCTTAGATACGATCATGTTTATTGTACATTGCCTCGCATCATACAATATACTCTTGGGTCACCCTTGGATCAATGCAATGCGGGCTGTCCCATCAACTTTACACCAATGTGTTAAATTCGAATTTAAAAATCAGTTGGTCACTATCCATGGTGATCCTAGACCCTTTGATATGTGTGCTTTGGCAGAACCTATTGGAGTTCAATTTTGCCCTGCTCTATCATCCACACATCCTAATTCTTATTTTTCATCTAAACCTGTGAAACACACACCCATAACTTCATCTATTTCTCCTCCATTAATTTCACCCTCATATATAGCTCAACAATCTTCTAAACAAACCACGCTAGAACCTCAAAAAGATCTTAAATCCACAACCAATCCTTCATGTTCCACCCCTATAATTTCAAAACCTATAGACCCATTTATTAACACCTCCACATTATCTACATCTACCAAAATCATACCTTCCACATCTAAAGATATAGGGAATGATCCTTCTACATCTTATGCTCTTTTTGATGAACTCTTACCTGATTTATCTAAAATTCTTATATCAAAAAAAACAAATGCTTCTATGCAAGATTCCATTATCTTAAGTAATTTGCTGCCATCTCCTTGTACTTTGGGCCTCCCACAACCTATGGGAAGTACTTACCAAGTCGGGAGTTGTGCCTTCATTTATAAGGGATATGACTGGGGAAGAATACCCAGGAACATCAAAACTCATTATGATGGATATGCTCGATGTTATTTTACTAATGAGTATATTAAAGCTAAACCTATAATGCTTAAAATGGGATATAAAGGGAAAGGCTTGGGACCTTTCCAAGATGGTATGAAAGAACCCTTTGAGGTAGAACCATGGCCCGCCCGATGTGGTGTGGGCCTATTTCCTAGTAAGGGTCAACCCTTCCCTTTTGAAGATGATGATCAACTCATATGTTATCAAGATTATTTGGATGGGCGTGATGATTTGCCTCTAAAAAATCAGCCATTTACATGTAATATGCTATCCATAGCTTACCCTAAAATGATTGTTGAATCCGATGATGAGTTGGAAGGAGATATTTTCCATGATGTCTCCGTTGAAGAGTTGTTACACAATGGTTTTTATTTTGATGGTTCTATACCTACTATAGCCCAACTTGAGGCCACGACTCCTCAAGATGAATTATCCAAGTTAACCTTAAAAGAATTACAAGAATTGGGTGTTTCACCCGCCCCACCTAATTTTGAAAGAGATCTACACATGGAAGTAGAAAACGTCATTAAGGTTAACATTGGAACTGAGGATAATCCTCACATAATCAATATTGGATCAGAATTAAGTCAAGAAAAACAAGAGCAATACATTGCATTTCTTAAATAATATGAAGATGTCTTCGCTTGGACATATGAAGATATGCCGAGGTTTAGACCCTTACGTAGTCATGCATCACCTAGTAGTCCATTCGGATGCTAAACTCGTTAAACAGAAACTTAGAAAAATGCATCCCAAAGTGGCCTTGCTAGTCAAAGGGGAGTTAGAAAAACTCTTGAATGTTGTTTTTATACAAGCTATTGATTATGCTGAATGGATCTCGAATGTAGTTCTAGTCACCAAGAAAGAAGCTACCAAAGTTAGGGTTTGCATCGACTTTAGAGATATTAATGTTGCATGCCCTAAAGATGATTTTCCTCTTCCCAACATGGATCAAATCATTGAATTTACTTGCCAGGAGTGGAATGATGTCCCTAATGGATGGATTTTCCAGCTATAATCAGATCGGGATAGCTCTTGAAGATCAGGCTAAAACAACCTTTATTACCCCCTGGGGTACCTTTTGTTGGAAAGTGATGCCATTTGGTTTAAAGAATGTAGGCGCAACATATCAACGAGCCATGACTTATATCTTTCATGATATGATGCATGATATCCTACATGATTATGTAGATGATATTATAGCTCACTCTATTAATGAAGATGATCATTTAGATGATTTGAGAAAAGTATTTAATCGGTTAAGAGAATATCTTATTCGATTAAATCCAGCCAAATGTATATTTGGAGTCAAGTCCGGTAAATTATTAGGGGTTTTAGTTTATTTACGTGGTATCAAAATCGACCCTCTCAAGATTGTGGCTATCACTGATATGCCCGCACCTACCAATATATCTGAGTTACGAAGTTTACAAGGTAAGCTTCAAGCTATCCGTCGCTTCATCGATAATGCAGCGGACAAAACCGGTCCCTTTCTTAAGCTTCTTAAGAAGGATGTCCCTTTTAATTGGGATGAAGAATGTAAGGAAGCTTTTGAACTTCTCAAACAATACCTCCTTAACCCACCTATGCTTTCACCGCCTAGACACTGATCGCCCATTTATCCTGTATATTTCAGCTTAGATTTTGCTTTAGGAGCTATGTTAGCTCAACTTGATGATGAGAAAAGAGAACGTGCTAATTATTATATTAGCCAAACTTTAATTAGTTATGAAACCCACTACACAGCATTAGAAAAACTATGTCTAGCAGTCGTATTTTCTACGCAAAAATTATGCCATTATATGCTCAGTCAAAAAACATATGTCATTGCTAAATATGATCCCTTGCGGTATCTCATGAGTCGACCTTATTTATTGGGTCGCACAACAAAGTGGGTTCTTGCTCTAAGCGAGTTTGAACTCACGTTTATAGGACAAAAGTCTGTTAAGGGTCAAATCATAGTAGATCAATTAGCTGTTGCACCCTTAGAGTCTACCCATCCCCTCATCATTGAGTTTCTCGATGAATGCCTTCAATTAGAGGAAGACCATGTTGAACAATGGTCCTTATACTTTGATGGAGCCCGATGCATGAGTGGGGCTGGTGTAGGTATTATTTTAATATCTCCACAAAAACACATTATACCTTTGTCCTTTAAATTAACATTTGCTTGCACTAATAATACTTGCTGAATATGAAGCTCTAATCCTTGGATTACGAGCTGCCTTGGCGCTAAAAATTAAACATCTGCTAGTTTTTGGTGATTCTCAACTTGTTATAAACCAAATTAATGAAGTTTATCAGACCAGAGATGATAAATTGTGCCCATATAAAGCATATGTTTTACAATTAATATCTCTATTTGATCAAGTTACCTTGGAAGCTATTCCTCGAACTAGCAACCGTGCGGCTGATGCTATGGCCACAGTTGCATCTCTTCTGCCCTTGGAGTTAGATGACGAATATGCCACCATCATTATTCATCGACTCCAGGAACCCACTTCAAATAAGTCATGCTTAGAACCTTTGGATGTGTTTCTAATCAATGAAACTACTCCTGAACCTTGGTATACGGATATATTTGATTTTCTTCAAAATGGGACTTTCCTGCCGAGTTCTAATAGAAACCAGCGTCGGTTATTACGTAGACGAGCAAGTCGATTTGTAATAATTGGCAATACTTTATATAGGAGATCTTTTGAAGGTATCCTATTGAGATGTTTGAATCTAGAAGAGTCCAAATCAGCTTTGAGTGAAGCCCACGATGGATCTTGTGGAGGACACTTCAGTGGTAGTGTCATTGCTAAAAAGCTCCTTAGGATAGGATACTTTTGGCCTACCATGGAGAATGATGCACATGATTATGTGTGCCATTGCGACAAGTGCTAGAAACATGCTGACCTTGTCCATGCCCCTGCACAAGAACTGTAGGCTATTTCATCTCCTTGGCCCTTTTCAAAATGGGGCTTAGACATTATTGGCAAAATTAATCCTGTGTCATCTGATGGACACAAATTCATCATAACCGCCACTGAGTATTTTATGAAGTGGGTTGAAGCTATGCCTTTAGCTTCCTGCACTGGAACACAAGTCTCTAAATTTATTTTTAATCAAATCATTTGTAGGTTTGGAATTCCTACAAATCTCATCTCAGACAATGGAACTTGTTTCAAAAATAAAGATGTTAAGAAATTATGCCAAAAATATAAGATTCAACATCGCTGGTCCACTCCCTATTATCCTCAGGGTAATGGCCAAGCAAAAGCATCTAATAAAACATTAATTAAAATCCTTAAAATATTGGTCAATAAATTTGGCCACGACTGGCACATTCAATTATATCCAGCTTTGTGGGCATATCGCACTAGCGTTCGTACTCCCATAGGTACTTCACCTTTTGTTTTGGTTTATGGCACTGAAGCTGTTTTTCCCTTTGAATTAGAAGTTCCTTCTTTGGCTCTACTACTTCAAGATACCGAAGTAGGAGATGAATATCGAGCTGGCAGACTTAGTCAGATGGAACTCCTAGATGAAAAGTGCATCAATGCTTTGGAGCATCTTCGTGCCTACCAAAACAAGCTTAAAAGATCATATGCTAAGAAAGTTCGTCATCGATCCTTTGAGATCGGCGACCTTGTTTTAAAAGAAAATCAAAAAAATACTAATGCAACTAAAGACCTTAAAGGTAAATTTGAGCCCAACTGGCTTGGACCATATATTATCACTGCTAAATTTGAATCGGGAGCATACAAATTAGCTACCTTAGATGGTAAATATTTAAAAGAACCTATGAATATTATGCATCTTAAGCGATATTATGCATAAAATTTGGTCATTTCATCATTTGTATATATTTTGCATGTTGTCTCATTTTAAAAATATATATATAATTGTTTAAACAAAAACAAACAAAAATAAAATAAAAGTGAAAACAACAATATTATTGACTCTTTCGAAACCAAAAAAAAAAAAAAAGAAGAAAGAGAGAGTCAAAATTATCAAACTCCTCAAAAATATTTGTTGTATATATTTATTCTTAAAGTATTGCAGTTATATTTTCAAATTATTTTGGATAAATTAGCATTTATTTGGAATCCCTCACTTTTGCAAACACAAAAATAAATATCTTGATTTTATCTGGCATGATTACTAATCTCTCTTATATCAAAGTCCACAAAATTCAATTAAATAAAGTTTGAGCATAGAGAATTGATCTTGTTATTTACTTAAACCAAGCATATCCTTTCACAATAAAATGATTATATTTGTAATGTCCATGCTATGCTACATAGTAGAAGTGGTTTCTTGAGCGAAAAGTTTCCCCTGCTATCCTATCATGCACATGGTCTAGAATCTTTGAGAATTGACAAAAGGACAAGCTCACCCCTACCCAGAATAAAAATCCCTTGCTCTACAACTAATCCGAGCAAGTATCCCTAGAATAGGAAGCAAAAGAAAAAGAAAAATCAAGCAAAATCATGAGAAAAAGAAGCATTATTTCAGAATCATTTTGTACTCTCTTAGCACTATTTCAGCATTATCTCAAATATCAAAGCAAAAGATACGAAAAAAGAAAAATAAAAAAAAAAAGAGAAAAGAAAGAAAAAAGCAAAGAAAGAAAAACAAGCAAAAGCAAAAGCAATAAAATCCCTTTCCCTACCCATTGAAAAGAAAAGAAGGGTTGATGAGCTTGAATCCCTGGAATTCTCAATTATTCGAAAACTGTGAGGTAAGCCCCATAATAGGTGGTTTGTGCCCAACCCGCTTGGCCTTGGGTAACTCCTAGCGTGGTGATATGTCTGTCACATTAGCGACCTTCTTTTGTATAGAACCATGTCTGCTTATGGATTAGCTAGCTCTTGATAACCCGACTTACATAGTAGTCTGGTATGGTTATATGCATCTAAATCATGGTTAATGAACACTTATTTGGTTAATTCAAATCACTTGTATCAAATTATCTTGCTCAAAGCTGGTAAATGCACAAAGCAATTGCACACACATTTGTATTTGAGAGATTTTGTGTATCATTATGATAAATCAAGATCGGAAATGAACTCACATACGCACATGGGATTCCTTATAAATCTAACTTTTGTCTTTGAGATACTTTGAAATATTTTTGCAAATTGTTTGGAATAATTTCATTTTCTTATCTGAGAACAATTGTTTAGTATAAAGACAACTACATGCATTATCAAAAAAAAAAAAATCAAAATCATTTTCAAAAACATGCAATAAAGTTACATTTATATATAACTTTTGACTTTCGCAACGATGGTATAGTTCCAAAACCAAAATTGGAATTTTATGCCTAGCGCAAGTCCTCATCTTTATATTTTCTGTTTATTTTCAAAATTAAAAATCAACCATGCAATAAAACTATTATATCAATTTCTTCTTTGGATTTCGCGATGATGGTATAAGTCTATACCTAAATATTCTATGCCTAGCGCAAACCATTGTACTAATTTTATTTCCCATTTATTTAAAATCATAAAAACATATGACTTAAATCATTATGTTACACAATTATGCTTTAAAACAATGCACATTGTTACTATTTCATGTCATTATGTCAAACTTCAATTTTGCAATGATGGTATAATTCCTAGGGAATTATTCAAAAAATTTATCACACTTAGGAATTTATGCCTAGAAAAAATCATTTTAAAATATATTTCATGCATAATATTTTCATGGAAATCTGAAAACAAATCACCATCATCATCATCATTTGCATCATCACAACAAAGTCTTAAGACGGTCTCTTAAGCACTCTTTTACTTTTAGCAATATTTCTATACCAGGATTAGCTTGACGACCTAGCGAGCGGCGACTCCATGAAATGGTCATAAATAGCGACAATGTCCTTTGAAATTATTGTTAAAAGTCCCTTTTATTTTTTATCAAATTATCCCACAAACAACCAATTTGTTTACATCAGATTATTTCATTTAAATTTTAAAAGCATGACATTCAAACCATAATATTTCCAAATGACATAATTACATGAATCATCAAATCAATCACACCAAAACATTAAAGCATCATACAAACACATAAGACAAGTCATATGATCAAAAATATCTCATCTATATATATATCAACAATATATACATCATCTCAAAACTGGATCGGTATGCCACAATCTGTACCTCGGCATACTCAATCCTCTATCAAAAATAATAAACACTATGTATCAATCGTGTAGTGCGATGCAGTAGCGACTAGCCTCGAGAACCCCTCGAGCTCTCGACCTCATCTCCTCCCCCGCCCTGAGGTGGACGAGGTGGCCCCATCGTAGTCCATGTGGTGCTATGAGTCCTAGACTCTGATCGTGATGATGTCCTCGATGACCTCATCATGATAGGCTCTGCAATGGGGGCCGATAGCGGTAACCTCTGCTCCTCTGGCACCATATGGTGGTATAGCGTCTGATAGAATGTGATCTGGGCAATAGCCCATGCTAGGTCCCGAGTGCTCGCCCCTCCGCTCCATGCTCTGAGGCATGCGACCTCATCTCTGAGCTGTGTGGCCTCCTCTCGGTGTCGTGTAGCCTCATCCTACAAGGACTACACCTGAGCCTGGAGACGGACAGTCTTCGCCCGAAGAGTAGCCATCTCGCTACTCTCTCCTACCTCGACACCC
Source organism: Wollemia nobilis (assembly GCA_028583015.1). Classification (NCBI taxonomy): domain Eukaryota; kingdom Viridiplantae; phylum Streptophyta; class Pinopsida; order Araucariales; family Araucariaceae; genus Wollemia; species Wollemia nobilis. The sequence goes on from JAQPPZ010006125.1 coordinate 242,087, forward strand.
TTGCCCTTATCGGGCGATGGTGGCCTCTCTCTCCGTGGAGAAGGGGGTCTCTCCTCCCTCCTCTCCCGCTGTCGTGGCCTCTGTTGAGCCTTGTGGCCTCCTCTGCTCTCTCCCACTGTGACCCTGTGCCACCTCAATGGCTACCTGGCACCGCCTCCCCATCCGATGCACAACTGCATGAATCGGACCCTAAGCCCTCGTCATTCGAGGAGGGCGGATGCCTACGTACCAGGCATCGTAGGCTGTCAGCAACCCCTGCGTCGTCCCCATCCACTGGCTGGATGGGGGCATCATCCACGTCCTCACTCCAGAAGTGTTGCATATCTGGAGCCTCGCTGACTGTAGTGTTATCCTAGACGGTTCAAGAAAACTCGTAGTCCCTAAGAGATGGGATCCCCTGCTGTAGACCGAACTGCCTCAAAACTCGGTCATAGCGATGGAGCTCCACCTCTCTCCTCTCCATCCTCAGCCAATAGGTTCGCCTAACGCGAGCCAGCTCCTGTCCATCCTCGGCCCACCCTGGATGATCTCTCCAAGGCCTCCAGGTGATCTGGTCGGAGATAAGGTCATCAAGTAGTCTCCGGGACATTGGCAGATCTATCCGCTACTGTGACCCTCTCCAGAGCCACCAGTAGAAAACTTGGGGCCTCTCCCCGTTAATCCCTATTAGTGGGAGCCCTACCGACCTTCACATCACGATGTGCTCCTAGCACCAAACCTGTAGTAGCGATGTCATGACCAGACATCGGTCGCCCTTGTATATGACCCCATGCAGGATCCTATACAATCGACATAGTACAAAGCTCCCCCAAGAAAACCTGTACCCATGGTCTCTCATGTCACAGACCACATATGTCAGTAGCCATGGTAGTCTGCATCCACTCTGATGGCATAGTAGTAGACCACCTACCACCCCAACCAAAACCTGTGTCAGTCTAGATGCCCCAGGCATCTGGCGTAGTGACTCGATGTTCACTCCGCCCTTCTCCAGGGCGAAGCTCGGATCTTCGCATAGTCGCATCATCGCGTGGCCCTAATTGGCCGTGGGAGTTATTAGCCATCCTTGTATGGGGATCCTCAAAATCCTCCATACATCCTCCAATGTGGGAGTCATCTCCCCTGTCGGTAATTGGAAACAAGAAGAACCCGGATACCACCTCTCTGCTAGGGTTGTCAATAGCCCCATATCTGTAGAAACTTGTGGCATATCTGCCACATGCTGCAAGCCGACTTGAGCAAACTGATCTCGCTCTGCCTAAGATAGAGCAGCCAAGTCATCCCTTAGCCCATCGTATTTCCATTCTCGGCTCTTTAGTAATCCTCTCTGCAACATAAACAACAAAACAATAAAAATCATTAATAAAACAGTGATTAAAAATGCAAGTAAAACAAGTTCAATTTCATACAAATGATGATATCGTCCACTATTGGACGATATCATCCAAAATTTGAGCAAATTCATCTCCGATTTTGCAAGAGGGAATCGTCCCTTATTGGACGAAATCGTCCCCATATCGTCGATTTCGCCCTTGGACGAAATCGGCGATATCGAGACGATTTCGACGAAATTGAGACGATTTCGTCCCGACGATGTCGATGGCCCAAAAATGGCCGTGATGCTCAAAAATCATTCAAAATTAATCTAAAAAGCATGAAATTCAAAATTAAAGCATTCTAAATTAAGTTTGGACCCTTACCCGTAGCCCGCGTCGGACCTCTATCGATCTGTGCGTTGTCTCGACCATCTTGTCTGCAGAGCTCTAGAAACCAGGAAAATGAACAGTAACAATGAATTAGGGTTTTACCCTATTTTCTTAATTTTATTTAAAAACAAATTAACAACATTTTAATTTTGCTTTTCCATGTTTTTACCTCAAACGTTCGATTTGGGTAAAAACACGGAGGGGGCACCATAGTAAGTTGTCGTACGATTCGACCTAGAATCGTCGCCTAAAAATGGGAATAATTTTTGCTTTCTCGTAGATCGAGAAGAACTCATATTTAACGCATTTTCTTCAAAAAATCGCTAAAGAGGGGGCAAAATGTAGCACCCTAAAATTGGCCTAGTAAACCTTAGCAAATAATTAAAATTACTTTAGTAATAATTTAAAATTCAAATTTTAACCCCGAACCGCCTGTTAAACCGCTTTCCTTATTTTCCACGCCATTTTTAGGATTTGTTGTGACCATTGGATGATATCGTCGTCGATCAGACGATATCACCTCAGATCGGACGAATTCGTCTAGAGCAGAACGTCCAGACGATTTCGTCCCAAAACTGATTTGTTCATAATTAGCTTATGTTCCAACAACTTCTCTAACTCGGGTAGAGACACGTCTGCATTGTTAGAGTCTCCCCCATTGGAGATCTCCAAAATTGGGATGATCTCCAACCTCCCAACCTCCTTCCTAATCCTATTTAAACCTTAGGACCCCCCTTGACATTCCCCGGCTGAATTTTTCTGTACTTCGAGTTTTATTTGCCTTAGAATGTCTTAGACTACTATTTGCCTTTGTCTCTTTTCAAATTTTCTTGCAGGAACTCTGTTATTCTTCAGTCGAAGCAAGCTCAGATCATCGCAGACGATCCTATACAATCTCGGATGATCACGCCCAAATTCGAGACGATTTCGCACTCTACAGATGATTTCGACTGCAGTCAACATTGGGGGCAATTAGTGCCCAGAGTTTGCACTTTTCTCTTTTCGTATGTTGTTTCATTCTGCATTTAGATCAGTTTATTGTTATTTTCTGCTATTCTACATTTTTGAGTTCACCCATATAGCTTAAGTGCATGATAAGATCATAATTTGTCATTAGAATACTATAATTTACTTGAATTTCTATTCGTAATTATCGTTTTAGTATCTATATTGTCATTTTACACCATTTTCCTCTGTTAGTATTGTTGCATTTTCGTATTCTGTGTCTATTTCTCTGATTGCAGGTCTCTAAAGAATTTGTCTGACGAATTCGTCAGATCTCAGATGATCCTGTCTGATTTCAGATGATCCTGTCAGATCAGAGGCGATCTTGACTACTTCAAAAATTAGAACCTCCATCAGACATCCGGATCAGGTATGGCTTTTTTCTAATCTAGTATATTTCTTGTATTCTCTGTTTAATTATATTTCTGTATTCATTTAAACCTGCATTTCATATAGAATAGTTTAGATTCATTTGGCCAAACCTAGGATTTGAATGATTAAATGTAAAATTGAACACATCAAACACATTCCCAACCTAGGCGTGGAGACTGCCACTAAACGTTTCCTGGTGAACCCCACCATCCGTCGAAAAATCACCTTAATACCCCTCCCCCAAGAGGCGGGACCTTCAAAGGGCCTCTCAGTCCGAGGTACCGTCCCATCCTTCTCGCATCCCCCTTCGGGCATGGATCCTTTAGCTTGAAGGTAAGGGTGCGAAAAATTTGGAATGATACAGTTTGTAGATTCAATATGGTGGTTCTATTTTTTCCTTCAAATATTTTAGCTAATATATTCCATGCATTTGTAAAAGTTCATGTTGAACTGATGTAAGGTCGTATGTCATTTGTAATTGCAAAAGTTATTATCATAAGAGATTTTACTTCATCTTCCTCATATTTTTGTATTTCCCTCGCATATTCAGTAGGTTTAATTTTTGCTCCCTTAACTATATCCCAAATCTTTTCTACTATCAATTTATCTTACTTTATTTTTCCATGAAGTATATTTAAGACCTTTGAGTAGTTGAGATTATGAGAGATATAATATGTTCGTCATTTCCATGAGTAGAATACTTTATGACTCCCTAGTGTTTGAAGTACAATTTCAATCCTTGACAAATCTTCAAATTCATATCTTTAATAATTTTTAATTTAGAGATTAAAATATCAAATGTAGTCTTATAAAACACTTGTATGTAGAATTCATTTTATCTCCCAAGTTTATGAATTAAATCATTTATTTCTAAATTTCATAAACTATATTTGATGTAAAATTCCTTATACCTCAAAATATAGAATTTTAGAAACAATATTTGCAAGTTTGTATTTCTAGTTTGATGTAGAATGTCTTATTTCTCCAAGCTTATCAATTTTGCAAATATTTAATTTGTTTTGTTAACTTAAATATGCAAATTTCAAAAATGCAAAAAATAATACTTTATTTAAAAAAAAAACCTTAAATAGCTTCTAAATATGATATTTAGATTTTCTAAGGTTTAACTAAAGCTTATCTCTCCAAAAATACCTCTAAATTTTAACCTTAGATAATAATTCACTTTTTCACCTTATAACTCCTACTAAGCATAAAATTTCAACTTTAAAACTTAGTAAATAATACCTTTATCAATTTGGGTGCTTCCTCCTTGATCTTGTTCGATAAATTGGTGCTTTAACTTCTCTAGTCAACTTCCAACTCAGTCAAGATGCTTTCTCTCTATGTGCTCATGCCTTCCAACTCAATCAAGATGTTCTTCCTCTACGTGCTCATGCTTTCCAACTCAGTCAAGATTCTTTTCTTATATGTTCTTGTGCTTGTGGTATGTGAGACTAATCCATCCCTTGCAATAAATGAGTGCTCAATGGACATTTCGCCTTCCTTAGCAACATTCATAGTCTATGCAGGATGAGTGAGAAGTGTCACCAATATTCTTCACCTTTGTTAATGTGGTTGTGCAATGCTTCCTTTTACTTGTAATAAATGACTTTGCAATGCTCTTGTGGCTCTTGAATTATGTTAATTATTTCATCTTCCTTGTGAAAGTGTCTTATGCAAATATTCAACGTTCCCCACATTCTATGGAGAATTTGTAATGCTTCTCTTGGTACTCAAAATTGTAATATCCATTGGTTGTTACTATACACTTGGTTGTGCATGCGATGAACGTCTCCTTCCTTGGTAAACTCTTGAATTAGATTGTTTGGCATCTTTGATATATTTCTCAATAATGTAACCTTTTATTTTGCTAGGTAAATGCTCAACCTTGTATCTTTGGTCTCCTTGATAGATTTTCAAAAAATGTATCTTCTTTCTTTTGTTGTTTTTATTCTTAGACTTGTAGGTGATTCTTAGTCTTCCAATGGTAGCTGTCAAGTGCCTCTTTTGGTGTCTTCTACCTTGATAAATTTACTTTCTTGGGTGTTCCTTCGATGGCTATAAGTCTATGTTGAAAATTTTGATTAATTATGTTCTCATTGATGTCAAGTGTTAGATGCAAGGCAAATTTCATCTCAGTGCAAGGAAATTGATAAAAAGTGGGTTAGTTATATATATATATATATATATATATATATATATATATATATATATATATATAAAGCCAAATATATTTGGGATAAAGCTCCACATGTTTGGCTAAAAGGTTGAAAGCCCTGGTCTAAAAATCCCAAAGGAAGAAAATGTCTAGGCTCAAAAAGGAAATAATATTATAATATTTTAATATTATAATATTAAAGTTAAAAGGTTAAAGCCTAAGGATGCATTATAAAATAATTATAATATTTATATTATAATTTTTATAACCCAAAGTGGGTTTGGTGCCAATATTCAAAAGTTATTTTTAAACAACTTCCAAGCACCGCCGATGTCCTTAGCATGGTGGTAATCCATATTAATATGGATAATGTTTGATGCCCTATGGTGTGTGTTTGATGCATGAAAAAATTGGTAAATGTAATTTATCCTGCATGCACTTCGTGAGAAGAAAAATATAAAATTTATCTATGGTAAGTTTTGGTGATTTTAATATAAGAAAATTCGATCTTATATCCGACCAGGTGGTTGGCCTATCGATAGACTGAGTAGTGTTAAGATGCAGGGCAGACAACAGGTTTTGTGTTTGAATCTAGGTGGCAAAAGTTTTGTTCATCATTTTTGTTTGCAAGGAAGTTGAATGGAGGTCAAAGTGCATGTATTGCATTTTCATCCTTGTGTGGGTGGTTGGTCTAGTGGCATCCCAAAGGGTGCTAGCGCATTGGTAGGTGGTAGGTGCTATGTTCGAATCTCCTTGTGGTAGTTTTTGGTAAGCATTGATTAAAAATTTTAATTGCCTAAGGTTGAGAGTTACGCGCATGAGGTGTGTTTGATTATTTGAGCATTGTTGACTTAGGGAGGTATAAGGGAAATAATGTTTAATTATTTCTTGCAATTTCTTTTCAAGAAAAATATTATGAAAATGTCTTTTTGCTGAAAAGTGATTTTGTGGAGTAATAAGGACTTTTGATAATTCTTTTATTAATATTTTTAAATTAAGAGGGAGTTAAAAAGTGTATGAAGTACTTTTATTACTTGTATTTTTGCTTCATTTTGAAGGGCTTGGTTTTATTATTTAATGCTCTAGTTTGAGAAACCAAGAGATTCAGTTTGGAATTTAACTATTCACACTTGTTGAGAAAAGTTTTCTAATATATGAAAAGGTGTTGTGCTAATATTTTAAAGTTGCAAAATATATATTTTTGTGAGACAGGTTTTGAAGACATATCTTCATAAGAGCAAATTAAGAGGTATGGGCACATATTTCCTTATTTAAGGTGTTTTGTTGAATGAATGTTTCTGAACATAAGGTGGAGTGAAAAGGATTATTTGATAAGCATTGTTGGAAATATTTGAGTTAGTATTTACACTTCATTGCTAAATGGTTGTGGAAATATTTGGGTTAGAGTTTGATAACAAGTGTGCTTCCATTTTTGAAAGAGTTTGAGACATTTTATTGTGAACTACTTGTGCTATGTTTGAAGATAAGTTTTGTATCTTTGTGAAACCCTTTTGAGCATGTGTTATGAGCTATTATAAGCATATTTTAGAGCACATTTAAGCAAATATTATGAGCAGGTTAAGGTATATTTGTGACCATATTTGAGGCTAAGTTTTGACCAAATTTGAGGCAAACTTTTGAGTATATTTGAGGTAGATTTTTGAGTAGATTTGAGGTAGACTTTTGAGTAGATTTGAGGTAGACTTATGAGCATGTTAGATTCATATTTGTGAGTAGATTTAAGATAGTTTTGTGAGTATATTAGATCATATTTGTGAGCAGAGTTGATCAGAGGTGAACAAAGCAAAGGGGAAAGAGTTCTCCTATAGAGAGAGATCCATAAACCATAGCAGTGGGGACAAAGGTATCTGTTGGAACAAAATTTGCCTTCGGTTAATAGTGTTGCGCCTTAGACTTTGCCAAAATTGAATAGACAGATTTTTCTTGAGCTCATCTGTCTAGTCTCCAGAGAAGTCTGGTTCCTTTGAGATTTTTAGAGAAAAGGGGGTACAAGAGATAAGGGAAATATAGCCTAAGCTAGAACTTTTATCATGGTATATATTAGACAACAATAAACATTGATGATGCAGATTACTACTTTCATATTTTTCTTTATATCCTTTTATAGAAAACACGAATTCTTGACTGCGACTTTTACATGTAAATATCTTGAATGCTCAACTTTATAAACAAGGTTTATACGTGCACAGTCTAGATTTCAGAACAGATACATTATAAAACTTAGAATGAATAAAATTTAAAAACACCAGACACATACACTCGCATACAGAAGTTTTGGAAGCCAAAGGAAGAAATATTTTATTGCTTGTAATCTAGTACATGTACATCAAGTCTGTAAACGTCCAAGAGCCGACCTTTTTTCATGGTCGACTCACTCCTATTTTTACCCTAAAAAGAGTATCTTCTACTATGTACATTTTAATTCCTTCAATCAATTACAAGTAATTATCTACAGTTTCTAAGAGTATACAACAGATTTCCCATAGATTGGATAGATTTCCTTCTGGCTAAAGTTAGACGAGCCTGTTATTCTGCAATCATCCAGCGGACCTGCTAGGTTATAATCAACTGACCATTCTTCAAAAATCAACACTTGGTGTCAGTGCATGTCCTAGTTGTAAAAAATTTACCCTGTTTCCTTGGAGAAAATCGGACATGTTGCGAAATTGCGACACTCTTGTTTCTCCGCCTGCCTTCCGCTTTTTGAGTCGTGACAATGCAATATGTCACGAAATCGTGACATTTCTATGTCTTCAGCTTCATTCTTTTTCTTGCATCGTTAAAATGCAACATGTCACGAAATCGTGACACTTCTGCCTCTTTGTTATCTTTTGTTGCTTTTGATCATGAAAATGCAACATGTCGTGATATCATGACACTTTTTCCTTCTTGCTCTTTCTCTTCTCTCTTGGCCGCAAAAATGCGACATGTCGCAATATCGCGACACTTTTTCCTTCTTGCTCTTTCTCTTCTCTTTCGGTCACGAAAATGCGACATGTCGTGATATCGCGACACTTTTTCCTTCTTGCTCTTTCTCTTCTCTTTCGATCGCGAAAATACGACATGTCGCGATATCGCGACACTTTTGCCCCCTTGCTCCCTTTTGTTGCTCTTGGCCACAAAAATGCAACATGTCACGATATCGCAACATCTTTTCCTTGCGCTTTCTCTTTGCTTTTAGTCACGAAAATACATGTCGCGATATCGTGACACTTTTGCCTCTTTTCTCTTTCTCTTTGCTTTAGACCGTGAAAATGCAACATGTCGTGATATCGCGACACTTTTTCCTCCTTGCTCCCTTTTTTTGCTTTTAGCCGTGAAAATACAACATGTTGCGATATCGCGACACTTTTTCCCTCTTGCTCTTTCTCTTTGCTTTGGACCGCAAAAATGCAACATGTCGCGATATCGCGACACTTTTTCCTTCTTGCTCTTTCTTTTTGCTTTCGCCCACAAAAATACATGTCGTGAAATCGTGAAAATTTTACCTTCTTGCTCTTTCCTTTTGATTTCGCCCGTGAAAATACAACATGTCACGAAATCGTGACACTTTTATCTTCTTGCTCTTTCCTTTTGCTTTCGCCCACGAAAATACAACATGTCGTGAAATCGCGACACTTCTTCTTCCTTAGTGTATTTTGCTTTTTCTTTGGTCTTTAACATATGGGCTACTTCGATCTTCTTTGAAAATATGCAAAAAGGTGCATCAACTATTTTTTGTAGTTAGTCACTTTTTGACTAGCATTCTTGGCGACTTTCGAGGGATTTTTTGCTTGCAAAAATAGAGACTAGGCCTTCATCCATTGGGAAACGGAGTCACCAACATAGTTGCAAAAAATTAAATTTCGAGTGAAAAAACAAAGGTAAAAAGAAAAAGGATGCACTTTGGAATATAGGTGATCTTTATCTTTTTCCACTTCACTGGCAGCAGCACTGATTTTACCCTCCATTTTTTTAGCCTCTAAAGTAAGAGCCTTCTCTATTGTATTTTGCTCTTTAACTACAGCCTCTAATTCCTTTCTCTGCATATTGGCTGGGTCTAAAGCAATGTTTTTCTCTTACAGTAGCTGGTGCTTTAGGATCTCCAGCTGAATGTGAAGTCCACCAATCTAAAGCATTCCTGCTCACTCTTTTTAGATTTTCAATCTTGGCCATGGTGGAATGTGACTCAGTCCCTTGAGAAGTTGTAACTCCAATAGCTGGGATGTCAATGCCAAGGAGAAAAGGAACGGGAGCAACTGTGGACCCAATATTTAGTGGGCTCTGGGGAGACACTGCCGTTTCTGGGAGTACAAGGTAATTTTTGGGCAAGGACGCTATATGTTTGTTGATTTTTAGAAAAGGAAAGAGGATTACCATGGGAATGAGTGGGAGAATGAGAAGAAGAAAGTTGAGAAAGCATACCTATTTTTGGTTGGGATGGATGTTGGTGTCCTTCTCCTTCATGTTCAATGACGATAATTTCTTCACTCTGCATTTTTTTTGCATAAGGATTTTCATTTTCTTCATCTCTTTCGTCTAAGTTTATAACTTGTTTCTCCTACTGCTCTTCTACCGTCAAGATCTTCTTTTTAACCAAAATTTGTTTTTTGTTTTCACTTATTTGGCTCTCTTGAGCTGAATTGGGTAGGCCGCATGGGACTTCCTTCCGTGAAGTTTCATGCCCAACGTTCTGAGCATCTGCATCTATGTTACCTTCCAAATTTCTTTCAAAATATCGGACCCTGCCAGTCCACAAAAATGATTCTTATCAGGCCGTAAAAAGGGGAAATATTTACAAAACTCCAAATTTATAATATACTGTACATATAATGGTGATCTGTAGCTTTTACCAGAAATACAATTTCATGTGAAATGCATTCACTGTGATGGGTAGAACCCATCCATCTTGATCTTTTTTTCTCACCCAAACTTGATTTTAACCAGAGAAGCCATCTAACAGAGAAAACCTTACTGATCCTGCCATAGTATGAAGGATTGGGTCAATCTAGGCTAAAGGATGGTGATCCTTTAAATAGGCTCTGTTAAAATTTTTGAAATCGATGCATAGTCGTATTTCTCCATTTTTCTTGTAGACTGGAACTAAATTTGCCACCCAGGTAGAGTGCTTGATTAGGTATACTATCTTTGCTTGCAGGAGTTTTAACAACTCTTGTTTCATTAAGGCTTCAATTTTAGGAGTCACAGGCCTCTGCCTAAAAATTTTAGCTCCTTCCTCTAGTTTGATAGTGTGCTGAATGACCTCTTTCCTGTACACTTTTAGATCACTATAAGTCCAGGCTATTATGTCTGGATATTCTCTACATAACTATTTTATTTGTCCTAGTTCTACCTATGTACAATTGGTCCCTAATTTGATCATTTTGCCCTATTCTAGTTCTATTTCCTTATATCGACGTTCATCTACCTTGATCCTTCGACCTACAGCTTTGTTGCTATTATCGAAAAGGCTCTCCAGGGTGATTAGTCCCCTGGGGATATGATTGTTTTTCAATTGAATAAGGCTCTCTTCATCCTCTTCTTGTAATGCTCTATCTGTAGAGCAATTTATCTCATGAATCAAAAAAATTCTAGCTTTTGCTCCATTTTTGCACCTTGAGCCGTCAAAGTACAATTTCCATAACTAGTTGGCCGAATCACCTGTTTTAGGGACAACAACATGAAGCTTTTTTGGTTTTTCAATGGAATAGCTTCCCATTTCTGTTTCTACCATAGCGTTGAAATTCTCCATTGAAAACTGATCTTTAGATTGGAGTCCCTCCATGGTTTCTTCCATTAGATCAATATTCTCCAATTCCTCGGACATCATGTTGACGATGGCCGTTTCTTCTAGTATTTCCACATGAAAAGTAGATGGTTTTTCATTGTAGATCTCGACTCTTTTTCCTTTGAAAGGTACCTCAAAATGCGAATAATCTAGGGACAGATAACCACCCAGTTTGGCTGTGAACTCTATGGATAAACACATACCAAAATATGGTTCTAAGTCTATAACTACTTCTTGTATGACGACCACTTCTGGCATTCTATGGAGTTGAATAGGGATATCTTTGATTACCTCGACAATTTTTATTGAAGTACCATCTAATTGCAACACACCAGGATGACTTTGAGTATATTCCATTCCCATTATGTCACATATGGCTTTAGGCATTACTGTAGTTGAGGCCCTCGAATCAATCATGCAATTGTGAACTATCCACCCCTCCATTTGCAAGGATAGATAGAATGGGGGCGGTATGTTTTTTCCAGAGGTTGACACAACATTTGCTTGTATAACATTGGGGGAAGAGGTATCATTTTTTAAATTCAAGGATTCTTGGAGGAGGTCGATCTGACCAAGAATTTGCAGTGCATCATACATGCTTATTTTTGAAGGGGTCCTCTTCATTTCTTCTGCAATTTTGAACGAAAGAGTTATAGTTGGGGATATCTCAGCACTTTTCTCCCTTCCACTAGTCAACGTATCATATCTATCTCTATAGCCCTACGTGGCTTTTGTCCTTTGTCTTTTCGTCAATGAAGGAAATCTGAGTCTTTCCTTTGCTTGCTCTTGAGTCTCGCTCCCTTTTCTAGGAGGAAATTCCTTTCTTGGTGCAGTCGTAGGATTCTAAGGAGGATCAGAAAATTCCTTTCTCATTAGATTGGTTTTTATGTGGAGTCGCCTTGGGGGCAGGAGGAAAACTTAGTGGTTGGAGTTCCTTAGGGTCAACTTGTAACGACTTTTTTCTCAATCTTTTCAGGACTAAGACTCGTTCCACTGATGGCATTGTGAAATTGTGGTGGACCTCTCTAATTATGTTCATATGTCCCTTGATGGTTTCTTTGTCTCTTTCATTAATAACCGCTTGCACATGATGTTGATGAATCATGCATGAATCTTCTCCATGAGGATCGTTGCAAGTGGTACACCAATAATCAAAATTAATGGGTTCTCCATTTTCTCCTGCCTCATTCGCATACACCACATTTTTTCTATCTTGCCCTCTACCACTTGTTGAAGTGCCATATTTCTGTATCTATGGAAATTTTCTTGCTTGGATATTCCATTCAGCTTCCCTCTTTTTCATGGATGCCATTTTATTTGACAATGTTTTCATTGTATCAATTATGGTTGTGAATTGATCATTGGTGGGAGCTAATGCAAGGGGTGTGGCTAGTAATGCAAGGAATGTAGGGGGTGCGGCTATAGCTGGGAGAGCCCGCATTGATGGGGGTACAGACAGTTTAGAAATTGTTGCTTGGGAAAGCTCTGGTAGAATTTGCAATAGACTCTTTGATGGATATCTTTTTGTAGCGATGAGATCGACTTCACCCTTTGCTGCCTCTAGATAGATCCTAGGAAAAGTGGTTACATGGTATTTCCTTATTATCATACTAAGATCTGAATCAAAAGCCCTTAGATAGTAGCATATAGCTTGTTCTTCTGTGGGTTTTAGGCCTTGTGGTACTCTATCACGAGTTCTGGTAAATCTGATGTTGAAATCTTGGATTTCTTCTTGTGGGTGCCTCTCAATGACAGTGAATTGATTCAGCAATGTGAAAGGATCTGCATGTATATTAAATTCATCTACCAGACAGTCAACAAGCACTACCCAAGAAGTAATGGATCCAACGGGGAGCACTCTGTACCAATAGAGCATCTTTCCCTTCAAATATATAATTAGCAGTCTGACCATTACATCTTCTTGAGTGATATTGTAAATAGATGCTAGTGATGATACATCTAAACAATGCTCATCTACTATTTTTCCTGTTTCGTCAAAGGTTGGCAATGCTTTTAGTGTAGCTTGTGGAATTTGGTGTTGTGCTCCTAAGTTTAAAGGGCCAGTTTGATTCCACACAAGATGCGTTGGGGTAGAGGCAGCTACCATGATTGCTAAAGGAGTTGTGACTACTATAGGATTGCTTGTAGATGCCCCTACAATGGGTTTTAAAGAGGTGCTAATGGTGCCAGGCGGATTTGATCATGTGGCTAGCATAGGGTGTGCCTTTAGGATTTCAAGATGTAGTTCAAATAACTCAATGGGTTCTTCTGAGTTTCTAGCTCAGGATCTGGTTATCATATGGCTATATAACCAGAGGATTTTAGACAAGGTCTTTATTTTATGGTCTAAATTGCAATGGAGTCACCAAGTAGTTTTTCTTGAGATTTAAAAAAAAAATATCTTAATTAAAACACCAAAACTTATACAATACTGTGGGATTGCTGGTCTCACCGGGTGTGCCAAAAACTATTGGAACAAAATCTGCCTTCGGTTAATAGTGTTGTGCGTTAGACTTTGCCAACATTGAATAGACAAATTTTGCTTGAGCTTATCTATCTAGTCTCCAAAGAAGGCTGGTTCCTTTGAGTTTTTTAGAGAAAAGGGGGTACAAGAGATAAGGGAAATATAGCCTAAGCTGGAACTTTTCTCATAGTACAGATTAGACAATAGCAAACATTGATGATGCAGATTACTACTTTCAGAGTTTTCTTTATATCCTTTTATAGAAAACATGAATTCTTGAGTGTGACTTTTACATGTAAATATCTTGAATGCTCAACTTTAGAAACAAGGTTTATATGTGCACAGTCTAGATTTCAGAACATATACATTATAAAACTTAGAATGAATAAAATTTAAAAAAACTAGACACATACACTCGCATACAGAAGTTTCGAAATCCAGAGGAAGAAATATTTTATTGCTTGTAATCCAGTACATGTACATCAAGTCTGTAAATGTCCAAGAACCGATCTTTTTTCATGGTCAACTCACTCCTATTTATACCCTAAAAAGAGTATCTTATACTATGTACATTTTAATTCCTTCAATCAATTACAAGTAATTATCTACAGTTTCTAAGAATATACATTGGATTTCCCGCAGATTGGATAGATTTCCTTCTGGCTAAAGTTAGACGAGCCTGTTATTCTGTAATCATCTAGCAGACCTCCCAGGTTATAATCAACTGACCATTCTTCAGAAATCAACACCTAGTGTCAGTGCATGTCCTAGTTGTGAAAAATATACCTTATTTCCTTGGCAAAAATTGGACATGTCATGAAATCGTGACACTCTTGTTTCTCTGCCTGCCTCCCCTTTTTGAGTCGCGACAATGCAACATGTCACAAAATTGCAAAATTTCTATGTCTTCAGCTTGATTCTTTTTCTTGCATCACGAAAATGCAACATGTTGCGAAATCGTGACACTTTTGCCTCTTTGTTCTATTTTGTTGATTTTGGCCACGAAAATGCAACATGTTGTGATATCGCGACATTTTTTCCTTCTTGCTCTTTCTCTTTTCTATTTTGGTCACGAAAATGCGACATGTCGCGATATCGCGACACTTTTTCCTTCTTGCTCTTTCTCTTCTCTTTCGATCATGAAAATGCGACATGTCGCGATATCGTGACACTTTTGCCTCCTTGCTCCCTTTTGTTGCTCTTGGCCACAAAAATGCAACATGTCACAATATCATGACATCTTTTCCTCCTTGCACTTTCTCTTTGATTTTAGTCACGAAAATACAATATGTCACGATATCGTGACACTTTCGCCTCTTTCGTCTTTCTCTTTGCTTTGGACCGCAAAAATACAACATGTTACGATATCGCTACACTTTTTCCTCCTTGCTCCCTTTTGTTGCTTTTGGACGCGAAAATACAACATGTCACGATATCGCGACACTTTTTCCCTCTTGCTCTTTCTATTTGCTTTGACCACGAAAATGCAACATGTCGCGATATCGCAACACTTTTTCCTTATTGCTCTTTCCTTTTGCTTTCGCCCGTGAAAATACATGTCGTGAAATCACGACACTTTTACCTTCTTGCTCTTTCCTTTTGCTTTCACCCATGAAAATGCATGTCGTGAAATCATGACACTTTTACCTTCTTGCTCTTTCCTTTTGCTTTTGCCCGCGAAAATACAACATGTCATGAAATCATGACACTTCTTCTTCCTTAGTGTATTTTGCTTTTTCTTTGTTCTTTAACATATGGGCTACTTCGATCTTCTTTGAAAATATGCAAAAAGGTGCATCAGCTATTTTTTGTAGTTAGTCACTTTTTGACTAATAGTATCCCATGGAGAGATATACACAAACTAAAGTAGTGGGGATAGAGGTCTCCTATGGAGAGAGATCCACAAACCATAGCATAAGGGAATTGGTGTCTCCTTTGGACAGAGGTCCATAAATATTGTAATCGGGATTTAGTTCCCAAAAGATTCATTGATAAAATCTATAAAGAATATTTTCTCCATGAAGTAGCCCACATTAGGTGAACCACATTAAATCATGTATCTCATGTGTATTATGATGTGTGCATTTCTTACTACTTTGATATATTTTTTTTTTTATCATTTGTATTGAAAATCAAAAGGTTTTATCTTATACTTTTCACCCTCCCTCTTAATATAAGCTTATGTTATTCAATTGGTATCAGAGCAGATTCCTTCATGAAAAGCCTAATAGCTTGAAGGAAGATCCAACAAGAATATACATGAACTCAAAAAATGGATAAGAGGCCATGATCGACAAAAAAGAGAAATTTATTGCTACTCTTAGAAACTTGGAAAAGGTTAGAAGGAAGAATTCAAATTTGAAGGATCAAATTAAAGAGGATACAGAAGCAAATATGGAACTTATATAAAACCTCACAGAGCTCAAGGTAAAAGTTGAATAAGGAAGGAAAATTGAATGGGATATGATAGAATAGTTAAAGGCAAAAGAATTAGATTGTGAAAGATTGGAATTAGAAATTGTCTCTCTAAGAAAAGAAGTTGAAAAGACTAAGGGTAAATTACAGTAAGATATAAAGTTAGGGAAACAGAAAGAGGATTCAAGCTCCCAAGTAACAAAGATATAAAAATAATAAAATCCCATGACTTATGCTAATGCATTGAAAGAAAAAAGCATCAATGAGGAAAGCAAATAAGATCCATGGAAAAAATTCAATTACAAGAACAACAAAGGAAAAAACATGCAACCATATTATTCAAGGTACTCCAATAGGTTACAAAGTCTCTTCCATGACCATTTTTTTTCATGTAGAAAATATGGTCATAGAGCTCTACATTGTACTATTTATATGAGAGATAATGTTGATAGAAATTTCAATTCTTTTGCATCTCTCATGAATGAAAATATCATATGTTACAAATGAAATAACTTTGGGCAGAAGGAAAAATTGTCTAAAATAATATTTCTTGAATTAATAAAAAGGAGGATCAGAAGGCTCAAAAGAATACAACCCCAAAAATTAGGAGAGAGAAAAGAGCAAGAAAAAGTGAAGTTAATGTTAGTACAAATAGCTCTTCATGTGCAAGATAAGAGAAAATAATGGTTTCTTGATAGTGGTTTTTCAAGTCATATGACAGGGAACAAGAGTAAGTTTCTTGTATTTAAATAAATCAATGGAGGATCAATAGGATTTGGTGACAATGGTTCAGCAAAAACCTGTGGAAAAGGAACCTTGAGTTTAGATAATGAAAAAATAAAGATATAAAATGTATTGTATGTCAAGGGATTAAGCCAGAATTTACTAAGTGTAAGCCAACTTTGTGATCAGGGGCACATGATAACTTTTCATCCAAATAAATGTGAGATCAGAAAATCTAAAACTGGAAAGCTTATTGTAGATTCCAGTAGAACTACAAACAATCTCTACATGCTAAGTTAGATTAATGGAGAAAAGTGGTTTTTATCACAAGAAGACGAGAGTTGGTTATGGCATATAATAATGGGTCATCTGAACTATACCGATCTAAAAATCATACACCTAACTAGTGCACCAATTAATATCAAGCATTAAAGCAATAAAGAATGAATAACAAAGAATTGACAAGAAAGTAAGGTTTATTTTATTAAATATTTGTCAAATCCTGATTACAAATACATCCCTCTTAGGGATACTCAATTCTTGATACAATTGTTATAGATTTGAAGGCCCCTAAATGGGGATGGTGCAATCCGCAGGCTCTCTAGAATGGACATGAACTGCTCAAGACCAAAGATAACCTTCTTTTCACGTGATTGGAGGAATATGTTGCCAAGAATGCTTTGAAATTCTTATATCCTATAAACCTACATTCAAGAAACAACATAAAAGGGGTTAATAGCAAAGGAGGCCTCTCTTGATGAGGCTCTTGATGGACAATTGCATAAATTATGAAAAATATAACAAGAAAGAATGTAAACTTATAAGTAAATACAAGAAATCTCTAGATTACTGTAAAGCTTGTAAATAAAACAAGGAATCTAGAAATTATACAACCTAATTAGCCATTTAAAACTTGAAATGCATCAAATCCCAAGTAACTAGTCTAAATTGATAAATGCAAGGAAAGAAGAACAAATATACTTCTAATTCCTAGATTTAACCGCATAAATGCATGAAGGAAAACTAATCTATGTCAGGTTTACATAAATACAAGTTTGAAATGGAAATCCTATGGATAAAATAGAGGAAAATGAGAATCAAACCCTCATCATAGGTCTAAGGCATAGCTGGCACTGTTAGTCATGGTTGACAACCATGATTGAGGCAAAAGTATTCTTGCTCTTGTAATAAGGACTTGAATCTCCAATTTCCTTCATGGAATTGATGATCAAGGGTCACCTCTGTGTTTTGGAACTGATTGACGATGTAGATACTTCAAATTGATAGTGTAAGTGGTTCAATTGGGGATGAATGATCCTTAAAGCTCTTGAAACCTCCATAGCTTCGAATGTAATCATGATTTCCAAATTGATAGCATATAGGCACTCCTAAAGGGTTGCAAATGGATCTCCAATCCGGTAGGGCTTCGATGCATCCAAATTGATACTTAATCCTCCCTTTTTCCCAATTTGGAGGGGGGTCTTATAACACTCTTAATTCCTAATATTGGATTGCTTGGGAAGCCAAGATCAAGAACCAGGAGGTTGGAATAGTTGGGAGGAAGGTTTTGGATGCTTCCTCACTTAAAAACACTTGAAATGTATTGCCATGGTTGTTGTAACTAAATTTGTCTTGGCTTAGAAATTCAAAATAGTTTTAGGGCTAGTCGCAGATCTGAGGTGCAACTAGCTCTGTTAGCCATAGGTGTTAGTCGTGGCTAAGGCTGAGTAGGCCAACTCTACCCAAATTGAGTGGTTAAAACCACTACTCTATCTTGGAATAGTCCAAGATCATTCATATGGTCTATTAGGATGCCCATATGAGTAGTTCCCTACACATGATATGTTTTAGGTGTCTATAGATTCCCATTTTGGGATGCGTTGTGAGAAAAAACAACACTGAGAAAAAATAGAGCTCCTAAAACCATGTTGTAGGTCAAATGACAATCATTAATATGATCAAAATTAGATGCCCTGGTCCTACAAAAGGATGGATATCTTAGAATAATTGCTTCCAACTAGGGGAAGGCTTAATTTGCAAAGCTTTTGTGAGCTCCATGATGATCAGGTAGTCGATGCTACAATTGTTCTGATAGGTGGGGAGCTAATTGCTTAACTATCAAATTTGCTTTTTACCCTAGTAGAGGGTAAGCTTATGATAGTTGTTTTCAATGATTCGTAAGACGAATGCAATTTGACAAGATCGAGTGATCTTCTATTGAATTTGATTATGATTATTGATATTATGACTACCCCCTCAAGCAACGATTCGATGAGGGTAGGGAATTTAATGAAGCGATGAGTCGCTTGACCACAATGAATAATTTGGAATATTTAAGACTTTTGCACTTTACTATTATTTGGCAAGGCCTATTTTAGTTGCGATTGCAACCATTAATAGTAATTGTACATATCTATCCCATTGAGCAATCCAGTCGTAATGGACTTTTTAGATAATAAATATGATAGCAATTCCAATTAGGCTTGTGTTGAATCACTATGTTCGATGATCTTCTAAAAATGTCAATGGAATAATTGAGATAAATCTTTGTTCCTGTGGAGTAGTCCGATTTTTGTGGCCGCCTTGAATATTGAAGTTTTAATGCTAGGAATTTGATTCAACTTTGGGATTTTGCTCCTTTTTGTAAGTAAAGGATTTCTTAGGTAGAGTGGAACTTTTCCTTTTGCTAATGATCCATACTCTAGACTATTATGCATCACAAAATGAGCAAGTAACAAAACCTTTCGCTTAAGATGACCTGAACCACTTTGTAGTGTTCATATTTACTTACCCTAATTAGGATTTGTTAATGTCTTTTATTAGTGATGGAATTATGATATGCTAAGTGCTATCAAAACTAGACCTCATCCTCAAAATTAAAGCAAGATTTCCACAAAATTTTGAGAAGACCACTAGGTATGTTTGAATGACTGAAAAACCCTAGTATATTCTTCATAGCAACAGGAGGGGTTATGTTGAAAAATACAATTACTCACAAGGGTGATGGAAGATGATGATGCATAGATGCATGATTGAAATACAAACATGGTGTCATTTGTAATATTGCAAATGCAACCTATGCTAAAGCAAGTGTGATGGATGGAAATTCCTAATGCAATTAAATGGATACATTTGCAAAATGAGATGCATGATGCAAATGTTTTTGAATTTTAAATATTTTGCAATATTTTTAAATTTTATTGCTTTTTGATTTTTATGGATTTTGAAATTTTCTATGTACTTGATCTTTTTGAATTTATGTGTGGAACGTATTAACATGAAGGATATTGAGATGCTCAAGCTCTTGAACACCTTCAAGCGATGTCAACAAATACATTCCAAGTCCAATCTACTCTAAGATGATATATGGACCTAACCAATTGGCCACAAATTTATCTCGCAAGTGCGGTGGCAGGTTTGAGTTTTATTGGTTCTCTTTTAGTACAAGATCACTAACTTTGAAGTCTCTCAAATGGAATTTATTATTATAAGCTCATTTCAGGTATTCTTAATAAATGTAGAGATGCTCAAGAGCATTCATGCGACGTTCATCAAGAAGCATCAGTTGATCAAGGTGAGCTTACTGTGTAGTGTAATCATAGATGAACTCTTTCAATGTGATGTGTAGGGTTGGAAATTCCAACTCTAAGGGCATAATGGCCTCAGTGCCATATACTAGTGAAAATAAGGTTGCCCCAGTGGGCATTCATATGCTAGTCCTGTAAGCCCATAATGCAAGGGGTATCTAGATGTGCCAATATTTGTGGTTTTCTTGTACCAAAATTTTCAATATGGCTACCATTGTCTTATTTGAAGCCTCATCTTACCCATTTACCTATGGATAGTATGGAGTCATAAAACTGTGTTGTATATTATACTTGGTTGTCAAATCTCTCATAGTTTTTTTCTTAAATGATGTTCCATTATCCGATATTAGTTTGGATGGTATCCCAAAATGACTTATGATATTGTAAAGTATGAAATTTATAATACGTTCTCCAATTGTTGTTGTCAAAGGGATTGCTTCCACCCATTTAGTAAAATACTCAATAGCCATTATAATAAATGTATGTCAACTCGATGACGAGGGAGATATCTTATTGATTAGATCCAAACCCCACTAAGCAAATTACCAAACTACCTGAATGGGTTGTAAGGCCTAAGATGGAAAGTGTGTAATATTGGCATGATGTTGACATTTAACACATTTCTTGACATAAACGATACAATACTTCTCCATAGTGGGCCAATAATAATCCATTCAAACGATGCACTTGATGATTACCATGCCATTGAAATATCCACTACATGTACTATCATGAGCCTAAAAAATTGCCCAAGCTGATTCTTGGGGTCAATAAAATGAAGGAAAACTCCATCATATAATGGTACAAGATATCTCCTAGAAAGACATAATTTATCGCTTTCTGTTTTAATGTGAACTTCGCAACACATGACAATCCCCTAGGGATTAAAGCAGGATTAAGGAAGTCATGTAATTGTGACATTCAATCCTAATAAGATTTTGCCTTGACTAATAATATGACTTATTACCTTAGAATTTTTCTATTCATGAATGCAGACTTGGATACAACCTTGTGGTGAATGGTGGTGCCATTCCCCATAGGACCCTACGATATCAAAGACCCCTAGGATGCCTTCTTAAAAATATATCTAGATTTATAGAACCACTTATGGTTTGGTTCTATATAAATCATGTTGAATGATTCTTTGTTATCAAAAATCTCACACTGCATCGCGACATGCGATAGTGTCTTTACATGAATAGTAGTGAAATCGATAGACAGATTCTAAGGGATTAAAGATCCCAAGGATGCCATAGTGTTTGCAAATCTGTTTGATGTATGAGGGATTGCCTCAATGTCATACCACTCTAGCTGGGCTAGATAAGTGTCAACAAGATCCTTATAATATTTTAGGATAGGACACTTGCATTGAAAAAGTCCTTTCACCTGATTGACAATGAGAAGGGAGTCACCAAAGATGTTTAATATTTTAATATTCATGGTGATGGCTATTTGGAGACCCAATAGTAGGGCCTCATATTTAGCATTATTATTGGTACAAGGAAAATCTATCTTAAATGATAAGGGCATTGGATCACCTTGTGGTGTGAAGAAGATAATTCCTACACACCCGCTTGCTCACATTTTGAATCGTCGAAGAACAAAGTCATTTCATATTTATTATCTAGTTCTTTGGTTTTGGGAGATTTTGATAACACAAATATTACATCATCGAGAAGCTCTATGACGAGAGGTATACTATCTTCAAGAGGTGCATCTACCAGCTGATCAACTATGACTTATCCCTTGATGGACTTTTGACTGATGAATTCCAAATTGAATTCTATCAATATCATGATCCACTTTGTCATACGTGTATTATGATATGTCTTGCTCATCATATACTGCAAAGGATTTTGTTTGGATATCACATACATCATATGAATTAGCATGTAATGATGCAACTTCATTGTTGCAAACACCACCACTAAACACAACTTCTCCATGTATGCATACCCTATCTCATAACTCACCAAGGTGCGACTGATGTAATATATTACTTGATCCTTGTCTTGCACATTCTTTTGGGCCAACATGGTTCCCAATACAAAATTAGTAGTCGATATATAGCAAGAAAGGCACATTTGGTCTTGGTGGAGCTAACACTACCGATGTTTCTAGGTATTACTTAATTTCAGTAAAGGCCTTCTGACATTCCTCATCCCAGTTGAATGGGACCCCCTTGTGTAGCAATCAATTCATAGGTTAGAATTTGTCTGATAATTATGTGATAAATTACTTTATGGATGCTACTTTGCCCTATAGGATTCTTAGCTCTTTGTTATTAGTGGGAGGATGTATTTCAAGTATGGCCTTGACATTTGCTAGGTAAAATTCAATCCCTCATTTAGAAACAATGAATCCCAAGAGCTTTCCTAAAGTTACACCAAATATGCACTTCTTGGGATTCAACCTGACATTATGCTCTATCAAGAAATCGAAGACCTTTTGAGAACCTCTGCATGCTCTAAATGTAGCAATGACTTTACCAATAATTCATTGATGTAATATTCTAATATTTTGTGCATGTAGTCGTGAAATGTGTATGTCATGGATCACTGATATGTGGCACCAACATGTTTTAGGCCGAATGACATAACCTTATAATAAAATATTCCCCATGGCATTGTGAATGTGGTTTTGTGCTGGTATTTGGATTTAATCTAAATTTTATTGTCACAAAAAAATGTCTATAATGAAGAGCATCTCATGACCTGTAGTTGCGTCTACAAGAGCATCTATGTTGGGCAACAGGAATGAATCCTTTGGTGTTGCCTTATTGAGATCTCTAAAATCCATACAGATACGGATCCTTCCATCAATTTTTTCTATAGGTACCATGTTTGATACCCACTATAGATAGTCGATGGATATAATGAACACTACATCCAACAACTTTTGCAACTCATATTTAACCATTAAAATGATAATTGGATGCATCTTATTGAGATTCTACTTGACAAGACTTATAGAGGGTTCTAGTGAAATGTTATGAGTAACCATTTTTGGATCTAGTCCCGACATATCCTTGTATGTCCAATAAAAGAGACCAGGTCTCTATTTTAGTATAGGGATGAGGTTGGCATGCTCGTCAGGAGATAATCTCTCTCCAAATTTAACCTTCTTAGGATTAGTGGTATCATCACTAATATCCACATAGAAGGTTTCCTCTACTGACACATGTGATACCTCCTCAAGCTGGTGAAGCGTAGGAATCAAGTGGCTGTCATCAGCTGGGTTTAAAGGTACTACATCAAAATTACCCTCATCATGATAAACATCATGTGCACAGCCTGGTGCAAAATGAAAAGGTTGCAACATTTATTCATTAGGGAAGAAATCTTCAGGCTCTAGTGGTGAATCATCGTGATCCCAATCAATAGCATCTAGATTTAGACACAATGGTTTGGATGGACCAGCTAGATTGTGAAGTGGAGTGGTCATATCAATGGAGATCATGTTGATGGAGTGGATTATATATCCAAGACAATGTGTGTGCAATTCTACCTTATCTATGCTATTTGCATACCCAAGATGTGGCTCTAGGGGTATGGGGATATCTGAATCCAATCTATGAATAGACTATCATATGGGATCACTTGGTTCAAGGAGCTACATATATGTCGATGTATCAGGGAAGAATATATGATAAATCATATCTAAATTTGGTGGTCCCCTCTAATGCATGGTCCATGATAGACTCTCTAATACATCTCATCGATGTCAATCAGTTCATGATGATGACATAAATAGTGAAGGCCAAGATAGGCTCTCTCAATATCATCCTCATCATTGCTATTATATATGATTCCTTCACCCTTGCCTACTAGAATTGGGTGATTAGCAATATGATGTCGAAGGTAGGGTCATTATATTTCATCTTCATAGTCGTTATCATCTATGAAGGATCCTTTATTCTTGCCCACTATCTCCATGGGTAAAAAATGATGTAAATGTAGAGGTCCTAAGTAGGCCAACTTAGTCCTATCCTCATATTGTTCATTTTTTAAGTACTGCTCATCATCATTACTCTTAGAATCACATTTTGGTCCATCACTTTCTACAATGGATTCTATTTGAACTTCCTCATAAGCAACTTTTGATTCAATGTCTATTGCTATGTCCAAATTTTGAATCTTCATACCAATATCATCTGTAGCTTCACAACTTTCAATCTCCAAGTCAGCTCTTGCAACATCTAATAGATTAACCTCTACCATGATGTTATCATGATAAATATTAGGTTGTTCTATATATACGTAGGTCACTAGCATATTATCCCTTTATATGTAGGAAGGATTAGGGTGATAAGGATTCCAATCCATATTATCCCCCAAAATGAGGTTTAGATGGTCAAGATATACTACTAAAAGCTCATCCTATCCTCTGATATGTTACCCCAAATTGAACCTATCAGTTGGTAACTAATATTGTGGTTCATAGGGAGTTCAGTGCCCTTGCTCGAATAAGCCTAGACTATAGCCATACCAATGGTAACATTTGAAATAGCACAAGGCAAACTCAAGGTTAGAAAAATAATAAAAATTCATCAATAATGGTTCATCATCCTCCTCATCTATGGGCATGCAATTTGCAAGTTGGTCAATCCCTCTAGAAATGAAATTTGTTTGGTTGGGTGGCACCTCTAGTGGTACCACTATCCCTACGGTAAAGCGATGAGCTTGAGGTCAGCCCATGTCCTATGCAGTCTTGATAAAAGGTATGAATGTCACATTCTACACTATATACTCTGCTAGCCCAAGATTAACCAAATGTATGGTCACCTGCAATGCAGATGACCCTGCTAAAAAAGTAAGTGAGGTAGGATGAGGTGTCTCCTTGACTTGATTTTGAATGCCTCCTTCATCCATGGGAATAAGAACCTCGACATTTGCTACTTTGGATGCTTTCTTTGGCTCTTTTTTTTCCATAACTTCCTTAAGCTTCTTATCATTCCTAAGCACCATGGATGTTTTAGGCTATGTTAAAGTAGCTATTGCATGCTTTGATAGTTGTGGTGCTGACGTGGAAGGTCCTATACACACTTCTTTTGGTTTGCATTATAGATATTTTATGGTTGATGACCATATATCTAGGTGCATTGAAGGGAGAATAAGATCTTTAGGAAAGTTTGCTAGGTTCACATATTTAGATGGATCCTTGTCAAAAGGAACCACATGAACCTATCCCTCATGTATATACTTAATACATTGATATAAAATTAAGGGAACACAACACATCTCTCTGATCCAAGGCCTCCCTAGGAGGATGTTATATTGCATTGCACCTTCTATTATATGAAACATCATATGGATGGTCTTCAATCCAACCTAAATTAGAAGATCTATAGTACCTGCCGTTGAGCATAGTGCATCATTAAATGCTCTCAAAGTAAAGGTATAAGGTACAACATGTGATTTTGGAAAATTTAGATATGCCAATGCCTTGGTAGTAATAATATTGATTGACAATCCTATGTTAATCATAACTCATTTAAATGTTGTGTGGTTAACACACGTAATTATATGTAGTGGCGGGTTTCCTATAGCAATAGAGACCATTTTAATCTCGTGATCATGAAATTGAATCACTAGTTCACTACACTGCTGCACATGTCCCACAAAATTCATAAATGCTTCAAGGTCCTGGGACTAAACTTTAATAGACCTCAAGATGTCCATGAGCATCTCCCTATGCTTAGGAGAATGTTGTATCAATTAATATATTGATAACTTTGCTGGAATTATTTGTAGGCTTTGAACTAGCCTATTCCTGATGGTCACCATTGATATTGTTGGTGGGTCTGGCATATTGTTTTGCGTTGTCCTTTGTAGAGGTGCAACTTGAACCTTGATTGGATATGGAAGTGGATTTGGTTGCTTATACCTCCCTTTTCTTGTGATAATATTGACCATGTCGATGAATCCTTGAGTTAGCAGTTCCACCCACACTTGATTTACATGACCAGCATTGTTCCTAGTGGCTCATGATTCGGTAAGGGGTTATTGAATATCCCAATGTTTTGGTTTTCTAGAGTCTAAGGGTTATCCAAAATTAGCTCACCTTTATTTATAATGTTTTGTACCATGTGTTTGAAACTATAACATCCTTCAATGTCATATCCTTTCATTCTATGGTACGAGAAATATTGATCATCCCTATACCCTTTTGGTTTGGGTTTGTTAGGATATTGTAACTTGATATTTGGTAAGTTAATGGCCTAAGCCTTGCACAATTGATGGAAGATCGATGTCATCAACTCCAACAATGGTGTGAACTGGTTAGGAGGGTGTTGCTCTTTGTTCTTATCCTTCTTGTTATTTTTGCATTGGTCGTATCGTATAGGAGGTTGGGCCTAATAGTTCTGTTGTTGCCCCTTATCCTATTTTTGAAGGTTTAACACCACTTGATTCACATGGAGAAGCTTGGCCTAGTGATTTTGATTTTGGATGTTCTTTTTATTCCAATATTTCTTGTTCTAGAGCTTCAAGTTATCCTCATGTAACTTGATGTCCTCAATTATATAGCTTGCACCAAGGCCTCCTCAAAATTTTTATACTGTTGCAACTACAACAGTAATGAGATGTGTTTCACACAACTCTTTGTAAACATTCGAGTCAATTCTGTGGTCGGAATGGAAAATGGCAACTTTACCATCAACTTTATCCATATTTTCCCATAATCCATGATCATTTCATCATCATATTGCATTAGACCAGCTAGATCAGATAGGTTTATTTCTTCTTGATACCGAAGGAGAAGCATTCAAGAAACACATTGGCCAACTGTTCAAATATGGTTATTTTGTGCCTCCTAAGTTGGTTGAACCACTCTTAGGTAGGGCCTAAAAGGGTTGTGATGAAGTTTCTCAACAATAGAGCATCATTACTTTCTATCTGAAAGCACATATCCATAAACCTCGTGACATGCTCCTGAGCATCTTCCTCTCCTTGAAATTTATCCAGCTTTGGCATCTCGAAGTGATCAAGATACATTCGAGTGGGCCCTGAAGGGCATAAAGGCTCATTGTGTATTTTTTTTAAGGTTGGATTTTTTTAAGTCATCCCTTGTTTTTTAATTTCTCTTAGCTTTTCTACCAAGGCCTTATAGGCCTTCAAAGATAAAATCTCATCTTCCTTGAGGGGTCCTTTAGGAGCCTTGGAAGGCCTATTCTTCTTCGGTCGAGGTGGAGGACTAGGTTCATCCTCCACATTGACTAAGGAGATCTTTGGATATTTCTTCTCTTGATTGCCTCATGCTACTTCCTTGTACTACATATGCCAATGATGTTCAAGCACTTGGTGTTGCGTCATGTTTTGGGTCATGTAGCGAGTATGAGTTCCAATGTGTTCAAGGTGCAATTCATACTATGAAGTAACTCATCTATGAGGGAACTCCCTATATTCACTATGAGGGATTAAATTAGTGCAATCCAATCGATCCTCTCTATCAGCATGCTCCTTTTCATCAAGGATGTATTTCTTGCGCATGTTTTGCTCATATATACGTTACCTTAGCAACCTATGTCTTTGAGTATCCTTATTTTTTAGGTGCTCATGCTCTACATGGACATATTCCAATTGATCTTGGAAGATCCCCTGCCATTGTTCCAACACCATTTTTTGTGATCAATCTAGTATATCAAATGTATGTGGTCTCAGTTGGATTTGCTCTATTTGGGTAAATTTGTTGGTGTGAACCCCAATAGAATTATCTACCATGCTCTTGTATTTATCTGTATAGACAACATTTGCATTCTATTGTTGTCTGTGATCTATGCCCGTGTGGGTCGATAAGTCACATATACTACGAGAACTCTTAGAGCATTCATTTGGTTCTTTGATAGTCCTACGTGTGCTCTCACTATGAGAACTCATAGAATGAGAGTGTGCAGCCAAGGATTTATAATCTAACTACCCTAGGACTCTATCAATACCATCAAGTAGTCTAGTATACCATAACTCATGTGGTGGCATACCATTGACTCCAACTTTAGACATGTCACTCGTGAAATTATCAAGTTCATTATTGTTTGTAGTTTGTACTAGCCTATGATCTAAAGTAGCCCTCTTTTTACACCCTTGAATAGGTGGATTCTCTATTTATCTATATTGAACTGGCAGGGGCCTTGAACCACACTTAGCTTGAGTATGGATGGGAACTATATTGGTTATAGCTCCTTCCTCCATGATGTACTCTTTAGTGGATCCAGTAGATCCATCAGGTGTATGATCATGATATATGCTCCCATGCTCAAGTACCTCATGTTGGGATCTTCCATGCTTGGATATATCTCACAAGGAGTGTATATTACCTCCTCTAACTGGGATATTCTAAAAAAATTCTTATGCATAGAGTTATCCCCTATAATGCTCTTAAAACATCATCAGGACCTTGTGATTGAGGGTTCGATGCATTGTGTTGTGCATTAGGTGGAGCTTAAGCTTCAATATTTATTTTGCATCGAGATTAGCCTCTCTGGAGAACAACCATGATGTGTATTATCTTGTATGTATATTTTAAAGCAAACAAAGCAAACAAGGATGATTATCTCTTTTAAAATTTCTTTGTGAGCCCTAAAATGGTTTGAGTATACTTCATGTGTGTTGTATCATAAACTAACTCTCAACATATTTTCATATTGTTTGATGATATACTTATTTAGTTTAATTGGATTTCACCTATATACTGGCAGCTCAACAATCGGTAATGAAAGTCACGATCACGTAAACCCCCAATGTGTGGATATGAAATCCACACCCAGGAAGGGATAACAAGTCCTACCGATCCTCACCCAACACCCTATTGCAGCGATACACCCATCCAAAGAGGAATGTGGGCTAATTTGCATGGTTATGATGGTTCTTAGAGTTGGTATTGGCCAAAAGAACAAGGTTCATGGGAGTTGATCCAATGGATGGAAATAATTGTCACCATCACTGAACTCTACTAGTGGATGGATGTGAATTCCATCTCTCTATAATTTAAGTATTGCGTGGTGTGTGTGTTCATTTTAAGCTTGTATGTAAATGAAAAATGCATCACCAAGCAAACATGATCTTTCCTACATGCCTATAATAAAATCATTTTAGATTAATAAAGATGCATGTATTAGCTATATAAAATTCAGAGAATGCATTTTACATGAGCTAATTGGCCACTGATTGGGCTCCAAGCAAGAAAACCCTACAAACATAATCCAGACCATTGGAGACTAGGGCAAATTGCAATCAAAAGTCCGATGTTCCTAGCAACAACTAGAAGAAAACCTAAGAGAATCTAAAATTTTGCTTTTAATATTTCTCTATGTTTTCTACTTAGACCAACTTCATCTACTACATTCAGTAAAATAAAACATAGACAAACATAGGAAAACATAGAGAATTATCTCCTACCTAAGATCCAATTCTGATGTAGATCCAACTGCCTACTATTTTTTTGTTCTTTATTAGCCACGACTGTCAAGCACAATTGATATTGTTCTCCAAAAATGCTAGGTGCGGCTAAGACTTGCAATAAAAAACATAGAAAAATCAATCATCTACAACATAATTTGTGGGGTACCCACCATGATCACCATATGTACAAATATAAAAAGCATACACCTAACTGCTGCACCAGTTAATATCAAGCATTAAAGCAATAAATAATGAGTAACAAATAATTTAAAAGGAAGTAAGGCTTCTTTTATTAAATATTTATCAAATCCTGATTACAAATACATCCCTCTTAGGGATACTCAATTCTTGATATAATTGTTACATATTTTAAGGCCCCTAAATGAGGAAGGTGCAATTTGTAGGCTCTCTAGAATGGACACGAATTGCTCAAGACCAAATATAGCCTTCTTCTCATGTGATTGGAGGAATATGTTGCCAAGAATTCTTTAAAATGCTTAGATCCTATAGACATACATTCAAGAAAAAACATAAAATGGGTTAATAGCAAAGGAGGCCTCTCTTGATGAGGCTCTTGATGGACAATTGCATAAATGATGAAAAATATAACAATAAAGCATGTAAACTTATAAATAAATGCAAGAAATATCTATATTACTATAAATTTTGTAAAGAAAACAAATAATCTAGCAATTATACAACCTAATTAGCCATTTAAAACTTTAAATGCATCAAATCCTAAGTAACTAATCTAAATTAATAAATGCAAGGAAATAAGAACAAATCTACTTCTAATTCCTAGATTTAAATGCATAAATGCATGAAGGAAAGCTAATCTATATTAGGTCTACCTAAATACATGTTTGAAATAGAAATATTACGGCTAAAATAGAGGAAAATGAGAATCAAACCCTCATTGTGGTCTGAGGTGTAGCTGGCACTGTTAGTCCTGACTGAGGCAAAAGTGTTCTTGCTCTTGTAATCAGGGCTTAAATCTCTAATTTCCTCTATGAAATTGATGATCAAGGGTCACCTATGTTTTCTATAACTGATTGACAATGTATATCCTTCTAATTGGTAGTGTAAGTGGTTCAATTAGGGATGAATGATCCTTTAAGCTCTTGAAACCTCCATAGCTTTAAATCCAGTTATGATTTCAAAATTGGTAACTCCTTAAGGGTTGCAAATGGCTCTCCAATATAGTAAGGCTTTGTTGCATGCAAATTGACACTTAATTCCCCATTTTTCCCAATTTTGATGGGGTCTTATAGCACTCACAATTCTTAATTGGCTTAGTTGAGAATCCAAGATCAAGAACCAGAAGATTGGAATAGTTGGGAGGAATGTTATGGATGCTTCCTCACTTAAAACCACTTGAAATCCATTGTCATGGTCATTGTAAGTAAATTTGACTTGGCTCAAGAATTCAAAATAGTTTCAGTTCTGACCACGACTCTGAGGCACAACTAGCTTTGTTAGCTATGGGTGTCAACCACAACTAAGGTTGAGTAGGCCAAATCTACCCAAATTGAGTGGTTAAAACCATTGCTCTATCTTGTAATGGTCCAAGATCATTCATATGGTCTGTTAGGATGCCCATATGAGTAGTCCCCTACACATGACGTATTTTAGGTGTCTACATAAACTTTGAAAATATAGTGAAAATAAGCAACAAGCAGGCAATTAGAGATTTACTCAAGATAAAAATGCCATAAAACATAATTTGTGCACAATATCAACATGGAAAGCAAACAAGAACAAGTTTCAAGTCAAAATAATTTGCGTCATTTGAACCATTGAAACTAGTTCACATTGACCTATGTGGTCCTACAAGGACAAAGAGTCTACTAGGTGAAAGTTACTTCATGTTATTTATAGATGACTTCTCCAAAATGACTTGGGTAGCTTTATTAAGAGAAAAATAAGAAGACTTTGAGAAGTTCAAGGTATTCAAAGAATTAGTAGAAAATGAAATAGGTTGAAGAATTAAGTGTTTAAGATCAGATAAATGAGGAGAATTTACTTTAGGTGAATTCATATATTTTTTTTAACAAAATAGGATCAAAAGAGAATATTCAACAACAAGAACTCCTCAACAAAATGGAGTAGTTAAAAGGAAAAATAGGAGTGTTGAAAATATGGCTAGAGCAATGTTGAATGAGTATAATATTTCATATGGTTTTTGGAGATATGCATTTCATGCAACTGTATATATCATCAATAGATCTCAAGTAAGAGTAAATCATCACAAAACCCCATATGAGCTCTAGAAAGGGATACCAGCTACTGTAAAATATTTCAAATTTTTTTGAAGCAAATGCTACATAATACGAGAAGAGAAAATTTTGGGTAAGTTTGATTCAAGATGTGATGAGGGTATTTTCCTTGGCTATTCCACTAAAATAAAAGCCTATAGGTGCTATAATAAGAGGACACATACAATTGTGGAAAGTATAAATGTGACAATTGATGAATAAACATGGTCAAAAGAACCAGCTCAAGAAATTTTATATCAATAAGAAGAAAGCTGCCAAGAAGTATTAGGTGAATAATCAGAATAAGAAGAAACACAAAGAAAACTACCTAAGACTCCATCCAGGTATGTGCAAAAAAATCTTGTAAGAGATCTACTTATTGGAAACCCAGATGAAATACAGACAAGGAGAAATATAATAGGAACAAGTGACCATGCAATTTTTTTCGTGTTATCTAAAATTGAGCCCAAGGATTTCAACGAGGCAAGAGAAAATAAATTTTGGGTCAAGAAAATGAATGAAGAATTGAATCAAATAGAAAAAAGTGAGACTTGGGAAATTGTTCCATGACCAAAAGATAAGAATGTATTTGGCACTAAATGTGTTTTTAGAAACAAGTTAAATGAAGATGGCCAGGTAGTAAAAAATAAATCAAGATTGGTATGCAAAGGTTATACACAGGTTGAAGGGATTGATTTTTATGAAACATCTGATCATGTTGCATGACTTGAGGCCATAAGGATATTTTTATCTTTCTCAAGTTTAATTTTTTTTTAAGTATATCAAATGGATGTTAAATCAGCTTTTCTCAATGGTGTCTTGGAAGAAGAGGTCTACATTGAGCAACCTAAGGGGTTTAGCCTAATTGATAGACCATATTATGTATGCATATTAAAGAAGGTTATTTATGGACTAAATCAAGATCCTAGAGCTTGGTATTCAAGGTTGGATAAGTATCTTCAGGAACAATATTTTAGGAAAAGGAATAGTTCACAATAATTTATACATCAAAAATGAAGAAAATAACTTACTAATTGTGGTTGTTTATATGGATGATATCATTTTAAGAGGCAATAATGATAATATGTGTCAAAAATTTGCAAAGAGTATGTAGAATGAATTTGAAATGTCAATGCTTGGTGAGTTGTCCATATTTATTGGACTATAGATTTCACAATCATAGAAGGGTGTATTTCTCTCACAAACTGGTAGGCAAGTTTTTGGGAGGTAGGCCAGAAATGGAGACTATAAGGGCTTGGGCAATGGGTAAATGGTGATTGGTAGGTAGCTTGGAGTTGGTAGCTCTAACTCGAGGGTTCTTCATTATCCATTTTAACAATATGGAGGATGCTAACCATATTTTAATAGGAGGTCCTTGGTTTCTAGGCAAAATGAGCCTTTTTCTCAGATGATGGGGTGAAGATTTTGACCCTAAAAAGCAAAATATTAACATTACCCCTATTTGGGTTCATCTCCCGAGTCTACCTGCCTAGTTATTCAATGAATATTGGCTGCAAGGCATAGCTAGAACTATAGGGGACCTAATATCCATTGACCATGTGACCTTGGCTAGGACAAGGATGACTCATGCACAAATCTACGTAAATGCTAATTTGAATAATGAATTGCCAAGGTTTGTGGAGCTAGAGTATGGATAATACTATAGAAAATAGTCAATAGAATACAAGAACAAATTGGCATTCTATGCAGAATGTAAAAATCAAGGACATCTATGCAATCGGTGCCCTAACCTGGCAATGAATAGAGAAAAGCAGAAGTAGGGAATGCTAGACAGAGGAAATTTGAGGAGTTTCCTTGGTAGAGGCGATTTCAATCAGGCAAACTATGTCTACAAAAAAAAGAAAAGAGAGGGTGCACGGTACCAACAAGACAAAGAAAAATAACAGGTTGTTGGCAACCAAAATACTCAGGTAAGTTCCAATCCTCTAGTTTCAAATAAATTTTCAATTCTATCCAATATGGGAGTAGGAGGATTATCAAAAGACATGGAATCCCAACACCTTCAGGCTAACCTTTCTGACTCTCTCGAATCCCCATCCAAGTCAAGGTCCTCAAACCCTAATGCTAAAATTATCGTAAGCCCTGTGGGCATCACAAATCCAAACCCTAATGCACGATATCTAGAATCCACATCCAAGTTAGGATCCTTAAACCCCAATGCTAGAAATACTTCAATCCCATTGGGCATCCCAAAGAAAACCCTAATGTTAAAGAACTTAGGAAGAAAGTTGAGGCATTGGAAAATAAAAAATCTCATCTCCCTAACATCATCACTAGGAGCCAAATGAATCCTACTGAGGGGCCGTCTTGCAGACCAGGGGAATACAAGAAAAAAGGAGAATATTTGGATGTAGGGGTGGAGATATGTGAAACTCTTTAGAATGAGGAATATGACAGTCTAGTTCTACAACAAATTACCTCCCCTTAGTTTAGTCCTAAATAAACCAGGAGCACTGTGAAGTCTCCTATAGATTTTGGTAGTGAAAAAATAAGAGGGATAATATCAAATGCTAAGCATCAAAAAATTAAAACTGATAATGACATTGCCAATGGAAAATAGAGAACCTTGTTTCAACAAGTTATTCTGGGTTCTGAAGACACAAATTAGGAAAACCCCCTAAAGGGAGGGGGAGAGGAAGAAATCCCAAACAATCTAAATGAAATTCCTCTCATGGAACGTGAGAGGCCTCAATGGCCTGCCCAAACATAGGGAAGTCATTGCAATAAGAAATCAAGTGAATCCAACTATTATCATGTTGAAAGAAACAAAAAAAAATGATATTCAGTTAAAAAAATAGCAAAAAAAATTTGGAATCAAGGGGAGATGGTTTGCAAATCATCCATAGGAGCATCTGGAGGCCTTATGACTTTGTGGGATCCCCGGATAGTAGAAGGCACCATTATTCAAAAAGATGACAGGGTTCTTAGTGTTTTATTTAAGGAAATAAATAACAACAATTCATGGATCCTTTCAAATATTTATACCCTAACTTCAATTCAAGGGAGAGCTCTACTATGGGAGTACTTAGGCAAACTGAGTGAAATCTTCCATAATGTCCCCTAGATTCTAGCTAGGTATTTTAACACTCCTCTTTACCCTTCAGATAAAATGGGTGGAAATGGACCACCTATTAGAAACATGGATGAGTTCAATGACTTTATGAACTCCAACATGTTGATGGATGTAAAACTTAGAGGAGCGAATTATGCCTAGAGCAATCGCCGGATAGGGTGTCATATCATTCAAGAAAGACTTGATAGGTTTTTTCTATCAAAGGAGGCTACAAATTTGTTTGGTGATTCTACCCTGCAATCCCTTCCTAAAATTGCCTCTGATCATAATCCCATTTTGTTGGAGATCCCTAACTCTCTGTCCTTCAAGAAACCTTTTAGATTTCAATCTATGTGGATCAAACATTCCAGTTTCAGAGATAACTTAAGTCAGTGGTGGCAGCAGCCTGTCAAGGGTAGTGCAACTTTTAAACTTGTTGGCAAATTAAAGTTTGTTAAGGAAAAACTTTGAACTTGGAACAAAGAGGTCTTTGGGAACCTCTTTGAAAATAAAAAATAGGTTGTTGAAATTTTGAAGATAATTGATCAGAGGATCCAACATGATGATGCTAATGAAACTACTAGGTAGGAGGAACGAACAAAACCAGCAGAGTTTCATAACATTTTAGCCTGTGAGGAAATATCTTGGAGGCAAAAATCAAGGGCTCTTTGGTTGAAATATGGAGATTCAAATTCCAAGTTTTTTCACGTCACCACGCTTAGAAACAAAATCAATAACAAGATAATTTTTTTAAAAAAAGCAAATGGTTCTATTACTCAAGACTTAACAGAAATCAGAAAGGAGGCAGTAACTTATTTCAATTCTATCCTTGGTCAGGAATCATAGTGCAATGAGGAGGCCAAAGATATTCTCTTGAAATCCATTCCTAGCATAATAAATGAGGATATAAACCTTAAGCTTCTAGCTCCATTTTTTGATGAGGAAATTAAGGAAGACTTGTTTAGCATGGATCCATATAAAGCCCCGAGACCCGACGGCTTTCCCCCTCGTTTCTATCAATATTTTTGAGACATCGTAAGTGAGGATGTAATTTCTGCTATCATAGAATTCCAAGCAAGCAATCATATCTCAAAAGGTATCAACTCTACTTTTATTTCTCTAATTCCTAAGAAGAAAACCCTTGAATCTATGGCTGATTTCAGGTCAATCCGTTTGTGCAATGTTTATTACAAGATCCTAACTATAGCCATTGCAAATAGAATGAGAGATATTATTCCCCGCATCATAGATCCATGCTAGGGAAGATCTATCCAAGGTAGGTCAATCTTGGATGGATTTATCATAGTTCATGAAGCTCTACACTCTGCTCATAAGACTAATAGGTATGTTTTTGCCCTCAAGCTTGATATGAACAAAGAATTTGACAAGCTAAATTGGGACTTTATGATTGTTGTCCTCCTTAAGTTTGGTTTTCACCACCAATGGGTTAATTGTATCAAAGAATATATTTCTAAAGCATGGTTCTTGATTCTAGTTAATGGAACAACTGCTGGTTACTTTCAAAGTCATAGAGGAATTTGGCATGGGGACCCTATCAGCCCCATGTTATTCATAATTATGGCAGAAACTTTAGGCAGAACCATAAAAAATGCTTGCAGTTCAAGGCTAATATCGGGAATCAAGGCAACATCTCTCACTAGGGTTGTTTCTCACCAAAAATTCATCGATGATACCCTTATATTGACTAAGGCATCAATGGTTGAGGCCAAAATAATTAAATACATCCTGCAACTCTACAAGGATGCTACTAGTTAGAAAGTTAATTTTAGTAAAAGCAAGTTATATTTCTTGAACACCCCCATTCAGAGGCAAGGAAGGATTGAAGAAATTTTAGGGTGTGATATAGCAAACCTCCCTACTTCATATCTTGGTCTCCCTCTTTTCATTGGTTCTCTAAGAGAGTCAATGTGGCATAGGGTTATTGAAATAATTCAAAAAAAACTTATTGGATGGAAAGTTCGTCTTCTATCTTAAGCAAGAAAGCTGACCCTCACTAAGGCCTCTCTTCAGAGCATTCCAGTATATTTCCTCTTCGCTTTAAAAGCCCATGTGAAGGTTTTACAAAAAAATTAGAAACTCCAAAAATAATTTTTATGGACTGGATCAGAGGAGAAAAAAAGGATACACCTTGTAGGATGGACCAAAGTGTGCAGACCCAGGGAAAATGGGGGCTTAGGTCTGAGGATAATTGCTCATATAAATTTAGCTTTACTAGCTAAGAAGGTGTGGCATCTCATTTCTGGTAAAGAAAATGAATGGACAACTATCATCAAATGAAAGTATCTTCAAAATATGGAATTTCTAAGAGACTCAGTTCCAATCAGAGGTTCTGCTTTTTGGAAAGCAATTCTTAATTGTAAGGAAATCATCAAAAAAGGTTTAATATGGGTTTTATGCAATTGTGAGAGGATAAATTGCTGGAATGACAGGTAGGCTAAAGACGAACCACTGACGCAATATCCTAACTTAGCCTGAATTAGAGACATCACAGAAGAACTCATTGGCAGAAAAGTCTCCGATTATATGGTTGAGGACAGAGGTAGAATGAAGTGGAAACAAATAAGAATTCAGGGATTTCAAGCAGAATCAAATGATCTTTGTAACATTCTTGGGCAACAATTTATCCCCATGAGACCCAAGGAAGATCAAGTGATCTGGGCTCCTACAGAAAATGGGCAGTTCACTATAAAATCAAATTACAAGCTTCTACTTGATGACAAGGATTTTATCCTCCAAAAGGACTTAGTTTGGATAAAAAATTTAATTCCAAAAATTGTAGTCTTTTCATGGTTGGTTATCCAAGGAAGAATTCTAACGATTGATAATATGATGCATAAAGGTATTCGTATCACTAACCGTTGTTATCTGTGCAGGGATAATTGGGAGACCATTTATCACATTTTCCTTGAGTCCCCTTTTTCCTTGACTGTCCTAAGTGCGGTTTTTCAAGCCTTCAATATTTCATGGGTTAAACCAGCCATAGTACTTGATTTGTTCGTCCAATGGCCTTGCCCATTTTCAAGCCAAAGACTTAGATACATGTGGAAAATTTGTCTCAATCACTATCTTTGGTAGGTATGGTTAGAAAGGAACCATAGAGTCTTTAATGAGTCTATCCATGATCATAAAACTATCATTGCCAGGATCCTATCCTTTGCCAATGAGAATGTAAACCTTATCCCTTTTGATAGCTATAAACTTCATCTACAGGAGACCACGATTGCTCAATATTTAATATTAACCTTGTTAGATGAGTCTGTGCCTAGGGTAGTCAACCCCAGAGCCAATGTTGAGTTGTCTCCACATCCTACGTGTTGGTTTAAGCTTAATTTTGATGGAGCAATTAAGGACAATTATGGCAAAGCAGGAACTGGTGGCATTGTGCGAGATCATAATGGGAATATGATGCTTGCATTTTTTGAATATTTGGGAACAAGGACAAACAACGAAGCTAAAGCTAGAGCTATGTGGAGAGGCCTTCAAATGACTCAAGACTTAGAAGGAAATTTGATCGTAGAAGGAGACTCTATGCATGTTATAAATCTCCTCAATAATTGGAAAACACCTCCTTGGAGGATTAAAACAATTGTTGAAGAGGCTAGGATCCTTTTCCAAGGAAGACAAGATAGAAAAGGCCAACATGTCTTTTGGGAAGCTAACAAAATTGTTGATAAGCTGGCCAATTTGGGTGTCGATGGTGACAAACTTTTCAAATGGGAACACAATGTCCTGAGTGAAGTAGAGGAGATTATTCAACAAGAATTCCAAGAATGATAGTCAAATTTACCAACAGGGAAGGCACTATAAGTTCGAAGGCTAGGAGTATTCCAGTATCTTTTTTGAATTGGACTCACAATAAAAATTATCTGAGTTGTTAGTCTTCATGGATGCTACTTGTATATACCACAAAGACTAGGGGGGACAGTCACATGTCAGATAACATGGCTCGTAGTCGTATTAGTAAGTTGAGGTTGGTTGATAATCACAAGGAAGGAAAGAAACAACAATATAAGACTTCGAACCAAAGCCACGTGGACCACCAAATAGCCACCGCCATAAATCTAGCCAGCAGGTTCACTTCTCCAAGGCTGATTGGCCAAGATAATATGTGGTACCAAAGCATGTCATATATAGAAGAAAGAAATTACCAAAGAATTATTAAGAGTAACTGTCAATACAGATCTTGTGGGAGTTTTTTTCAGTACTCTGCTATGTGTGTCTGTAGTTTTTTGTTTCTCCATTATCTCAAGGAAGGGATCCGTGTCTATTTCTTTTTTGTAATTATGATGCATGTGTGTTTTCTCGGGGTATACCCAAAATGTTGTATGGGAAGTTTCTTTTTGATAACATGCTATGTGCCTTACCGGATGTAATGGCTTTGGCGGTATGTAGATTTTACATATATAGGATCCTTAGTAAGGATATGTTCATCAACAACCCTAGGCTGATTTTTGTAAAAGGTTTTGGGTTAACCTATAAAACTCGGTATTAATGCTATAGTATCTTATCTACAAAAAAAAAAAGTGTATAAAAGAGATCTTTGAAGAAATTCAAGTTATAAGACTACAAACTGTTGGAAATTTTAGGTAATGTGAGGCATTTTATGTTGTCATTGATGTCACATGGATCACATTGAGTTTTGGTGGCCAAAATATTTCATAAATAAGCATTTATGATATTTGAAAGCATGGCTATTTATAGGGTTTTTGTGAAAACCAAGGCAGACAAAATAAAAGGTTTTATTTAAAACCATGGATGGCAGATTTGAAATGGGTTTTTCTTAAAACCCAAGTTGGATTTTATTTTCATCGAAAAAGATGCCCCGATGAAGGAGATAATTAATTTTAAATATTTAAGTTTAAATTTTAATCATTTAAAATTAAAATTAAAATTAATATTTTAATATTGCCGACGTCAAAAAGGAGGAGGCAAATAATATTAAGTCATAGCCGATGTCAAAATAAAAATGTGGGCATATATAAATATGCCACTAAACTTTTTATTTTCCCTAAGTCCTCAATGAAGATAATCCGTTCGAAGCGCTGAGGGAGTAGAAGTGTCGTGTTCGTTTGAAAACCAGCAAAGAGAAGAGGGAACAAAGGTAAATGAGGTTCCTTACCTATTACCATAGGCGCTTGTGGCCTAGCGGAAATAGGAAGGTGTGTAAGGTGTTTAAGTGTCAACAGATCTAAATTTCAAATCCCGCCAGCGCTAATTTTTGCAAGGTAAAAATGAAGAACCTTTTGTGCATGTGGTTTTTGAGGGCAAGTTCAGAGGAAGCAAGAAGGAGGTCTTGCAATCTTGGTTTCTATGTGAGCGGTTGGCTCACGTGGTTGTTGGTGCCATGGTTTTATTGGTGCAGGGGTAGCGACAAGGGATCGAATCCCATTGAGGTTAAAGGCAAGTTATTAATTTTTCCAAATATTTTATTTTTCTAAGGTTGCCCTAGGAGAGATAAGGTTTGTGGTGCATGTTGTGAAAAAGAAATATTTATCATGATTTTATTTTTAGAAGCATATCATATTATATATCATTGGAAAGCTTATTTCGAGGGCTATTTGATTATTTTGTAAATAAGTAGAAATAAGGTGTACATAAAGAGATTTCTATTTTTTTTAAAAGGGTTCAAGTGAAGGTTGTTTTGTTATTTTCAAAGTGTGTTGAGTGTGGCAGATTTTCTAAAGGGGTTTCTTCATCTTCATAAAAGGTATGGGTACATTCTCCTATTGACTATTTATGGTGGTTGATTTTTGAAATATCAATGGAGGGAAAATGATTGTTTGTGGTTTCCTTTTCGAAAGTGGTTGATTGAATGCTTCAAGGTTTTCTGAATTGAGAGTTGTGCTTAAACCTTGTTTTACAAGCATAATTGTTGAAGCCCATTGGTTGTGAAAGAACATGAATTATAAAATAACATGAGTATCATTGTTATGTGAGATTTGTAATTGAGCATTTTTGGAAATATTTGAGTTGGTTGATACATACTTGGACTAGGGTTGTGTGAGGAAGAATTATCCCTTGTGGTGATTAGTTGAGATTGATTTTAAGGACATATTGAGTCTCTAAAAATTCTCTTTATGGTTCTATAAGACTTGGGTTGAGTTGAGTTGAATAAGCCTAGTCAAGTGATGTGTGAAGTGATTTTTCAAGTCCTATGAAACAAACTATTCCATTATTCTGATTTGAGTTGAGTTGAGATTGAGCCTAGAATATATTGAGTCTCTAACAATTCTATTTATCCTTCTATGAGTTGATTTGAGTTGATATTGAGCCTTGAACGTATTGAGTCTAACAATTCTCTTTATGCTTCTGTGAGTTGATTTTGAATTGAGTTGAGTTGAGATCATTGTGAATCATTGTTGTCATCCATTGAAGGGTACATTGCCATTCATTATTGAGTTCATCTTTGAGCTTTGCCTTGATATATTTGTGGATGAGATTTGAGTGCTACTTGAGCATGATTGATTGAGCCTTTGAGAAAGCTTTGTGGATAGTTTTGGGGAAGATTTATGGGTAGATTTATGGACAGATTTGGGATAGTTTTGGGCAAGTTCTTGGTGAGCTTGTTAGAGCAGATTTGGACAACTTCTTAGTGAACTTGTTGGAGTAGTTTTGGGCAAGTTATTGTTGAGCTTGCTAGAGCAGATTAGGACAAGTTCTGTGTGAGCTTGTTATTTAGTTTTGGACAAGTTTTGTGTGAGCTTGTTATTCAGATTTGGACAAGTTCTGTGTGAGCTTGTTATTCAACTTTGGACAAGTTCTGTGTGAGCTTGTTATTCAAATTTGGAAAAGTTCTATTTGAGCTTGTTATTCGGCTTTGGAAAATTTTTGTGTGAGCTTGTTATTCATATTTGGACAATTTTTGTGTGAAATTGTTATTGCCTAGCTTTGAGCAGATCAAAGAAATCATTGTATTGGATATTTATGTGTGAAATATTATAAGGATATCAGCTTGTGGAGTACCCCACATTGGGGGAACCACGTTAAATCTTGTGTCTCAATTGTGTGTGGTGACTTGTGCTCTTGCTTACTACTGCTATCTAAGTTATTAATGCACACTAC
This sequence comes from Wollemia nobilis, assembly GCA_028583015.1. Classification (NCBI taxonomy): domain Eukaryota; kingdom Viridiplantae; phylum Streptophyta; class Pinopsida; order Araucariales; family Araucariaceae; genus Wollemia; species Wollemia nobilis. The sequence continues at coordinate 284,111 of JAQPPZ010006125.1, forward strand.
TATATTTGGTTATTGCAATTAAGGACATTAATTGATATTGATTTGGAAAGAAAGTAAAAAGTGGTATTATACTGTTCACCCCCCTCTCAATATAAGCTTGTGTTCTTCACAAACTAGTAAGTACTCCCATGGTTAGTTGAGTAAATATGATGAATATTCTGAGGCAAATCATATATTGTATAGATCTAGTATTGGCAACTTACTATATGTCACTGCTACAAGACCAGATATAATATAGGCAATGGGACTGGTGGTAAGATTTCAAGCAACACCAAAGGAAGCACATGTAATGGCAGTAAATAGGATTGTTAGGTATTTAAAAGGGACTATAAATTTTAGACTCTGGTATCCCAGAAGTAACAATTTCACTCTCATAGCATATACAGATGCAGATTGAGCAGATAGTATTGATTATAGAAAAAGCACAAGTGGAGGAGCATTCTTTCTTGGAGATTGTTTAGTCTCTTGGCTAAGCAATAAATATGCATCAGTATCCTTATCCACAATAGAGACAAAGTACATTGTAGCAGTTTCTTGTTGTACACAAGTGTTGTGGATGAAGTAAACTTTAAAGGAATTCAATATAGAGAATTATCATCCTATCTCCATACTATGTGATAATACAAGTTATAAAAATTTCAAATAATCCAGTGATGCACTCTAGGACCAAGCACATTCCAATAAAATACCATTTTATGAGAGAACATGTTATGGATAAGCAAGTAAAATTGAAATATGTTACTACAAAGAAATAGATTGCAGATATTTTCACTAAGCCACTTCCAAAGGAAGCTTTTGAGTATCTTAGAGGAAAATTGGGAGTAGTTTTACTCCCACCCAAAAATTAATCACCTCAAGGAGAGGAGGTGAGGAGGAGGTTGAGCTAAGAGTCTTATATTTAACCCAAAGGAGTCCCTTTGCCATTGATTTCAAAGGGGGAGATATTTGAGTAAGGGGGAGAGAATTCAGTTAGGGGGAGCAGTTTCTTAGGGGGAGCAGATTTGGAATCAAATGGTTTGTAAAAAGGATTTTTTAGAAAAGGATTGCCATCAATGACAAAGGGGGAGATTGTTGGAAATTTTGAGTAATTATGTTGTCATTGATGTAAAGTGTTAGATGCAAGGAAAATTTCATCTTAGTGCAAGTAAATTGATAAAAATAGGGTTAAAATATTTATATTTTAAGCCCAAGAGGTTTGGGACAAAGCTCCACATGTTTGGTTAAAAGGTTGAAGGCCCTGGTCTAAAAATCCCAAAGGAAGAAAATGTCTAGGCTCAAAAAGAAAATAATATTATAATATTAAATTTAAAAGGTTAAAGCCTAAGGATGCATTATAAAATAATTATAATATTTATATTATAATTTTTATAACCCAAAGTGGGTTTGGCACCAATATTCAATTTAAAAAAAAAAAAAACTTCCAAGCACCATTGATGTCCTTAGCATGGTGGTAATCCATATTAATATGGATAATGTTTGATGCCCTATGGTGTGTGTTCGACGTGTGAAAATCGATAAATGCAATTTCTCCTATGTGCGCTTTGTGAGAAGAAAAATATAAAATTTATCTAAGGGAAGGTTTGGCAATTTTAATATAATATTGTTCGATCTTATATTCGACCAGGTGGTTGACCTAGCAGAAGACTGGGCAGTGTTAAGATGTAGGACAGACAACAAATTTTGTGTTCGAATTCGAGTGACGATAATTTTTTTCATCATTTTTGTTGGCAAGGAATTTGATCAAAGGTCAAAGTGCGCATCTTGTCTTTTCATCCTTGTGTGGGTGGTTGGCCTAGCAATGGCCCAAAGGATGCTAGCAAGCTCGTAGGTGGTAAGTGTTGTATTCAAATCTCCCCATGGCAGTTTTTGGTAAGCATCAATTAAAATTTTTAATTGCCTAACGTTGAGAGTTAAGCACATGAGGTGTGTTTTATTATTTGTGTAGACACCAAAATCTAGCCATTCATCCTCCATCTAGGCTTTCCCACCATTTCCACCACCAAAGCATAGCCAATTTGTCCACCATTCCTATTTCCTGCCATTTCCAAATAATATTCACATTTATTTATGTATATTTATTATATATATATATATATATATATATATATATATATATATTTAAATATAATATTTTAAATTATATTTTAATTTATATTTTATAAAAATGTATTTATTTAAGTGAATTAATCCTAGCCATCCAATTCCATTTAATTTTTACCACTCATTTACATAAATCCATGCCACACCCTAGATTTATTATCTACCCTTATATGTTCTTTAATATCAGCCACATGATCAGTGTCTTTGAAACCCTAGCATGCCTTAAGTTCTCAAGTTTCTTGAGTTTTTGAATACCTTGATTCCCTGAGTGCCTTAAGTCTTATACCAAGCCTTTTGTTCCCTAGTATCATTCCTTTTGTCACATTCCACTCCCCTCGCTCACCAGATCCATTGTTGCATCTTGCACCCTTGCTCAATCTGCTTCTGCAGAATTTCCCATCATCCACCAGGCACCTCTGGGCATTTTTTGTCAACACCAGGTACCTTTGGGCACCTCACTACCAACACCAAGTGCCCATGGGTATTTCCTATAGCCACCAGGTGCCCGTGGATATTTTATGCCCCCACTCCTAAATTCCCCCTAGCCTCCGAGCAATGTTGGGGCTTTTTCGCACAAATCACCTGCACTAGATGTCTCACATCATAACATAGTAAGTAAAGCACCATTATTTTTTTATTTTATGCATGTGCTACTATTTTTTTTCACTTTATTTATAGCATTTAGTTAGGTTTTATAATCGCTTATTAAGGTCCTCACACTGTGGAGCCCTCACAAATATTACTAACTATTTTGGTGTGTTCTTGTGTGCAGATCTGGAGCACTACATCAACATTTGTAGTGGCCCAAACTTGGATATCAAAAATACCACTCAACCTTGTTGGGATAAAGATGCGCTTGAAGACATCACAAGCTTTGCTTGTTAGGGTTTCGGAGAACCCTAACCCCTTGTAATATTGTATCAAAAGGATTCAAGGATCCAAGCTTTGTAAACAATGGAGTTTCTAGGCTCCCCCATAAATGAAAATTATTCTATTGTGCAATCTTGTGTTTCCTTGTATTTCATTTATTCAAAGCATTGTTTGTGTGTTGCATTTTACAACTTTCAATTTGAGTGTTGTTGACTTAGGGAGGTATAAGGGAAATATTTTTTAATTATTTCTTGCAATTTCTTTTGGAGAAAAATATTATGAAAATGTCTTTTTGTTGAATAGTGACTTTGTGGAGTAATAAGGACTTTTGATAATTCTTTTATGAATATTTTGAAATTAAGAGGGAGTTAAAAGGTGTATGAAGTAATTTTATTACTTGTATTTTTGCTTCATTTTGAAGGGCTTGTTTTTATAATTTAATGCTCTAGTTTGAGAAACCAAGAGATTCGATTTGGAATATAATTGTGCACACTTGTTGAGAAAAGTTTCCCAATATATGAAAAGGTGTTGTGCTAATATTTTGAAGTTGCAAAATATGTATTTTTATGAGAGGTTTTGAAGGCATATCTTCATAAAAGAAAATTAAGAGGTATGGACACATATTTCTTTATTTATGGTGTTTTATCGAATGAATATTTCTGAACATAAGGTAGAGTGAAAAGGATTGTTTGATAAGAATTGTTGGAAATATTTGAGTTAGGATTTGCACTTCATTTCTGAATGATTATGGAAATATTTGGGTTAGAGTTTGAGAACAAGTGTGCTTCCATTGTTGAAATAGTTGGAGGCATTTGATTGTGAATTACTTGTGCTATGTTTGAAGACAAGTTTTATATATTTGTGAAACCCTTTTGAGCATGTGTTATGAGTTGTTATAAGATTATTTTAGATCATATTTGAGAAAATATTATGAGCAATTTGAGGTAGATTTGTGACCATATTTGAGATAGAATTTTTACCAAATTTTAGGTAGACGTTTGAGTAGATTTGAGGCAGACTTTTGAGCAGATTTGAGGTAGACTTTTGAGTAGATTTGAGGTAGATTTGTGAGCAGGTTAGAGGTAGATTTGTGAGTAGGTTTAAGATAGTGTTGTGAGCAGATTATATTAGATTTGTGAGAAGATCTGATAAGAGGTGAGCATATCAGAGGGGAAAGAGTTCTCCTATGGAGAGAGATCCACAAACCAGAGTAGTGGGGAAAAAGGTCTCTAGTGGAGAGAGATCCATAAACCATAGAAGTGGGGATAGAGGTATCCTGTGGAGAGAGATACACAAACCAGAGCATAAGGGGATTAGTGTCTCCTTTGGACAAAGATCCATAAACATTATAATAGGGATTTTTCTCCCAAAATATTCATTGAGAAAATTTATAAAGAATATTTTCTTCGTGGAGTAGCCCACATTGGGTTAACCATATTAAATCATATCTCTCATGTGTATTATGATTTGTGCATTGCTTACTAATTTTATATTATTATTGTTATCATTTGGATTGAAAATTTAAAGGATTTATCTTATACTATTCACCCTTCCTCTCAGTATAATCTTATGTTCTTCAGTCTAAACTTTGTTAGAGCTTTTTACCCCCTATGTTCTGTTGTTACTCAATAATTCTCAACCTTGAAATATGGTGGTGATTCTAGCAATGGATATTACCACTCTTTTTATGATTTCCTTATATAATATTGGTGTTTTTAAACACCTTAGTTCTACCTTTTATTTGAGGACCCTTCAACCTTAAAATCTGCTTCACTTTAAGGTTTATTTGACCTCATTAAAATATAGAATAGATTTACACTTTTCTTACTATTATAAACAACATAAACCTATCTTCTTATTGCTCCTTTTACATCCTAAATCCAACTATTATAATATGCATATTTCTACAAGAATGATGGTGTGCAATGATGCCTTTTCCTTGGCTTAATGATACTCCAAAATAACATTTTTTGTTGGCTCTTAATAAATCTATAATTTATGCTCTTAAAAACTTCTAATATGCACTTTCAAAGATTTTAAAATAGCACTTTATATGGCATCCATTTAACACACCTTTTGTAGATTCATTCATAGATCCCTTCTTGATAGCTTATTGTCTCAAATTTGTAGCAATGCTCCTTTAATCTTGCTGCTTGTAGGCTCTTTAACTTGCAGTTGTAATTGCTACCCAAAAACTACTTTCTTACCTTTAAATGTGTGCTATAAATCTCTAAATTTTGTATCTATAAACAATTCCCTTTCACTATCCATATCTCTAGTCGATATCCTTATTAGATTGGTGTAAACTTAGCTACAAGAGACCAACAAAATGGACTCCAATCACATAACACAAATGCAATAATGGAAGAAAACTGCCAATTAATATTATTTTCATTCCTAAATTCATACCCCTTATAAAAAATATTACAATCCATCATATAGCAACCGAAAACCAAATAAACCCTAAAGAAACCCTAAAAATATCTTTTTCTAAAAACTACTAAAAATAGATCCTTTTCCTAAAAACTGCTAAAAATAGAAATGAGTTAGATTGCACCCAAATTTGGTGCACACATCCCCCTTACAATAATTAACCTTAATTTAAAATATTAGGTCTCAACTTAAGCTATACCAAAAGATAATAAACTTCTAATAGCCAAAAAAACCCAAAAATTTTGGGAACCTATTCTAAAATCTAATCTTGGGGCACTAGATGTCAGAGTCAGCTCCCTAAAACATGATTTTTGGAGGGTTAGGAGGATTAGATATCGTCCTAATGTAGAACATGCATGCGAAACCACTTGTTAAATTTCAAGGCAAACAGGAGTACGACTCACAAGTTATGGCTCCGACAAGGTGCATATAAACAATTCCCTTTCACTATCCATATTTATAGTCGATATCCTTATTAGATGCTACTAAATACGTTTGTGCTTCATTTTTAAAAGCTACTCCAAATCAATCCCAACACTCCTTTAGAATGCAACTTGCTTTTCTCTTTCAATGTCACCCAAATTCATAACTTGAATCTCCCTAATTGTTGCTTACAAAAACTGATTTGGTGATGTCCAGAAGCCTTACAATATGCTACTCTATTTATCATAAAGCCTTCCCTTAGTTGGATATCCAAATATGCTCCAAAATATTCTCCAAATATTTTCCAAATTGCAACTTTTTGCTTTCTTCAACTTGTTGTCTTGTGACCTTTCAACTTCTCCTTCAAAAATCAACAAATTGTGCCTTTACAAATCAACCTACAAAAATTTTGTGGCTATCTCCAAATATTTCAAAATTGTGACCTCTACAATATTATTGCTTTCTTCTAACCCCTTTACAAATGCTGACTTCAAATATAACCTTGTTCTCTATTTTATTTATCAAGAATTTTGATGTCTTGAGATATCCAAAAATCTTCTCAAAATTTGATTACCAAATATTCTTTCCTTTTGGGTTTTTTTTTTTGTATGGCGATAATTGTCCTAATCTCTTCTTGCCAGGTGCTCCTTCTGCTTACAATATTTTATCATGATATTTGATTCAAATCTCTTCAAATGCTCACTACTTTAGCTTCTACAATGAGGCTTTCTATAGCTTTCTTTTCTTCTTTGAAATCTCTTTGAGACCTCTACACTTGGATCTTATAATCCTGCAACCTTCAACTCTCTTAGTTAAGACTTCAATGAAACTTTACCTTTATTTATTCAATTTCTAAATATGGAAAATTTTGAAGTGAGATCTCTTTCTTGGATCTCTAAACTCTGCTACTTCTATCTGCAATAGGAATTTATGTAGTCTCTCTATCTTCAATCTTCAAGCTTCTAGATATGGAAGTTCTTCAATATGATCTCTTTTTGGGTCTATTTAATCTGAAATCTCACAATGAGAAAATTTTGCGTGGGTCTTATCAATATTCAATAAGGTATTCTTATCATGACCCACCTTGGAGGAATTTTATTAATATGCTTTATAACAGCTGGTTTGTAATACTTGATGTATTTGCATTATATTGATTTATGTAAAAAAATGATGATGCATGCATTGATTGATTGCAAGAACATGTATTCTCTTAAGTGGAAGATGTACCACAAAATATAAAAGGGGAAATGATGACAAATAAAACTCATCAGGTAAAGCTCTTGTCTCAACAATCACTAGTTACCTTCCTGAAGGCGATGTACTTGAGTCTAACTCTGAAAAGTCCAGCCCAATCAAAGGAAAAATGGTGATGGGAGATATTGAGCACATTCATAGAGTGCTTTAATGCCATTTATGTGAAATTTAGTTGGTTTCATAACTAAAATGCGTAAAGAAACTCTACCTTGGAAATGCATATTTACTGGTGATTGACATTTTAATATTTTGAAATATATGTTTTTGAACATTCTCTAGAGTAGAGATTAATTGATTTGAACATAATTATTTAATTTTATTGACCCCATTTTTGAAAAAATATTAGGTGGTTTATCTTTTATGAACCTGTCCAAATATTATTGGACCAAAATATGAAAATACTACCTTATAAATTAAATATTACATCTCTACTACACATGGCAACTTTGGGATGAAAGTACTAAGGGATGAGACTCTCCTATTATATTTAATACTTTTAAATTTGAGCACACATACTCTCAATAGTATTAGTGCTCTTAGGTTGGGGGACATAGGACATGTAATCAGTCTATACCTTATCTTTAGGGAATCCTTTCTTGTATTAAAATATTATATCCTAAAGAAACTTGCATGTGAAGGGAAAAGAAAGAAAAGTAATAAAATAATGTAGAGCATCTTCCTGTGGGAAAAATAAAGTGTTATAAATAGCCATGAGGGTTGAGAAAAAGGGGGTATGCTATGTTTGGTTAAGAGGAGTGGAGCCTAAAATGAGAATAGAGGAAGGTCCTTCAAGCACTTTGGTGTGTGGCTTTGCGAGAGTTCCAGGTGTGAGAGTGTCCACTTTTCTCTTACTACATGAATTATGTATGCTTTCTCTTTGCTGTATTAGGATTGTTGCATTAATGTAGTCTTTAGTTGTAATGTTTCTTTGACTAAAGTTATCGAGACATAGTTTATGGGTGAATAAAGGTTAAAAATAATATAATAATACCTATCTATTAGTTACATATCCGTAGAGATACTAATCCTTGCATAACCTTAATATTATTTCATTCTCTATTTATTCAAACGACCCAATAATGTCTAAGTTATGATAGATAGATATATGTGAGCTACAAGGCCGTCGTCGCCTTTTGAATACAATTCATATTGATATCCATGTTGTAACAACTAGTTTAATGATTTCAATATTTGCTGGATATGTTATGACCATTGGATTATATCTTTCGAAGGCCATTAATGTTTCGAATATCGTCTCAATTAATTATTTTTCGTATATGCTAATGTATTTCTGCTATTCCATCGTATGACTATAGACTGCATGATGTATTAATTTTGGAATGATTAGCATGTTGACCTCCAAACTATGCTCGAGGAATACATAGGTTAAGCTTGCTAGCTCCTAGGTAATAAGAAAGTTATCACTTAGCTATAGGCGCTTCCTTCAAAGTCACCAGTATGCGATGAGGAGAACTCGATAGCTAATCACAGTGATCCCCCACCAAGCATACTGAAATTTGATACTTTAGCAAAACCATACCTCTATCAGATATTGTTGGTAGCGTACAGCATCCAAAGCACGTAGCACAGTTGAATATTTGGTGTATATCATTGTTGTCAGTTAAGTTGGCCTAGTATGTAGCATAGAAACCACTGTATGCTGTCATCAAAAACCATCCCTACTGGTGTCTTTCATCTCTTGACTTGCATTGTCCTATGAATCATCCCACCCACTAAAGTGGTAAACTACCTAGATAGTATCTGCTTGAAGCCAAGGGTGGATATCTTAGATTAATGGAGACTCCTTCAGAGATTGTTAATCCATGCATCCAGTGGCCTACTACGTACTTCTAAGAATATGCCAGATTGTGATAACTCTTAGTGTCACCCATTATGATCATTGTTATTATTTTTGGTGTTAAATAATTAAGAACTTTCGAAGACACCATGTTTACTTGTGATAAGTGTATGGCACGGATGATGGATTACCACTGGTTAGTAGCCTGTCCGTAGAGGCTTAGCACATAGCTATGACCTTTTAGATGCTTAGAGGGTAGATAATGGTAAATTTTGGAAATATGATCAAATGGAAATATTTTGTTCTAAGTTAGTTAGCAATTGTACTGGAATGGTATTGATCATAATTGTCAATGGAGGATTACTTGCATTACTACTTACTTCACATTTTGGTTATATATGTGCAATTCATGTGATGATATTTGGTTTCTTAGTAGCATCACTCTTTATGGATTGTAGTAGTAGAGAAATATTCTATACAACTACATAACCAAACCAAAAACTCAAAACATATGGATAAACCTGCCATCATCAAAACTGCCAACACCTCAATGATCAGTAATTTTATAATAATGCTTAATATGCTTAATAGATTAAATGTTTCTCCTAGATGCTAGCCTTTATTGGTAGTATGGAGAAATGGAGGGAGATATTCCTTTGGTGAGGAAATTGTACTCCTAAATGGTTGGTTCTACCATTTTGATGTCCTCTTGCTATTTGGTAAATATAATATGAGGACATAGCCATTGCACTTTGTTATTCATCTATCATTATGGGATGGTGAGATGGAGTTGTAGGGGTTGGTGCTCCTACATGCAAATTGGCTTAATAGGAATTGTAGAAGTTGGTGCTTCTATTTATTTAGTCTATTGCAATTTGGATTACTTACTTCTTGTTGGGAGAATCTTGTCTTAGATCATTATTATAACTTTATATTATCACAAGGTGGAAATATATGAACTTAGAATAAAGAGAAGCTCAAAAAAATTTAACTTGTGGATGAGTAGTGAAAACTAGGGTTGTTACAGTTGGTATTAGAGCATGTGCTAACTGATAGATTCTAGATAAATCTAGGTTAGCAAATATTTGGGGTATGAATAAAAAAAAAAACTGTCTAATTCTTGATGATGTATACTTGGTAAGGATTAGGTTAGTTCTTGATATCATTGGTGTTTGAGTTCCTTTCTCCCATGAATAGATCCATAGTCATTCAAAAGTGGAAGAGCTAAGCGAACCCTTCTATATGGGTTTTAAGCGATGTACCTTAGAATATTTTAGGAAATAGATTGGCATATGTGTATTATAACTTACTTATCCCTTATTTCAAGTGTGTATGATTTTCAACCAGAGTTAGAGGAAGAAACTAGGGAATAGACCTAGCAATAATAAGTTAGTTGGAAAACTATTCTAGTTATCTAGTATTTTGACTTGAAAAGAGCAAATATTAATACGAATATTTACACCAGGCTAACATGGCAATAAGAATGAGAGGCAAGAAGAAAATAACCCTACAATAAGCTAGTCATGATACTCCTAAATCGATAAATATGGGAGAAAGTTTTAGAAATTCAAATAAAGAAGTAGAGAACCTTGTTGCTACTGTTTCTTTTATACAAGATCATATTCAATGGATTTTACAAGTCATAAGTTCTCGGTATAACCCCAACAACAACCAGAAGATACAAATTCTAGATGATGAGGATAGGGAGGATGAAGATCCTAAAGAACATGTAAATAAGATTCGCAAGAAGAAATAAATTGACAATATTTTGAAGTATATTAAAGTGACTAAGTTCATTGGAAAAGGGGGAGAAAATATGGTTGAAGCATGGATAGAAGAACTAAAACTTCATTTTGCCATAAGTTACTATTCCTCTACAACTAAAATGTCATTCACTCTTTCTCATCTAGGAGAAAGAGGAGTTGATTGGTGGAATACCTATAGTAAATAACTTAACATTTCACCTAATAAGTTGATGTGGGAGGTTTTTGTGGAAGATTTTAAGGATAGGTTCCTTACAAAGTAATTCTATATGAATAGTTATAAGGAGTTTTTCACATTGCAACAAGGTTCGCTCTTTGTGGAATAATATTATGAACAATTTGTAAAAGTCCTTAAGTATGTATGTTATCATATTTAGAACAATGAGATAAAAATAGAAAAAAATTCCATGGACTAAAGCCCTGGATTAGAGATAGAGTAAGCATGCATGTTTAGAAAACTATGCAAAAAGCTTACAATATGGCTCGGAGAACAGAGGCTACTCAAGATTCTAATGGAACTCACAACAATTCCACGAAATGGTTAAATATGGAACAAAAATTTTAGAAAAAGAGAAAATGGGATAATGGATAAAATTAGAAAAACAAAGGAAATCCAAGATTTAGAAAGCATAAAAATAGTGACAAGAATAATTTCAAGAAATAATTCCACCACAGGAATAATAACTACCCTAAAAATAATAATAGGGACTTCCATACTCCTAAACAACTAGCTCCTCTACAAGCAGTGGACATCGGGAAGCAGGTTCAGGAGGGAAAATCAAATCCAAAGACAAGATGCTTCAATTGTGGAGGTCTATATTATGCTATTAATTATCCAAAATGTGCTAGCACTAGCATAGATAGGCCAAATCACAAGATATATGTCATGATAATAGCTCAAGACTTGGATGGTCAAGCTACTCCTCTATTTTTGAATGGTAAAATTTTTGATAGAGATGTTAAAATCCTAATTGATAGTGGGGCTACAGATAGTTTTATATCAAGTAACCTAGTAAGGGATATACCTTAAAAGCTAGGATCTTTGGCACAAGGGTGGAAGTTGAGTATGAATCAGGATAGACCTATCATGTCAAACAATGTTTTGCCTCAACTCAAATTACCTTACCCAATAGTTTAATAGGTAGCATCTATATGTAGCACCCCTACATGTATTTGACATCATCTTAGGAATAGATTGGTTTAAGGCTCATTAAGCCTTGGTAAATTTCCAAGAAATGTGGATTGAGTTTACTAATGAAAACATTGCAAGACAAAGGATATATAGTGAAGTAAGGGAATTTAAACCTAAGCCGATCTCCTCTATGCAGTTGAAGAAGACAATTAGAAAAGGAGGAATGGTTTATGCTATGAAAATCAAAGAAAATGAGGATATTCTAAGGGAAGAAATTCCTAACAATTTTTCACTTTTGCAAGAATATCAGGATATTTTTATTGATGAGATACCTGGTTTACCACCCAAACATGAATTTGATTTCACCATAGAACTATTTCCATGAATGGAACCTATCCATAGAGCTCCTTATAGAATGAATCCCATCGATATGTAAGAATTTAAGGTGCAACTTCAAGAGTTGCTTGATAGGGGATTAATAAAACCAAGTGTATCACCTTGAGGAGCACCCCTTATTTTTTAAGAAGAAATATGGATCATTGAGGCTTTGCATAGATTATAGAATGTTGAATAGGGCAACAGTAAAAAATAGATATCCATTGCTAAGTATTGAAGATCTATTTTATTAGTTGAAAAGTGCTTCAATTTTTGCCAAAATTGATTTGAAGTCAATATATCATCAACTAAGAATCTGATATGAAGACACACACACGACTGCATTCAAGACTAGATATGGTTACTTTGAATTTACAGTATTACCATTTTGTTTGACTAATGCACCAGTAGATTTCATGAATCTGATGAACAATGTGTTCTAGAATCAGCTGAATCAGTTTGTATTGATATTCTTGGATGATATTTTTGTTTATTCTCGTAACTGAGAAGATCATTATAAGCATTTAAGGATAGTATTAGAGTTGTTAAGGAAAAATAAACTCTATGGGAACTTTTCTAAATGTGAGTTTTATGTCTTTCAAGTGTATTATTTAAGAAATAATATCAGCAGATGGTATTGTTGTAGACCCAAATAAAATAGAAGCTATTTTGAGTTGACCACCTCCAACAAATGTGACAGAAGTTAGAAGCTTCATGGGATTATCAATTTATTATAGGATATTTGTGAAATTTTACTTCAAAATTTCTTATCCTATAACTAACCTTTAAAATAAGGGGAAGGAGTTTAAGTGGAGTGACAAATGTGAAGCAACATCAATTTACTTAAACATAACCTTACCACAACTCCTATTTTGAAGATATCAGATCCATATGGAAATTTTTTAGTTTGCACTGATGCTTCATTAGAAGGAAATGGGGGGGTTTTATCTCAAGATAGCTCTATAGTAGCATATGAGTCTAGGAAACTTAAAAAGCATAAGGTTAATTATGCTACTCATGATATAGAACTTGCTAATGAGGACAAAAATTGCCTCACTCATAGACCATTTTTGGATATTTCATAAACTATTTGACAGACCTTATGTCATGTTTTTATGCTAATTTTGATGATGGAATGCATTATGTACTACTATTTACATTTTTATATGTTCAAGAGCATAGTATTATGTTTTGACCATTTTTACATTTTCTACACTATTTTAGCTTATTTACCTAGAAAATAAGCATTTATTTGAATATGTAATAATGTATGCTAATATGTATTCCATTATGGGGTCATGTTGTTTGTTTTCCTTGCCTTCTAACCTATTCAAATTGCAAAAATGTGCCAAAACCTATTCAAACTGGGTTGACTATGTAGGAAAAAAAATTTGACCATACAAATTCCAGCTAGCTATACATAAATAGCATGGCTTGGAATATGTCAATGCCAACATGTAAAACTTATGGAATTAGTCTTATGAGGACTTAATAAGTCTCTCTAGCCAGTAAAACCCATCATCCTAAGAAATTTATGCACGGATAAGCGTCAAAATTGTTACATTGCCTGATATTTCAGAGCAACTCCGAAATGAGCGGAGCATGACTAGTTTTGGTCAAAACTATCAACAGAACAGTCAAAAAGGTGGAAAATTGTGAAATGAGGTTGGACACAACTGTATGAGGGGTTTTATCACCCCTTCCAATGCATTTATCCCAATGTATTATGCCCAGCAAGGAAAATGAATATGTTGTAGTAGAACAATTTCTTGCATTTCAAGAAGACAACTCCAAAACAGTTGTTGAATCCCTAAAATGCATCAAAAAATGAATTGGTATTTTAATAGAATAGTATAAATAACCTAGATACCATATTGGTTGATCATATAGGGAAATAGAGATAGAGATATATGAATATAGATAGATGCTTTCATAGTTCCTACTATAATAGAGCAATAATTCTGCAGGATTTTTCCTACATTGTTGTAATGTCATGTCATAATTAATAAAAAAGTGCAGTTTCTCCATTAAATTAATTTCTTAAATAAATGTTTGAGCATTAGATAGTTTAGAGTAGTATTATTCCCTTCTTCTGGATCAGGGAGCAAGGGTCACTTCCAGGCCCAAGAGAAGGATCAAATTTTGACAGTTTTTGTTCTTGCTGCAGAAAGTTAGCAAAAACCTATCAATTTTCATTTCATTTGTTAACTATATTAAAATGCATGTAGTATTAGTGCTATAGATGTTTGTGCATGGAATTTGATCACCTAGTATAGGATTTTAGATCTTACAACACTTTTGTGTTCTTGGCATTTCCTACAGTAGTTGATTTCCCTGTTTTCAGTAGTTATTTCCAGTTTTGGTATTTTCATTTGTATTTATTTCATTGTTGCAATATTTCATTCCAACATTTTAATTCTGCTAATGTAATTAGGAGTTACTTTCTTTCATTTCCATTTTGCAGACATAAATAGGTTTCATTTTTATTATTTTTTATTCTACAAGGGTAATAATTTTCAATCTTCTATAATATTTCCATTTCTATAATTTTGTTTCAAAAAATATAATTAGGAGTGTAATTCAGCTCATAGGGTTAGAGGTGACACCAGAAACCCAAAAAAATTGACTGGTCTTATCAATAAAGCCATTTCCTGAGTAGAATGACCTTCAATCTGCTTACCCCTGCTATTGCATACATCCATTGGACACTGCCTTGGACTGACAATTATAATGATTAAATGGTGTGATTGATGACACTCATCATTTTTGGCATCGTTGTCGGGGACAAGGTGTTGTTAGGAGAAGTAAAGCAGGCCAAGAATTGTTGTCTTGATACAAGTAACAATTCTTGGACACTTGTACTTTAGTTTATTTAGCAAATAAGCATGAATGCATAGGCCAAGAGATGAAAGAAGAAGATTTATTAGAACCAGATATTTTTTAGGAAGAAGTTTGTCAATATTAGGTGAAGACTTGCCTGTGTATGAACTCCCTAAAAGACTTAAACAAGAATCATCTTCTTCATCAACTAAAATTTTGGGATCTTTGCAAGAATAACTCTTAGAGGCACTTGCTTCTAAACATACCCATAGGAATGGTCCATCCAAACTAGTTGTACAAGTCAAAACTAAGGAAGCAACTATGGTAGAAGTAGAAGAACATGATAGGGATATTTTGGTCCATAATGCTGACAATCCTGCTAGAAATTTTGAATACCCTATTCATCTGAATCCTACTCTTAATGCTCCTATGAAAAAAATTTCACCCTTAGTCTTGCCAACCTTTAGAGGAATTGTTTCTGAGGATCCCGACCAATTTTTGTTTGAATTCAAAGTTTTATGTCAAACTTATGACTATGTCAATGACAACCAAAAACTGAAATTGTTTCCCTCTACCCTTAAAGATGCAGCATTACGTTGGTTTATGAGCCTTGAACCTGATTCAATCCACACTTGGGATCAAATGGAAACTACATTCTTGGATAAATATCAAGAATATTGTAGGGTCAGAAATAGGAAGTATGAATTATTTTGGATTAAGCAAGAAGATGATGAGAACTTAGAGGACTATCTTGATAGATTTACCTTTATCCAAAAGAGATGTGGTCCTATGGAACCTGACCTATTAAAGACTATATTTTTGAGAGGCCTGCAGGATGATTCTAGATAATTATTATATTTAATGGTAAAAGGATATGTGAACCAGCTTGAGATTAATGATATTGTAGAATTATGCAGAAATTATTCTTGCACTAGGCAAAGAAGGAAGAAGCAAAGTCCTGGTACTAATGATACGAAGGAATTAAAGGAAGAAATGAATAACATAAAAATTGATATTCTTGTCCAATTAAATTCCACATTAGGGGAAAGAAATGCAAGATCTAACTCTACACCCCTTTGGCTATCTATTGCCCAAGATGTAGAAACAAGCATGCCTTACAAGATTGCACCTTGAACAAAAATTCTATCTTAGATATTTGTGGCATTTGCTCAAAAGAGCACATGACTGATAAGTGCCATCTCTTACCTCAACTCAAAAATATTTTGGAAACCCAAACTGAAGAACTTCATGTTATTGGGCAAAGACAGGGGGTAATTGTTGGTCATCAAATCCACATAGGAAAGGATTTTTGGTGAAGTGTATGTGCCCTAGACCTGTGACCAACCTTGAAAGGCCGAAGGGAAGAGATGCCCCTCGTGCCAATCTTCGAAGAAAGGCCGGATCCTATACTAATCTACTTTTGGGGTTTGAGATAAGAGTGCAGGAAAGGAATAAAAGGAGTTAGGGTTAGAAAAAGAAAATAAAAAGGAGTAAAGGGAGAGAGATCACTGGTTTAAAGTGGGGAAGAACAGGAAGCATGATCACCAACCAATAACTTGAATATCAGCAAAGAACACTAAGAGTAAAAATAAAGAAACGTGATACTGGCCTCCCTATGTATCCTCTGGACGGGTTCACAGGGTTCTCCTTTCTCTCTCACTGGAATTCAGGATTCAGAGTAACAGCGATTAAGATAAGGGAATAACAGAAACCACAATCCACCAGGCAGCATAAAAGAAATCTGATATGACACTTTTCCTCTCCTATGTATCCTCCAGGGTGAATTTCAAGGTACAGTTCCCAATCGCACACCAAATTCAGGATTCAAAGTTAAAGTATGCAAATGAAGAAAGACAAAAGAATTAAGCACAGAAGGCAGCATACAAGAGAGAAATGAAGCTTGAAAAATCTTTAGTATTAGTCGTAGGACATCAAGTTACAACAACTTTCTAGCAAAAAGTTCCCCCCCATTTTACATTACAATGCTTGGGTTTTTATAGAGGACCCGTCCCTCTGAGTCATAATTACACATCATGGAAAAATGCCCCCTTGAACCCTGGGAAGTTAGCTCCTCGTGGTTACTGCTACTGAGCTTTCAAATATTTTACCAGAAGTGGAAACTACAACCGGGTTCATCAGGAACATAGACATTTAATGAGCCGTCTGAATTGTCCTTAACCAATGGGTGCAATACTCGAGTAGCCACCATGCTTGACGGGTTCTCCTTCAAGGACTGATGCCTCGAGTCCAATTGCCCAAAATGATTAACGAACTTGTCGGGCAAGGAAAAACGTATTTATGAAGCAACTGACCACCTTGGGAAAATATCCGACTTGAAGTGTGTGCCTTGGAAGCACTTCGCTAGATCTCTTCTCATAATTTTGCTTCGTAATGTGTTTGGGCCAAAGCAGATCCTCCTTTGGGGTTTGGTACTTCAGATGGTTGAGCTTTGTAATACGGCTTTGGGAGGCTTGAGCATCGAAGTAGATTTCTTAAGGTGGGGCTCTTCATTCTCTACTGCTTCGCTGGTTGAATTGTTTCGCTGAAGCCTCAAGGAAATGTTTTGCCATGACTTCTCTTTGAAACTATGGTTCGGGAGGCTTGTGGCTGAGGCAAAAATGGTTCGCTGGTGGAGGGACCCAAAGTGGGTGTCTCGGTGATTTTCTGGCGAAGCATTTTCAATGTTTGCTTTGAGATCCGCTTAGCAAGTGTTTGGGCTGAAGTAGCCTTTGGAAATGCTTTGGGTCCGAAGTAGTTCTTCTACCTTAGCACCTTCAGAATTTGATCTTGGGCCTTCCTTATTTGGGTGAAGCTATCATTTGAATACCCCTTTACTGGATTCTCACCCAAAGTGGTTTTGGAAATGCTTCGGGTGCAAATCTCTCCTCGGTGCTTTCCTTTCTTTGAGAAAATGCAGCTTCGCAAAGTTTAGGGCCGAAGTGTTCGCTGGAAATGTTTCGGGCATGAAGTCCTTTTCTTGCCTTAGCCAATTCATCTTGTGGTTTTGATTATCTTTCCTCGACGGGGGTGCTACTTCGCAAAACTTTCGCCCAAACGCCTTCTGGAAATGCTTCAGGCTCGAAGTTTCCTCTGGCGCTTTCCTTGCATTCCTCTTTGTCAAAACTACTTCACTGATTTTCCACCCAAACTAACCCTTCGAAGTGCCTCAGGCCCGAAGTTCTCCTTAATTTTCTTCTTCTTCCCTTTGGCGAGGCTATCTTAGCGAAGAATATTTTTCTATCCCTTTTAACTTACATACATTTTTAAAAAGGCAATACTTAATATTATACAAAATTTTGCTATTCTTCTACCCCTTTTATAATGTGACAAAAAAGTGTCAACATTCTTGGTGGCTCACGGGGTGACGAGCTCGCTGTGGCAAAAGAACCCTTTAGTCTTGATCCATTGGGCTGCAGAGTTACTGATTTTCCCCAGACCCTTCTCCCTTTTCTATCTCTTAGGGCGCTTCTGCGGTATGTCCTCCTTGTTCTGCTTCTCCTTCTTCTTCTTCTTCTTCTTCCTCTTCTTCCTGCGTGGCTTCCTCTGGAACGACCTCTTTCTGCGGTGATGGTTCGAGGCGATCACGGATACATTTCATTGTTCTTCGAACATGAGCCTAGGCACCCTTCTAAAATGGCTCTTGATCCTGTAATGCCTTGACTAGAACACGAAACCGATCAATCTGCCTAATGTCAGCATGTTTGGACCTAATGAATAGATCGTTTAGGCATGCTACCATCTTGCAGTGTCTCAAGATGAAGTCCGTTATCTACCCTTCTAATATTGGCTCCCCCCATCCGTCTATTTTCGAGACATCGCTCTCAAACTAAAGCCAGACTGGTTTGAGCTCATCTTTAGTTAGAAGGTTTCTGTCATCGTTTGTGAAACTTGAGAAACCCAAGGAAGAAAGGTCTTGAAAATAATTCATTGAGGCATGCTGCTCATTGTCAAAAATGTCCTAGAGGCTTCTCACCTTCTAAGCTTTTTGCACCTTGGAAAAGAAGGAGCAAATCGTGGTTTGGGTCGTGGACCAATCTCTAGCTGTCTGAGTCATTTCAGTGACCTGCAAGTGCTGAAATTTCGCTTTTTGGACGTCGAAGGCTAACTTAAGCTGGCTCCTAGATTTTTGCATGACCTCATCAATGATTGGCCCTCCTTCGACGATATCATGTTGGGCCTTGGTGATGTATGTTAGTATGGAGAGGGCGCTAGAACACCGAGACCTGAAATTCTTGAGCAAATGGGCATGAATCTCCTTAATTTTTCTCCTATCAAACACTGTCAGGTCTTTCTTCTCGTATAGCTGAGCTTGTATTTGTGTGACCTTGCCTTCAAGCTCTTTGGCCTTTAGATCATTTTTGGCATGTCTCTGCACCCAGTTTTCTTCTGTACACTGGAGCTGTAGAACTTGCAGCTTTAGAGCCCACGTTTCCTTTTTCATTGCCTTGCACTACTCCTCAGCCTCCACTAATTTGGAGCGAACCCTCACCAAATATTCCTCTAACTTGACATTGGCGGCCTTGGCCTCAATCCTACACTGGTTGGCAATGATTGCATGTGCTCGAAAGGTCTCGATTTATACATGCATGGATGTCGATTCGTTATCTACATTTAAATGCACTAGGTCCTTAGGTTTTTCCTGGTAATCATAGTATTCTAGAGTCATTTCATCCAGAGGCTTCTGAACCTTAGGGACCTTCTTGATTTTGTGCATTTTCTTAGCTTACAAATCAAACACGATGCATTTTTCAACCTGAGCCATCGCTCGCCCTCTTTTCTTTCTCACCTCCTTCAGGATTTTGTCGGTATTTTTCCAGGCTTGGAGCAGCTTCTCGGCAAGGGGGCGTTCCTTAATCAAGGACATTTCAGACTCGAACAAGGCTGGGTCTCCAACTGAAGGAGTGAACAAATACAAGGAGTGGATGGGGGATGCCTTACCAGAAGGTTTGGCAGTGGGTGTAGCGGGCATTTCGGCAATGGGGGCCACTTCGTATGAGGCGGGGGATTGAAGAATGGGGCTCGACGTCGTAGTAGTATCTCCACATCTACTAATTACCAAGGGAATGGTAGTGTGAGTGGGCAAAGTGAGATCAATGGACTTATCTTGGCCGGGATCATGGGATGGACTTGGACTAGCCACGGGCGATGTGTGAGGGGATGAGTGGCCTTGTAGGGGAGGCTGATGGGAATCCTCAACCGTTACTACAGTGGACATGGGTGAGGCTTGGGCAAAGGGTGGAGAATGCATACCTGAGTGCCCTCCTAGAAAAGTGGCTATAGTGACTTCAGGTGTAGCTATCTCCTGTTCTTTCTCTGCCTTGGCATTCTCGACCTCCATGGTTTCTACCTTGGTGTCCCCTTCGAATTGGAGGAGTTCCTCCATATTGATGACATTGATATCTGGGATGATTTTGATGCTTGGCGGTGCCGCACTCTCAACATTTTCTTCATACGGGCCCGATGTAGGTCGTCCAGTGGAAGCACTCTGAAACCCTATGCAGAGCCACTTTGGATGGCTCAAAGGCACTTGGACTTGTTCTGGCCTCTTTCTTTTTATTCTCACCAACGGTTGTTTCAACCCTTCGGAGCTCATGTCTTGGCCTCCCACAGGTACCTGAGGTAGTTTTTGTGGTGTGGCTTTAGCGTTCTTCTTCTTCTTCGTCCCCAAAGTAGTTTCTTCTCTCCTTGGGCTTTCGCCCGAACCTAGGATAACCAGAGGAATGAGGTCAACGAAGGATAGGGGCTTCCATGTTCCAACATTGGCCTCATAGACCACCGCAAAGTCCTTGTTAGTCACCAAGAACCTGTTAGAGTTCATATTCTGGCAGTGGACCCTCATTATCCACCACACTCTTAGTTGGGCCACGTCCCAATCCTTCACCCCCTCGCTCAGATCGTCCTTGGCTTTCCTCCAGAAGGTGGAGTTAGGGTCTAAGAAGGGGTGTCAAACTGGGTCATATTCGACCTCCATAGGGTAGAACTCGTGCCATGGAGGTAATGTTTCCATATTTTCCAAGTGCCACTCCAGATCATTCCCGTTGGGACTGTTCCTCTGTTCTATGATTTTTGGGTGGGGGAACACATGGAAGTTCTTGAATCGTAGGTGATCCCTCATTACTCCCAAGGGATCATAGAGCCATTGCTGGGGAATCTGGAGCAGACCAAAATTGACAAGCTTCTCCTCCAAGAAGACATTCTGATTTAGGGAGAACACCTCGACAACTCCCATTTTGAAAGGGAAGTCATAGGTGTGGGCCCATTTTCGGCCATGGCCATAGATGGCGTTTGTTGCATCGCTCTACCGAGCGACCTCCAATGTGAACTGGTATTCAGAGGGGTAGACTGGCAGCAGGAAGGGCTTCCCTACGAAGCTGAATATGCGAATTACGAGCCCCTGTGTCAGTTGGAAAATGTCTCCTCTTTTCTCTTGTACCACTTTGTCTCTTAGGAGGAGGGGAACCCAGGGGGAAGACCTTGTTAGCATGTGCATGGCGGGTCCCAAGAATTTTTGGTTAAAATAATAGTAGGACTCCGTCTTCAATAGGAGAGGGGTCCATTGGTATACAGGGAGAGGGTTGCCATCCTCGTCGACTAGTGAAATATCAACATAAGGAAAAATTTTATGTACATGGAAGAAAAACAACCAAACCAAAAGAGAGCAGGGCTCGAAGTACTTATTTTTCCTAGCATTCTTCATGCTGGTAAGCCATGTTTGTAGGGTCCTGGCCACCCATTCTACCCAATCAAAAAATACTAGGTTGGTGCTCGGCCTTGAAGCATCAGGAGCATAAATTTCCCCTCTATAAATACACTCAGCCAAAGACACCTTCCAGGGGTTCACCGTAGCGTCAGTTGATAGGCCTGCCACCCATGCAATAATGGAGAAGATGTCGATGTTTTTGAAGGCCTCCAAGGGTAGGGGCATTTGGGGCAATTTGCCTAAAGGGAGCCCGCTTTTGAGGCTTTGCCACAAAAAATTAATCATGTAGTTGGAGGAGGTGAACCTCTCCATTTGTTCACTAAGAATGACGTTGCAAACCATGTACCCCTTAGGAGGGCCTTGTTGTGGTGCAAAGGCCGCCTGGACATCTTCCTTCAAAATGGAGAACAGCTTGTGGCCGAAGGCATCTATCACCTATTTGGAGGCGGGCTGGTAGTTTTGAGCGATGGCATTGATTAGCTCGGGGCAGTGATGCATGGGCAGCGTCAGATACCAGTATATCTATGAGTAGTAGGTGACAGCCCTTTTGTTGTCTATCGAGAGCCTATCCCTCATGAACTCAATGGTTCTCCTGAGTTTGGCTATGCTCTTTGTCAGCTTCGTGTCTCTGATCTTATCCCACCCATCAACTGGCGGTTCTTCAGGTTGCTCGTCCCCTAAATCCTCCCTTTCTTCTACGACTTGTTTCTATGGGCGGTGGCTAAAATCAACTTTCTTTAGCCTTTTATCATGGCCCTTTGCCTTCGGTTGCTCGGGGGCCGCCACTTCTGGTTCTTTCCCCTTTTCCTTAGAATTCTTCTTTCCCATGGTGCTTGGGGCAATGAAGAATACAATGTGGAGGGCTTCGGGATTAGAGGTTTCAAAGTGCAAAAATGGAAGAATTTGTAGGCTAGCAGTGAAGTCTGCATGAATCGTCGAGCAAATAGCTTCCCTACTATTGGAGTCTACCTTATATAGCCCTAGAAGGCAACCACCCATATTTATGGCACTTGCCATAATTAAATTTGTGTCCTTAACCTGGGAGGTTGTTGCTTCTTCTTGATTCACTACACAGTGGAGTGGTACACAGGGCCGTGTGCTATGATGATTGTGGCTTGCTTTGAAAGCACGACCCTCTGCCACTTCATACCTAGGGGTGAACTTTTCTCTTAACCGAATCCCCTGAGGATGTACTCGACACCTTTTCATTTAACTCGCCCGCTTCGGACACTTTTGAAGGCAACTATCAGCACATCTCCCAAGGCATGTTTTAAATGCCCCTACCTTTTGCGTTGTTGGGTTGGTGAAGCCGAGGTCAGGGTTGAAGTGCTTCACGGTGAACCTTTGGTGTGAGCCAATTTTCTATGCCTCGGGACCGAAGTAGTTCTCCTTTGTAGGAGACCGTTTCCAAAGTGCTTTCCTCATGAGAAGTGGTTCATCGGTTCTCCATATAAAAATGCTTCACTTGGACCCCCCTATGCGAAGCACCCCTCATACCTTGGTCTAAGTCTTGTTCGGCCAACGCACTTCACTGCGAGCCATTTTCCATTGGCTACTTTGGGCAACCATTTCCCGAAGGAGATTTTTTTTTTTTAAGCTTAGCTGTCGAAGTAGAACTCAACCTGAGTACCTAAGTAGCACTTTATTTAATATCCAAACTATTTATAGTATTTACACAAGTTTGCGGCATAATCGGCATGTCGCCACCATGGATTCAACTTTGGGTGATTATCCGGTAAACCTGCAGTTTCTAGACCAGATCAGATTATCCTTCAAACTCAACTTCATACTATTCAAATGAAGTTATGAGAAATAGTAGAGCTATTCCTTTGCAGTGGCAAAAAAAAAAAAAAAATGCAATCCTTAGGAGAAAAGTGGAAGACAAAGTCTTGAATTCAATCATATTTAGGGATCTTCCAAACTCCTATAGAATGTTGATCACTTCCCTTCAGGTCTTTGGTAGGACAATGACCTTTGTAGTGTTGGTAAACATACTTCAAACTAAGGAAGCAAATCAGATCCAAAGATACGATGCATCTAATAATGCACTCTTCTCAAACAGATAAGGTGCAAATAAAAAGGGGAATCAACAGAAAGGATCTTCATCTTCTAAAGGAAAAGGCAAAGAGACTAAAAAAAAAAAAAGCATTATTGCAAAATTTGTGATAAGGACACTCATGAAACCAAGAGATGTTGGTTTAAGAACAAATAGCCCAATGATCAAGGTCAGAAGAAGGGCAAACACAAACCATAGAAAAATAATAAGCAACAACGAGGAAATATTACTGCTAAAGAATATTCTGGTTTAGACTCTAAACGAGCACACAAGGTGCTCATGACTCATACATCATTCCCTCAAAAGGATATTGTGTGGTACATATATTCAGGTGCTAGCAAGCATATGACTGGCGATAAGTCTTGGTTTGAGACATTTGAGGCAAGAGAAGGCAAACCAGTAACCATTGCTAATTATAAGACCTATCGTGTCTAGGGAGAAGATAGTGTTTTTGTTTCCCTTCCATATGGAAAATGTTAGATACAAAATGTTATTTATGTACCAGGATTGGCAAACAATATTTTGTCAGTTACACAAATTTTGGACAAAAACATGACTATCAACTTCAAAATTGAGTAAGGAAATAAACGTTGTTATATCACCCAGAGGGGCAAACACATAGCGACGGGTTCATACAAGCATGACTTGTTTACTTTAGATGCAATTTAATCACCACATGTTGCCATGAAAGTAACCACAAAAGAGGCCACTTCTCTTTGGCATAATAGATTTGGGCATCTAAGTTCAGGGTATTTACTTGAACTAAGTAAATATCAAATGGTGAAAGGACTTCCTAACCTTTCATCTACTTTTCTAGTGTGCTCAGATTGCTTGGTAGGAAAGGAACACAAAGTACATTTTGAACCTAGCTCTTCTAGAGCTAAGGCATATTTGGAGTTAGTGCACACAGATTTGTGTAGTCCTATGCCTAACAGTTGTGTAGGAAAATGGTATTTTCAATTGTTTGTTGACGATCACTCATGAAAAATGTGGGTCTTCTTCTTGCAGTTGAAGTCTGAAGCATTTGACTATTTTTAGCAATTCAAGAAACTTTTTGAGAAAGAATCAGGATGCTTTATCAAGACCCTCCGTTCAGATCAAGGGGGGAATACACATCAAACGAATTTTCTTCATTTCTAAAGACACATGGGATAAAAAGGTAGTTAACAACAAATTATTCTCCTCAGTCAAATGGAGTTGCTGAGAGAAGAAATCATTCCATTATGGAAATGGTACGATGTATGCTTAAGGGAGAAAACCTTGAGCAAAAGTACTAGGTTGAAGCTATGACAACTATAGTATATATTTTAAATAGGGCACCCACAAGGGCTCTTAAAGGTATGACTCCTTAGGAAGCATGGAGTGGAAGGAAACCCTCCATATCTCATCTACGTGTTTTTGGGTGTAAGGCATTCATGCATATACCTAAGGAGAAAAGAAAGAAATTAGATGAGAAGACCCTACAGTGCATTTTTCTTGGATATGATGACTTTTCAAAAGGCTATCGATTGATAGATCCATTCACCAAGAAAATACACATCAGTAGAGATGTGGTGTTCGATGAGGCTTTCACACCTAACACTACATCAGTATACCTGGAAGATGAGGAGCCATAGAAACAGACTCCTCTATAACAAAAAAAGCCTCCAAAATGGTATACTAGTATGGTGAGAGATTCCAAACTCACCTCACCTCCAGATCTCACTCTCAATCATCCTCGCACTCACAGCATGTCTCGATAGAAAAATGCAGAAGCATCCACTTCGGTTGATGACCTTTGTGAATATTTTCAAGAGCTTTCTATTGACAGAGAGATAGAAAGTGGAGAAGATATGGAAGTTGATGAGGAGAGGCTTTATATGTCTTCATATGATGAAAATGAACCCTCTACAGTTGATTAAGCACTTAGTCATCCCCAGTGGAGCGAAGCTATGGATGCTGAACATAAATCCCTCATCAAAAAAAAAACATGGAAGCTGGTCGATTTACCTAAAGGAAAGAAGCCCATAGGCTGCAAATGGGTTTACAAATTCAAATATAAGGCATATGGTACCATTGACAAGCATAAAGTCCATCTTGTGGCAAAGGGCTATGCTCAAAAGGAGGGCATTGATTATGAGGAAAACTTTGCACCCACTACAAGGATGACCACCATTCATGTTCTTTGTGCTATGGCAACACAATTCGGATGGAAATTACATCAAATGGATGTAAAGAGTGCCTTTCTAAATGGTGATTTAAAAGAAGAGGTATACATGTCTCAACCTCAAGGATTTATTAAGGAAGGCCATGAGCAACAAGTTTGCAAATTGGTCAAATCATTATATGGGCTGAAACAAGCCCCAAGAGCATGGTACATCAAAATGGATAATCACCTAAAGCAGCATGGTTTCAGGAGAATTCCATCAGATGCAAATCTCTATATTAAGAACACAGGTTTTGAAATAGTGATTCTTGTATTATATGTAGATGATCTGATCATAATCGACAATTCAGAGAAATTGATTAGCGCCATGAAGGATGACTTGAAAGAATCATTTGATATGATAGATTTGGGACTTCTCCACTACTGTCTTGGCCTTGAGATAGAACAAAAGAAGAATCATCTTAGGGTGACTCAAAAGAAGTACGCCAAGACTTTAGTAGAAAAATATCGTATGACTTATTGCAAGCCCAAAGCAACACCGATGGAATTAGGGCTTTAGTTATCACGGTATGATGACACACCATAGGTAGATGGCATGCTATATCGACAAATGATTGGAAGCCTCATTTATTTGACCAATACTAGACCAAAAATCACTTTTACTATCAAGTATCTTTCTCGGTTCATGCAAGAACCAAAGGTTTCTCACTGGAAAGTAGCAAAGCATGTTCTCCACTACATCCATGGTAGTGTAGAGTATGGTTTAGAGTACAAGAAGAATGACTCATTCTTCTTACAGAGTTTCATAGACTCTAACTATGCTTGATCTATATATGATCGAAAGTCAACTTCTGGATATATCTTTCATCTAGGATCTAGACCTATCTCTTGGCATAGCAAAAAGTAACAGGTGGTTTCTTTATCTTCAACAGAGGCAGAATATTGTGTTGCACGTGGAGTTGTGTGTGAAGCGATATGGTTAAGTCGCATCTTGGAAACTATGGGTATATCAAAGAAACTTTCGATTCATTTGTTTTACGACAACCAGGGTGTTTTGAACTTAGTGAAGAATCTAGTTCACCATGAACGTATAAAGCATATTGACACAAATTGTCATTTCATTCATGATGAAGTTCCTAAACACAAAATCAAACTCCAACACATTCCCACTGACGAATAGGTTGTAGACATCTTCACAAAGGCACTTGGATGTGTCAAATTTGAGATATTCCAAAGTAAACTTTGCATATCAAAGTAATGTAATAAAGGGGGGATGTTAGGGTAAAATAGGTAGTATATTGCATTATACTACATAGGTAGATTATTACATTTACTTTTTTTGTTTTTACCATGTAGATATTTACTGTCATATATATCTAATGGTAATTCCTAAATATCCTAGGTTAAAAATCCTAAACCAAATGCTCTACCTACTATGACGTGTTGGTTAGCGTGATTTCAGCATTATTGTTTTATATGCTATTTTGTATCCTATTTAAGCTAATAGCTCCTATGCTCTTAGCTAATATTGATGATTTAATTTAATTATATTTTGGCTCTCACTTTTGTTCACAAAATTTAGGTCCATCTTTGATATATTATTACTCTTGACCATTAACATTGACAATGAATAAGGGATGGTTCTTGGTCTAATGATAATTTATTGCAATAATTCTTATATCAATTTCTCTATTTAAATGGTCTATGTATGAATATATATATGATGTCTTGCATTTAGTGGATGGTTATTTAGAATAAAATATATAGCATGATCATGCATTATCTTATGTAACAAATTTTCTTGGGTTCTTAAAAACCTTCTCACATTGTTTGAGGATGCTCAATATATTGGAAGGAATATCTAGAGATCAATACTTATGCTTAGACCTCCATAGAGATCAATTTTATGACAATACCCTTACTTCTTTTACATATGACTTTTCTACTTAATGTGATTTGATCGCTCTAGAAGTTTTGAGTGACGATCTTGCTAGTTGACACTTCTACAATTATTACAAGATTGTGCTTTCCTGACAAAGTGCTTTTCTAAAGGATCCAATTTTATGTGAACTTTTTATTCATATCCTTCTTACTTCCAACTGAGCTTCTTCTTTTTGAGCTACTTACTGTATATATGCCATCATCCTAAGTGTAGTGTGATGTGTGATCTTGTTCACAAGAACCTTGTCAGCTTGATTTGACTATGCTTGAACTATTTTAATTTTTACTCATGGAAATATATAATTAGTGAAATAGTGATGGTTGTGCTATGAAAAATTTTAAAGGAAACTTAATTTGTCTTGCCAAAAATATTGCTACATTTACCAATCTGATCATGCTACAAATTATTTTTATGTACCGAAAAAAATATATAGGAAAACTTATTTCCAACTATCCATAACATGATTGTACTCCTTTTATTTGCTTTTTGTCTACTTACATGAAAATGTGAGACACCTACCCATGCCTTTACATACTCTATCTACCTACGATTGCTTGAGTCTCAATCCTAACTTTCAAATTGGAAGTCTTTTAAGTCATCCACCAACTATAATCATATATTTTTATCTCTTTCTAAAATCCTTATCATCCGCTATAATTTTAATCTCTATTCAAGTTGTCAATCTTCTTTGATATCTTAAATCTCGATTATTCTTAATCTCATCAACAATAACATTTTAATTCTAACCGTTAATCAAAATCTCTAAAAATATGCTGGTTGTTAATTCCTTTTTAGATTTAATATTTTGATTAATCTTGAAATATTATATTAATCTCTACAAGCGTGACCATAGATCTAAATTATTGAGTGAATGTAGGTCGTTGTTCTTCTTAAATTTTCCACATTCATCGAACAAATGCTTTCCACGTATCCTATCCATGACCATTAATCAAAATACTTATGAAGCAATGCGAAACTTTCATTTATTCAAAGCTTATTTAACCTTTTCTTAAGCAATATGGGTCATTCATCTTTTTAACAACGGAGCAATGCAGACCGCAAATCTTCTGTTAGGTATAACCAAGGAGTTTCTTTTGTCTTTATTCACCAAAAGCTTTGGAAATGGGGGTTTTCCCCCCCCCGTCCCCTTCCCCCCCCAGGACAAGGGGGGAATGCTTGAGTGACTATATTTATCAGGGTAGGCTAAGTGATTGGGGACCACAAAATTTGATGGATTCTAGTAGACATATAAACAAAGATACCCTCTTTGATAATTCAATGGAGACATGGCATGAAGAATCTCTTACGACTCAAATTAATTGAAGGCATGTGGGTTGATGTAGGCCATTGGTAATGTGAGAAAATTTTGACTTATAATCAAAAGAAGAAACTTGGGATGGCTTTGATGGACTTTAATTATGCGAACTAATGCAGACAGTAGGATATGAGGGGAGATGCATGAGATTTTAAGAAGAGAGAAACAAATGAGGTAAAATAGATGAACTCAGATGAGCTAATTATTTTTATAACATTCCTATTGGGCAGGAATTTAGAAAAATGAGTAATTTAAATGTATTAGCTTTATGGTACCTCTATCGGACTTAGAACTTTAAAGAAAATAAAACTAAGTATTGAAAGTAGATCATTGAGAAAAATAAAGACTAACCTATGGACTATTAAAAGAATTGAAAGTGAAATATCCAATTTTAAATTTTTAAAGACCATAGACTTATATGTAATTTTAGACTTAACCTACACACAGTAATAATACGACCTAGGCCTATGAAGCCATGATATATTGAAGTTTAAAACTAGGGGTATACCTTATGTTGGATTTTGAGAATCCAACATTGGCTCCAACTAGGGATAGGTATAGATAAATTATTTGATGCAAATGACAACATAAAATTTCTTTGGTTGACTAATATTAGCTAAGAAAAATGATGTAACGATGATTACACAAGTACTTAATGATCTATGCCTATGCCCTAGACCTATGAGACAAAAAATGACTGAAAAGAAACAAACACTTACACACATTTTTTTAAATTTTTTATCATACCTTCTTTGGCTCTGAAGTAGAATGATAGATCTTTAGGTTTTGGCCATTGGTAAGAATTGAAAGTTTCTTACCATCCAAGGTTTGCAACCTATAATTATGTTGACCAATGGTTTGAGCAATTTTATAAGGGCCAAGCCATTTGAGTTCTAGTTTTCCTTTCTTCCCATGCTCATCATTTTTGGGATAAAAATAGAGCACTATATCACCTTCTTGAAAAGGCTTACCCTTGGCTTTCTTATTGAAGAATTGTGCTATTTTTTTAGCTTTCTTTGTTATTTTATATAGTACATCCCTTATAATCTCCTGTAACTATATAATCTAATATAACCTTCTCTGAAGAGTATCTCGCTTATCGTGGTTGGGTAGCAACAAAGATAAAGCATGAATTTCCAATTGAGTGGGAAGTAAAGCACTTTCATCATACACAAGATTATAGGGGGATATACCTATACTCTTTTTAATAGATATTCTATATACCCATAGAGTGAATTTTAGCTCATAGTCCCAACTTCTCTTATTTTTGCCGAGTGTTATTTTGATCCTAGTAATCAAATTTTTATTTGAATATTATGCTAGACCATTTCCTTGAAAATAATTGGAAAAATGAGAAAGTTCTATGCCATATTTAGCACAAAATTCAATCATTTTAAAATAAGTGAAGTAGTTGCCATTCTCAGTGACTATCTTCTTAGGGATCCCAAATCTTGTCAAAATATTCTCTTCAATAAACTTGATTACTATTTTTGTGGTTGATTTCTTAAGAGATGCTTCTTCCACCCACTTAGTGAAATAATTTATAGCTATAATGATCCACATATGACCACTAGAGAAATCTAGATTTATCTCCCCAATAATTTCTAATCCCCACTGAGTAAAGGGAGCTTCAACCACTATAGAATTTAGATGTATGGCAAGTTCTTTTTCCCTGCAAATATTTGGCAGTTATTGGAATCCTTCACAAACTGGTAGACATATTTGAATAAAGAAAGCCAATAGTATCCAACTCTCATAATATTATGGGATATGGACTTAGGGGTAAAGTGACCTCCAAAAAAACTAGAGTGATATTATTTCAAAAGTTGAGGGATTTCTTTCTCAAAGATACAAAGTAATAGTATTCCATCTAGATACCTCCAATATAACTTGCCATCTTGAAAATGATATCTTTGGACCATCTAGATCTATGCCTATGCCCTAGACCCATGAGACAAAAAATGACTGAAAAGAAACAAACACTTACACCCACTTTTTTAATTTTTTTAGCATACCTTCTTTGGTTTTGAAGCAGAATGATAGATTTTCAGGTGTTGAGCATTGGTAGGAATTGAAAGTTTTCTACCATCCAAGGTCTGCAACCTATAAGTATGTTGACCAATAGTTTGAGCAATTTGATAAGGGCCAAGCCATTTGGGCTCTAGTTTTCCTTTCTTCCCATGCTCATCATTTTTGGGATCCCAATAGAGCACTATATCACCTTCTTGAAAAGGCTTACCCTTGGATTTCTTATTGAAGACTTGTGTTATTTTTTAGCTTGCTTTGTTATTTTCAGCAGTGCATCCCTTCTAATCTCTTGTAACTATAGAATATAACCTAGCCTTCTATGAAGAATATCTTGCTTATAGTGGTTAGGTAGGAACAAAGATAAAGCATGGATTTCCAATTGAGGGGGAAGTAAAGCACTTTCATCATACACAAGCTTATAGGGGATCTACACATATTCTTTTTAATAGAGATTCTATCTACCCATAGAGTGAATTTTAGCTCATAGTCCCAACTTCTCTTATTTTTTCCTAGTGCTCTTTTGATCCTAGTAATCAAATTTTTATTTGAAGATTCTGCTAGACCATTTCCTTGAAAATAATTGGAAAAATGAGAAAGTTCTATGCCATATTTAGCATAAAATTCAATCATTTTAAAATAAGTGAAGTCGTTTCCATTCTTAGTGACTATCTTCTTAGGGATCCAAAATCTTGTCAAAATATTCTCTTCAATAAACTTGATTACTATTTTTGTGGTTGATTTCTTAAGAGATACTACTTCCACCCACTTAGTGAAATAATTTGTAGCTATAATGATCCACATATGACCACCAAAGGAATCTAGATTTATCTCCCCAATAAGATCTAATCCCCACCGAGTAAAGGGAGCTTTAACCACTACAGGATTTTGAGGCATGGCAAGTAAGTTCTTTTTACTTGCAAATATTTGGCGGTTATGGGAATCCCTCACAAATTGATAGACATATTTGAATAAAGAAAGCCAATAGTATCCAACTCTCATAATATTATGGGCTTTGAACTTAGAGGTAAAGTGACCTTCACAAAAACCAGAGTGATATTCTTTCAAAAGTTGAGGGACTTATTTCTCAAATATATAGAGCAATAGCATTCCATCTAGATACCTCTAGTATAACTTTCCATCCTAAAAATGATATCTTTGGGCCAATTGTTTGACTAATCTTCTTTAGCACTTTGGCATATCCCTAGAGACAGATAAATTTTGAAGATAGTGCATTATATCATCATATCATTTGTAGTCAAAATTATCAACTATCATGGCTTGATGCTCTTCATCAATTGTTACAGTGAAATTAATTATTTTCCCTTATTTATTGGCCATGTATTTATCTAATCCATGCCCCCTAACAATTTGAATGACTATAAATTCAACATCATACTATAGTAATTTTACCATCCATATAGCAAACTTATCTAAGGGTTTAGGCTGAGTAAATATATCCTTGATTGCTATATGAAGGATGTAAGCCATGACCTTATTAAATCCAAAAATGCTTTTAAAACTATCTAGAGATTTAATTAGAATATAAGCTTATTTATCTATCAATGTGTATATTAGCTTAGCACCTTTCAAACATGCACTCATAAAGGCAATTGGTCTTTCATTTTTCATCATCCTTTTGAGTAATACCACAACAATGGTATGTTTAGAATGATTCAGGAGCATCCAATGGTGTAAAAGTGATCTTGCATCACCCAAAAAAGATTGTAATTGTTTAATTTTTTAAAACTAGTAAAAACTAGTAAAACTAGTTTTTCTTGCAGGAGATTTTTAAAGGTCTTAGAGGTCGAATTTGAGGATTTTTGGCTAGACACGAGCCTTGGAGTGAAGAGCCAAGGATAATACAACTTAGAACATTTCATTCCATTTTTGAAAATATGTTGTAATAGTCAATCGGGTCAACGAGCGTGAAGTTATGACCTCCGTAAGTTGCCCCAAATTTCAAATTTGAAATTTCAAGTTTTAGGTGGGAAAAAAGGGGAAAATAGGGCATCAGTGGGGATTTTCAAAATCATAAAAGGGATCTTCTTTTGGGATCCTCATTTTTAGCATGAAAGTAATGGAAAGCTTTGGCTCCTTTTAGCATTTCTAGTTTTTAGTGGATTGTATGTGTTTTTTTAATGCAACTCTGCTTCAAGTGGTATCAGAGAGGAGAGTTCCTGAGTGTGTAAATAGAGCGCTAAATGTGAGGCAGTTTACACCAAGATCTATGGTTAGGGTTTGTGGGAGAAGTGAGAAGAATGCCTCCATGAAGAAACCATGGTGGTGGGAGAAATATGGTGCCAAAAGAAGATTTCAGATATTTGTAGAGGCAAGTTCAAGATCTGCAAGAGGAGCTGCATAGAGGGTTTGAGCCGAGAGAAGAAGGGAGTGAAGATGAAGCTAAAGAAGAAGAGGTCAAGTTCAAATAAGAAGAAGAGGTAGTAGATCCTACACAATCTAGATTGTATAAGGCCATATCACAGATTGGAAAGAGACTGAATTTTGATGTCTCCACATATTTTGGAAATCTCAACCTAGAAGAGTTGATCGACTAGATCAATGACATGGAGGAAATAATGGAGTGCAGATGAAGCTGAAGAAGAAGAGGTCCAGTTCAAAGAAGAAGAATAAGAGGCAGTAGATCCTACACAATCTAGATTGTATAAGGCCATATCATAGATTGGAAAGAGACTGAAGTTTGATATCTCCACGTATTCTAGAAATCTCAACCCAGAAGAGTTGATTGACTGGATGAATGACATGGAGGAATACTTCAAGTATGAGGAGGTAGAAGATCCCGAGAGGGTCAAGTTTTCTAAGACCAAGCTAAAGGGTCATGCTAGCATATGGTGGAAGGGAGTGCAGCTAGACAAAAACAAAAGAGGAAAAGAAAGGATAACAAGGTGGGAGCGGATGGTGGAGAAGTTGAAGAGACAATTTATTCCAGCTGATTACAAGTTGGATCTTCTCAAGAAAATGCAGGGTTTGAAACAATCGAGTAAGTCTGTCAAAGAATATACAAAGGATTTCTATAATATCCTGATTAGAACAGGCCATTCTGAGGCCAAAAAAGAGAAGGTAGCTCGTTATATTAATGGGTTAAGAGTAAGTATTCAAGAATATTTGAGTCTGGTCAGGATGACCACCATTGAAGATGCTTACCAGTTTGCCTTGAAGGTAGAAGAGAAGTTGAAAAATAGGTTTGAAAGCAGACAGAGAGGAAGAGGTCATGGTGGAAGAACTGGTGGGAGAACAAATGGAGGATGGAATGAGGACCAAAAGAAAACTGGGGATACAAGCAACAGTCAAGACCAGAAGGGAGAAAATTCTTACTGCCCCTATGAGCAGAATAATAACTACCAAAATAATGGTTATCGGAGAGGAAGAGGAAGGTCTGGACGAGGGTTTGGAAGAGGAGGATTTCATGGAATATTTTTCCACTGTGGAGAAGGACATCGAGCATACGAGTGTCCACAACACCAAGGAGGAACAAATAGGAGGCCTGAAGGTAATGCTCGAGCTGCTATTGTTGATGAAGGTGTTGAATTTGAGCACTCTAAAGAAGTAGAAAGAGAAGTACTAATAACAAGGAGAGCCTTGCTGAATGAGGAGAAATATCTAGATCAGAGGAAGAACTTATTTTGCACAAGGTTTAAATGTGCAGGTAAGGTTTGTAATGTTATCATAGATAATGATAGCACAGATAACCTAGTTGTAGAAGGAATGGTTACCAAACTACATTTAGAGAGGAAGAGACACCCGCATCCATATCGGATTGCATGGTTGCAAAAGGACCATAGGGCTTTGGTCAGTGAGTAGTGCTTGGTAAAATTTAATATTGGGAATTATCGTGATGAGGTCCTGTGTGACATCTTGCCTATGGATGCTTACCATTTGCTATTGGGAAGGTCATGACAGTTTGATCGGTATGCAATGCATGATGGGCGTGCCAACACTTACTCCTTGACAAAGAATGGAGTGCGCCATAAGCTGAAGCCCCTAAAGGAGGTGGATGAAAAGGTATGTAGTAGTGTCAAAATCTGTTTAGTTGAAGGTAGAATGTTTTTGGATGGTTTGAAACATGAGCATATGTGCTATGCATTAATTCCTAGAGTTAGAGAAGAAGAATGCAAAGATACCCTAGTAGAAGTCTTAGGTCTGTTAGAAGAATTTCTAGATATTATATCAGATAATGTACCAAAGGGTTTGCCACCAGTGAGGAAGATCAGTCACCATATAGATTTGGTACCAAGATCTAGTTTACCCAATAAGATAGCCCATAGAATGACTCTTGTAGAAAGTGAGCTAAAAAGACAAGTCCAAGAGTTGCTAAAAAAGGGACTGATTCGGGAGAGCTTGAGTCCATGTGTAGTACCTTCAATACTAGCACCAAAGAAATATGGAGAGTGGAGAATGTGTACAGACTTCCGAGCTATTAACAAGATCACCATAAAATATAGGTTCCCATTTCCAAGGATGGATGACATTATGGACTATTTGAGTGGAGCCAAGTACTTCACAAATATTGACCTAAAGAGTGGGTACCATCAAATTCATGTCAGAGAAGGGGATGAGTGGAAGACAACCTTCAATACCAGAGAGGGTTTATATGAGTGGTTGGTCATGCCATTTGGGCTAACAAATGCACCAAGCACATTCATGTGATTGATGAATGAGATATTGAAGGAGTTTTTAGGAAAATTCATCATTGTCTATTTGGATGACATTTTAATATTTAGCAAGACCCTGGAAGAGCACCTGATGCATATCAAAAGAGTTTTTGAGAAGTTGAAGGAGGAATAATTGCTGATTAATTTTAAGAAGTACAGTTTTGTGAAGAAGGAGTTAGTGTATCTGGGATTTGTCATCTTAGCTGAAGGTATAAAAATGGACCTAGAAAAGGTGAGGGATATCATTGAAAGGCCTACTCCAAGGAGCATAACTGAGGTAAGATCATTTCATGGTCTAGCAAGTTTTTACAAAAAATATATTAGAAATTTCAGCAGTATTTGTGCACCCCTAACAGAAACAATGAGAGGGGATAAGAAATAATTTAAGTGGACCTTAGGAGCATATAAGAGCTTTGATATGTTGAAAAAGAAGGTCACAGAACAACCTGTTTTAGCACTTCTACATTTTAATAAGGTATTTCAGGTAGACTATGATGCTAGTGGTAGTGCCATAGCAGGTGTATTGAGTCAAGAAAGTAAACCTATTACTTATTTTAGTGAGAAACTCAATGATGCTAGGAAGAAGTATTATGTATATGATCAAGAGTTTTATGTTATAGTTCAAGCTTTAAATAAGTGGATGCATTATTTGTTGCCAAAAGGGTTTGTTCTATATACTGATCATCAGGCCTTACAGTATATTAATAGCCAAGGGAAGCTAAATCAGAGGCACTTAAAGTGGGTTGAGTTTCTACAGAGTTATACCTTTGTGTTGAGGCATAGGAGTGGGAATTCAAATAGAGTTGCAGATGCCTTAAGTAGAAGGCAGTGTTTGTTGACAAAAAATGAAGGTGGAAGTTGTAGGGTTTGAAAAACTTAAGGGTTTGTACCCTGAAGATCTTGATTTTATAAAGGCTTGGAGAGCTTGCTTAGCACCTGTTACTTTAGACAAGACTAAGTGGTTGGATTTTCTAATCCAAGATGGGATGTTGTTAAGAGGAAATAAATTATGCATTCCAAGGAGTTCAATGAGGGAGAATATGGTCAAGGAGAAGCACAATGGAGGGTTGGATGGACACTTTGGTTGAGATAAGACCATTGCCCTTGTTAGTGAGAACTACTATTGGCCATAGTTGTAGCAAGATGTGAAGAAATTTGTACAGAGTTGCAGAGTATGCCAGATGGCCAAGGGTGTGATACAGAACACTGGATTATATTAGCCATTACCTGTACGAGATAGGCCATGGAAGGACATCAACATGGATTTTGTTCTTGTCTTACAAAGGACACAGAGGAGGAATGACTCCATATTTGTGGTGGTTGACAGGTTTTCAAAGATGGCACATTTTATTCCCTACCATAAAAATAATGATGTAGTTCATGTTGTAGGGTTATTTTTCAAAGAGGTGGTACGCCTACATGGTCTACCAAATAGTATTATTTTCGATAGGGATACCAAGTTTGTTGGGTATTTTTGGAGGACCCTATGGAAGAAATTGAAGATAGACCTAAAATTCAGTTTTGCATACCACCCATAGACTGACGAAAAAATAGAGGTGGTGAATAGAAGTTTGGGCAATCTTCTAAGGTTCTTGGTAGGAGATAAGCCCAAGGGATGGGATTTGGTTTTGCCATAGGTAAAATTTTCATAAAATAATTCTATTAATAGGAATACTAATAAATCCCCATTCCATATTGTGTATGGGAGCAGCCCAAGGAATGCTTCCAAGTTGAGAAATATGGACAGAGGGGAAAATAGCAGTGTTGAGGTCGAGGACTTTGCAGAGCACCTAAAGAGCCTACATGATGAAGTGAAGCAGCATATCAACAAGATGAACACTCAGTACAAGACAAGAGCAGACCAGAAGTGACGACTTAAGGAGTTCCAAGTGGGAGATCAAGTTATGGTTCACTTGAGAAAGGAAATATTTCCTGCTAAAACCTACAAGTTAAAAATGAAGAATTTTGGACCATGCAGGGTCATAGGGAAATGAGATTCAGGGAATGCCTATGAGGTAGAATTGCCAAGTGGGCTGAATATATCACCTGTGTTCAACATTTCAGATTTGGAAGAATATCATGAAGGTGATAATAATGGCATACCAGTCATAGAATTGTGGAGTATTCCTACATCTACTCTAGATATAGAAGATATAGAAGAGGTCCTAGATACCCGTGTAGGTAAAAGCACAAGAAACAGGCAGTATGCAAAATATCTGGTTAAGTGGAAGGGCATGCCTGTTGAAGATTCATCTTGGTTGTCGAAGGCTAAGGTTGAATGCCTTGGTTTTCTTCCAACAACAAAGAAGTGAAGGTCACTTCTCAATTTACCCTAGGTGTATAATGTAGGAGCATCCAATGGTGTAAAATTGATCTTGCATCACCCAAAAAAGATTGTAATTGTTTAATTTTATAAGAACTAGTAAAACTAGTAAAACTAGTTTTTCTTGCATGAGATTTTTAAAGGTATTAGAGGTCGAATATGAGGATTTTTGGATAGACATGAGACATGGTACAAATATTTAAGGTTCTCCTTGCTTATCTCGTTTCATGCCATTTTTGAAAATATGTTGTAATAGTCAATCAAGTCAACGAGCTTGAAGTTATGACCTCCGCAAGTTACCCCAAATTTCAAATTTGAAATTTCAAGTTTTAGGCGGGAAAAAAGGGGAAAATAGGGCATACGTGGGGATTTTCAAAATCATAAAAGGGCTCTTATTTTGGGATCCTCATTTTTAGCATGAAAGTAATGGAAAGCTTTGGCTCCTTTTAGCATTTCTGGTTTTTAGTGGATTGTATGTGTTTTTTTTAATGCAACTCTGCTTCATAGAAGAAAATGAGAATATATTGAATGCTCTAGAATAGTCAAGATGAGTCAACATCGAGGCTTCAATGATAGCCTCTTTAATTATTTGGAATGCTTTGGTGTTTTCTTCAGTCCACTTTATCTCCCTGTATTTCTTGATCATGTCATTTATGGGCTTAGCAATCTCAACAAAATTAGGAACAAACCTTCTAACAAAATTAATCTTACCAAAGAATGAACGTACCCCTTTTAGATTCTTGGGGGGAGGAATTTTGGAGATTGCCTCTACTCTTTGGGGTTAAATACTTATAACTTCTTTGGAAACAACATGCCCAAGCAATTTTCCCAACGTAGCTCCAAATATACACTTCTTAGGATTTAGAGATATGCCAAATTCTTTGCATCTATCAAACACTTTGGTCAAGTGCATGAAATTATCTTCTGGGGACTTGGAAAATATTGTGATGTCATTTAGGTAGATCACTACTATTTTTAACATTAAGACTTAAAAAAAAAGTCCATAGCTCTTTGAAAAGTTACCCCAACATTCATTAATACAAATGTCATTTTGAGATATTCAAAGGTACCCCAAGGTGTAGTAAAAGTTTTTTGTACCTATCTTATGGATTAACTAAAATATGGTTATAACCTAAGAAGCCATACAACAAATACATTTTTGCTCCATGTTGGAGAGAGGGTAGTTATATTTTAATGAACTCTTATATACATTTCTGAAATGAACGCATAACCTAATATTCCCATTTTTATTCCTCACTAGTACTAATTTGGTAATCCAAGAAGATCTTACTTTTCTAATTATCTTGGCATCCAACAACTTATGAACTTTATTTTGCATAACTAGATGCAAGGTAGGTTTAGAATTTCTTTGTTTTTGCCTAAATGGTTTAGCATCTTCCTTAAGGGGAATGATGTGAGTCATCACCTTAGTATTAAATGTTTTCAAATCCTCATAAATCCAAGTAAAAACATCTTTGTTTATAAAGTTGTATTTCCTTTCCTGACAAAGCCTTATTAATCTTGCTCATCTTAGGCTCTTCCATTGTTCCAATATTTACATCTTCTGAATCTAAGTCCTAGAAGAGTGGCTTGTAAGCTCTATCAAAATCATCATTTTTTTTTTCTAAAGATATGAATCCTCTAGGTATTCGACTGTATGACTTTAGTTGGTTCTCCAAGAATGTCTTCTAATTTTTTCTTATCTTGATCATCACATATGATATTTGAAAACTCATTTTGAAGAGTCATGAAGTCATTGATATGTACATCATCCTGCAAAACTTGTAAATAAACAACATTATCCAGATAATAAGGCTTATAGATAAATATAGTGGGAAATCTATCCATATATGCAATACCTATATCTATAAAATATGCACCAGAAATGTTTATTGCTAACAAATTGGCTATGTGATTCTGTTCTCTAGGTATGTACAGTAAATTGAATGCTTTGAACTTATCAATCTCATTAAACACAACTTGCTTATATTGTTTCAATATGGTATGTTTAGTTTGATATTTACCTTTGATTTATTGTATTATGAGCTTTGCATCTCCACTGACTATCTGAAAAATGATACCCAACTATTTAGCTTTCCTGAGTCCTAGTAACAAAGTCTCATATTCTACAACATTATTTGTACATAAAAATTCAAGTCTGTATGGATACAAAGTTAGTTTCCATTTATATCAATAAAATTCACTCCAAATCCAACCTCAATTTATGATTTTACACCATCAAAAGATAAAGTCCATTATTTAGTGGTTAAAATCCTATCAGATTCAACATCAACTTTTACTTTTAATTTTGGATCTATATTTTTAGCTCAAGGACTTCTATTAAGAAAGGTGAGTGCCATAATGAATAGACTCCCATCTCTTTCACTTCAATAGAATTTACAATATTGACCATACTATCATTATATTTATTCAATTTAATAGAGTATTTGTTAAAAGGTTCCCTCCTCAAGGTAGCCTTTTCTTTTCCTTGTAAAGAGATGGTTGCATAAGACTAGTCTAATTGGATTGAGCCTCCCAACTATTTAGCCCAATGTCTACATAGCAATAGAGAGAAGAAATGATCTATATCTACAACTACAACATCCATGACTATATCTTTCTTGGGATATTGATCCAAATAAACAAGTAATCTAGTTATGAGACCTACACATGACACTTGTCTACTATCTATAACAGAAATTTGGGACACTCTTTTGTATAAATTAAGCCCAACTAATTAGCCACCTATTTTGACATTATACTATAACAAGCTCCACTACCTAGCATGCAAATATGGATAACATATTGATCACCAAAATATGAAGTATACCTCAAAGATATATAAAATAGTCTCACCAAAGATAGGCATCTAACTTCATGAATTTATGGTCTTAGGAAACTATATGTATGTTCTTTTGATTGGTCAATTAATCCAAAAGCCTTACAAATCTAATATTTGTAATTAGGAATAATTATTAACTCTCCAAAGGTAATATTGACTTTTTGCTTTGCAATCTCTAATCCAACATCAAATTCATATTTCTTGATATCTATTATTTTCCCAAATTCTTGTTTCAACACTTCATCTTGTTGTTTTTAAATATTTGCTTGAATCTCAGTATCTTTAGGGATGACTTGGTATTTTTATCATTTGTTTTTTGTATTTTTTCTTTAGGGATAAATTTATTTTGACTAGTCTGTACTCCATTTCTAATTGTGGATTTTTAATCAACCTTATCTCCCACTATTATGTTTCTCAAATTGATGGCATGAATTCTTTCTAGTTCTTCAATATCTTCTACTATGGGTGCAAGTTTACCTTGCTTCATTCTTTCAAACCTTGCATATGGTGACCTCTACATAATCTCTACATTCTCAAGTACTAGAACTCTTTGTTGATGTTTTGTAACATACTGATCCATATTCTTGATTCCAACAGAAGTTGACTGTAATGTCATCTTCAGACTCTTCTTCTAGATCAATTTTATAATGTAGACTTAGGTAAATAACATAATCAACATAATTATGAGGAGCATCACAAGAAAAATAGAAAAAGAGAAACTCTAAAGCTATATTAGCAGATGGAATTAGGTTGGGGACATCATCTAAGTCATTTTGAAATTTCTTTTTCCAATTATTGCCACCATTCCTATTTTTATCCTTTGAACCATTGTTATTTTAATTTCTATTGAAGTTTCTTCTAAAGGGAGGTCTATTG
Source organism: Wollemia nobilis (assembly GCA_028583015.1). Taxonomy (NCBI): domain Eukaryota; kingdom Viridiplantae; phylum Streptophyta; class Pinopsida; order Araucariales; family Araucariaceae; genus Wollemia; species Wollemia nobilis. The sequence continues at coordinate 325,977 of JAQPPZ010006125.1, forward strand.
TCACTTTGAGGTTGTGAAGAATCAAGATTATTTTCTTTTTCTCTTTCTATTTTGGATAATTTGTTGTTCATGGTATTGAATATTTTAGACATTGAACTTACTTGACTAGTTATCTTATCCATGGGATCTTTCTCTTTCTTCTTAAGCATAGTGAACCCTACTTTTGAAGGTTTTCTATCAAGTAGATTAAGCTCTAAGGAATATGGCTTCATATTTCCACTATCAATCATATTCCTTTCTATTTGAATAGCTTTATCCATGCACTCATAAATGGTGTTTACTTGTTCTTGCCTTAACTCATAATTGAATTCTCCAAGGAAAGCATTTTTATAAAAGCAAATGGACTGGATACCATTAGGTATCAAAACAATAGTAATGTTATTTTTGACTTTAATGAACCTTTTGTTAAAATCTTCTCTTGACTCATTTTTTTTCATTGTAGCCAATTCTATCAATAGGGATTGTTCATTCTTCTCTTCTCCATATTTTCTAATAAATGCTTATTCCATGGCTTGAAAATTAGTGATGAAGCCATTTTGAAGGTTGTTAAACCATTCATAAGCATCTTTCTATAAGGTTTGAAAGAACAACTTGAGGACTACATATTTTTCATCCACTTCTATATTATCAATTGCATTGAAGAAATCCTTGAGATGATATTTACCAGTTACAAAGGAATTTCCTTGGAATTTTTGTAAGTACTTATTGAATTTACTAGGGAGGGGATTTAGATTTTGAGGTAAGATAAAAGGTCTATATCTATTTTTCCTCCATCTATTAACATTATGACTCTAATGAGGATTAGCATTAGGAGCTGCCATATTAGATACTTGATTAACAACAAGAGAATACTAGTTTGAACTTGAATTGGTACCAAAATTAGAAATAGAGTGAATTGGGACTGTAGAATTATTTTGAGATTGAAAAATACCTCTAGATTTGGAACTTCGAGAAGCAATTCCTTGTCACTTCTTCTTGTAGATGCCAGATCCGAGCTCTTCCTTATTTCTTTAAATTTTGGGTTTGATCGGAGTCACCAACACAAGTATGCAAGAAAGAACATGATCTCAATATTTTAGCCAAGATTTCTCAACCTAGTATTTTTCAATTCTCACAAATTTCCCTCAAGGAATAAATGGAATGATAGGAAAATCCTAATGAACAACAAAACCCATGATCGTTTATTTTTTAATTTAAAAATTTAAAGTGGGAAAAACTATGAAAAATTTAAAAAATTAAAAAGTACATAGTTTCCTGGGCAATGACGCCAAAAAATGTTGGAGAATTTTTTTGTGTCCCTTAAATATTGTCATGTTATAGAATTTTTTGAATCCAATTGGCATTGTGGACTCTGGTAGATCCATCTCTTTAAATTAGGAAAGAATTATACGATGAATTTTGATAGACCAAGTTAGGTAAGGAAACCCTAAATGGAGCTTATACTATAGTTCAATTATGCTCAACCAAATATTAAAAGAAAAATAAAATTCATTTAATGTTTGACCAAGAATTACAATACCCACTAAAATATTCCTAAGTAGACTGGTGCCTTGTCCATTATCAATCGTAGCAAAGCTTTAAACAATTAAATGAAATAAAAAGAAAGGGAAAGAACTGGGTTAGTTATATCCATTCAAATGATGTAAAAGACATGATTAATTTTTCAGTAAGAGAATCACCATTTACACATTCAAATAATGTAACATGTAAATGTGAAATAAATAAACAATTGAGACAAAGAAATGCCTAAAGGAGGAAGTAGGATTTGTATTAATATTAAAAACTAGTGAAAGGATCCAAATTCCATTAAGCCAATACAAAGAAATTCTTAGTTCAAATGATGTAATTGAGAACTTTAGCTCTTCATTCTAATATAGCAACATAGAACCTCCTATATTTCAATCCAGCCACTATAAATGATCTTAGCAAACTGGATACTTCCTTAGAAAGACCTGCACAATTAAGGGAGAGAATAAGAGATGAATATAGAAGACAAGACAAAAGAATAAATGACTGACAGGACAAGGACAACCTATTATACCTTTGGAAAAAATTGGCTATGCAAAACTTGATCTCAGTTTGGTTGATGCGGCCTATATTTATAATTTGAATCTACCTATTTTACTGCAACTAGCTCCATTTGATCCCTCTATCTGGATGCACCTGCACCACTAATCCTATTTATGGTTTACAAATAAATTACAATTGTCCTAAACTATCTCTTCTAGAATTCTACACTTAGTTGCCTTCTAATCCTTAGATTTTCTAGTAGGCTACAACTATGCTAACTATGGACCTTAGAGCTTATGCCTCTATTGTTGTGTCTTTTTTTATAGTGGGTCATTAGCTCAAATTTTGGTTCCATGATATTTTCAATGGCTTCATGATCTTTGATAAATTTTGTGACTTTAAAAGACCACTTTCTTATATTTGCAGCATGATAAAAAATTTGGCCTTTATGTTTGGCATCTATGATAGCCTTCTTTTAAACTTAGCACTTTTGCAAGAGAAGAAGTGATAAACTGCTAAAAGGTAAACTGAGAAACAAGGGAGAGGTAGGGATCATTGAAAGTGAAAGATAGTTATTAATGAAGATATATATGCACTAAAAGGGGGAAAATTTGTGGTAAGGAGGAAAAGAGTTGAAGGAAAGAATAGGGACAAAACATTATATGAAATAAATAACAGATGAACAATATAAGTGGTATTATGATAAGAATAAAGGAAATAAAAGAAGGGAGGCCTAGTGAAAAGGGGATTTTGGATCATGGGACACCCCCACAAAATTATATTCCCATAAGCATACTTCACTACAACTAATATCTGCTTCAAGTGTAGATAAAATACCTTAAGCAAATATTCTAGGTACGTATAGGCCAAAGGTCATTTTTTCTATGTTGCTTTCTCTTCTTTACTCAATTTAGTAGGATCACTCATCACCATGAGAGTCTTTGCTTGCACTCTCAGACTCTTACCCGTATTGTGATATGCTATCTTTTGATTATGAAGGAATTCCCATCCTTATATAAAACAAAGTTTTGAGTGATGATCTTGCTACTTGGCACTTCTACAATTATTACAGGATCGTGCCTTCTTGGTAAAGTGCTTTTCTAAAAGATTCAATTTTATATGAACTGTTTATTCACATCCTTCTTCCTTCCAATTGAGATTCTTCTTTTTAAGCTACTTACTGTGTATCTGTCATCATACCGAGTGTAGTGTCATGTGTGATCTTGTTCACATGAACCTTGTCAGCTTGACTTGACTATGCCTACACTATTTTTAGTTTTAGTCATGGAATTATATAATTAGTGAAATGGTAATGGTTGTGCTATAATTTTTTTTAAAGGGAACTTTATCTATCTTGCCAAAACTCTTGCTACATTTATCAATATAGTAATGCTGAAGATTATTTTTATGTACTAGAAAGAAGATATATGGGTCAACTTATTTTCAACTATCTATGACACAATTGTACTCCTTTTATTTTCTTGTTGTCTGCTTTCATGAAAATGTGGTACACCTACCTATGCCTTTACATACTTTGTTTTCTTGTGATTGCTTGAATCTCAATCTTGTCTCTCAAAACTGAAAGTACTCAATTGTTTGTCCCTCAATATTCAATATTGAAAGTCTTCTAAGTCATATGCCAACTATAATCATATATTTTTATCTTTTCTTAAATAATTTTCATCCGCTATAATTTCAGTCTCTATTCGGGTTTTCAATATTCCTTTATATCTTAAATCTTGATTATTCTTAATCCTATTTTAATTCTAGCCATTAATCAAAATATCTAAATAAATGCTATATCAATTCCTTTTTAGATTTAATCTTTTGATTAAGGCTAAAATATTATATTAATCTCTACAAGTCATGACCATGGATCTAAATTCCTAAGTGAATTTTTCACATTCATCAAAAAAATACTTTTCACGTGTCCTATTTGCAATAATTAATAAATTGTTTTCTGAAGCAATGTGGACCTTTCACTTATTCAAAGCTTATGGTGCCATTTTTTTGAGCAATGTGGGTCGTTCATATTTTTGATAATAGAGCAATGCAGACCATAGATCTTAAGGATGTGAATTCCTTTTATCAAGTTTAACCAAGGAGTTCCTTTTGTCTTTATTCACCAACAAATGAAGACTGCAAATTTTCTTGGAAAATTTATGGGTGATTACAGACTGTCCATCCTAATGTGTTCTAAATATTTAGTGGGATACACGTGGTGTAATGCAGATGATTTTGATATTTTGACTTCAAATGCAGACCACTCATCTGCTTTGATGGTATGAATCATGACCATTGATCACATTATTCTTGATAGGTTGGTCAATTACAGAGGACTTACTATTAAAGATACCTCAAGTTCATCTCTGCTCACTATAAATCTCCTTGCAGAATGATGTGTGCCATTCATTTTTTGATTGGATTAACGTGAAATATCCATTTTAAATCAAGGAAATTATGAGGTGAAGGAATTTCTAAATGGGGGGAATGCTTTAGAGGATATATTTATCGGGGTAGGCTAAGTGATTATGGACCATAGACTTTAATGGATTCTAGTAGACCTATAAGCAAAGATACCCTCTTTGATAAGTCAATGGAGACATGGCAGGAAGAATTTGTAGACAAGGGTGAGTGCTTTATTGAGACGAGGGAATGATAGGAGTTTAGAAAGGAAAGGATTGATAAAATTGATTGTAATACATGATGTTAGATTACACTATTCAATCCCAAATGGATAGATTATTGTACATATCTAATCCTGATGAGTAATCGGTCTAGATGGGTACTATCAAATGTGTATTATCTCAGATGGGTTGTGGACTAGATGTGTACGATCTAGATGGGTAGGTGTAGATGGGTAGCATCCTATATGGGTAGCCTATATGGGTAGGATACTAAATGGGTTCCCTTAGACGTGTAGCTCTAGTTAGATGGGTAGTCATATTCTTAGACGAATTGAGTGCTAGATAGGTAATGCACAGGTTTATATGGGTGGTATAGGGGATAGGGCCTACATAGATAGGCATAGACATTTGATAGGTAGACCTAGATAGGTAGGCCCAGATGGGTTCTATAACTTGCGTTATTCATTCTTTAGTGTACAACTATTTTTGCTCGCTCCTTCCTACAACTATGCAAAACATAGAAACATGACACCAATCTGCCCAACCTACTCCATGACATACATCAATCAAATATCTATAACATAAGATAATGCAAACACACATAAATATGCACAACGCTGGAATAAATCTACTACTATATTCATTCCTCAATGATAGATTGTGAAAAATATATACAAAAAATGAATAAGAAGGTATTTATAGGGCAAGCCTGATGGTTGCTACAACCAACTAGACTCAACTATCCCAATTATCCCTATGTTATCGCTCTAACTAATCAGTATTAAAGTATAGCAAACCAATCTCAAACTAATAACAAGTTTGGCTTAACAACTAGTCTCAGATTGATTAACAAGTCTTAACTAATAATGATGACTGAATTTGTTAGTCTCAGATTGATTAACAAGTCTTAACTAATAATGATGACTAAATTTTTTAGTCTCAGATTGATTAACAAGTCTTAACTAATAATGATGACTGAATTTATCATTTTGTGCCTACGTTATTAATAAGTCCGTATTATATTGTGATGATTGATTTTACATTACAAAATATTTAAATTTATAAAAATTGCTTATCAATTTATAGACATTTTGTCAAACAGTTCAAGATGTCATTTCTTCTTCGAACATTTGCCTACATCTATCTTTCCCTTTGAAGAAGTTGATGTCCTCAATGATTTTCTACATTGTCCTATCAAGGTCTCAATATCTTTGGGTTCTATAGCTTGAACTGCTTCTTCCAGTTCTTGTACCTGAATCTTGAAAGCTTCACGTTCATCAAAAAATCACTTGGCATAAGTAAAATACTTCGTCCATTCCACTCCCATGTTATTGGATTGAGTCTTCATCTCTTGAAGTTTAGACAACTCTAATTTGTGTTGAATAAAAATTTTCTTCATCTGTTGTATTGTCAAGTTTGAGGAAGATGGCTCCCTCTATGCCAGTTCTGCCTTGAGAGCTACCTCACATTGTTGGGATTGAAGTAATTCACTGTACAATGCCTTCTATTCCTTCTACAAAGCCTCCTCATTGTGGCTTTTTTGGGCCACTAACTCTGCATTCTATTTCACCAACAATTCCTTAGCCTCTTTGTGATGCAACATTTCTATCTCAATGTCTATGATTACCTATTCTCTATCCTTGTGTTGAGTGCTAAGGTCCAAAAATTGGTGTTGTTTTTCCTGAATGTTCTTCAAAGCATATTCCAACTGAGTGATCCCTTCTGCCATATGTCGATATTTTTCTCATAATTATTCCTTTGTTAATTGTAGATCTTAATCTGAATTCTATCTAGCTAGATTCAAATGCTTGATCCCTTCTGCTAGCCAATGCAACAAGTGGGCTATGAAGTTAATATTACTGTATATAGGCATCAATTCAAGCACTAACTCCACCTTTGGCCTTTTTTCTTTGATGGGTTAGGGAGAGGTATTACGATCATGGTCAAGGATATACACCTGTGTTGGCTCCAAGTAGAGGGTAGGTGTCTTCAATTGTAGTTTCTCAACTCTCTCCATGGTCTGCAGGTATTCGATAGGTAGGGTCCATGGCTATGCATGGTAGATGCTAGAAATTTTTGTTCTCCAAGCTCCCTTTCCAAACCATTGTACCAATTTTTTCAACTTCTCCTCTAGCATCAAATACTATTTTTTCCATTGATCGACATAGGCTACATCAAATTACATCCATAAACTATCTATCACATGGGTCAATTTTGTGAAACATGCGACTACCTACTGATCAACATGAGCATCCATGTCTGGTGGATTTAAAAAATTAGGTACTTCCAGCATTATGTGTTCTAACCATAGATCTTCAGCTTCCTCCTCCCTTTCTTGCAAAGGCTCCTTCCTCTTTTTAGAAATATCAATGGGTTTATTAGCCGCTTTCCATTTCATAACTACTGGCTACTCCTTAGGTACATGTACTTGGCTACTTCCACCATCTATCCCAACAGTTTGCTAAGGTATTTCACTATGTGGGGGATTTTCTCCTAGCACTATTTGGGTCTCATGTTCTAGAGAGACCTCCTTGTCTACTATAATAGGGTGTTGTGGCATCCCTTCCATCAAATTTTTGGTAGGTTGCAATGTTGGACTAACCATGTGGTTTTCTATTTTTGTGGTAGGATCTATATTTACCAGGTTATCTATTGCCTTGGTTATCACCGTTGCTAGCATATCCTTGAATAAGAAATCCTATAGAGTATCGATAAAAGATATTGTGGCAAACAAGGACTCTAGAGGTGCTTTAGGTGACTTCGTACGATCCCTGAATTGGGTCTCTACCAGATATTCCGTAGGCCTCACATACATTGCATTACTGGGTCCCACTAGCATGTTCTAAAAAATAGAAGGAATTTTGAAGTCAACTTCCATAGATTCAGTCCCCTTATTGTGTGATCTTATTTATTGCTCATTTTTTTGGGCTACTTATTTATTGCGGGCTATCTTCTCTATTGTTATATCTGCCACTAAATTTGGTGATGGTGGATCAAATTTTTACCTCTTCCTGGTCGACTTTGTCACCTCTTGTGTAGGTGCAACAACTTCCTTGTTTGACATTCTCTCCTATCATAGTGGTAGTGTAGTATTTTCCCCTTCAGATTTTCCCATCAACCCTTATTCTAGTGAAGTGAAACTGAAGTGTTGCTTCACTCTTTGCTTTTTCACTGGCGTGCTTCACTTCATATGTGACTTTGCATCTTTTCATTACAAAATTGTTGGTGCCAAATATGGTAACACCTTGGGAGGGTCCAAATCCAATATCTACACTCCTACTCTAGATGTTGCATCCAACAGTAGTTCAACGACATGAAAGACCATCAAAAAATTCTTGGTGGTTCGCATCATAAAATTCTAAATACGAAGTGCCAAGTAGACTATCCAATCGTAGGCAATTCTTTGCTCGATCCCTTGCAAATATAAAATTAGCTAAATGGGGAGGTTTGATTTTTGTTGTTCTCTTGATAGCCTAGCCATTAGTACATTCATAATACACTATAAAACCAAATTTGCCAATTGAATCTGTTTGACTCCTTGGCTATCGTGTGTTGATAATGAAGTATCAATCTCCTCCTTTGTCAAGAGTGTAATACTTTGAATAAGCTATGGAGTCTTCTTGGGGTTGAATCACTCATTCAATATAGGTTACCCCTTTCATAGTAGTCTGAATGTTCATCAAATTATCGACTCCTTATCTCCCATGCATACCTTGTTGATGTTTTTAAGCAAATCATAAGTCAACAACATCTTTATTATGTATTCCTTGAAGAAATCTTTGTCAAAAATTAGGATTTGCAAAATAAAATGCACTCCTATTGACTTGCTTTTCTACTTGATCAAATTGTTTTCTAGTGTTTGCTCCCACCATTATTGATAGTAGTCTCCTTTTGCATGAATCCAACTAATTTCTTCAAATGGAACCTGATCCTTCTCCAACTTTTGTGCTTATTTGGTCTTTCTGTTAGATGTTACCACATGCTCATGTCCTTGTTTATGTTGAGCATTTCCTTGCTTGGGGTTTGGTACTTGGTCTCTCATCATACCTTTAGCTTGGCCATGCTCCTTGTTGTGGCTACTCCACAACGTACCCCAAAATTGGGGACCCACTTTTTATTTTTTGTTTTTGGGAATTTTTGTGTTGTTTTGAGTGTCTGGTGCTTTGCTTTGTTTTGGGTTTGTAGTTTTCGCTATTTTGTTGTCGATGATTTTTTATCGTCCATTTGTTGTCAATGCTATTTTTTATCGTCAATTTATTGTCGATGACTTTTTGTCGTCAATTTGTTATCGATGATTTTTATCGTCATTTTCCTGTCGACGATTTTTATCATCATTTTCCTATCGACAATTTTTATCATCATTTTCTTGTCGATGATTTTCATCGTCAAGTTGTTGCTAACGATATTTATCGTTAATTTTGTTGCTGATGATTTTTATCGTCATTTTTGTTTTTTACATTTTTATTGTTAAACTTTTGTGTATTCTTTCAATGAAATAAAAACAAAAAAAGATGTATATATATTTTAATAAAATAATAATAATAATAAAATATAATAATTATATATATATATATGTATTAATATTATGTTATAATAAAACAATAAAAATACTTATGCATATATATTTCTATAATATATATATATATATATATATATATATATATATATAAATAAATAAATAAAGAAAGAAACAAATAAAAAAAAAAAATTAATAATGTTCACCACATCTCAAGGTGGATTACCCATATATGAAATAAAAAATAATAACAAAACAAAAAAAGAAATACTATTGTTTTTTGGACTTCTCTTCGAGGAGATTTATGTTTTGATTTTGATATTTGTGTTAAAGTTTGAAGTGTTGTTTTATTCTAATGTTATTTTGTTTATTTTATATGCCTTTCGTGCAGGTAGCGGGGATCTAAAATTGTTGAAACCATCCACGTCCCATCGTGGATCAATCAGACAGAAGGTAAGCAAATCATTGGCAATAAAGCTGATGAGCATGACTCCGAACGTAGGCGTTGATATGAACCTGAACACCCTGGCAGCAGCCAGGCGTCAATGAAAGGATACAGAAAGGGGAGTGTTCGCATGCTGACTCGACGACAATGGAAGGAGAGGAACACATGAAAGACCACTTAGGACAGCGGTTTCACAAACTAAACTACCAAACATTCTGTGAAGAAACACATCTCGCATTTACGTTTTCTATGGGCCCAGCGCATTGAGGGGTAAATCGACAAGTTTTCGGAGACCAACATGGTAGCAACCATAGTGCGCATGGTCTCTGGTTCGAATGATGACAAAGGCTATGGAGATGTCAGAATGGGAGTGGGGAATACCCAACGTAGTTTGGCATGATAGATCGCAAGGTGGCCATATCACGATGAGGACCCCAGAAGGCTGATTAATCTGGCTTGACATGTATGTGGAGTACGGGTGTAGGATGTGTCACGCGTCCAAGGAATGTTACGAGTTGATGTCATTAATTGTGTGGAAACCAGGCAGCAAACATGGACTTACCGACGGACAGAATAATTACGCAGACACCAAGACCTAGATGGGTGTTGATGTGGAGGTTGAACTGAAGCAGAGATGGGGACCATTAAAAGTGAGTGCATAAAATCAAAATAGTAACAGTGGTCAGTACAGGTAACGTGAGCATGGTAACATCTTTTCGGGTAATTTTTCAGCAAGGAGGATGCAGTGGTATTTCCACGTAACCAAATCAAAGCCGGGTAGAGCTACCAAACACTGAGCAGTTATTAAGACCAAAGCAGAGGTTAGGCATGACAACCAGATTGCATGATGAGGATGCTACCATCGCTGGAGATGCGATGCTCAATGCCAGGTAATATAGGTCGATCAGGGCCAAGTCGAACATTTTTCGGAGAAGTAATGATAAATCCACATCGATAGCACCATGGATGTAGATGTGAGCAGGAGGCACGAATGTTGTACCCATTGGATGGGAATTCACAGCAGACCCCGACCCGAATTGCCAAGGTGGCATCGATGGAGGCCATGGACGTGGTGGTAGAACCGAGGACCAAACAAAATCCCTTGATGTGGATAATATGCTGCAACATCTTGATCCAAACTAGGCATTTATCTCTTATGAAGTACGCTCGGTAGTTCGACGGGTTGCCAAACATGGTCCAACTGCAATAATCAGTGGACGCTCCAAATATAAGAGGTGTGATTTTGTATAGCTACCATAGTTATATTATGCTGGAAACCACGGGATGGATATTATGGGACCAGCCAGACCTTTCATTGGCTCAAATAATGTAACGAAGAGAGTTAAAGAAACGACAGCTTCGAGACCAAAAAACAGGGGATGAGTGACAAACAGGGGACTACAGGGGTAGCAAATCAGGAACATAGGAGAACAAAATGCAGAGTACAAGTAAAGAAACAGAGAAGGTAGAGGTGTTGCAGTGTAAAAAGGAAAAAAGAAGCAGAGGCAAAATGGACTTTAGCAAGAGGGAACAGGACAACCACACTTGACGAGAAAAGTCAGCAGCGTCGGTAACACTGTATATGTGAGGGCATGAAGAGGTTTAAAATAATTTAATTGTTTCATTATGTCATCCATAGTGTTCTGGAAGGAATAATAGTATCTTCCAAATGTCTTCGATTTTTAAGTATGGTAAAATACTTGTTGGTATTTAATCAAATTAAAGAGAAAGTCAAAGTAATATGCGCTGGCAAGGAGATGCCCTGCGCATCAAGGGCATCCGTTACGATGAAAAAAAAAAAAGTAACGGCCATTAAAGATGAAGTTAGCTATCACTTCAATGGACAGAACATGCAAAAGGCATCGATGAGAAGGGTTCAGAATCCTAAGCTAATAAAAATGCAATTTAGGAAACCAAAAAAAATGAAACGAAGGGCTAGTTCAAATCTACGTTGGAAAACAGCAAACAAGAGGAAATGAAAGGGCGGAAATGAAGAGTTTTGATGAAAATATTAAATACTACAGAAAATGAAGGAGCAGAGGCTGGATCTTTTGGGATTTCTTTTCTCGGAAAAAATATTTTTGTTGGAAATGTTTCAATATTTCGTTTTCAATTTACTGCACTCTTTTTCATAGAAGCTTGCACCGCATTAATTGTTTGACTGTGTGAATTCGGGTAACGCTAATGCTGGTATTTTGTGTAGAATTTTCATGCTTGAGGGTTGTGGAGAAATTCGGGGTTGTAGCATTGTTGTTATTTCATTTTTTTATTTTTTATTTTTTTAAACTTTTTTTTTGTAGATTTCTTTTATTTTTCAGAGATTAAAATAAAAATCGAAAAAATTTTAAAATCCAAAAATAATTGCATGTCTGCCTAGAATGAACTTCAAAGTTTCATCTTGCATATTTACGTTTTTATTCCGGAGTCATTTCAAATTTATAAAAATTATTTAAAATTGTTGTTTTATGCAGATTTTTATAATTTGAAATCTCATTTTTTTACAGTTAGAGGTCAAATCAATTTTTTTTTTAACTATTATTTCATTTGCAAACATAGAATGAACTTTCCTTTATGAAAATTTCAATTTCATTAAAGGGGGTTAATTTTTATGGCATTTCATTGGCCATCATTTAAGAGCAATAAATACCTTTCTCTTTATGAAAATTCTGATTTCATCAAAGAGAGGTAATTTATCATTACATCAAAGGCTAGTGTTTTAAAACATTAAATTATTTCTTCTTTATGAAAATTGATTTCATTAAAGAAAAATAATTCATAATGACATTTTGAGGCCATTATTCTAAAACAATAAATTGTTGTCTCTTTATGAAAATTAATTTCATCAAAGAGGGATAGTTTATTAATTATATCAAAGACTTTCTTTATCTTCATGGTAGAAGCTACATTGGTGAATTCTTTCCATCATTTGAATCCATATTTAGAGATAGGTTTTAATTTTCTATTTCATGCTTAAAGTAGGATTTAATACAAGATAAAACTTGTTTAAAATCTACTTAATAAAGGAAGATAAAATCTACCTAAAAATATTCAAGATAAAAGGAACTAAGACTTACATCGTGGTCATATGAGGGCCAATTCACATTTACTTTTCTTTAAGTTTCATGAACAATAATTAATATAGCATGGTAAAATGAACCAACACATGCCCCTTGTTAATAGTTACTTGCAATCACTAAGGTGTTCTTAGCATTAATTTGATATATCTTTATTAAAATTACTAATACAAATATGCAAATGCTAATATAGCGGAGACCTTGGAGAAGTTGTTTTTGTTTAACTTCTTTGCAATAGAGGGTTTTGTGATCAAAATCCTAAGGGAGAGTGTGATTTTACAATTGGGAAAAATTACAACTCAACATTTTGGCGCTAGAATGAGGGCATGAAATGGTATTCATTGATCTAATGCTTTTGGATTGTTCATACAGGAAAGAATGTGATATGGGTGTAACTTTGAAAGTCTTGAATTTTTAAATATTTCAAGTTCATTTGATTAGAATCTTTGGTAATATTTTAGCACTCAACACTTTGAGAGCTAGGAAGGCATGAATTAATTTATTTTATTCCTATCTAGATGCTAAATTGTTCATTTTACTTGAAATATTTATTCAAAGACATTGGTCTTGACAAACGAGGTTTTGTTTCCATATGATTACTTTCATTGATTCTAACATTCTCTATTTGATGATGCGTTAATACTAATCTTTTTAAATTTGAGAATGTTCATCAATTTCATGGTTTGATGAATACATATCTATTGGTTGATGCTAACATGGTGATTCATATGTTAAACATTTGATATTGGTTAGTCATTTAATTCTTCTTTGTAAGAGATCTTTATTTGACTAACAAATTGGTTCTGAAGTTATTCTTTGAGTTTCACTAATGGCATCGATTTTTCCAACTAGGGCAGGAATTTCATTGTGGATAGTGGGCTATTATAGTCACTTAGGCATGCCTACTCATCAAATTCCTCAAGGTGTAGAAAATTATTTACCTATGTTTAAGCATGAGGTGACCTCCATTGAGGAACATATTCAAAGATACATGGACACCTTAAGGTAATTGCAAATATGAAAAGGAGATGTTCCTTATAGATTTTTTTCATACACATTGGATGAGGTTGCATATGAGTGGTACATACACCTACCCATAGATTCCATCACTTCTTGGGCTCAACTAGAAGCAACATTTACCAGCCATTTTGGAAAACAAGTTGACCCTGTTTTGATGTTAAATCAATTTATATCTATCTCTAAGGAACCTAATGAGTCCATGAGTGAATTCAATGATAGGTTTCGTAAGTTGTATACCGAAGTGGTGTCCCATTTCATCATTTTAGAAGAGAGCTATTGAAATATACATGGGAGCCATACAACCCGTAGTGGCTACTTTTTTAAGGGAAAATCTTGACAACCCATAGTTGCATGGAGTCTATGAGACCATGATAGCATTAGATCAATGGGCCATTTTAGAAAGAGAAAAAGTGGATCAACCATCATTTCTTAACCCTAGGGTGAACAATAAATGGGACGAAGTTGAATGTCCAAATATTACAACCACCTTAGATTTCATCCAAGAGGATGTGCAAGTTTCAAAGCCAAGGTCCATTAATGAGGATTGGGATGAACAAACCCATCAAGATATGATTTGGTCATGTTTACTCATAAAGGAATATTTGGACAACCATTGGGAGCAAGATACAAGAGTTGATATTATTGAAGAAACCCTTGACTCACCAAAGATGGTTGAGAGTGAATTTGAGGATTCAAGAGATGAATTTGAAGATATGGTGGAATATCATAATTTGTTTTTGGAAGATGATCATTGTAAAGATCAACAAATCCAACATGAGTCAAGTAGTGATGACTTGGAGATGAGTGATTCAAAGTTTTTGTTTACAAGTGAGGATTGGTATGATCCCATTATAGAAACCCCTAAGCCATAAAAAGTGGTTGAAAGTGATATTGAAAGAAAATCAATGAATGAATTTGAAGATATAATAGAGTTTCACCACTTGTTCTCTAAAGGCACTTTGGATGATATTGTTGAAACTAATAACCAAAAAAACTCACACCTTCCAAATTGTGATAAAATTAAATCTTGGGTTGCAAATGTAGACTGTGATATTGAAAGCTTGAATACAAAGAGTAACCCACTTTTGGAAATAATTAAACCATCTAAGGAAGGTGAATGTGAGTTTGAGGATCAACCCATGGATGAATTTGAAGAATGTGAAGGTATGGTTGAACATCACACCCTAATTCTAGAATATGATCATTGTTGGTGGAATAAATGGGAAAACTTCGTCGCTCTTTCTAATGAAGCACTCACTTCACCTGATATGTAGGAAAAGTTGCAAAGGCTAGTTCTATAGCTTAAAGAAAACATCTCTCAACTACAATAACAAAGACCTCAAGATGTATATCTCGATGATGCTTCAAATAATCCTCATGAGACAAAGATCAATTATACTAAAAGTGATATTCTTTCGAATAGTGGAGGTATCCCATAGTGGACTGGTTTTGAAATATGTGATGAATCAGGACCTTCCATAAATTTGGATGAAATGAATAAATTTGATGATCAAAGCCTTCAACATCCTCAAGATGATGACAAGGAAAATTTTGAAGAAGAATTTCTTGAAGATTTTGAGGAGGAAATAGTATGGTTGGTTAACAAGAAATGGGAAGAGTATACTCAATCCAAACCTTCTAATGAACTTTTTGTGTCAATTAATATCCAAAATAATACAATTTCTTCTTCACATGAGGATATTACAAGTCCTGTACAATTTGAAAATTTTTTGGAAGAGGAGTTCAAATCTCATCAAGTATTGGAAAGTGAAAATGATTCTACTACCATGGATAAAGAAGGAGAATCATTTGCTTTGGTTCCCTTTGAGGGACAAGAAATTAAAAATCTTGATTCACCTATTGGCTCTATAATGTCTATGACATCTCAAAATGAGGAAATTTTAGAACCTAAGTGGTTTGGGTTTGATATCACTGATGATCCAATTGAAGATGTCACATTATCTGAAACAACTCAAACGGTTTATCATGAACAAGTGTTATTTGACACATCCCTAGATAGACAAGACTCATGGTTTGAAAAGGATGGGCATGTTTTTAATTGAGTGCCTAATTTTGGTGTCTTTGATAAACAGATCATGGACCAAGAAGGAGTGTTACATGAGGATAAAGATCATGAGAAAAAGAGGAAGTTACAAATCCTCTTCAAGTGATGGTAAATGGAAATGTGCCAAAGATAAAATCTCACCTTTTGGGTTCCACCATTCGAAATACAGGTGAAGGTTTGTCTAATGGATTGTTGGATTCAAATGCAATCAATGATGAAATACCATTTGTGGTTGATAAATAATTTGATTTAATTTCTCCTCACACCACTAACGATATTGTGTTGTTGAATGAAAAAGAAGTTGATAGAATTGAAGATTTAAATCAAGTCCATAATCAATTAATTATTGAATCTAGGATACAAACTTATGATGATCCTTAGTTAATAAATATCCTAGATGCTTGCAAGTGGTTGCATAAAATTTGATTGACCTACAAACATGAAAAATGAATTGGCTTTGAAATTTGTAGAAATAGGCTCCTATTTGCAAGATCTCATATTTAAAAAGGAAAGCTTATTTCTAAGTCATGAATGGAATTGTGAAATTTACTTGTTAAGGAATAGACAAGAAGTAATTGAAAATCACTTATTGTCTAATCAATTTAATGATTTAAAGCTCACCCATGGGATGGTTAATGGAACTAAATCAAATTGGTGGGGTGAGAAAGGTGTACTTTTAGGTGGGTGGTAGTCTTAGATGGGTGGAAATCCTAGATGGGTCCACTCTTTAGATAGGTAGAATTTTTGGATAGGTTATAGTCTCAAATGGGTGGAAATCCTAGATGGGTGCACGTCAGATGGATGGGATTATTAGATAGGTTTTTCTACATATGGCTCCTCTTAGACATCACATATTTGGATGCATCGTAGTCAAAATTGCTACGCTCAAATTTTCCTTGCATCCAATTGTGAATTGAGAGATAAAATATCCTACACTTGCACGATGGTTTTGCAAAATTTCACAAAGCTTATGATCTTCCAAATGAGATGGTGTCTTGCTTTCATCTAGATTAATATCGTAGTGCACCTAGCGATTCTACCTCAGCTCCAAACCCTATTCTCCTCTTTAATTCATCTCTTGCGCTTCACCTACAAGGTGCTCTTGAATAGAATGAGAAAATCCATCCTCATTACTGCCAATTTATAGGCGTGTTGCCACTCATAAAACTACCTATCTAACTACCACTTTTCTCCCAGAATTTCACATGTGCACCACCTTGCCACCTTTGCATGTAACTATCATATTTTGCTTATTTCATATTTTTCCTTATTTCATCTTTTTCTATTTTTTGTCCTTTTTCTTTATCGTTGTTGGGTGAAGCACATGGAAATGCCAATGTAAAATTCTAGTGTCTCTGATGATACTTCCTCTTGTTGATGGCTACCAATCCCTTGATTATTGAAATCATCACCATCATACATCATTTCAATCTATTGATGATTTTGGTGATTTCTATGACTTTAAAGGGTTTCTATTTGTGGCTCTTCATCATGCCAATCATTTCCTCCTTAGATGATGTGTTAATATTCCCTATATTATTCTTGTATATGACATATACCTTCTTGTGGTTGATAATGAATTTCCCTTCCAGGAATATTGTGACTGGTATCCTAATGTTTTTTCCTGCTAATGTCAGTATGACTGGTTCTATCAATGTCTAAATGATATATGTCAACTATGGGATGGGTTGGTTTTGGTAGACATCATCCAAATGAGTTCTACCATCTTCCAGATAGGTCAACTCTGGGAAAACATCATCCATATGAGTCTTACCTTCTTCTAGATAGGTAAATTTTGGGTAGAAATCATCCAGATAGATTCTACCTTCTTCCCAAGTGACTCTTTTAGTCCTTCCATCTTCTTATTGAATAATTATACTATCATCTAGGTAGTGGAAGTCCACCCATTCCTACTCTTAATGGTTATCCATCCTATCGACTAGATGATGTCTCCTTGTTTAAAATTTTGATATATCCTTCCTATGGCCTGTCCTATACCTTGAAGTCTATTTGCATGTCTTCATATTCCTACCTCTTCTTGGTTCAACCAATTCTAGGTTGGATTCCTTGGATGAATTTGATCCCTATCCAAGAATCCATGCCTTCCCTAAGCCTATCTGAATCATCCTCTACCCATTTTGATCAAACCTCCCTCGTGTTGGGTTACCATACTCCTAGATACCCAAGATTTGGTTGGTCCCTTAATAATTCTTGATGATGTTTTTGATTTCTATCAGATCATTGAGGTAGACCTGATGGTCTTTTGGTTTAGACTATGTCTATAGATGGTCCTTGTGGTCTATTCTATGAACTATTCAATCTATGAGTAGTAGGAGGAAAAATTTTTCCTCTCCACTTATCGGGAAGGAGACCAAACAAAATTCCCCCTTGATTAAACATACTTGGATTAACCTATAGTCTTGTTAAACTATCATGATTATCCAAGTTGCCTCTATTTCTAGCTTAGTCAATAAGTTTTGCTCTAGTACTTGGTTCAACGTGTGCTTGGGTTTTAGGTGTTAATTACCTCAAGATTTCTAATCTTCTACCAGCCCTTATCAATCTCTACCTCCACCTTGCTTCTTCAAAGTATCTTTTTGATGCACATTGAACTAAGACATCTCTATACTAATTTGAGAAGGCAAAATCTATGCTTAACCATTCCCTTCTCCTGTAGTATTCATCAACCAATTCGAGGTTTCTTGAACCCTTCTTTGCAATCACCTCACTTCTATTATTTATCTTTGCAATTCCATCATAACAAATCTATATACTTCCACTTATCAACATTTGATCGGTCTTCTTATCGAATCATCATATAATATCATTCCTCGATGTTTGATTGATCTTTTGATTGCATCATCTCCACTACCAGAGTAATTGCTCATTCTCTTGTCCTATTTCTTTGGTGGTATAAGTGGTTCCACCTTGTTAGAAATAGAGTCTATTTCATCATTTGGGTTATGTAAATATATATTCAAGGTACATACTTATATTACTTTAGGGGGAAGCTATCTAGTTACTTCATGCAATGTAATAAGTGCACAAGTGTCATTGTGCAAGTTGTACATGTGCAAGTTGTCCCTTGCACAACTAGATAGAGTGTTGGCCAAGTATCCTATTTTACCTATATAAGTATGGACTCTTAGGTAGATAGACATAGAGTAAGAATTACATAGAGTGTGAGATATATAGAGTGTAACATAGTGTGTGATACCATCCATTGGTGATGGATGCAATGTAGTTCAATAGCTTTATATTGGAGTGTTCATTTCCTCCATAGCTACATTGTAATATTTTATATTTTAGTCATTCAATAGATTTACTTTCTTTCATATTATTCTACATCTTGTGATTGCTATTTCTCCATGCTTACTACATCAAAAACTAATAGTGGTATCAAAGCTACGGTAGATCTAGTTTGTGTAGGTCTATAGAAAAGCCACCATTATCATTGATCTTGAGAATTTTTACAAAATTATGCACCGTTGGACTAGCCACTATCAAAAGCCCTAAGAAGAATCCATGTGGTAGAATAAGAGAGAGTCACAAGTGAGAACTAAAATAAGTCTTAGTTCATGGAAATATTGAGAGTGTAATTGACCAGAGTCTTTCCAAAAGAGTTTTAGCAAAAACTCATGAATACCAAGACTCAGGATTCAAGCCACTGGATTGAGAGATCATTTAGTAAGGATCATCCATAATATCTAGAAATTTTCTAACTAGTACCTAAAGTTTCTTTTGTTTGTAGGATACTATTTCTCAGAGGATTGGGACTCCTCCTACAATAGAAATCTAGGAGACTCCAACTTTGTTTCTCAAAGGTTAGCATGCCCTCATAGTGTAGATATTGGTTCTTTGTGCAAAATAAGAATACTGTGGAAGAAGACATCTTGTGAAGATTTATGGTGAAGTTAGGATATAGAAGATCTCCATTGTTGAATCAAAGAACTTCACAAGTTGAAGAACAGGCCATAAAAGCCTTGACATAAAAAGGGTATAGAAGCCTTAGAGAAGAGGCCACAAAAGCCTTGAAGGAGAAGCCACAAAAGTATTAATACCAAAAGTCCATAGGAACCTTGGTATTGGAAAAGGCCATAGTATCCTTGATACTAAAAAGACCATAGTAGCCTTGGTATTGAAAAAAAGGCCATAGTAGCCTTGATCAAGAATTTGAAGAAGAATATCTGATTTAGAACTAAACTAAATATTTCAATACTAATACTTTGCTGTAGGGAAAGAAGATTCATTGAATTGGGAAACTTCCAACAAGAAATTTGGGAAGGGTATCTTCTTCAGAATCTATTCAACACCTAGAGCAAAATCAAAGATATCAGGAGAAGATCTCATTGTAGAACTTCTAGTCGAGGAAGGAGAAGGAGAATAAGAACTAATTAAGTCTTTCTCAAATCCAAAAGTAGCAGATCAAATATCTAGAGGAAAATCTCATCATAAACACTTCCATGAGCAGAAGGTTGAAGAAAAGGTCTCAAGGAAGACCATCAGAAGATGATAAATCAGAGACCTTGAGAAGGTCTTATCAAGCATCCAAAAAAATTCTAGGAGAGCCTTGCTGAAGATATTATCAAAGAGGAAATCATTGAAGAAATCCACTATCAAGGAGAAGCCTTTGATAGTGAAGGACTTGGGACAATTGTCGCCATCCGACAATAAGCCCAAGAGAAGAAAAATTTGGCAAGGAGTGCCAAATCCGAGAAGAATAATTTGGAAAGGAGTGCCAAATATGAGAAGAAAAATTTGGTAAGGAGTGCCAAATATCAGAAGAATATCCTACTTGAAGTCAAAAATCGACAAGATGAATTGAAGATAGAAGAAGCTCACAAAATCTTGAATATTTGAATATTACCTCTCATAGAAATAAGGCATCACTTCAGGGACAAAGACTACTCCAAATATGCATTAGAAGGAGAATAACAAGCCATCAAATCCTAAGCTCATAAGAGAAAGTTTGAGACCATCATTTGATGAAGAAGGAGCTATTCAAGATAATCTACAAAGAGCTGCAAGGACATTCTTGTAGCAACAATTTGGTGATCCCAAACACCAAGATCTACATCCTCTACATAAGCGATAAAAGAGCTACAAAAAAAAGGTATGCAACTTTTCTAGTGCAAATAGGTTTATTTAATTAATCTACCTATTAGATTTGTTAGATGCACCTACATTTGGATTAAGGTTGCAAATAGAAAATTGGACTGTAGTCTTCAAAAGTGCAAAAATAAAAAGTTCTTTTTAGGTTCATTTGCACTTTTATTAGGAGTTGATTAGATTTCAAAATTGTTTCTATCAACTACCTATTATCTATTCTAAAAAAGAAAAAAAAGAAGACTAAGCTCTACAATATTAGTTGTAGTGAAATTTCAAAATAACTCTTAAAGATTATTTTTAGGCTATTCTTGATTAGTTGCAGTATATTCTTAGTGCATTAATTTAATATTTGATCAGAGTGATAAAGTGTAATCTTAGTGCATTAAAAGTGGAAAAACTTGTACTATTACACTACTCTCAAAAGAAATTAATTTTGTGTTATTGAAAGGCACAAAATCTGATTTGTATCAAGTGTCTAAAGACACTTGATGCACAAAAATATGCAACTCATAGTGGTCTAAAGGAACCACTCAAAGAAGGTTAGAATCCTCCAAAACCTGGAGAAGAATATAACTAACCAAAATCAGAAATAAAAGATTATAGGATGAGACTTGGTGAGTCTCAAATCCAATAACATTAAAGAATTGAATGCAAGAAAAGAATTGTAGAAAAAGCTTCTATCTACTATCGTATAAGCTTGGAATTATCATCTAAGTGACCAAGAAAAAAGGAGCAAGTTGTCTACTTGTTAAAGACAACCTCAAAAACCTTATTGTGCAAAAACAAAATTGTCATAAAATCAATTTTTTTTGATTTGAAATAAGAGTGCAAAAGGAAGGTGCATTAACAAAAATTTATGTACACATTATAGTACATCTTATTGCACCATTTCAATCTAGTTTTTATAGTCTAAAAATAGATTTGAATATGTCCTAAAAAGGGAAAATAAACACAGGGAAAATAGCCAAGAGAGGGTTGAATGTAAGCACTCTTCCCAAGCTATAGAAGCCACTCAAAGGGGCTAGTTTTTAGGTAGGGGTTTGTCAAAATCCATTAAAACACAAATCCGAGCATAAATAATATGTTCAAAATTTTGAGTACAATCAGCAGTCATCATAAAAGTTCCTAAAGAGTTTCCAATTGAAGAAAAAACGATAGGACTCCAAAATTCAATAGGGAGGCCAAAAATTCTAACCCACATAGGAGCTATAGAAGGCATATCTTCTTCGACTTTAAATTTAGTATGCCAGGGCTTCATGAAAAGCCCTGCCCTTCCAAAAAACCAAGGACCCTCTTGAAACGTTTTCTCTCTATCTTCATTATTAGCAAATAAAACAAGAAAATAACCATTTGGATAAATAGAGATTTGTAACTCACCTTTAGGTTTCTAGATTTTTGTTGCTCAGAATTTGAAAGCAGACAGGCTTGGATGAAAACCCACGAATCGACAAATTAGTCCTCTTTTTTCCAAATCTTCAATGCCAGTCTGAATGTTACCCATATCAAGTTTAACAATAGGAGTTCCATCAACCGCTTTAAGACATCCTGACTCTATTTCTTAGAGGTTTATGGGAAGCCCTAGGATTAATATTAGTATTGGTTTGAGGCTATCCACCATGGAGGGCATCCCTAAAATTCATTTTTGGGGCCGAGTCTTCAAAATTCTTACCCTTGATAGGGGTTTTCACAATAGAATTATTTTGTGGGTGCACCTTAGCACCAAATTCACTTGATATCTGAGTCATTTTTTATCAGTTGCTTGAAAATTGTTTCAATATCTCTTTAATCCTTGCCCTAGATGTCGTGGAAAGGTATGGTTTTCACTTTTCTTTTGTGCAGCAAATTGGAAGTCATTGTCACTCAAGTTCACAGCATGATCTGTTGAAAGAAAAATTTCTAAACCATATTGGATTCCCTGCAACATATCTTACTAAAATATTGAGCATAAACCACAAAAATATTTGTCTCTAGGGCCCGAAGGCCCTAAAAACCAATCTCTATAGCTGCTTGCACTCAACCCAGATGAAACCCTCGCACAACCACTTGCCAAAAATCTCATTCACACATATGGATGCTCTAGGATATGTGTTGCTCCAAATGACCTGAAAATTGGTGAAGATATTATAAGGTTTTCTAGGCATCTACCCTCAAAATTTTAGCTCAATTAAAGTCCGCATGAGTGAGATATGGCCGAAACAAGTTCTATAGTTTGGGCAGTCCTGCCTGTAAAAAGTATTATTTAATACTAAATTAAATAATATAATATTTAACCTAAAGTTAAATATTATATTACATAGATAATTAAATTTGAAATTTGCAAAGGCACCAAAAATAAAATTTAATTTGGAGGCACTTATGTTTTCTTCTGATGTCAAGTAATTACCTTGGAGGCATATAAAAGGAGGAAACAATTATTATTTTTTGGATATATCAAAAAAGCTAATGTGCATGTGTGAAAATGATCATGAGGGTTTGTGAAACATGGAGTAAAACCACTCGTCGAGCAAGTGATGTAGGTTAAGGATAATGTGGTAATCATTTTGGATCAGTGAATGAGGGTAGCCCAAGTGGTAGACAGGTCCTACGTAAGTTGCTAACAAAAGGAAGGTTTGGGATTTAATTCCCCTTAGCACCGATTGATGAGTTTTGTTTTATTTCCATTAGAGGCAATAGGGATAAAAATTTGAGGCCAAAGTTTTAGTATAAACCACTTCGCTAGCACAAGCGATCAAGCATTGTGCTTGGAGGACTCAGGTCAGAGGGTCGATTCCCGCCCGCAACAAAGAAAAATAAATATTATTTTGTATAAGGTATGTGCCATAATTAATTTGTAAGTTTTGTGCTATATTGTCGAACTATTGGATATAGTGATATTTGGCAGATGTATTTGACCTATAGTTTGAAACATAGGACATATAAGGGAAAATATTTTGGCATTATAATTATAGGGTTAAATGTTTTTTTTTTTTTTCTGAGCTTGGAGTGATAAGTTTGTAATTGGTTTATTCATCATTGTAATGCTTTGTTCTTGGAAAATAAAATGGAGTGAAAACTATTTTGAAAGAGTGGAGATAAAAGGTGTAAAACACTTTTTATTTTATTGTAATTCTTGTGTTATAAAAAGGGAAAACTGCTGAGAGAGTTTTGTGAGCTTTAATACATTATCCATGAAAACTAAAGAAGATTTATAGAATATTATTTTTCAAAATTCTTTGAGCATCTTGTTGAGGGAATATTCATGTGGAGTTTTTGAGATAGATTATTGTTATCTAACCTTGAAGTGGCACAAAAGGAATTGGTTGTGAGTGAGACAAGTTTTAAAGACATATCACCATCAAAGCAAAAAGGTATGGGCACATCATCCTTTGTTTGAAGTGTTTGTGGGATTGAATGTTGTGAAACATAAGGTGGAGTGAAAAGGATTGTTTGATGAGCATTATTGGAAATATCTGAGTGAGTTTTATGTGCTTCATTATTGAATATTTTGAGAACATTTGAGATAGATATTATGAATTATTTGAGTTAGGATTTGAGACCTGTTGGTCACGAATCTGCCGCATTTTTGTGGAAGGACATGAAGAAAAAGGTAGGGAGTAAGAAATTTTCGCGACAAGACGCAAAACTGTGACATGTCGCGATATCGTGACGTTCTTTTCCCATGTTTTCCTTTCGTTGTTTCAAACCGCGAAAATGTGACAAGTCACGATTTTCGACATTTTTCTCTCGCTTGGTTTTCTCTTTGCTCCTCGTCATGAAAATGTGACATGTCGTGAAATCATGAAATATTCTACTTTCTGTGTCCTTTTCCTCTGTATACCCATGAAACTACATGTCGTGAAATCGTGATAGTTTTCTCTTCCTTGGCCTTCATCCTATTGCAAGTAGCAAAAACAGAACATGTCGTGAAATCGTGACGTCTTTATCTATTTAGCCTTTTCTCCATAATATGTTGCAAAATCGTGACGTCTTCCTCTTGCTTGGCCTCATCTTCAAAAATGTCGTAAAATTGTGACGTCTTTCATGCCTTATTCTTTTCTTTCAACCTTACCACGATAATGCGATATGTCGCGATATCGTGACATTTCTACATTTTGCTCCTTGTTCACTTTTCTGTCACGATATTGCATCGAGGTTCATTGACATTGCTCTTTGCTCAATTATGTCACGATATCACGACATTTTCTATCACTCTGCTCCATGGCCATCGCAAGTCACGAAAAAGCGACATGTCGTGATATCGCGACAGTTTTACTGCTTTGCTTTCGTTTACCATTTTGACCATGATTTTGGAACACGTCGTGATATCATGACATTCTTTGACTTTGGCTTCTCTCTCCTCTAAAAACCCGTGATAGCACGACATGTCACGATATCGCGATAGTTTTGAACTCGTGCTCTCCATGCTACTTTTGGTTGCGATATTGTGACAGTTTTCAGACTTAGCTGTTTTGGCATAAAACTCGTAGAGAAACACAAAGGAGTGAGAAATTCAACAGTTTATGCATAAATAAGCAACAATCAAAACAATGTGGCAAAAATTCCAACAAGACCTATATTGTGCTATTTTTTGGAAGAAGTGTGAAACACTTGGTTAGGTTTTGTGAGTAAGTTGTTCTTAATTGGTTCAATGATTGTGTGAAACTCTTGAGAATTGGTTTTGAGTGATATTGAAAGTGAATGTGCAAATAAGGAAGATAGGTGTCATGTGCTAGACTAGATCTATCTTTAAAAGAGCAATAAAAGTAAGACATATGGAAGTGACAGACTTAATGATTGAGTAGAACATATTGAGTTTTTGATAGAGTACATCATTATCTATATGTTCCAGAGGTTAAATGAATTTTGGATAGAATATGTCTAAACTTCTTCAATTTAAAGGAATTACTTTGAAGATTAGACAAAGCATTTGATAGTATTGCATGAAAGCTTTGATATTGATTGAGCATATCTTATGATCTATTTTGAGCATGTGTTAGAGCAGGGTTGAGCATGTTCTAGAGAATATTTGAGCAAGTATTTTGAGAAGGCTTGAGAGAAAAATTGAGCAAGTCTTTGTGAATACTTGAGAGGGCTTGAAGGTAGATTTGATAAAGTCTTTGTGAAGACTTGAAGGTATATTTGAGCAAGTCTTGTGAAGACTTGAAACAATATTAAGAGCAGGTTTTATTTATTCAAGTTTTGTGTTAAGGATTGAGGATATATTTGAGATGAAGGTTAGTACAAATTTGTGCATAGATTTATGAGCATATTTGTGAGCAAAGTTAAAGTATATTTATGCTAGACTTGGGATAGATTTTGGTGTAAATTTAAGATAGATTTGAGAGTAAGCTTTGGAGGTGACAAAGCAAAGAGGACAACAATATCCAGTGGATAGAGATCCATTAGCCAGTGTAGTGGGGATAAAGGTCTCCTATGGAGAGAGATCCACAAGCTAGAGTAGTGGGGGAAAAAGTATTTTAGATGATCATTAGCTAGAGCATAGGGGATATAGTTCTCTTGTGGATAGAGATCCACAAACTAGAGCTAGGAGAAAGATTTCTCCTATGGAGAATGATCTGTGAACCAATTGGGAATATAGAGTTATTCTATGGAGAGAGATCCACAAAATAGTTGAGGAGATAGAGTTCTATTGGATCAAGTTCCATGAACCAGAGAAAATGGGAAAGTGTTATCCTATGGAGAGAGATGCAAAAATAAGAGCATAGGAGATTGGTGTCTCCTTTGGATAGAGGTCCATAAATATTAAAATAGGGAATTGATTCCCAAGAATATTTGTTGAGAAAATTTAGTAGAAATATTTTATCCATGGAGTAGCCCACATTGGGTGAACCACGTAAAATTGGTATCTCTCTTGTGTTTGATGATTTGTGCATTGCTTTGAACACTACTATTGATATTGTCATTGATAATATTGGATAATATTATTTGGAAAAGAAAAGTAAAAGTTGATATTATACTTTTCACCCCCCTCTCAGTATAAGCTTGTGTTCTTTAGTGGTGGTGAGAGGAGGATGAAGTAAGAAGCGATGTTCGACACTTTCTGGATCAAGCTTAACATACTAGATTACACATATCAGATAGACCCTATTGGGGTTAAGTTTACTTGCATTTGTGTTGGTATTCATGAAAATGAGAACGTCCTTGAATTTTAAATAAAATGCTAGCTAAATTTTACTAAGAAATTTGCAAACACTATTTCTTATCTGAGTCAAGATGATCCTTGTTGTAATCTATATTTTGGTAGATTTTGCATGCACTTTGGAAGTTGTTTTACTCTTGTTATTACTATAGTCTCTTTTACAGGGTTTTGAGTAGTAATGCTTCTGGATTTTTGTTAAAGAAAGATAACCTAAGAGTAGGAGACATGGTGGCTATATAGAAACCTTTAGCATGGTTGTGTAAGTTTCACCAAACTTAAAGAATGTGTTGATTAGAAAGACTTAAGATGTGAAGAGAAGAAAAATTGTGTGTCTAGTCGAAGTTACTATCATGTTCTACCAGTTCTTGATAGAATGTTGGCTAGGCTATTTTTAAAACTTGTAGGATTTTGTTATAAACTTGGGATAGAGCTACCCGATGGTTGCACAACTCTCAATGCTATAACATCGCTAACATTCGAGTCTTAATCTAGACATGCTAGTGATTGCATTGAGTTTAATGAATCCTCTTAAGTGTTTTACTCCTTCGCTTGTCAAAGTTTTAGAAGGAAAAGAATAACAAATTCAGTAGATGTATAACATTCATATTTTGTGATGTATCATGGAATTATGATGATTATTGTGTAGAAGCTTATTTGCATGTGTTAAAAAGGATGAATAGGATTATTGTGTGGTTGTTGATGTGCTTCTAGAAATTCCTTTCTGGGTTTTACTTTGTGCTCATGGAAGGATAGAACCTTCGTTGGAGGTAATTTATGATTTTGCTATATATTTGTCTCTACTTGTGAAAAATAAAGAATGTTAGAATCCTATTATGGTTAATGCTCTCTTTTGTATGATTTTTACATCCTTCATGCAAAAAATATTCCTTTTTTGTGATCTTAATAGAGTAACATGAAATACTATGTCACTATGATTTGATGGACTAAATGAACTGAAATGTGTATTATGTGTATTAATAAATGCATTTCATATGGATATATATTAGACTGATTCCTCATCATATTCCTTCTCAATGGGTATAAGTTGGCAACATTTTTAAGAAGGAAATACCAAAAGTGTGTGATGGCCTGAGTCATCAAGAACCCCCTGTATTGTGAGGGCAGAGATGGAAGATACTATGAATCTATTACATTTGTAAACGAAAGAATTCTTTGTAATATCCATTTCTTATTTTTGAGAAAGTTAGTTTTGTTAGAGCCGGATTGATGTAAAAGAATGTTGTAAGCTATAATATCAATTAAGATGAATTTAAAGACTTTATATAAGCATTGTTAATGTTTTAATAACTATTTAGCTTGGATAGTGTGTGGTATTTACATGATGGGTTTTCCTTGTGTTGCATGTGTTCTTGTAATACTAAAAAGAACAAAACACTACATGGAATAGTTTTTTGGATACATCTTAGACTTACTACAGTCAACTAAGGAATTGCTCTTCATTGGTTATATTTTCTATTATACGATAAGTCTAACCACTGTCATAGTGTTATGGGTTTTCATGTAATGATTCTCCAAGAGAGCTTATGATGAGTTCATTAATGCTCAAGAACATAGGATTATAATCCTTAGAGTCTAAAACATGTGTTACCTAAAGAATTATTGGAAGGGATTAGAATGGGGTAACCTTCATTGTCCTTTTTTTATTGAAGGAAATTTGACTTGTGTCCCTCGAACATAGAGGAAGTGAATGATAAGAAGGGTAAACAACTCTCATGGAAATGAGCTAGAAAGAAATAACCTTAGGCTCGAGGCTTGCATAGAAGGATGTGTGCAAGTCGTAAAAGAGAACGAGCCACCCTTTTGAAGGATTGAGAGGGGTAGGGGTATCTTAATAGATACATTGAGAAATATAGCTTTAACTGAATGAGTGCATCTAATACTCATGTATAGAGGGGCTTATACATGAAGTAGAGATAGGTGTACCTTGTGACAAATGTAATGAAGGAAATCCACCTAATATTCATGTATAGATAGACTTACACATGAAGTAGGGATAGGTATACCTTGTTATAGTCAGATGGAAATGATAGGGTAACACCTAATATCCATGTGTGGATAGACTCACACATGTGGTAGGGATGAGTGTAATTGGTGTTTGTATTTTGATCAAGTTTAGGAAGCTTTGTTAAGTTAGTTTTAGGGTTATGATTAATAGGGTTAGATTAGTTAAGTAAAAACAATATTCAGTCTAGATGAGAAAGACTAGGTTATGATAGAGCTCCCATTCAAGACTATAATGCTCATTCCCAAGCATTAAAATAAATGGATGTGACACTTGTCACTCACCTCAAGATTCAAATCTTATTTTAGATGCCAAATACCAATGAACAATAACATTCAAGGCTAAATTTGTAGCAACATTCAAAGCTGAGTTCATGTTAGATTTAATGCAGCAACATCAACATCATAGCAATAGTAGAAAGAGAGTATTTAATGCTCCTAGTCAAAGTGGTCAGAAGTGAGGCATCCACTGTCCAAGCATTGCCATAAAAGGTATCAAGAAATAAGCCACCATATGAGTTAAAATAGGCTAAATACTATGCTCATATGTTGGAGATAACGATCAAAAGAGCACTAAAGAGTGCTATCATCTATGTTTGAAAAATAGTACTAGATACGTAGAGGTTTGTGGCATCATAAAGGTAATACTTTACCTTATCTAATTTGCTTTCATTAATAGGAAGATATAAGGTATAATATAAGGTTGAAACATTAAGGAAAATCAACCATATTTGAAAGCAATATTAAAAGGAAAAAATATATATTAAATAGCCTACTATTTGCAATCTAAAGTATAGGAGAAATAAGGATTTCTACATGGATAGATTAATTATCTAATATTGAAAATATCATTGTTTTATAATATTTCATATTAGGGAGTTATAAGGAATACTACACCAAACTAGGTAATTAGAATTTAGAAACATTAAATACCAAATTATTCAATGCTATAAAAGGAGGTTTATTAAGGAGAATCAAGAGTTGAAAACTAATTGATATAGTTGTCTGATATAGAGCTACACACAACACACAACAAGAATGCAGAAATCAACAATGCACCGGCAAAATTCCAGCAAGCTTCATTAAAACAGAGGTCTCTCCTCGAATACACAGCTATCCCCAAAAATAAATGGCCAAGAGTCCTTCAATACAATGCATGCGCGCCTTTTATCCTCGGCCGCCACCTCCTTCTCCATCATTACGCAAAGTGCGGGCCTTTTTTTTATCCCCTGTGCCCGACTCTCTTTGGACCATCATTACCTTGAATGCGAGACTCCCCATACCGCCCGCACGAATGCTTTGTCCCGCCTGCATGATGCTGCGAGGTGCATCAAAAAAATCATGGCCTGTAGTGGCGGCATGCCCTGCAGCCGCCTCGTCAATCCTCCGCCAAGTCATCATTCATAAGAATGCGCCATGGCCGCTTGCGCTGATGCCACGTGTCCCACCGTCATGCTCCCCCGTAACCGCTTCATACTCTCGAGCCACCTGTAACTTCACGCCACGTGTCCCTCTGCACTGGTCTCTGTAATCGCCGGCTGGTCAACGTCGTGAGAGCTCTGGTCGCGATATCGCGATGTTTTTGCTCCAATACTTTCTCTCTCCTCTTTGGTCGCGATATCGCGACGTTTTGGCGTTAGGCTTCTCTCTCCTCCTTGGGGCCGCGATTCCGCTACACGTCGCGAAATCGTGACGTCTAGGCTTTTCTTACTCGCCTTCCTCCCTTGGGCCGCGAAACCGTGACATGTCACGATTTCGTGACATCTTTGTGTTCCGTACTTGCTGCCTCGTTTCGGGCCGTGAAACCGTGACATGTCACGATTTCGCGACATCTTTGCATTGTGGAACGTCTTGGCTCGAAAGTGTCACGATTTCATGACATCTTTGCATTGTGGAACCTTTCCTCCGGATATGTCATGATTTCATGACATCTTTGAGCTCTGCCTTCGAAGGTGTTGCGATGTCTTTATGCTTCCAAGTCTTGCCTCCTAGAAGTGTCACGATTTCGTGACGTCTTTTAAACTTTATCTTTGAAGGTGTCACGATTTCGTGACGTCCTTTAAGCTTGCCTTCGAAGGTGTCACGATTTCGCGACCATTCTTGTGCCTTAGAACCTTTTTGCCAAAGATGTCCCTGTGCTTTCAAATCCTGCTTCCGAAAGTGTCACGATTTCGTGACCATTTTGCGTCCAGACCACGTTGCTACATAAATGTCACGATTTCACGATAGTTTGGCGTCCCGACTGCGCTTCTTTAGAAATGTCACGATTTCATGACAGTTTGGCGTCCCGATCACGCTGCTTTAGAAATGTCATGATTTCACGATAGTTTGGCATCCCGACTGTGCTGCTTTAGAAATGTCATGATTTCTGACGATTAGTCAGTTTATAAATTTTTCGGAGTTTGGCATCCCGACCATGCTTTTTCAAAAAACGTCGTGATATCGCGACAGATTGGCCCGATGGTGCCCTTCTTCAAAAAGCGTCGCGATATCGCGACAGTTTTAGTACTTAAGAAAAAAAACACATTTTGGGTGATGCAAGATTGCAACTTCGCCACCGGATGCTCCTGCATCAGACACCCGGGATGAGTTTGATAAGTGACCTCACTTCTGATCTGTCCGAGGTAGACCCAGGCGATCAACCTCAGCCTTTGATAACCAGGTCGCGTCTTCAATGGGTCTGCCCTTCCACTTGACCAAGTACTCCGGGTAACTCCTGTTCCTAGTACTTCGGCCCTCACGCATATCCATAACTTCTTCTATCTCGTCCACAACTGGGATGGCTACGGGAATGCTCCACAAATCTGGATTGGGTATCTCACTGCTTTCTCCTTCATGATACTCGACCAAATCCGAGATGTTAAACATGGGGGAGATGTTGAGTTCGCTTGGTAACTCCACCTCGTACGCATTGCCCGAATCTCGTTTGCCAATGATCTTACATGGTCCAAATTTCTTCATTTTTAGTTTGTTGTAGGTCTTGGCAGGAAACCGTTCCTTCCGCAGATGGACCATGACCGAATCTCCTACTTGGAACTCCTTAGCTCTGCGTTTTTGATCCGCCCTTGTCTTGTACTGAGCATTCATCTTGGCAATGTGTTTTGTCACTTCCTCATGCACTCCCTTCAGGTGTTCAAGAAAGTCTTCTGCTTCAAAGACTCGCATTTCTCCCTTGTATCTAGCCTTCTTAACTCGAAGCGTTCCTTGGGCCGCTCCCATAGATAATCTGGAATGGTGACTTGTTGGTACTCCGATTGATCGAGCTGTTATACGCAAACTCAGCTTGCGACAGAATTAGATCCCATCCCTTGGGCTTGTCCCCTACCAAGCATCGTAGTAGGTTGCCCAAACTCCTATTAACCACCTCTCGTTTGTCCATCTGTTTGGGGGTGGTATGCAGAACTGAACTTTAACTCCGTCCTCAGCTTCTTCCACAGGGTCTTCCAAAAATAACCTACAAACTTGGTATCCCCCGTCCGACACAATGCTTCTTGGCAGCCCATGAAGGCGTACCACTTCCTTAAAGAACAAACCAGCTACATGGACCGCATCGCTAGTCTTCTGGCACGGGATAAAGTGTGCCATTTTTGAAAATCTGTCCACTACCACAAATATGGAATCGTGCCCCCTCTGCGTCCTAGGCAAACCAAGCACAAAATCCATACTAATATCTTCCCACGGCCTTTCGGGTATAGGTAGCGGTTGATACAAACCAATAGGCTGCCTCATACCCTTTGCCATCCGGAAAATCCTGCAACTCGCACAAACTTTGCCAC
This sequence comes from Wollemia nobilis, assembly GCA_028583015.1. Lineage (NCBI taxonomy): Eukaryota > Viridiplantae > Streptophyta > Pinopsida > Araucariales > Araucariaceae > Wollemia > Wollemia nobilis. Next base: position 358,780 of record JAQPPZ010006125.1, read on the forward strand.
ATCCCGCCGCAATTGTGGCCAGTAATAGTTTTCACTAACCAACGAGATGGTCTTGTCACGACCAAAGTGTCCAACTAAACCCCCACTATGCTTTTCTTTAATGAGGTTCTCTCTCATTGAGCTCCTCGGAATGCACAATTGATTCCCCCTAAACAGCATTCCATCTTGAATCAGGTAATCCAACCATCTAGTCCCGTCCAACGCAACAGGCACAGTGCAGGCTTTCCAAGCTTCTACGAAATCGGGGTCTACAGGGTATAAGTTCTTGAGCTCAGCAAACCCTACAACCTCCACTCTCATTTTTGTCATCAGACATTGCCTCCTACTCAATGCATCTGCCACCCTATTGGATCTTCCACTCCGATGCTTCAGTACAAAGGTATAGCTCTGCAGGAACTCTACCCATTTCAGGTGCCTCTGATTCAATTTGCCTTGATTGTTGATATACTGCAGCGCTTGATGGTCGGTGTAAAGAACAAACTCCTTGGGCAACAAATAATGCCTCCATTTCTTAAGCGCTTGGACTATGGCGTAGAACTCCTGATCATACACCGAATACTTCCTTCTGGCATCATTGAGTTTTTCGCTGAAATATGCAACAGGCCTACCCTCTTGGCTCAATACAGCTCCTATGGCATTGCCACTTGCATCGCAGTCTACCTGAAACACCTTATTGAAATCTGGAAGTGCTAAGACGGGTTGCTCAGTGACCTTCTTCTTCAGCATAGCAAAGCTTTTGTCTGCTCCAACTGTCCACTGAAATTCCTTCTTGTTCCCCTTCATTGTCTCTGTAAGAGATGAGCAAATACTGCTGAAGTTTCTAATGAATTTTCTGTAGAAACTGGCCAGACCATGAAATGATCTAACCTCGGTCACACTTCTTGGGACAGGCCATTCTAGGATAGCCCTCACCTTTTCGGGGTCCATCTTGAGACCATTTGCTGATATGACAAATCCCGTGTATACCAGCTCCTTCTTCACGAAGTTGCACTTCTTCAGATTGATCAGTAATCGTTCCTCCCGTAGTTTCTCAAAAACCTTCCTGATGTGCATCGTGTGCTCCTCTAAGGTTCTACTAAAAATCAGTATATCATCTAAGTAAACAATAACAAATTTGCCCTAAAATTCCTTCAAAACTTCATTCATTAACCTCATGAAGGTACTAGGTGCATTGGTTAATCCAAATGGCATAACCAACCACTCATACAAACTCCTCTCTGGTTTTAAAAGTTGTCTTCCATTCATCCCCTTCTCTAATGCGGATCTGATGGTATCCACTTTTCAAATCAATTTTTGTGAAGTACTCAGCTCCACCCAAGCAGTCCATGATATCATCCATTCTCGATAGGGGGAACCTGTATTTAATGGTGATCTTGTTGATTGCACGAGAGTCGGTGCACATCCTCCATTCTCCATCCTTCTTGGGTGCTAGTACTGCTGGTACAAAGACATGGACTAAGACTCTCCCTTATCAGGCCTTTCTTCAACAGATCTTGAACTTGCCGATTTAATTCTTCAGTTTCCACAGGTGTCATTCGATGTGCAGCCTTGTTTGGCAAGCTCGATCCAGGCACCAGATCTATGTGGTGACTGATCTTCCTAACAGGTGGTAAACCTTCAGGAACATTGTCAGAAATGATATCAGGGAATTCTTCTAACAGTCCCATGACTTCCATTGGAATCTCCTTGCATCCTTCTTCCCTAACCCTGGGGATTATAGCATAGCACATATGATCCGGCTTCGTGCCTTCCAAGAATCTTTTGCCATCAACTAGACAGACTCGTGCACTGCTGCATACTTTCTCATCCGCCTCCTTCAGGGGTTTTAACTTATGGCGAACTCCATTCTTTGACAGAGAATATGTGTTGGCTCGACCATCATGAACAACACTTCGGTCAAACCGCCATGGCCTCCCAAGCAGCAGGTGACATGCATCCATGGGCAAGATGTCACATAACACTTCATCTTGGTAAGTTCCAATGTTGAACTTCACCAGACATTGCTCACTCACCAGCACCCGATGGTCCTTTTGCAACCATGCAATTCGATAAGGGTGTGGGTGTTTTCTCCTTTCCAACTGTAGCTTGGCAACCATTTCCTTAGAAACCAAATTATCAGTGCTTCCATTATCTATGATGATGTTACATACCTTGCCTGCACACTTGCATCTTGTCCGAAACAGGTTGTTCCTTTGGTCTCCCTTCTTTTCTTCGTTTAACATGACTCTTCTGATGATCATCGCTTCTCCTCTTTCTTCCTCCTCTGAGTGCTCAGATTCTACACCTTCATCTCGCTACAGTAGCTCGGGCCTGACCCTCAGGTCTTCGATTTGGCCTCTCTTTATGCTGCGGGTAGTTGTATGCCCTGTGTCCTTCCTCTCCGTAGTTGAAGCAGGTTCCTCTAAAAACACCTCTTCCAAACCCTCGCCCGCACCTACCTCTTCCTCTTGGGTAGTTGTTGCTCTGATTGCGTGGGCGTTGGTCATCCTCCTCTTTCACCTCTTTCTATTTCTGGCTGCTGCTAGCTTCACCAGTTTTCCCAAAATCTTTGTATCTTCCACCACTGCCTCTTCCACCAGCTCTTCCACCCCCCGTCCTTCCCTCTCTCGCTTGCCATCAAACCTTCTATTTAGTTTCTCTTCCACTTTTAATGCAAACCGATATGCATCCTCCACCGTGCTCATTCTAACCAGCCCCAGCTCTTCTTGAATGCTGGTTCGCAATCCATTTATGTAACGTGCGACCTTCTCTTTGTTCGCCTCCGAATGGCCGGTTCTGATAGAGATTTGATAGAACTCTTCAAGATATTCCTTGACAAGCCTTACTAGCCTCGTCGAAGACTCGCATTTTTTTTAACAAGTCCAACTCATAATCTGCAGGGATGAACTCCCTCTTTAGTTTCTCTACCATCCTATCCCACCCGGTGATCCTTTCCTTTCCCCTCCCTGTTCCTTTCCAACCGCACCCCTTTCCACCGCGATGCTAGCATGTCCTTTCAACTTGGTTTTCGTGAACCTCGATCCGATTTGGATCTGATATCTCTTCATATTCGAAATACTCCTCCATATCGTTGATCCAGTCTATCAACTCCTCGTGGTTGAGGTTCCCAGAGTAAGTGGAGACGTCAAATTTTGGCTTCTTCCCGATCTGGGAGATAGCCCGATACAGCCTAGCTTCTGCTGGATCCAAGGCCTCTTCCTCATCAGATGGAACTTCTTCTTCCCACACTTCATCTTCGCTGGGTTCTTCCCTTCTCGGCTCGACTCCTCTTCTAATTTCCTCTTGTAGGGCCTCAACTTGCCTCTGCAGGGCTCTTAGATCGACCTCCTCCCTTCTTGCTCGTCTGTGCCTTATACCACCACGGTCTCTTCACGGAGGCATCTTGCTTCTTCTTCACAACCCCACAACCACGGTCCTGGCGCAAACTGCCTCTCTGTTCGGCGATCGGTTTGCACTCTCAAAACCAACCTGCTCTGATACCACTTGATATAGAGCTACACACAACACACAACAAGAATGCAGAAATCAACAATGCACCGACAAAATTCCAGCAAGCTTCATTAAAACAGAGGTCTCTCCTCGAATACACAGCTATCCCCAAAAATAAATGGCCAAGAGTCCTTCAATACAATGCATGCGTGCCTTTTATCCTCGGCCGCCACCTCCTTCTCCATCATTACGCAAAGTGCGGGCCTTTTTTTTATCCCCGTGCCCGACTCTCTTTGGACCATCATTACCTTGAATGCGAGACTCCCCATACCGCCCGCACGAATGCTCTGTCCCGCCTGCATGATGCCGCCAGGTGCATCAAAAAAAATCATGGCCTGTAGTGGCGGCATGCCCCGCAGCCGCTCGTCAATCCTCCGCCAAGTCATCATTCATAAGAATGCGCCATGGCCGCTTGCGCTGATGCCACGTGTCCCACTCGTCATGCTCCCTGTAACCGCTTCATACTCTCGAGCCACCCGTAACTTCACGCCACGTGTCCCTCTGCACCGGTCTCTGTAATCGCCGGCTGGTCAACGTCGTGAGAGCTCTGGTCGCGATATCGCGACGTTTTTGCTCCAGTACTTTCTCTCTCCTCTTTGGTCGCGATATCGCGACGTTTTGGCGTTAGGCTTCTCTCTCCTCCTTGGGGCCGCGATTCCGCTACACGTCGCGAAATCGCGACGTCTAGGCTTTTCTTACTCGCCTTCCTCCCTTGGGCCGCGAAACCGCGACATGTCACGATTTCGTGACATCTTTGTGTTCCGTACTTGCTGCCTCGTTCTGGGCCGCGAAACCGTGACATGTCACGATTTCGTGACATCTTTGCATTCCGTAGAACGTCATGGCTCCGGGAAATGTCACGATTTCGTGACATCTTTGCATTGTGGAACCTTTCCTCCGGATATGTCACGATTTCGTGACATCTTTGAGCTCCGCCTTCGAAGGTGTTGCGATGTCTTTATGCTTCCAAGTCTTGCCTCCCGTAAGTGTCACGATTTCGCGACGTCTTTTAAACTTTATCTTTGAAGGTGTCGCGATTTCGCGACGTCCTTTAAGCTTGCCTTCGAAGGTGTCACGATTTCGCGACCATTCTTGTGCCTTAGAACCTTTTTGCCAAAGATGTCCCCGTGCTTTCAAATCTCGCTTCCGAAAGTGTCACGATTTCGTGACCATTTTGCGTCCGCACCACGTTGCTACGTAAATGTCGTGATTTCGTGACAGCTTGGCGTCCCGATCGCGCTTCTTCGAAATGTCACGATTTCGCGATGCTTTGGCGTCCCGATCCGCTCGCTTTAGAAATGTCATGATTTCACGACAGTTTGGCGTCCCGACTGCGCTGCTTTAGAAATGTCACGATTTCGCGATAGTTTGGCGTCCCGACCGTGCTTTTTCAAAAAACGTCGCGATATCGCGACAAATTGGCCCGCTGGTGCCCTTCTTCAAAAAGCGTCGCGATATCGCGACAGTTTTAGTACTTAAGAAAAAAAACACATTTTGGGTGATGCAAGATTGCAACTTCGCCACCGGATGCTCCTGCATCATTGTCTCAAAACTACATTAAAGGTATAAAATAAATCCAAGAAATAGAACCTCATAAAAAGTAGAAAGTGCTTAAGTTCAATAGGATAAATAAGATGTAAAAGAAATTGATTTTTTCTATTCACAAAACTTTACAAAATCAACCCAAAATTGAACTACTATTATCAAAATCATTTTATCTATCATTCAACATATCCAAAATTACTAGGGAGACATAAGGCATTCTAAAAAACTTGATAATAATAACATTCATTCAAAATTTATCAAATACTCAATCCATTTGGGAATCATAAGATTTCTACAAGTCTACAAGGATTCTACTAATTCACATATCTTAACTAGGGAGATATAAGGAAGCCTACAAAACCTAAGCACTAAAAGGTTCTATCAAATCAAAGCTCATAACTAGGGAGTCACAAGGAAGAACACTTTATAAGACTCTATCTAATCAATTACAAGCATTTTATATTCCATTCCAAGAAGCTATAAAGATGTCCACCATAAGTAATACAATAAACAATGACATGAACAACACTATTAGAAAAGAAATAGCAAGTGTCATAAAAAGTGGAATCAAGATTTTACTTATATAATATTAAGGAAACTTAGATTCTACTTCAAAAAGGATACAAAATGAAGCTCTGAAAGATAGGTTTGAAATGATGGAGCACTATCTACATGCTCAACTCACTAAAGCAATTGACAATGGAAAGAATGACATTCAAATTCCTTTAGAATACAAAAGCATACTATACATGGTACTACTTACATTCAAATGTTATAAGGATGAAAATGTAGAACATAAAGGATTGATAGAATTACTTAAGTTAAAAATACAAATGGATGAATCATCACTAGAAAAAATATTTCAATCCTCATGCAATATTAGTACTTCAAGTTCTACTAACTCCAAATATTATCAAGATGCTCTAAGTGTATGTTTTGAAGATTCTATAAAAGACACAAAGAATGATGACAAGAAAAAAGCAAAGAGAAAATATCTTTGCAAGAATCAGATGATAGCACATCAACATATGAAAGTACTATCTCTAATAAATAATAATAAGAAGAAGAACCAATGCAATAAGGCATAAAGTACATTGTGAATTAAGATACGAAGGACCACATAAAACTGAATAACATCTGAAGAAAGAATATTCATATTGAATATTGAAATATTCAATATCCAAATGGTGGATGGGGGGAAATGTAGGGGACTTCCTTGGGAAGTCTTGTTCTACTTACCTGCTTCCCTCTCCCTAGTCCTATCCTAGTTCTCTAGCACTTCCCTGGCCCTTCCTTCTTGGTTGAGAGGATTGGCCAAAAAACTCATTGGAGTGGGAGGTCACTTATCCTTTTGTATGCCCCTTCCTTTTATGTTTGAATGGTTTCTTCACGTGCCTCTAGTCTGGGACATCATTGGGACCTTCCCTAGGATTTTTGGGTTGTTTCAAGGATTTTTTCCCTGATGCTCTTAGTGTGTCCCAAATTTTTGTAGGTTTCTACTTGGGACCAGGATGTAGTGGTTCTCCAGATGTGAGAGGCCATGGCTTTAGGAGAGTTGCTTCTTGAGCAATTTTTCACAGTATATTTCATATTAGGGAGTTATAAGGAATACTACACCAAACTAGGTAATTAGAATTTAGAAACATTAAATACCAAATTATTCAATGCTATAAAAGGAGGTTTATTAAGGAGAATCAAGAGTTGAAAACTAATTGATATAGTTGTCTAAAAACTACATTAAAGGGATAAAATAAATCCAACAAATAGAACCTCATCAAAAGTAGAAAGTGCTTAAGTTCAATAGGATAAATAACATGTAAAAGAAGTTGATTTTTTCTAATCACAAAACTTCACAAAATCAACCCAAAATTGAATTACTATTATCAAAAGCATTTTATCTATCATTCAACATATCCAAAATTACTAGGGAGACATAAGGAATTCTAAAAAACTTGATAAAAATAACATTCATTCAAAATTTATCAAATACTCAATCCATTTGGGAATCATAAGATTTCTACAAGTCTACAAGAATTCTACTAATTCACATATCTTAACTAGGGAGATATAAGAAAGCCTACAAAACTTAAGCACTAGAAGGTTCTATCAAATTTAAGCTCATAACTAGGGAGTCACAAGGAAGAACACTTATAAGACTCTATCTAATCAGTTACAAACACTTTATATTCCATTCCAAGAATCTATAAAGATGTCCACCTCAAGTAATACAGTAAACAATGACATGAACAACACTATTAGAAAAGAAATAGCAACTGTCATAAAAAGTGGAATCAATATTTTACTTAGATAATATTAAGGAAACTTAGATTCTACTTCAAAAAGGATACAAAATGAAGCTCTGAAATATAGGTTTGAAATGATGGAGCACTATATACATGCTCAACTCACTAAATTAATTAACAATGGAAAGAATGACATTTAAATTCCTTTAGAATACGAAATCATACTATACATGGTACTACTTACATTCAAATGTTATAAGGATGAAAATGTAGAACATAAAGGATTCATAGAATTACTTAAGTTAAAAATACAAATGGATGAATCATCACTAGAAAAAATATTTCAATCCTCATGCAATATTAGTACTTCAAGTTATACTAACTCAAAATATTATCAGGATGCTCTAAGTGTATGTTTAGAAGCTTCTATACAAGACACAAAGAATGATGACAAGAAAAAAGCAAAGAGAAAATATCTTTGCAAGAATCAGATGATAGCACATCCACCTATGAAAGTACTATCTCTAATAAATAATAATAAGAAGAAGAACCAATGCAATAAGGCATAAAGTACATTGTGAATTAAATAGGATATGAAGGACCACATAAAACTTAAGAACATGTGAAGAAAGAATATTCATATTGAAGATTGAAATATTCAATATCCAAATGGTGGGGGGGAAATGTAGGGAACTTCCTTGGGAAGTCTTGTTCTACTTACCTGCTTCCCTCTCCCTGGTCCTATCCTAGTTCTCTAGCACTTCCCTGGCCCTTCCTTCTTGGTTGAGATGATTGGCAAAAAATCTCCTCAGGGTGGGAGGTCACTTATCCTTTTGTATGCCCCTTCCTTGCCTATTTCAAGTGTTTCTTCATGTGCCTCTAGTTTGGAACATCCTTGGGACCTTCCCTAGGATTTTTGGGTTGTTTCAATGATTTTTTCCCTGATGCTCTTAGTGTGTCCCAAATTTTTGTAGGTTTCTACTTGGGACCAATATTTAGTGGTTCTCCAGATGTGAGAGGCCATGGCTTTAGGAGAGTTGCTTCTTGAGCAATTTTTCACAGTATATTTCATATTAGGGAGTTATAAGGAATACTACACAAAACTAGGCAATTAGAATTTAGAAACATTAAATATCAAATCATTAAATGCTATAAAAGGAGGTTTATTAAGGAGAATCAAGATTTTAAAACTAATTGATATAGTTGTCTCAAAAATACATTAAAGGGATAAAATAAATCCAACAAATAGAACCTCATAAAAAGTAGAAAGTTCTTAAGTTCAATAGGATAAATAAGATGTAAAAGAAGTTGATTTTTTCTATTCACAAAACTTTACAAAATCAACCCAAAATTGAACTACTATTATCAAAAGCATTTTATCTATCATTCAACATATCCAAAATTACTAGGGAGACATAAGGCATTCTAAAAAACTTGATAAAAATAACATTCATTCAAAATTTATCAAGTACTCAATCCATTTGGGAATCATAAGGTTTCTACAAGTCTACAAGGATTCTACTAATTCACATCTCTTAACTAGGGAGATATAAGGAAGCCTACAAAACCTAAGCACTAAAAGGTTCTATCAAATCAAAGCTCATAACTAGGGAGTCACAAGGAAGAACACTTTAGAAGACTCTATCTAATCAGTTACAAGCACTTTATATTCCATTCCAATAATCTATAAAGATGTCCACCTCAAGTAATACAGTAAACAATGACATGAACAACACTATTAGAAAAGAAATAGCAAGTGTCATAAAAAGTGGAATCAAGATTTTACTTATATAATATTAAGGAAACTTAGATTCTACTTCAAAAAGGATACAAAATGAAGCTTTGAAAGACAGGTTTGAAATGATGGAGCACTATATACATGCTCAACTCACTAAAGTAATTGACAATGGAAATAATGACATTAAAATTCCTTTAGAATACGAAAGCATACTATACATGGCACTACTTACATTCAAATGTTATAAGGATGAAAATGTAGAACATAAAGGATTGATAGAATTACTTAAGTTAAAAACACAAATGGATGAATCATCACTAGCAAAAATATTTCAATCCTCATGGAATATTAGTACTTCAAGTTCTACTAACTCAAAATATTATCAGGATGCTCTAAGTGTATGTTCTGAAGTTTCTATACAAGACACAAAGAATTATGACAAGAAAAAAGCAAACAAAAAATATCTTTGCAAGAATCAGATGATAGCACATCCACCTATGAAAGTACTATCTCTAATAAATAATAATAAGAAGAACCAATGCAATAAGGTATAAAGTACATTGTGAATTAAATAGGATACGAAGGACCACATAAAACTGAAGAACATCTAAAGAAATAATATTCATATTGAATATTGAAATATTCAATATCCAAATGGTGGGGGGTAAATGTAGGGGAATTCCTTGGGAAGTCTTGTTCTACTTACCTGCTTCCCTCTCCTTGGTCCTATCCTAGTTCTCTAGAACTTCCCCGACCCTTCATTCTTGGTTGAGAGGATTGGCAAAAAATCTCCTTGGGGTGGGAGGTCACTTATCCTTTTGTATGCCCCTTCCTTGTCTGTTTGAATGGTTTCTTCACGTGCCTCTAGTCTGGGACATCCTTGGGACCTTCCCTAGGATTTTTGAGTTGTTTCAAGGAATTTTTTCTTGATGCTCTTAGTGTGTCCCAAATTTTTGTAAGTTTCTACTTGGGACCAGGATTTAGTGGTTCTCCAGATGTGAGAGGCCATGGCTTTAGTAGAGTTGCTTCTTGAGCAATTTTTCACAGTATATTTCATATTAGGGAGTTATAAGGAATACTACACCAAACTAGGTAATTAGAATTTAGAAACATTAAATATCAAATTATTAAATGCTATAAAAGGAGGTTTATTAAGGAGAATCAAGAGTTGAAAACTAATTGATATAGTTGTCTCAAAACTACATTAAAGGGATAAAATAAATCCAACAAATAGAACCTCATCAAAAGTAGAAAGTGCTTAAGTTCAATAGGATAAATAACATGTAAAAGAAGTTGATTTTTTCTAATCACAAAACTTCACAAAATCAACCCAAAATTGAATTACTATTATCAAAAGCATTTTATCTATCATTCAACATATCCAAAATTACTAGGGAGACATAAGGAATTCTAAAAAACTTGATAAAAATAACATTCATTCAAAATTTATCAAATACTCAATCCATTTGGGAATCATAAGATTTCTACAAGTCTACAAGAATTCTACTAATTCACATCTCTTAACTAGGGAGATATAAGAAAGCCTACAAAACCTAAGCACTAGAAGGTTCTATCAAATTTAAGCTCATAACTAGGGAGTCACAAGGAAGAACACTTATAAGACTCTATCTAATCAGTTACAAACACTTTATATTCCATTCCAAGAATCTATAAAGATGTCCACCTCAAGTAATACAATAAACAATGACATGAACAACACTATTAGAAAAGAAATAGCAAGTTTCATAAAATGTGGAATCAAGATTTTACTTATATAATATTAAGGAAACTTAGATTCTACTTCAAAAAGGATACAAAATGAAGCTCTGAAAGACAAGTTTGAAATGATGGAGCACTATCTACATGCTCAACTCACTGAAGTAATTAACAATGGAAAGAATGACATTCAAATTCCTTTAGAATATGAAAGCATACTATACATGGTACTACTTAAATTCAAATGTTATAAGGATGAAAATGTAGAATAGAAAGGATTCATAGAATTACTTAAGTTAAAAATACAAATGGATGAATCATCACTAGCAAAAATATTTCAATCCTCATGAAATATTAGTAATTCAAGTTCTACTAACTCAAAATATTATCAGGATGCTCTAAGTGTATGTTCTAAAGCTTCTATACAAGACACAACGAATGATGACAAGAAAAAAGCAAAGATAAAATATCTTTGCAAGAATCAGATGATAGCACATCCACCTATGAAAGTACTATCTCTAATAAATAATAAGAAAAATAAGAACCAATGCAATAAGACATAAAGTACATTGTGAATTAAATAGGATACGAAGGACCACATAAAACTGAAGAACATTTGAAGAAATAATATTCATATTGAAGATTGAAATATTCAATATCCAAATTGTGGGGGGTAAATGTAGGGGACTTCCTTGGGAAGTCTTGTTCTACTTACCTGCTTCCCTCTCCCTAGTCCTATCATAGTTCTCTAGAACTTCCCTGGCCCTTCCTTCTTGGTTGAGAGGATTGGCAAAAAATATCCTTAGGATGGGAGGTCACTTATCCTTTTGTATGCCCTTTCCCTGCCTGTTTTAAGGGTTTCTTCATGTGCCTCTAGTCTGGGACATCCTTGGGACCTTCCCTAGAATTTTTGGGTTGTTTCAAGGATTTTTTCCCTGATGCTCTTAGTGTGTCCCAAATTTTTGTAGGTTTCTACTTGGGACCAGGATTTAGTGGTTCTCTAGATGTGAGAGGCCATGGCTTTAGGAGAGTTGCTTCTTGAGAAATTTTTCATAGTATATTTTTGGTCAAGGTGGGACCATGTGCTTATTATTGTGAATCTATTCTTTGGGTTCATGGATGTGGACTTCTTGGTGGATTATTATCATTTTTTGTGGCTTTATAAGGGCCTTTGCATTGCTTGCTACTGTGATCCCATTGGTATTCCTTTTATAATTTCTAGAAGCTATTCATTGGCAGTGCGGAAGGTTGTCAGGGGTTTCTTGTTGCCTTTTTTTGGTCTGGATAGCCCTATGCTTAATGACTATATCTTGTTCACCCTATGGATCCTTCCTTTTGGGTTCCTTGGAAACTTCCCCATCTCTTTCCCATGGTTTACGGTTCTACTTCTACTGCTTTCTCTGATTCTGCTATCATATTTGTAGCTCAACCTCTATGCAAGGGGATTTTGTGGCCTGTGGAGATCCCCAACTTGCTGTTCCAATTTTTAGGACTATGCAGGATGTTGTTCTATAGCTTCCCCCTTATGTCATAGTTCTTTGGCACTTCCTTGGCCCTTCCTCCTTGGCTAAAGGTGATACATACAATATCTTTGGGGTGTGAGTTCACTGATCCATTTGTCTACCCATTTCTATACCTATTGGTGGGGTTCTTTTAGGTGCCCTTGTTATGGAACATCCCAAGGGTTTTTCTAGCATCCATGCTTGTTTTTCATCCTTCCCTATGTGGGATATTCCTTTTTTAGTAGATTCTTTGTTCCATCCTACCATTTAGGGTGTTTTTCTTGTAAAGCAGTTATGGTTTTCTGATGTTGCCTTGTTGGAGTCTAATTTTTCTCTTGTGCAGGACTATACTTTTTTGTATTTTACCTTCTTTGGAGGGTTTCTTATTTTTTCCTACTGAATGGGTTGTTCAATTTAGTGGCTAGGTGGGAGCATTTATAATTTAAAAATGCTGTTCAAATTTTTTCTAGGTAGGACGTTCTATTTTTTCGCTTCAGGTGCATTTTTTACACACTTTTCTTAAATACTTTCCTTAATCCTTTCCTTAGGCCTTTCCTCTGGCATTTTCGATGTTATTTCCTGTGGCCTTGACCTTGTGGTCTAGTGACCTATTGTAATAAGGTTTTGGGGCCCTTTCAAAACCCCTTTTAATGAAATTTTAACTTACCAAAAAACAATCTTCAATATCCAAATAATATAATATAGGAGGTATTAGAGTTAGAGTATATTACATCATTTGGGTCATGTAAATGTACCATATTTGGTATATAGTTAGAGTAGAATATTAATTTAGTGGGAAGTTAGATAGTTACTTCAAGCAATGTAATAAATGCACAAGTGGCAATGTGCAAGTTGTAATGTGCAACATGTCCCCTTGTATAACTAGGTAGAGTGTTGGCAAAGGAATCTATATTCCTATATAAAGGGCATCATAGTGGTAGAAAAATTAGAATTCAAGTTCTTATCAAGTGCAATGTAGTAGATGGTAGTGCTCCTGTATGGAGCACAATGTAGCTCTTTAGCTCATATTAATGGAGTGACCATTTCCTCCACACTGCATTGTATTTTCATCATTTCTATTTATAGTATATTTTAGTCATATTGTAGACTCACTTGCTTTCATATTTATTGCAACTTATTAGGACCTGTGTTAGATCTCTTCTACTACATATATTCTCAAAATATAACAACATGCAAATTACACTTGTGCATTTCGTGCACATTATTACATTATATAAAATATTACTTACACTCTAATCTAAGACTCAACCCTTATCTAATATTTATAATATATACCATGAAGGTACCATGGGGGTACATTAACATGTGTAAAATAATATAATATACTCCAACATCCCCTTGTATTAAATTATTTGGTTATTGAAGACCATAGTATTCAATCATAGTTCTCATTCTTCAAGTGATCCTAGAACCTATCCTTGCTTTGTTCTCTTTTTGCTTTCTTCTAATTTTTTCTAATCTTATTTTTCTACTTCTTTAGTCTATTATTTTCCAACTTGTTCATAGCACACAACCTTCTTGTATCCTAATCAAATGAAGAGTTGGTATATTTCAAACTTTACGAGAGAAATTAATATTCAATGGTTATTAGTTTTGCTAAAAGGGCTTTGAATTCATTTTATTTAGTAGGTGCTTCCAACTCTTGAATTTCATGAATTTCTTGAGCTAGATGTCCTTTTTAATTTTCCTTTCTATATTGTAATTGAAGTTGACTATACTAATATATCTTCAATGATATATTGACGTTGAAATTGTAATTGTAATTATGGATTGTATTGAGTTTGATATTGTCTTTGCTACACTAACTTATTTTGATCACTTTAGTTCATCTAATTTCCTTGAGACTGATTTCTTGGATTATATCTAAAAACATTTGTGCTATGACCTATTTTCTTACATATTTGATAATATCTATTATTCCATTTAGATCCATATCTTGGTGTTGAAGTAAGGTTATCTTGTGAATTATATTTTGAGACTAAGGCATTGTTAGTCATTTCATCTTTGGCAGAATTTTCTACTTCATACTCTTGTAGAATGTTGACTAACTCATCAAATGAAGTATCTTTGCTTAGAACTTGCAAAGATGTAACTAGATGCTTATAATTTTTTGGAAGAGCTCTCAAAGTCACTTGAACAAGAAATTTATCCTCTACTTTTTCTCTTAGAGTTAATAGTTTTGCTTTTATATCTGCTACCTTTCTAAGGAACAGTTTAATACTTTCACCATTATTAAATTTTAAGAAAGACAATTGAAATTGAAGATTTAAGGTAGTAGCTTTGCTTTTCCCTTCAAATATTTTAGCTAAAGTATTCCAAGATTTTGTATAAGTTTCTATTGTACTTATATAAGGTTGTATTTCATCAATAATTGCAAAAGTTATTATCATAAGTGTCTTTGCTTCATTGTCTTCATATCTTTGAATTTCTCTAACATCTTCAACAGGTTTTGTTTTTGCTCCACTAACTATATCCCAAAGTTTTTCCACTATTAAAATTGATTTCACTTTATTTTTCCATGAAGCATAATTTGGTCCTTTCAAAAGTTGAGATTCAGAGAGGAAAAATTTGTTGTTAGACATAGTAGCACTCATTAAAAAACTTTTAATGTAGACTACCTTATAACTCCCTAGTTTTAAATAATTCAAAGTTTCTAAATATAAAGGCTATGAAGTTGAAATCCTTGTGTCTTCTAAATATTAGAAAATAAGAAATATGAAAAATTAATTTTCCAAAGTTTGAAGTTGAATACCTTTTGACTCACAAATTAATTAATTTACAAAAAATCAATAATCTATTTTTTCAATAATTAATAAAACATTTCCAATTCAAATTTATCTAACTATAAAAAAAACCTTATGACTCCCAACTTTATAGGAATTCAATTTATAAACCTATTTATCTCTTCTCATATCAAATATTAAATTAAACCTTAATTAACTTTACTTTTTCAAAAATTTAAATAAAATATTAAATTATTTACTCTATCTTATCACTCCTTTATTAAATTAGAAAACCCTAAAATAAAAAATTACCTTCATGTTGGCATTTTTGCCACACTAAAAATAAAATTTTAAATTTGTCCAAGTATGAAATCCATCCAGTGGTGAAAGAAAAATTGGATGAAATGATCTTTAGATATTTCATTGTTGTAGATATTTTCTCAAGATTTCCAATGATATATTACAATAGACAATCGGGTCAATGGATCAAAAGTTATGGCTTTGAGAAGCTGTACCACCAAAAATCCATTTTCGGGCACTTTTTTTGGTGAAAATCATTTTCGAGGAGAAAATAATTTTTGGGCACTTTTTTGGCAAAAATCATTTTCGGGCACTTTTTTTTGGAGAAAATCATTTTCAGGGCAAAAGTCATTTTTAGGCAGTTTCTCCAGCAAAATAGACTTTTGGGTAGTTTCTCCAGCGAAATTGACTTTCGAGCAGTTTCTCCAGCAAAATTGTTTTTTAGCCAATTTTTCCAGCGAAATCAATTTAAGGCAATTTCTCTAGGAAAATTATTTTCATCCAATTTCTCCAACGAAATCAATTTCAGGCAATTTCTCTAATGAAATCATTTTCAACCAATTTCTCCAATGAAATTGATTTTTAGCCAATTTCTCTAGCGAAATTGATTTTCGAACAAAAAAATTAAATTTTCAAGCATTATTTTTGGCAAAGACCAGTTTTGAAAAATGATTAGGGGTAGCCAAAATTAAATTTCATTATATCCCAAAATGATTTGCTCTTATACGATGTTGCTCATATTTGAGGCACCGCCCATGAAGATGAAAATTCTATCGATGATTCTTGTTGAGTTCCAATATGCTACCAGTTGTAAATGCTCGTTGATTATCGAGGTGTCATTTAATTGGTTTGTTGCTACTATTGAGGAAGAAAATACTGTTGACCATGTTAGCGACTTGCCACCATTACCACCATTTTATTTAATGCTTATTAAATTTTAGGGGTGAAATCCTTTATAAATACTGTAAAACTTGATAAGTTAGAAGAGGAACATTCTGCTGGAAAACTCTTTAAGTTATAAATTTTGCCTCAATTGAGAGACTTTAGAATCTGGTTCTTGGATCAATCGTGTATGTGATTTTTTTTTGGCTAGATTAAAAGTAGGTTTTTGTCAAGGATCTCAAAACCTTATTACAATGGATCAGAATGCATCAAAGTACATCAGATTAAATCAAGGAAAGTACATCCAAAATAAAAAAATATGGAACACACAAGAGGACCAGAAAGGAAGGCGCAATCCTTTGCAATAGAGGAAAGCGCTTTCCTTTGTGCTAGAGGAAATCGTCATCCATTGTGCCAAAGGAAAAATGGACAGGAAGAAAAGGCCTGCCAGAAACTAAATTTGAATCAAAGGGCACCAAACAAGATTTTGAAGCACATACAGAGTGGGAGAAAGAGCCAGACCACCCCAACCTCTAAAAGACAATTTGAATCTTTCCCAAAGGAGGGAAAAGAAACAAAGCCATGAATTTGAAATTTGAAACAACCCAAGGGTGGGAAAACCAGAAACCACCCTTGGGAAATAGAGAACTGAAAGAAAACAAGCATCCCACATAGGGGAGCCTGAGCAGAAACATAGAAGGAACAAAAGCCTATAAAATGGAACTGTAGTGGTTCAACAGCAAAGGAACACCCTAGGCCACAAGGT
Source organism: Wollemia nobilis (assembly GCA_028583015.1). Lineage (NCBI taxonomy): Eukaryota > Viridiplantae > Streptophyta > Pinopsida > Araucariales > Araucariaceae > Wollemia > Wollemia nobilis. The sequence continues at coordinate 375,705 of JAQPPZ010006125.1, forward strand.
CCTTATGCAAAAAAAGAAGCCTTCGAGAACACCTACCCAGTAGAAGAAGCATCAACAACAAAACAACACTTCTGAAGGACAGGACGAGAAAGTGCCATAGGAATTCAAAAGAAAGGAGTCCCGAAGATGCATGACTACAGGCGTTAGAGCACAAAATAAAAAATAGTAGCCATGCATCCTAGACAACCTTCAACAACTTCAAGGTCATAGAAGAGGAAGTTCCACAAGGATTCAATGACAAGAAAAATAGAGGCCCCTGCCAGCCACGAAAGGAACTGAAATCCTATAGGAACCACCACCTCAAACCCAAAGAGCAAAGTCATAGTAGAAAGCACATGGGCAACCCAAAAAAACCCAAAAGGATGCTATGCAAAACTACTCATGAAGCCAGAATTCCTTAGACTCACCAAAAAGTAGCTTCAAGGAAACAAGGAGGAAAACCTGCAAGGATTCAACAACAAAAAGACCAGAGGCTGCAAAGCCATGAAAGAAACTAAAATCCTGCAAGACTCACCACCTCGAAACCAAAGAGTAGAGTCACAATATAAAGCACATGGTCCCCTCCAAGACCAAAAGGATGCTATGCAAAACTGCTCAAGAAGCAAAATCCTCAGACCCAACCACTCGTAACTGAAGATCCTCGATGAGTAGGTGTCAAAAAGGAAGACTTCCCAAAACAACCTGAGGAAAAACCCCTAGGAAAAGTCCCAAGAAAAAACCTGAACACAACCCAGAACCCAGGCACCAAAGGAATAAGGTGGAACAGTGGATCAAAAAATGGGACAAAATTTTCCCACCTTAGGGTAAGGAAAGGGGTAGAACAATGGATCAATGATCTCCCCCCCAAAGGAGATCGTCTGCAACACCTTCCTTCCGTGAAGGATGGGAAAAGGTGCCAAGGAAACTGGAAAGGAATAGGATCCTAGGACAGGGATGAGGAAAGGATGTAGGTAAGAGGAACAAGACTTCCATGGGAAGTCACCCTATAGAGCCCCCCATCCAAACATCGTGTATGTGATTATATTTTACCTATTATTTCTGCTATATTCATTGCCTTTGTTTGATAAGTTAAAATTTTGCATTTGAATTTAATTTTTGATGAAGAAATGAATGTTGAAATGTTAACAGGAAATCATATTTGTGATCTGTGATTGATTCCTATATTCTTATTTCTGATGAATTCTGGTTAGAAATTGACTTGGTTATTTAGCTGTTAGTTCATCCCCCACCCTATTTTTCTAGCTCACAACCATATTTTCCATTTCTTTTAGTTATTTTCCATTTATTTATGTTATTTCCCATTCATTTCCTAAACTTCATACCAGTATTAGAATAGTAAGGGAGCTAGCCCTCTCTGGAGATTGGTTTGAAGGACATTTCTTTCCTTCAACCTTTCAATATTGGTCGAGTCTAGGGTGCACATACATTTTATCCTTAGGCATATTCTTGACCAATAGTTTTTGGCACATCCAGTGGGATGAATAGTCTTTGTGTTTTAAGGGAGCCCAAGTTTGGCGAATCTCTGGCTTACCTTCATCTAGCAAAATCACCTGGCAACTCTGTTGAGTTGAAGATCCAGATCTCATGACCAATGGATACCTTTTGTACTGAAAGAAGACACCCCAAAGGACCTAAGGTTTGGTGAGCAGCCTTAACCTCACAAGTAGAGAAAATAATGTTTTCTTGGTGACTCCAACTCAATAAGAAGGACCATGATATCTAAGGACCACTGCTATAATGGCATAGGTGTGCTATCCTAGCTTGGATGATCCTATCCTTATGAATCTCCAAAGTCGGTATAAGATTTTTGAAAGTACCCTGAAGACCCTAACGAAATACAATGGCACTGAGGGAATGGCCCGAGAGCACCTTGAAGATGTTGCTGCTCTAGCGATACTCCATGGCATAACCCACAAAGATGTTATGATCAGACTTTTGGTCCTATATTTGGAAGGAAGGGCACTGTAGCAGTACAAGATGCTTGGGCGTAAGAGCATTTGTTCATGAATAGACTTAGTGAGAGAACTCGTCAATACATTTGATATTTTTTAGGATTCCTTTCAATTCCTGATGCACATATCCACCATCATGAGGGCACCTCTAGAGTGCATCATGAACTTCAATGCTCGATTTTGGAGGAGTTGGAGGAGAATTCCAAAGAAAATCTGACCGTCATCCACTCAGATCCACCTATACTATGTTTAGGCTTTCCACCCAAATATAAGCCTCCTACTACTACAATCTAGACAACAAATATTTCCTCAAGTCTTTCAGGAGATAGTACAAGCAGAGTGGCTCTTGCTTCAAGTAGGAAATTTGTAGTGGATAGAACCTGCTTCCCCATCACTTCTTCCAATGGTTGCTACCCCCATCCATCTCGCATAGTACCCACCATCATGGTCATCACAAACTATGCAAAATTTTGGAATACAACTATTCAGAGTGCAAGGGGTGGATATATCCCAACACCAATAGAAGGAATATGCAAGCATTACCCCAGTAATGAACAATATGGTAGCTTGTAACTTCCTTCAAGAGAAGGACCAAGAAGAAGATAAGGGTCTAACAATAAGCTTCGAGTATGAAGAGGGCATAATTTTACACTCTTTTTGTGTCCCTGAGTATAGCACACAAGTATTTGATCGAGACTCAATAAGCATATCTTATCAGGAGGTTGGTCTTGAGGAGATCCTGATAGTAGGGCTATCACCAGAAAAATCTTGTTGTCACATCAAGGAGTCAGAGGAGCACGTACCCAAGACCTCACAACTAGTGGACTCTCAAAAGTGGTGACATTGGGGCCAACCATCATCACAATCAATACTCGAATAAGGATCCCATGTGGCAAATATCTTTGCCATATTATTCATTAATTGTATGAGTATTGGAATGCATGATAACCTAACACGTTTCATTTTGTTTGCAACCTAGAAAATTTTGGGAAGAGGCCAACTAGAATTCAAATATTGACTAAAGTACAATCAGATCTGGTCTGGACATTGCAGATTCATCGGGTAAGTGTCCAACACCAATTTTGTGGTGGTAGCATGCCAATCATTTCATAAAATTTTGTGTAAATAATGTAAATAGGCCAACCGATAAGGTGTAGAGAGCACAAAGTGGTATGATTTGGCATCATCATATTGGGGTGACTCAAAGTGGAAGGTACTCTCTTTGTTTGTGTTTTTTTTGTGTCTACATTTTTTTGTGACTCTGTTGCCCAATGGATAAAGACCCTTGGGTCGATTTGCATTCAAACAAGCTAAATACCCCACGAGCTACCAAAAGTGTTGGCATTTTTGTCACACTAAAAATAAAATTTTAAATTCATCCAAGTATGAAATGCATCTAGTGGTGAAAGAAAAATTGGAAGAAATTATCTTTAGATATTTATTTGTTGTAGATATTTTATTAATCTTTCCAACGATATATTACAATAGACAATCGGGTCAACGGATCAAAAGTTATGGCTACGAGAAGCTGTACCACCAAAAGTCCATTTTCGGTCACTTTTTATGGCAAAAATAATTTTTGGGCACTTTTCTGGCAAAAATCATTTTTGGACACTTTTATGGAGAAAACCATTTTCGGGGTAAAAGTCATTTTTAGGCAGCTTCTCCAGCAAAATTGACTTTCGGGCAGTTTCTCCAGTGAAATCAATTTTAGGCAATTTCTCCAACGAAATTGTTTTTTAGCCAATTTCTCTAGCGAAATCAATTTCAGGCAATTTCTCCAGCAAAATCATTTTCAGCCAATTTCTCCAACGAAATTGATTTTCAACCAATTTCTCCAACAAAATTGATTTTTGGGCAATTTCTCTAGCGAAGTTGATTTTCGAGTAGCAAAATTAAATTTTCAAGCATTATTTTTGGTAAAGACTAGTTTTGACAAATGACTAGGGGGTAGCCAAAATTAAATGCTGTCATTTTCCAAAATGATCTGCTCTTATATGATGTTGCTAATTTTTGAGACACTGCCCACGAAGGTGAAAATTATACCAATGATTCTTGTTGAGTTCTAATATGCTACTAGCCATAAATGCTCGCTAATTCTCGAGGTGTTGTTTGATTGGTTCATTGCTACTACCGATGAAGAAAATATTGTCGACCATGTCACCGACTTGCCACCATTTTATTTAATGCTTATTAAATTTTAGGGGTGAAATCCTCTATAAATATTGTAAAACTTGATAAGTTAGAAGAAAATTCTACTAGAAATTTCTTTAAGTTTTAACTTCTACCTCAATTGAAAGACTTTGGACTCTAGTTCCTAGATCAATCATGTATGTGATTGTTTTCTACCTATTATTTTTGCTATATTCATTGCCTTTGTTAGATAAGTTAAAATTCTGCATTTGAATTTAATTTTTGATGAAGAAATGAATGTTGAAATGTTAACTGGAAATCATATTTACGATTTGTGATTGGTTCCTATATTCTTCTTTCTGATGAATGCTGGTTAAAACTTGACTTGGTTATTTAGCTTTTAGTTCATCTCCCAACCTATTTTTTGGCTCACAACCATATTTCCCATTTCTTTCAATTATTTTCTATTTTTTTTGTTATTCCCATTCCCTTCTGTTAATTTATTTTCCTAAACTTCATACTAGTCTTAGAATAGCAAGGGAGTTAGCCCTCTCTAGATATTGGTATGAAGGACATTTCTTTCCTTCAACCTTTCAATGTTGGTTGAGTCTAGGGTGCACATACATTTTATCCTTAGGTAGATTCTTGACCAACACTTCAAAATATCGCATAGCACACCTTATCTCATTTGAATGTTGTGAATGCTTTGAACTACATTTTCTCACTCATGTGGATAGACTTTATTCAACTCTTATGAATGCAACATACTTATGAATGGATGTTTCACTTTAGGTAGGAAAAAAAATGAAATGTTTGGATATATTAACATTTCAATTATTGTGAATGTTACGTCTCCAAGTGGTTATGCATGGAGCATTTATTGTTTGTGATCCTTAAATAGTCTATGAGTATTAAACTTCCTTCTACCAATGATGTGTCCTACTAACACTCTATTCACTTATTCTCCTTTTGGTATTGTGAAGAAGGTATTTGCTCATCCCTTTGTGCTTCTCTTTCCTACGATAACCTCTTGACATTTCCTTCTTTCTATGTTGACTTGACTACATATTTTCCTCTTTCAACAATGGCTTTTGGCATTGGCTCTTCCTACAAATTTTATTCTCTCAACGACGGATTTTGGAGATTGACTATGATGATTTCTCTTCCTACATTGGCTTGACTACAAATTTTTCTCTTCCAACAATGGCTCATGGAGATTGCATCACTACTACATTCTTATTGTATATTTTTTTCTCTTTCATTGTATTTTTGTTGCTTATGTTTATGATGCTCCTTTTTTGTAGGTTAGGCAGTGCTCATGGTCATGTTTGCTCTTCATTTGGTGGTGGATGCTCTACATTCTCCTCAAGAATACATTTAAATAATGGCTTTTGAAGGATGCATTCTTCATTTAGCGTTGGCTCTACATTATGTTCAGTCTTTCACATTGATGTAGGTAGAATAATGCTGCCCTAAAACTCTATCCTTGGGTGTCCAAAAACTTTATCCTTTTACACCCATCCAAAAACTTTATCTTTTTACACCCATCCAAAAACTTTATCTTTTATACCTTGAGTGTCTTTTCAATCTAGAACCTTGAGCTTCTACTCTTTCTTCTAATGGCCACTTGTTGATTCTTGTTGTACTTACTACAATCTAGAGCCTCTTCTTGATCAAAATTTTGCTTTTCTTAATAGTTGTTTAGGTCTTCTTTATTTAATAGAAATTTTATTTGATAGCTTCTCTTATCAAGCTATAATATCCAGGTCCATAACTCGAATCCTTCTAAATATTTTCCTATGTCAAGGTTTGTCTTCAACACCTAAATATTTTTTTTTATGTCAAGGTCTCACTTCAATATCTAAAATTTCTCATAGATTACCTCTATTCTGAATAGAATTTTAGAATAGGTAACCTTGATCTATTTTTGTTCTTCTATATTTATCAAGGTCTCTTCAAGACCTAAATCTTTTTGCAACTTTTAATTAACCTCTGCTTGATGAAAGTTGACTATAAGATAGATACACCAGTCCTTGATATATCCTTCTTCTTTTCTACTTTCTCTTGCACTTGAAGATGAAAGTCTTCTCTATATGTTGTAGGAATCTTCTCACACTTCTGATAATCAATCTCTACTTGAACCCAAATAATTTCAAGGTGAATTTGATTTCATTGATACCTTAATCAAAATTAGAATGACTTGATTGTACCAAATCCTTCAACTTCCTCTTGAGTTGATAGAAATCAGTGTCAAGGATTATCTATGTCCCTAAAATTATTCTAATGTTAAGGGTTGGCTATTTTCTTGTAATGATCAACTATCTTAAAGTTGATTCACCCTAATAGTTGAGTCCTTGTCTTCATTAGTTATAACCATGGAAAGACCCTATAGATGAGTCCTAGTCTTCACTAGTTATTCTACAACCATGGAAAGACTCTATAGTTGAGTCCTAGTCTTCACTAGTTGTTCCTACAACTATGGAAAGACTCTAGCCTTTTTGCTTACTTTGATCTTACAATAGAGTCTAGGTCTATCTCCCTTTAAAGTAGACAAACTCTAAACCAATTTTATCAAACTAGACAAAATAAATTTTATATGTAGCTAAATAAATTTAACCTATGCAATGAACTACTTGTTGTAGCTCTAATACCATTGATGGCTTTTGAAGCCTTAATATTAATATAAACTCATAGGATAAATTTCATAGGATCAAATATAAGATAGCCACAATATAGTAAGATCAAGATAATGATGTAAGCAAAATAATATGAGCAAACTAATATGTATATCAAGGCTTATAATATATCAACTAACATTCATTAATGAGCAAAAATTATGAATGTAAATAGCCTGAATCATACATGTACAAAGCATGTAGCACAACTTACAATATTAGTTGCTCAAATGTATGCAAACTTTATTACTCCTCTTTCTCTTACAAATATAGCACTTATATTTTACACTAGATGATAGATAATTGATATTGATCTTGATTCACTTTCTTTGCTTCACTATGGAGTACTATATAGCCATAGTAGAATGACTCTTTGTATACCTGACTATTCCTTTCCATATGCTAAGTCTCATGACTCTTGGCTTCTCTACTTGACTCTTGCATACACATGATACTTGTGCATTTCCTGCATATTATTATATTATATATAATATTAATCACACTCTAATCTAAGACTCAACCCTAATCTAATATTTATAAGATGTACCATGAAGGTACCATGGGGTACATTACCATGTACCAAAAATGTGATATATACTCCAACAATATCAAAGCACTTTCCAAGGCTGAGTTTTGTTGCACCTATGATAATTCTTGTCCTTCCATTTTGACTTCTAGGTATACATTTTTCTTGTTTTAATTCTTTCAATTGTTTTCTTACTAACAAAAAAAATCAGCCCTTATTTTTTTGCATTAGTTTATTAGGTTAGAAACCCTATGCTAGGGGTTTTAAAATATCATGGGGAAGCTATCATTATTTTCTAAGCTAAATTTCCTGTAAATCATCTAGTGAAGTGAGGGGTGATCAATATTCAATACCCAAGCCTTAAACAACACCCATCTATGGAATTGAGCTCCTACATATTTTTGGGTATATCGAGAGATCCCATAGGATTAGGAGAAAAATTTAGCCCTAGAATTTTTTTTGACCTTGTATTATACATAGTATACTAGATACAACATCTAAAAATATCACCCTTATGTACTATTAGAGAGGCAGATAGTGTGCTCAAGGGTATGTATGGAATCCTCCTTAAGTAGAGACCTAAAACATTGGTCCAAGAATTATCGTTCATCACTATGGTATAACCACCTATGGAAAATACATACACCCTGGCTTAGAGTACCTTATTTTATTGAATATTAAATTTTCAACCAAACAAAAACAATAATCTTGTTCTATTGAATGTTAAGCCTACAACCAAAAATATTACCACAAAAATTGAGCATACCGAGGAGATGTCCCTATCCCATAATTACTACATGAAATAGATGAAAGAAGTTGGTAAAGAACATAACAACCAAAATATGTTCTATCAAGATTAGTCAGTAATAGTTGGGTATAAATTTAGTCTAAGTTAGTAATAGTCAAGATAAAGTTTACCAACATCAATAATAGTTGGGTATAAACTTAGTAAAATTAAGTAACAGGTAGGATAAGGATTGCTAGTTTTCAAGGTTAGTAAAAATTACCTATGACATTTTGAATTCATAATAGACATGGAGTTGTTAGTGATAGGGTCAGACTAGATAATCATCTCAACAATTAACTATAGTGTCAATGGTAGAATAGTATCAATAATAGACAGTGTAGTCTCATAAGGGGTTGTTCAATAAGAAATCGATTTTTTGAGTGAACCAAGCCTCTAGGAGAAAAACCAACAACACTTGAAGACATCACTTCCCCTAGAAAAAAAGAGTTTGGGGTGCCCAAAAACAATGTTGCAATATAGAGTTCATTGTGATCATCTCGTTGAGTTGATCAATTTGATATATAGCCTCCATACATTTTTTTAGGTGCCAAAAAATATCATTTTGGAGCCTAGTACATTATGATAAAATTTTCAACCTAATAATTTTGATATATATCACCCAAACATGTTTTTGGGCTCATTACTAAAAATAGTAACTCCTAGAACCTTGTATTTTTTGTAAGTCAGTGGGAGTAGTTCACATTTTACCAAAATGGCTAGCAAAACTAGAGGACACAAGAAGGAGATAGAACAAAATATTTTTTTTGGAGTAAATGCATACCACAATTAATAACCTTCTTAGTGATACTAAATAAATGAGGGAAGAAATACAACTTTTGAGAGGTGACTACATAAGATCCAAAGCTTCCTTTCAAGAAATATTCCTAGAGGTTGATAAAAAATTTAAGGATGACCCAAAGGTGTTTGAGCATCATGATATTGACCAACTAGGTAGAGGGAAAGGAATCCATAAGGAGAGGGAATACTCTCACTCTCTTTTTGATCTATATACTCCATTTAAGATACCTAAGTTAGACTTTCCTAAAATCAATGGAAAGGATACTGATGGGTGGTTATGTCAAGTAGATCAGTTTTTCAAACTTCACAATGTACCTAGATATTTGTGGGTCACTATGGCATATTTCAACTTTGAATTTAAAGCTTTATTGTGGTTACAATGGTTATAAAATACAATTCCTAACCCTTATTGAGAATATTTTGAGTCATAATAACTCAGTCATTTTGGCCCTAGTGAGTATGAGGAATTTATAGGAGCATTAACCAAACTAAAACAAACCTCTACGGTTCATGACTATTAGATCCAATTTGATAAATTGACTAAAGGACCAAGGGGTTGAATGAAGGTTTTTTTAGAGTTGTTTTATCATTGGCTTGAAAGATGATATCAAGGAAGAGGTTAAGATGTTCAAAACCACAATCCATGATGTAGGCCATAGGATTGGCCATATTGTCTAAGGAAAAATTATTGGCTCAAAGGAGGCCACCTAAATTTTCATAGGCTAAAACCACATTTCCTTTCAAGTTCACACCCAATACTAGCAATAAATCTACTCCCTACAAGTGCTTAACTATGAAAGAGATGGATGCCCGATGAACACAAGATTATGTTATAATTGTGATAAGAAATATTCTCTAGGACATAAATGCATCCAAAAGAAGTTACTTTTAATCAATGTAGAGGAGTCAAGAAGCAGTGAACCAATGGATGATGAAGTAGAACCCTCTAAGGAACCACTTCAAGATTAGGATGAAACACTTGAAGAACCACATCCAAAAATTTATTTCCATGCTCTTATAGTAATTACTACCCCTTACACGATGAAAGTAGTTGGATTTTCCAAAGGAAAATATATTACAATTCTCATTGATTTAGGTAGTACACATACTTTTATGATTGTCGAGTCACCAAGCACACCAATTGTTACATACATGATTGCAACTCCTTTGAGATTATGATGGAAAATGGTGGAAAATTACCTTGTAAAGGCAAATACCACAATGCTAAGTTGAAAATAGGGGATTAGAAACTAAAAATGGATATGCTTGATTTTTAACTAGGAGGATGCGATGTTGTTCTAGGAACTCAATGGTTAGGTACTTTGGGAACCATAGCCTAGAACTTTGTAGAGTTATGGATGTAGTTTTCATAGAATGGTAAGTCCTACACTCTCCATGGTTTACCAAAAATATCTCCCTAGATTATTAGCTCAAACCATATAGAGAAGTTGTTAAAAAAATCTTCCCATGGGGTAGTCACTCAGATATTTGCAATTCAACCATAAACTTCAGCAGAGGATAAATTCCTAGAAGATTTGCAACTCATTCTGACTAAGCATGATGCTATTTTTATTGAATTGATAGAATCATGATTCCAATGTTCCCATGATAATGTAATACCATTGGTACCCGATAGTGCACCACCTAACATCAAACCTTATCAGTACCCCTATACACTTAAGTCAAACATCAAGAAATTAGTACAATAGTTGTTGGAAGCAGGAGTTATTCAACCTAGTAACAATCCTTATTCTTCTCCAATTCTATTGGTTCAAAAGAAATATGGGTCCTGGCATTTGTGTATAGATTTTTGTGATCTCAATAAGCTCATCATTAAGAATAAATTTCCTATTCTAGTGGTAGATGAATTGTTGGATGAGATTTATGGTGCTATGTTTCTCTCAAAGTTAGATCTTCACTCAGGTTACCATTAGATAATGCTCGATGAGGAACATATTATTAAGATATTATTTCATACTCATGAGGGCCATCATGAATTCTTAGTTATGCCATTTAGCTTAACGAATACACCTTCCACATTTTAGAGCCTCATAAACAACATCTTTTGAACATTCCTTTGCAAATTTATTTTGGTTTTCTTTGATGATATTGTCATTTACATTAATTCTTGGGAGGAGCACCTCATCCATTTGGACCAAACTCTGTAGTTGTTGTATTAGAATCAACTTTATGGTAAGAGGTCTAAGTTTTCTTTTGGGTTGACTGAAGTAGAGTATTTGGGACACATTATCACAAAATATGGAGTTAAAGTTAACCCTAAGAATATCCAAGCTATTCAATATTGGTCAAAGCCTCACACTCTCAAGGGACTTCATAGATTTTTGGAACCCACAAGGTATTACTGAAAATTTATCCAAAACTAAGGAAAAATAGCTGCTCCTTTAACTACCATGTTAAAAAAGAATTCTTTTACTTGGTCAGTCCTAGATAAAAAGGCTTTATTTACCTAAAGCATGCTATGACAACCACTCTAGTCTTAGCCATGCCATATTTCTTTAAATATTTTGTAATTTAAAGTGATGCTTTGGGTAATGGCATAGGAGCCATGTTGATGTAGGAGGGAATACCATTAACCTTCACTAGTAAAGCACTTTCAGGTCAAAATATAGGTAAATTGACTTATGCAAAGGAGATGCTCACTATTTTGCATTTAGTTAATCACTGGAAACCCTATCTCATTGAGCATCATTTTTCCATGAAAATAGACCACCAAAGTCTCAAATACTTCCTAAAGCAAAGAGTTTCCACCCTCAAACAACAAAAGTGGATCTCCAAATAAATTGGCTATGATTAAGAGATTACATATAAAAAAGGAAAGGAGAACATTGTGGCTAATGCCCTCTCTTGACAATTTGAGGATCAGAGTATTTTATGTGCTATCTCTTCTCCCATATCTTATTGGATTAATTATCTCATAGAGGACATGCTCAAGGGATCCAAATTGTAAACTTTGATTGCCACACTTTAAATATAGCCTACCTCCTACACAGGATACACTTGGTATGACTAAGATTTGAGATATCTTAACCACCTTGTTATTCCCTAAACGTCTCAACTACGAGAACTCATATTGAAGGAAATGCATGCTTCACCCACTACGGGCCACTCTGGGTTCCTGAAGACTTATGAAAGGATTAAGCCTACTTTTTTGTTGGAAGGAAACCAAGGAGGACATTCAAAATTTTATGTCTAAATGTGGCATATGCCAATGGATGAAAGAAGAAAAATATCTTCTTCTAGAACTCTTCAGCCCTTGCTCATTCCATAACAAGTATGGATAAATATTTCCATGGACTTTATTGAAGGATTACCTAAGTTAGGAGGCAAATTAGTTATTCTAGTGGTAGTGGATTGTCTCATGAAGTATGCTCATTTTGTTCCATATTCCATCCCTACACTACCTCTATCATAACCAAAATATTTCTAGATTCTATTTTTTGCATTCATGGCATGCCCACATCTACTATGTCCAATTGAGATCATACCTCCAATAGTCATTTTTTACAAGAATTGTTTAAGTTGTAGGGAAATCAACTCAAAATGAGTTCAGCCTATCATCCATAAATGGATGGTCAAATAGATATTGTAAATAAATTCTTAGAGACCTATCTTTGTTACTTTACCTTTGAACATACTACATAGTGGGTAAAGTGCCTTCCCTTAGTTGAATGGTGGTATAGTAATTAATATCACACTACAACCATGGTTACGTATTTTGAAGTGGTTTATGATTGTCCTCCATCAACACCCTTCTACATTCCAAGAAGTTCCAAGGTTCATGTTGTTGACTGATGGGGGACAAAAAATCAAAACCAACCAAATCCAAATTTTCATGCAAAAAATTGGAAACAAACTTTACAAGAATAGAAAACCCAATGTTCTATTCACTAACTTGCAAAGATTACAATCACAGCCCGTAGGCTTTACAACAACTGGCACACAGACACAGTTCTCTCACTCTTTGTTGCAGATCTCTCACTTTGCAACACTAGCCCGCAGGCATAGTTTTCTTTTCCCTATGCAAGCTGCATCATGTTCGGTTATCTACCTGCGCTCCCAGGAAGAATTTTTGCAACTTTGGAAGGAAAATGCACTCTAGCCGGTTTAGAATGGCTCTCAGCCCTCGATTCTACAACTCGACTGTGCAACTCTGCAACTGCAGGTTTTCCTACTATTTTCCAACCACTTGTGCATGCCTTTGCTTGCCCTTTTATAACTTTTTGGTGCGATGATCTGCTTTCCATCTCGTGGCTCATCGATTCCTCTCCCAGAACCTTTCGTTTCACCTTCTCGTGTCGCTTCATCGCCCAGGTATTCGAAATGACTCCCTTTCTGACTCTTCGTATTTGCCTTGTATTTCAGGCGCAAAAATATGACATGTCACGATATCGTTACATTTTTTCACCTTTAGCTCTTTCTCTATCTTTCATCATGAAAATGCGACATGTCGCGATATCGTGACACTTTTCTGTCTCTGGCTCCTTCTCTGCCTTTCCATCGCAAAAATGCGACATGTCACGATATCGCGACACTTCGGCTTCCTCGCTCCATTTTATTGCTTTTGGGTCGCAAAATTGTGACATGTCATGAAATCGTGACATCTTTGTCTTCCGTATGCTCTTTCGCTTTTGGATCGTGAAATCGTGACATGTCACAAAATCGTGACATAGACCTAAGGCGGATGCATGGATGATCATTAATATTTTTTGCTCCATGCATGCATGGAGATACTTATATGAACTTAAACAATATTTTTTGGGTTTTATAAAAATAAAAATAGTGGAATATAAAACAAAATTCATAAAATGGTATAGTAATAAAATGTGAGGTGGATCCCATTAAAAGATATTATAATGGGTTTAATGTATCAACACCTTCCCATATTGATTTGATGGCATAAGGAATCATTTTTCCAAGATAGAAATGGAATAGTCTTTAATATGGAAGTATCTTCCATTCAATACTTTGTCTTTCTAAGGAGCAATTTGTCATATTTCTTCTAGAAGTGCCATTAGCATTTGGTATAATAGGATTATCCAAGTTTAATATCCACACAAAGATCATGCAACCCATTTAATAGTAAGGGATTCACTTTGGGTAATGGGGGTTAAGGATTTACATGTCCCCTTTGGCTTTGATCATCGCACACAATTTCCATGTTATTCCCAACACATGTAGTATGACCAAGACTTTGCTTATTATTTAAATTTTGCCAAATAAGGAAGAAGAATTTGATTGGCAAAGTATAAATTTTCTTTTGGAATTATAACCTGATCATTACCTAATCTCACATGTCTCAAGGGGATATGTGGGTACCAAATATGATTCCTAGATAATATAGTATTTGACCATGAGGGATGTCCTTCTATGATGCAAGAACATTGTCTAGCCTGGGAGAAGATGAATATTAGACGACTTTTATTTTAAGGTGATTTATTCTAGAGCCAAAGACATCATAAAACAATTGTAAGATTTCTCAAGTAGTGTTAAGTTACTTTTTTCTAATTTTGTAAATATGAGAGATGTGTATAAAGCAAGAATTGAGAGTGGTAGTCTCAATGCAAATCCTTAAAACCTATTATAAGACTTTTAGATGATGCTCTCTTTTGTAGGTAACCCTAAGCATCAATGATGATAACATATGGAAATGGAACTAGGCGTCATCTTGTATAATAGATCATTGAATATGAAATTGGAAAAAATGATTCCATTGAATTGAATGCATATAGATATATATTAGAAGAAAACAAAAATGTGGTTACATTGCTTTTCCCCAAAATGCAACTAGTGAAACATCTTAAGGATAAAGTCCCAAAAAATTCTATTATATGTCTTGTCAAAATTAATTTTAACAATAATGGTGTATTCATTAGGCCCAATGTGAGGCTTCCCAAGGCAACATTAGATTACCTAAAATATATCATCCTTTTGTGAATCTAGTTTGATCTATATTGATAATTTGTTGGGCCATAGGTTTCAGGTAAATAACCAAAGTTTTCTCTATAATATTATAATAAATGTTGAGAAGAGTGATGGGGTGCCATGTGGAGATGCTATCTCTTTCAACATTTTGAGGATAAATTTTATTAGACCTTGGTCGATGAAGGATCCAAGGAAGCCTTTTGTGGGAGCCTCCTTATACACTTTATGAAGGTCACTCCCAACCATAGGTCAAAGCTTAATTATTTGACTATATAGTGTGTGTGTGTGTGTGTGTGTGTGTGTGTGTGTGTGTGTGTGTGTGTGTGTGTAAGTGATGTGGAATGTAAGGGTAAATTAAAGTGAAGAGCCAAAAGCTAAAGTTTTATTCATATGCAAGTAATGTATAGGCATAAACATTCCTTTTTACAATAGAATGATCTCTTCCTAACCTCAACGAATTGGAAGAGTACAAAATAAAGTTGACAACTAATAGATTATTTTAGACAAACTAACTAACAAATATACTAAAAAATAGCTATATAAGAGTTTGTTGACAACCAACCAATATATAAACCACAAACTATAAGTAAGCCTACAATAAACAATCCAATGTGAACTTGCAAAAATTTCACGTGGTTACATAAGGGCAATAAAATAATATGTATAGGTTGAAGATGATAATATATCTAGGCTTATAGATGTACTCATCATACCTCCCTAAAATAGAAGCATTAAACTCCAATGCTTTTACAATAGGAGTGTGAGATGCCAAACACATAAGACAAATCCCTTGGTTGGATTGATTGAATGTTGAGATGCAATGTCATCATAGGCCTGGATAAGGTTGATGATGCCAATTAGTGCCTATGTGGGAATGCAAATTTTAGTCACAACTCTGTCACCAACCAATCAGAGAAAGAGGAAGAATTCAGTTAAGACCAATAATCTAATGTTGATGTTGTTGTATCTTCTATAAAACATGTGTTACTGAGGAAGAGGATCGCTCAATGCAATACAAGGTAAAGTAAGAGGAGTAGGAGAGGAATCGATGATGAAGGAGAGATTGAATCCATGCAAGGAGGAGTCAGTCATATTTTTAGTAGTCCCTTTGAAACACCAAATGGTCGAGTGCCATGTCTCTAGTCTATACCACGGTTAAATTTCATCTATAAATCATGCTCAGACTCGAGTTCCAACATCATTTATTGCTAATCGAAGACCATCAGTCGTCTGCCCTCTAGATATGCTTCAAACAAAAATTTGTCCTTGTAACCCTAAAACTCCACGTTAAAGATGCATCAAACAAAAATTTGTCCTTGTAGCCCTAAAAATCCATGTATGCTATTATTACATGACAAAGACGTCAAAAGTCTTACAACTAATTTTTTCAACATCGTAAAATTTGACATGCAACAAGCCATGTCACAAGGCTAAATTTATATTGTTCAAAGCAAATAAAAGTTGCCTACTATCCAATGCTGATGTCACTCATAATTTTCCCTCTATCGTGTGTTCAATGATGTTAATTCAATTGTCTAGATGCATCTAACCAAAAATGGTCATGTGCTTGATGGCTTTGTCTTTGTGGTTGGCCATAAATTTACAATAGTGAATTGCAAATTTATCATTTTTTAGGAAAATGGGCTCAATTCACTCAAGTTTTACTAAAAAACCTTTAGCAATAGGATGTTCGCTAGTTAGCTCGTGAAAATATGCATCGAATTTCATGATCTATTTTTTTCATTTACTTGTGGGAATAAGACAATAAAAAAATAATTATTCGTCAATCCAAAAAAATGATTGTTGTCTGCCATACAAAAAGATCAACCTTTCACGTCCCCTGAATTCTACCTCGTCTCACCAAAGGGTCTACATTGCTAGATGTTGGATTAAGATGCCATAAACCTTGTAAATCTCATGAAATTTAATACTCCTAATATTTTTTGTAATTCACTCATAAGGGATGGAGGGAGTTATTGGTATTCATGATAATTGCTAAAAAGTTGGTTATCTAGAGCTTTTCTTGTAAGAGACAATGTAGGAGGATATGGAAGATAATTTCTATATTGGGCTCCTAGTCTATTTTTTGCTTTAAAGAAATATTTGGAGGATAGGAAGTTGTGGATAACCTTACCATTGATAATATGTAAGGTGGATGCCCATGTGGAGCTAGTTAATGCTTTTTTATCTCTGTGGATAATATTGATTATGTGGGTGAGGGTTTTTTTCTAGTGGTTTTATCCACTTGTTTTGGAATGTTATGGTGGAATTCCATCCTCTCTCATCTATAAATTGAACTATGGAGGTAGTGGAAGGGAGTGATTATTTTTGCAGATTCTTAGGGTGTTGGTGAAGGATAGAGAGAAGGCTATTGTTGTACAACTATTGCTTCAATTTAATAATATACTTGACCTCTCTTTTCCTGTGGAGTTTTTCTTGTTTTTCTCCACATAAATCGGGTGTTAACTATGTTGGTGATTTATTTTATGTGATGTTATGTGCAATCATTTTTAGTTTTTCATTTTTGGATTAATTTACTTTTCAGTTTTGCATACAGATAACTAAGTTGTTACTGCTATCTTCACCTTGTTTTATAACATTTGGTATCAGAGCCATTCAATTCTGTTCTGAGGGGGATGTCTTTCTCTTAAGTGTTGAAGGTTTTTTGTTACAGTGGGAGCTTTTATTGTGTGGTTTTGTAGATTTGTAAAGTAAGTTGTGAAAACCATGGCTTCTACTTCTCGTGTGGACATTGAAAAGTTTAATGGTACTGGCTACAAGATGTGGAAACTAAATATGGAGGATCTCTTGAAAGAAAGAGATCAGTGGTTGTCAGTTTCACAAGATATGAAACCTTCATACATGAAATATGAAGATTGGGTTAAGTTGGAAAAGAACACATGAGGAACCATTCGGTTGTGTCTTGCAGATTTTGTCCTCTTGAATGTTTCCACAAAAAATTCTACGTACAAGTTGTGGAAGAGGGATAGGTGAAATCTATCAAACTAAAAGTTTGTCTAACAAGTTATATCTCAAAAGAAGGTTTTATTAATTAAAAATAAAATATTGTGAATCTATTTCTGATAATTTGAATGCATTTAATATGATTTTAAGTTAGCTTGCATCAATATATGTTAAGATAGAAGAAGAAGATAAATGTATTTTATTGCTTTGATCTTTGTCCGAATATTGGGAAAATCTAATTGTTGCTATTAGTGGTGGTGCTAAAGAGGTAAATTTAGATACTCTTATTTATATACTTATATGAAAGGATATGAGGAGAAAGACCATGAATAGTGGCTCCCAATATGCCTTGCATGTTTGGGGAAGGTCCAAAGAAAGAGGGCCTAAAGGGGATAAAAAGAAGGATAAGTCAAAAGGATGTTCTAAGACCCCTAGAAAGAGTAAAGTGAAGTGTTGGAATTGTGGTAAGAGAGGGCATGTGAAGAAGCAGTGTAAAGCAAAGAAAAAGAATGCAGATTCCTCCACAAAAAAAATCTTTGATGATGATTCTGATGCCTTTACTATTTATGCTAACATTGTGAGTAATTATGCTTGGCTTATTGATTCAGGTTGCTCCTACCATCTGACTCATAAAAAGGAGTGGTTTGCCACATATAAATAAATTTATGGGGGAGAAGTTTTCCTTGGTGATAACAACACAAAAATGATTATTGGTAAGGGAAAGATAAAATTGTGTTTCAGTGATGGGAGTATTAAAACTCTTGATAATATTTTGCATATTCCAGGACTTGTGAGAAATCTACTTTTTGTATCCAAATTGAATAATTTTGGAATGCATGTGACATTTGAAAAGTCTGGTTGTAGGTTGGTAAGAGGGATTTTTATGATAGCTAAAGATTCTCGAATTGAGACCTTGTTTAGGCTAACTGCTTCTACTTTCACTAACTCTGCCAATGTAACTAGCACTGATAATGCATGTATGTTGTGGCGCCATAGATTGGGTCACATTGATGAAAAAGGTATTATGATTATTCTAAATAAAAACTTGGTTGATGGTATTTCTGATTATTCTATTGGTAAAAATGATTTATGTGAGCATTGTGTTTTTGGTAAAAATAATAGATCATAATTTTCTAAAAGTTTTCATAAAGCTAAGAGACCATTGGAAATTATTTATTCGGATGTATGTGGTCAAGTGGATGTTCATTCATTGGGTAAATCTCAATATTTTGTTTCCTTCATTGATGATGCCTCAAGATACACTTGGATTTATTTTATGCACTCTAAATCTAAAATTTTCACTAAATTTAAGGATTTTAAGGCAGTAGTTGACAAGCAATCAGATTATAAGATAAAAGTGTTGATATCTAATAATGGGGGTGAATATTGTTCTAGGTAATTTAATGAATTCTATAAACATGCAGGTATTGTCCAACAGAAGACTACTCCATAAACTGCCCAACAAAATGGAATTACGGAAAGAATAAACCGAACCTTAATGGAAATATCTAGGAGCATGTTGAGTAGTGCTAAGCTAGATAAATGCTTTTGGGTAGAAGCTGTTGGTATTGCTCGTAATGTAATTAATAGATCTCGTTGTTAAAATCTTACTGACAAAACTCCTTATGAAGTGTGGATAGGTAGAAAGCCTTCAGTTTCACACTTAAAGGTCTTTTGTTGTGAGGCTTTTGTTCATGTGCCTCAAGAGAAGCAATCTAATCTGGATCCAAAAGCACAAAGATGCATCTTCATGGGATATGGTGAGAATGTAAAATATTACAAGCTTTGGAATCCTTTAACCTATAACATGGTATCTTATAGAGATGTTGTTTTCAGGGATTTTAGAGCTTTTTCATCTGAAGAAAAACCAAAGAAGAAGACAAAGACATTACACTTCAAGATAAAGAATGAAAAGCAAGAAGATGCACATGTGGAAGAACAGTTAGATGGATATGAAGATGGAGAAGTAGAGGAGGGTTCAAAGAATTCAAAGAGCTTAGATGATGTGTAGCATGAGCACACAAAGGGAGAAGAAGAACAGGAAAATCCCACTACTCCTACCTTACGGATATCCACAAGGCAATGAAAACCAGATAAAAGGTATGGCCCACCATATTTTTGGTGTGTATTTTCTTTGTTGAGTATTGACGATGAACCTAGATCCTATAGGGAAGCTCTCTATTTAAAGGAAAGTGAGTCTTGGATGCGGGCCATGCAGGAGGAGATGATGTGGGATCTTGTTAGTTTACCCAAAGGAAGAAAGCCCATTGGATGGAAGTGGGTATTTAAGAAGAAATTTGGTGCAAATGGTTTGTTGGAGCAGTACATGGCTAGACTGGTGGCTAAGGGCTACTCCTAGAGAGATGGAGTTTATTTTGGTGAAATTTTCTCTCCTGTTGCTAAGTTAACTTCTATTAGATTTATTTTGTCTATTGTTGCTGCTTATGATTATGAGATAGAGCAAATGGATGTTAAAACTAATTTTTTGCATGGGAATCTTGAGGAGGAAATTTATATGCGACAGCGTGACGATTTTTTTGTGAAAGGAAAATAATAATTGGTTTGCAGGTTAAAGATATCTTTGTATGGTTTGAAACAATCACCTAGGATGTGGTATCATAAGTTTTATGCTTTTGCATTGAATTGAGGAGTGAGGAAGATCATTGTGTATATTTTAAAAATATTGATGATCGGATACTAATCATTATCTTGTATGTTGATGACATGTTGTTTATTGGTAACAACAAGGTGGTGATTAGATAACTCAAGACTCAACTTTCTGGCACATTTATATGAAGGACTTGGGGCCTAAAAAATATATTATTGGTATGGAAATCCGTAGAGATCGTGCTAACATAAAGCTTTGGTGAAGTCAAAGTAAGTATGTTGATACGATTTTGCAGAGTTTTAATATTAACAATTGTAATCTAGTTAATATTTCATTTCTTGTTGGTACTAAGTTGAGTTCAGACATGAGTCCTAGGAGTGATGATGATTTTGAGGATATGTCTAATGTTCCTTATGCTAGTGTCATTGGGATTTTAATGTATGCAATGGTTTGCACTAGACCAGATATTGCCCAAGTAGTGGGAGTTCTAAGTAGGTTTATGTCTAACCCTGGTAGAGAGCATTGGATTTATGTTAAAAGGGTATTTAGATATTTATGAGGTACTTCAAATCATTTTTTGGTACATTGTGGTACTAATGGTGTTGTTGAGTCATTGGACATACAGGGGTTTGTTGATGCTGATTGGGTAGGTGACTTGGACAGTCGAAGGTCCAAAAGAGGTTGTGTTTACATTGTTTGGAGGTGCAGTGAGTTGGATGAGTAAGAGGCAGCCCATGGTTGCTTTATCCACCACATAAGTAGAGTATATGGTTGCTACCCATGCCTCTAAGGAGGCGGTATGGTTACAGATACTCGATGTTGGTATTGGTTTTGATTGTAGGATTGTGAGGATTGGATGTTACAATTAGAGTGCTATGTGTTTGATCAAGAATCCTATGTATCATGCTCGTACTAAACATATTTATGTTTAGTATCACTTTGTGCGATAAATGGTTGAGGAAGGGAAGGTCCTGATACAGAATATTGATGCTTTAGAGAATGTTGTAGATTCTCTCACAAATCCAATAACCACGAAGAAGTTTACTTGGTGCAAAAAGGCCATGGGTCTTGATCACTGTACTTGATTTATTTATGTTTTCCTGTGAGTGTATTTTTAATGTATGATGTCAAGTGGGAGGATGTTGGGATTAATGTGCCATAAACCTTGTAAATCTCATGAAATTCAATACTCCTAGTATTGTTTATAATTCACTCAAAAGGGATGGAGGGAGTTACTATTATTAATGGTAATTACTAAAAAGCTGGTTATCTAGAGCTTTTCTTGTAAGAGACAATCTATGAGGATATGGAAGATAATTTCTATATTGGGCTCTTAGTTTATTTTTTGATTTAAAGCAAGATTTGGAGGATAGGAAGTTATGGATAACCTTGCCATTGATAAGCTATAAGGTAGATGCCCATGTGGAGTTAGTTAATGCTTTTTTATCTCCACAGATAAGATTGATTAGGTGGATCAAACATTACAGTTTGTGGATCAAACATTCCAATTTTAGAGATAACTTAAGTTAGTGGTGGCAGCAGCCTGTCAAGGGTAGTGCAGCTTTTAAAATTGCTGGCAAATTAAAGTTTGTTAAGGAAAAGCTTCAAACTTGAAACAAAGAGGTCTATGGGAACCTATTTGAAAATAAAAAATAGGTTGTTGAAAGTTTGAAGATAATTGATCAGAGGATCCAACATGGTGATGTTGATGAAACTACTATGTAGGAGGAACGAACAAAACTAGCAGAGTTTTATAACATTTTGGCTTGTGAGGAAATCTATTGGAGGCAAAAATCAAGGGCTCTTTGGTTGAAATATGGAGATTCAAATTCCAAGTTTTTTCATGTCACCACGCTTAGAAACAGAAGCAATAACAAGATAATTTAAAAAAAAATAGATGGTTCTATTACTCAAGACTTAACAGAAATTAGAAAGGAGGCAGTAACTTATTTCAATTCTATCCTTGGTCAGGAATCACAGTGCAAAATATATTCTCTTGCAATCCATTCCTAGAATAATAAATGAGGATATAAACCTTAAGCTTCTAGCTCCCTTTTTTGATGAGGAAATTAAGGAAGCCTTGTTTAGCATGGATCCAGACAAAGCCCCGAGACCCGACGACTTTCCCCCTCATTTCTATCAAGCTTTTTGGGACATCGTAAGTGAGGATGTAATTTCTACTGTCATAGAATTCCAAGCAAGCAATCATATCCCAAAAGGCATCAACTCTACTTTTATTTCTCTAATTCCTAAGAAGCAAACCCATGAATCTATGGTTGACTTTAGGCCAATCAGTCTGTGGAATGTTTCTTACAAGATCCTAACTAAAGCCATTACAAATATAATGAGAGATATTCTACCCCGCATCATAGATCCATGCTAGGGAAGCTCTATCCAGGGCAGGTCAATCTTGGATGGAGTTATCACAATTCATGAAGCTCTACACTCTGCTCATAATACTAACAGGTCTATTTTTACCCTCAAGCTTGATATGAACAAAGCATTTGATAGGCTAAATTGGGACTTTCTGATTGTTGTCCTCCTTAAGTTTGGTTTTCACCACCAATGGGTTAATTTGATCAAAGAATGTATTTCTAAAGCATGGTTGTCAATTCTAGTTAATGGAACAAATGCTGGTTACTTTCAAAGTCGTAAAGGAATTCGGTAGGGGGACCCTATCAGCCCCATGTTATTCATCATTATGGTAGAAGCTTTAGGTAGAACCATCAATAATGCTTGCATTTCAAGGCTAATATCGATAATCAAGGCAACATATCTCACTAGGGCTATTTCTCACCAATAATTAATTGATGATACCCTTATATTGACTAAGGCATCAATGGTTGAGGCTAAAATAATTAAATACATCCTACAACTCTACGGGGACACTACTGGTCAGAAAATTAATTTTAGTAAAAGCAAGTTATATTTCTTGAACACCCCCATTCAGAGGCAAGGAAGGATTGCAAAAATTTTAGGGTGTGATATAGCAAACCTCCCCACTTCGTATCTTGGTCTCCCTCTTTTCATTGGTTCTCTAAGAGAGTCAATGTGGGAAAGGGTTATTAAAAGAATAAAAAAAAACTTGCTAGATGGAAAGGTCATCTTCTATCTCAAGTAGGAAAGCTG
This sequence comes from Wollemia nobilis, assembly GCA_028583015.1. Lineage (NCBI taxonomy): Eukaryota > Viridiplantae > Streptophyta > Pinopsida > Araucariales > Araucariaceae > Wollemia > Wollemia nobilis. The sequence goes on from JAQPPZ010006125.1 coordinate 399,220, forward strand.
ACCCTCACTAAGGCCTCTCTTCAGAGCATTCCAGTTTATTTCCTCTCCGTTTTTAAAGCCCCTATGAAGGTTTTCCAGAAATTTGAGAAACTCCAAAAAGAATTTTTATGGACTGGATCAGAGGAGGAAAAAAGGATACACCTTGTAGGATTGACTAAAGTGTGCAGACCCAGGGAAAATGGGGGCTTAGGTCTGAGGAGAATTGCTCATATAAATTTAGCTTTACTAGCTAAGCAAGCATGGCGTCTCATTTTTGGTGAAGAAAATGAATGGACAACTATCATCAAATGAAAGTATCTTCAAAATATGAAATTTCTAAGTGACTCAGTTCCAATCAGAGGTTCTAATTTTTGGAAAGCAATTCTTAATTGTAAGGAAATCATCAAAAAAGGTTTAAGATGGGTTTTAGGCAATGGTGAGAGGATAAATTTCTGGAATGACAAGTGGGCTAAGGATGAACCACTAATGCAATATCCTAACTTAGCCCGAATCAGAGATATCATAGAACTCATTGGCAGAAAATTCTTTGATTATATGGTTGAGGAGAGAGGTAGAATGAAGTGGAAACAAATATGAATTCAGGGATTTCAAGCAGAATCAAATGATCTTTGTAATATTCTCGAGAAATAGTTTATCCCCATGAGACCCAAGGAATATCAAGTCACCTAGGCTCCTATGAAAAATGGGCAGTTCACTGTTAAATCAGCTTCCAAGCTTCTGCTTCATGACGAGGATTTTTTCCTCCAAAAGGACTTAGTTTGGATAAAAAATTTAATTCCAAAAATTGCAGTCTTTTCATGGATGGTTATCCAAGGAAGAATTCTAACCATTGATAATATGATGTGTAAAGGTATTTATATCACTAATCATTTTTATTTGTGCATGGGTAATTGGGATACCATTTATCACATTTTCCTTGAGTGCCCTTTTTCCTTGACTGTCCTAAGTGGGGTTTTTCTGGCCTTCAATATTTCATGGGTTAAACCAGCCATCGTACTTAATTTTTTCATCCAGTGGACTTGCCCCTTTTCAAGCCAAAGACATAGATACATGTGGAAAATTTGTCTCAATCACTATATTTGTACGGTGTGGTTAGAAAGAAACCATAGAGTCTTTAATGAGTCTATCCATGATCATCAAACTATCATTGTCGAGATCCTATCCTTTGCCAATGAGAATGTGAACCTTATCCCTTTTTATAGCTATAAACCTCATCTACAGGAGACCATGATTGCTCAATATTTAAGCTTAACCTTGTTAGATGAGTCTGTTCCTAGGGTAGTCAACCCTAGAGCCAATGTTAAGTGGTATCCACCTCCTACGGGTTGGTTTAAGCTTAATTTTTATGGAGCAACTAAGGAAAATCCTGGAAGAGCAGGCGCTAGTGGCATTGTGCGAGATCATAATGGGAATATGATGCTTGAATTTTTTGAATATTTGGGAACAAGGACGAACAACGAAGCTAAAGCTAGAGCTATAAGGAGAGGCCTTCAAATGACTCAAGATTTAGAAGGCAATTTGATCGTAGAATGAGACTCTATGCATGTTATAAATCTCCTCAATAATTGGATAAAACCTCCTTGGAGGATTAAAATAATTGTTGAAGAGACTAGGATCCTTTTCTAGGGAAGACAGGACAGAAAAGCCCAACATGTCTTTCGGGAAGCTAAAAAAATTGCTGATAAGCTGGCCAATTTTGGTGTCGATGGTGATAGACTTTTCAAATGGGAACACAATGTTCCGAGTGAAGTAGAGGAGCTTATTCAACAAGAATGCCAAGAATGATAGTCAAATTTACCAACAAGGAAGGCACTATAAGTTCGAAGGCTAGGAGTATTCCCATCTCTTTTTTGAATTGGACTCATAATAAAAATTATCTGAGTTGTTAGTCTTCATGGATGCTACTTGGAAATACCACAAAGACTAATGGGGACAACCACATGTCATATAACATGGCTCCTAGTCATCTTAGTAATTTGAGGTTGGTTTATAATCACAGGGAAGGAAAAAAATGACAATATAAGACTTCGAACCAAAGCCACATGGACCACTAGATAGCCACCACCATAAATCTAGCTAGCAGGTTCACTTGTCCAAGGCTGATTAGCCAAGATAGCATGTGGTACCAAATCATGTCATATACGAAAGAAAATAATTACCAAAAGAATTATTAAGAGTAACTATCAATACAGAGCTTGTGGGAATTTTAGTACTCTGCTATGTGTGTCTACAGCTTTTTGTTTCTCCATTGTCTCAATGAAGGGATCCGTGTCTGTTTCTTTTTTGTAATTATGATGCATGTGTATTTTCCAGGGGTATATCCAAAATGTTGTATGGGAAGTTTCTTTTTGATAATAGGCTATGTGCCTTACCGGATGTAATGGCTTTGGTGGCATGTAGATTTTACATATATAGGGTCCTTAGTAAGGATATGTTCATCAACAACCCTGGGCTAATTTTTGTAAAAGGTTTTGGGTCAACCTGTAAAATCCGATATTAATGCTATAGTATTTTATCTACCAAAAAAAAAATATTGATTAGGTGGATGAGGATTTTTTGCTAGTGGTTTTATCCACTTGTTTTGGAATGTTATGGTGGCATTCCATCCTCCTCTCATCTATAAATTGAGCTGTGGAGGTAGTGGAAGGGTATGATTATTTTTGCAGATTCACAGGGTATTGGTGAAGGATAGAGAGAAGGATATTGTTGTACAACCACTGATTCAGTTTAATAATATACTTGGCCTCTCTTTTCCTATGGATTTTTTCTTATTTTCCTCCACATAAATCTAGTGTTAACTGTGTTGGTGATTTATTTTATGTGATGTTATGTGCAATCAATTTCAGTTTTTCAATTTTGGATTAATTTACTTTTTAGTTTTGCATACACATAACTAAGTTGTCGCTACTATCCTCACCTTATTTTACAACACCAGAAAAGGATGATTTGAGTCATCAGGAAAATAAAACTCACTCAAAAAGTAATTCAAACCCTTCGACACACCAATCAACTACAAAGAGTCTCCAAAAAAGGTTTTTTTTTTGTCTAGGAAAGAGTAATCAGTTCTATTCTTTGGCATTGGTATAATTTGATTGTTGGTTTGGATCTCAAAACTTTGTACAAGGTGGTAAAACAACACAACATCCAGTTTTATGAGGGTGTTTCTTCTCATTATGTTGTTGCATTTTAGAGGGAATCTACCTTGGACAACAACTAACACTTTGTGTCAGAACTCCGACAAGTAGTCACACTTGTGTTGTATCTTTGAACTCTTACATGTGTTGATGATGAGCTTACTGCAAGCAATAAATGTTGGTCATTGCAGGTATACGAGGAGTAAAACATAGAGTCATAGTTGAAAATGAAGGTGTAGCAAAACTTCTTTAATGGAGCTTTCTCTCATAATATTCTTAAACTAGAGAGAGGGAACAATATATAGATCTAGAAATCTTCATGACGATGTCGAACGTCAAGGGTCCAAATAAAGAATGACTAAGCTTATCAAAACCACGTCATGATAGCATATGAGAACATCTGCATATTCGATATTGCCTATTTACAGGCATTCACTATTTGAAGTTTCAAATGTTAAAGTTGTAAAAAACAATCATCCTCGCCCAAGAGAATAATAATCCAAGTGCAGGGTCCTCCAAAATCTGATATATAAGGTGGTTAACCTCTTCTATGAACTCCACTATCACCTCAAGGGTTCCATGAATCAAGTGTTGCTTCTCATCCACCTACTTAATCAGTTGGATATGGTTGCAAGACTCCACCATGTTGTAAGTAGGGGAAATAACCTCCTCCATAGAATTGTTTTTTTTATTTGCTTGGGATTGATTATCCAAATCTGATTGATCCACAAAAATAGGAGCACACCCCTTCTTGACCATCTTTACAAATAATATTTTGGAGAGTCTTGCCCTCCCCCTATCACACCTTTTGAGGTCATAAATATTTCTCCCAATATTCCACTCCTTTCAAACACCTTAGAGGAGGTTATGGGCCTTTCCTTCTTGTTAGGCTTCATGGAATATGAAAGTGATCTCTTAGATCATTTCACTCTACCACCCCTTACACCCCCTAGAGTCATAGATATGTCACCCGATTTTATGCTCCTTTTTACCACCTTGGAGGAGGTAATTGAGCTCTCCTTCCCATTAGACTCTATTGAATTTAAGAGTGATGTCTACTATATTGTATTGGTGGTTGGCACAATAGCCTAAGATTTAATATTTTTTTATGATTTTTGCAACCTCCAAGCCTTTCTCTTTAGCCATATATTCAAAAATCAACATGGCTAGAACTTGGTGAATTAGGTTTTATAATTTTTCACCTTGCATATCAGTCATTAAATTCTTCATTGAATGAAATAGAAAGGATGGGATGTTCATCCATATTTCTCTTCTCAACTGGTTAAGAAACATCATGTGGTAGCTCCTCACAATTTCTCTATATGGGTCAAGCATAAAATAGTCCATGACTACTTTCACCACTTGGTTCCATGGTGTCATGAGGGCCTTTGAGTTGAATCCATTATGCTCCTTGGGTAGGTACTCATCCTCATCCAAGAAATAAGTTACCTCTCTAATAAGAGAGTGTTTCTCCCTATTATGATAGTAACCCTTGGGGGGAGGCCTGTGACTTTGGCAATAAGGACCACAATAATCTCAAACTCTAGCTCTCCCACTTTTACCCATACCTTGCTCTATGAGTTAGTCATCCATATTTATAGGTTTATATTTTACCCATGGAACTTTTGGATACAGCCTAACAAACCTCCTTTCCTTAGGATTTTCTTTACTTCATCATTTGTTTCTAGGGTTTCTTATTCTAGATGTAATTTTGGGAGGGAGGACCTTGAGGTCGAATGCTTGACCTTTTCCACTCAAGAAAAATCACTTAAAAATCTTAGTATACCCCACACCGGACTCTCTAATAATAACTAGACAAAAAGACGATCGAGGACGCTCAAAAATATATCTTTAGCACCATTGCTTGAGGGGTCCCAACTAAAAATAGAAGTCGATTGGAAATTCTACTATGTATCATGATCACACTAAAGATGAGGCCAACAAAATATAATATTGATATGGGCTCGATACTACTTCCAATACGATTTAAGAAGATAAATATGTGATTTCAATCATTGAGCCAATGATAGACCCACTACCAAGGCCAACATTTCAAATATGATCTCCTTCCAAGTTTGATCGTTGTATCTCGTAATATACACTGGCCATAATTTACCCACACTAATATGATGCCAACCATGGGATAGCAAGAATGGACTAAAAATTCTTCTTAGTGCATGCACCCTCTAAATCTAATGCCACTTCATCTGCCCATGGGGAATGTACCTCACTTTAGTTGAAAAAGCAATAACAATACACCACTCAAAGATCTCAACCATATCATCGATTGAAATACCCCTCATCTAAAGAATGAGAGGTGTAGTGAGATCATGCCAAGCAGTACCTCTAACATTCCACCTCTGAAGAAAGCCAAAAATAACTAGCAAAATAACTTATCATTTCCATGAAATCGTTTACAAGAAGGAGCTATCCATGACAAGTATGAAACTTTGTTTCCATTCAAGGTGCCAAATATTCATACTAGGGATTTAATTTTAAAATTAAAATTAAAATTAAACCATAATCTTAGGATCAAAGGCCTCGATAACCCTTGGAAGGGATATGGGAAAGACTACATATTTCCAACATGAGCTATAAATAATCAATTACACGAGACCTTCTTAATTTTTTAATCTGATCAGCTCTTGTGGGAAGTTGACTCTCCAAATAGTAAACCCCTGTTGAGAAGTACCTAAGTTGGCCAAACAATCCATCAATTTATTCCCTTCCCTAAAAATGTGGAGCACTTGGGTTTCTTCCTTATCCTATAGGATACATCGTATTTCCATGACTATGTTGAGGATATTCTAGCTTGGAGTTTAAACAAAATTTAACAAATTTATCAAGTTTAGAGAGTTACCTTCCACTAAAAATATCCTTTCCCCCAGTTATTTTATTAATACTAACCCTTGAAACATAACTCCAGCTTTTATGAAGTGCAAATTTTGGTGGGAAAGATGCTCAAAAAAGGCCATCACAATGTCACCTTTATCATTTCTAACAACTCCACCCACTTCGGTTGTTCTAGGGTTACCTTTAGAGGTACCATAAAAATTAAGTTTGAGCCAACCATAAAGGGGGGAAACCAACAGACTGAGATCCTTGGGTTCAGAAAGGTCCAGGCAGAGTAAGCTAAAAAAATCCTAAGGCTAGCTCCAATGCAACTTCACGAGTCCATTTTTTTATGGTTTGTAATTTAGTGGTAGGACTTGTCATGGGCTTGGACCAAAAATATGGACGAGATTGAGGAAATTTAGTGCTATGACCTAGAGCCTTGAATTTATATTTTGCTAATTTGGCCAATTGTTTATCTTGGTATAATGTTTGTGGCCTTACCATTTTAACCTCATCCTTAATGTCATCCTTCAAACCACTCACAAAAAAACTTTGAAAGGAATTGATAGTTAGACTAGTGGTATGATTGGCAAGTTTTTCAAATTGAGTTTGATACTCTCAAACGGTTGAGGTTTGTCTAAGTTTAAAAAGAGCTCCTATAAAATCTTCAAACTCACTAGGACTAAAGTGAGTGAGTAGATGTTATTCAAATTCTTGCTAATAAAGGTCAGGTTTGGCCTTCCTAAGCCACTAGAACCAGTGTAGTGCATTTGATTCAAAATTAAAGAGGTAATTATCAAATGCATGTAGAGTGGGACATTATGAAGACTAAAATATTGGTCTACCCTACAAATCCATCTATTAGGATCTTTTCCATCAAATTTTGAGAAGTCTAATTTTAGCAATTTAAATTCATTGTTATCTGGTATATTTCATTGGTGGTGACTCATACCTCTATCTTGTTTATCCTAATGACCAAAGGATTTAGTAGATAAATGACTATCCAAATTTACCTTCATTTCCCTCTATGCCTCGATGACCAGAGTCACAAATTCCTAAAAGTTTTTTTATTTGTATTTTTATCTCATCTAATTTGTTGGAGAATGAGGACCATAATTATTTGCTATAACTCTCCACTTGTTTGGCGATATGGTTATCTAATTATTTTTTTCAAGTACCTAAAGCCATGTTCTAAGAGTTATGATTTGTTGGTAATACTAAAAATAGAAATTAAGGAGCCCAAAAATTCGTTTGGGTGCTATATATCAAAATGATCAGCTCAAGAAGAAGATCATAATGAGTTATATACCACAAAATTACTTTTGGGTACTCCAAACTTATTTATATATTGCTTTATTTTTTAGGTTGCTGGTGTGGTCGATTTTCCCCTTGGAGGTTTGTTTTAAAAGTTGAGTTATGTGTCGATCAACCCTTTATGAATATTTATCCTATTTTTTCTTACTACTGACCATTCCTAACACTATACTGTCACTTGCTTGGTCTGAATCTATCACATATATTCCTTGTCTATTTTAAATTTTTACTATCACAAGTAATTATTTTATCACTAACAACTGACAACCCTATACTAACTATTACTGACTGAATTTCTTGACTATTACTAACATGGATCTCCCCTATTTCCACTATTAATTTTTGGACTCTGATGATTTATGTTCACCTATTATATCTTGTAAATTTTTTTATTGTTTTTAATGCAAGAATTCTAGATAGGGATGTCTTCTTTGTATGCTCAATTTATGTGACAAGGTTATGGTAACACATTCAAGATTCACAAAACAAGATTTTTTTTTGTTGGAATTTTTTGGGTTGTAGGTTTGATATTAAACATAACATGGTATGCTAAGCTAGGGTATATGTACTACCCATAGGCTCTCTATTATACGATAGTGACGAATGATAGTGCTCAAACCAATATTTCATAACACTACTTAAGTAGGATTCCACACATACCCTTGAGAACACTACCTGCCTCTCTATCAGTATGAGAAGGTAATCTTCCTGGATGCTATATCCAATGCATTATGGAGAATACAAGGCCAAAAATATTCCTAAGGGTTAAAGGTCTATCCTAATCCTAGGGGGTCTCTCGATATACCCAAAGATATGTGGGAGCTCAATTTCATAGACGAGTGTTGTCTAAGGCCTGGGTATTGGAGCTTGATCACCCCTCACTTCACTAGAATATTTATGAGCAATCTAGCTTAGCCAATAACAATAGCTTTGTGATATTTTAAAACCCTTAACACATGGTTTCTAACCTAAATAAAAAATGTAAAAAAAATAGAGGCTATATTTTTTTCAATAAAGAAACTAGAAAAAAAACATGTAATCTTATACCTAAATAGTTGAAATGAGAAGAACGATCATAGTCATGGCAAAACATGGCCCTAGAAAGCGCACTGATACCACTTGTTAGGAACCTACTATTAAAATAAACACTCACATAAATATTATAGATAAACATAAATTCTCACAACACATGTACAAAATATAAATGCATAAATGACCAAATCTCACAAATAACACAAAATTGCAGACCACTTCGAGAGGGCAACCTCCTTCAATACTTCCATTCAATTATGCAAAAATATACATACATTATTGCTCCTTGTAATTTTAAAGACTTCATCTACTACCTAAATCTCAAGGTTGACTTACATGCAAAATTCCACCTGAGCTAGAATATCCTATCTACAAAATAGTTACATTCTTGATAATATTTACATATAATGACATCACTTGTCTAGGTACTTCTAAAATCACAACTATTACAAAATATTACAAATTCATTATCATGGGTGTTCCCCACATTTAAAAAATATTACAAAATATTATCAGGAGTTCCCTCACGTTCACAATAACAATACATCATAGTGTTAGTAAGGGGTCCTAAAATCATCTTTTGGTGAATCTAGTTTGCTCTGTATTGACAATTTGTTGGGCCATAAGTTTCAAGTACATAACTGAAGTTTTCACTATAATACTATAAGAAATTTTTAGGAGAGTGATGGGGTGCCATGTTGAAATGCTATCTCTTTCAACATTTTAAAGATAAATTTTATTAGACCTTGGTCGATCAAGGATCCAAGGAAGCCTTTTGTGGGAGCCTCCTTATACACTTTATGAAGGTCACTCCCAACCATAGGTCAATGCTTAATTATTTGACTCAAAAAAATATATATATATATATATATATATATATATATATATATATATATATATATATATATATATATATATATATATATATATATATATATATATATATATATATATATATATATAGATATAAAGGCAAATTGAAGTGAAGAGCCAAACTGTAAATTTTTATTCATATGCAAGTAATATATAGGCATAAACATTCCTTGTTACAATAGAAGGATCTCTTCCCAACATCGACAAATTGGAATAGTACAAAATAAAGTTGACAACTAATAATTTATTTTAGATAAACAAACTAACAACTCTATTAACAAATGGCTATTTAAGAGTTTGTTAACAACTAACTAGTCTAGAGGCCACAAACTACAACTAAGACAACAACAAACAATCCAACGTGAAATTATAGAAGTTTCACGTGGTTACATAAGGGTAATAAAATAAAATGTATAGGTTGAAGACAATAATATACCTAAGCTAGTATCCAGGCTAGTAGATGTCCTCATCATACATATCCATAATAGAAATATTGGACTCCAATGCTTTTACAATAGGAGTATGAGATACCAAATGTAGAAGACAAATATCGTTGGTTGGATTGATCGAATGTTGAGATGCAATGTCATGATAGGCCTAGACAAGGTCGATGATGCCATTTGATGCTTGTGTAGGAATGCAACATTTAGTCACAACTCTGTTGCCAACTTGACAAAGAGGAGGAAGTCAACAAGAACCAATGGTTTGTTGTTGATGTTGTTGTATCTTCTAAGAAACATGTGTGTCTGGTGGAAGGAGGTTGCAAGGAAGAGGCTCACTCAATGCCAACATGAGGTAAAACAAGAGGAGTAGAAGAGAAATTGATGATGAAGGAGAGATTGACTCCATGCAAGGAGGAGCCAATCATATTTTGATTAGTCCCTTTGCACCACCAAATGGTCAAGTGTCATATCTCCAATCTATACCACAATCAAATTTCATCTGGAAATCATGCTCAGACTCGAGTTACAACATTTTCCACTGCTAATCGAAGACCATCAATCGTCCACCCTCTAGATATGCGTCAAACAACAATATGTCCTTGTAACCCTAAATCTCCATGTATGCTGCTATTACACAACAAAGACGTCGAAATTCTGTCGAAGTTGTAAAATTTGATATGCAACAAGCCATGTCATGTGGCTAAATATTTATTGTTCAAAGCGAATAGAAGTTGCCTACTATCCAATGCTAATGTCACCCGTTGTAATTTACCCTCCTACCATGTGTCCCATGATGTTAATTCGATTGTCTAGACACGTCTGGCCAAAAAAATGGCCAATATTTATGTGAAATGTGGTGTGGTTGTCTTTGTCTTTGTGGTTGGCCATAAATTTACAATGGTGAATTGCAAATTTATCCTCATTTGGGAAAATGGGCTCAGTTCACTCAGGTTTTACTACAAAGATTCGACAATCGAACGTTCATAGTTGGCCCATGAAAATACGCATCAAATTTTGTGATCTGTTTTATTCATTGAATGATGGGAATTAGACGATCAAAATAATGACCTTTCCTCAACCCAGAAAATGACTGTCACCTGCCATCCCGAAAAACCAACCTTTCAAGTCACCCAAATTCTACCTTGTCTCACCAAAGGGTCTACGTTGCCAAAAAAGGGCGATTTGAGTCATCGAAAAAGAAAACTCCTCAAACAGGAATTCAAACCCTTCAACACATCAATCAACTTTAGTGAGTCGCCATAAAAGGAATATTTTTTTAGTAATATTATACCTAAATTAGTAATATGTATTATATGTTTTTTCAATATTTTCAATATACCTAAATTAGTAATATGTATTATATGTGCTCCTCCATAGCACATTTAAATTGTTTATTTTTTTTTTATGTGGAAAACATCCCAGAAGGGATGCCACTTTCGAGTAAGATTCAAGGAGGCACGGGTATCAATTCTGCCAAAAACGTCCAGGACTCGGACCTGGCCTACCACCTTTGACATTCTCAAGAAGCAAACAAACACACAACCAAAAACTAAAAAATTAAATAAAAATAAAAATAAAACACAACCAAAAATAGACAATAAATAAAAACAAAAATAATAGAAAACACTTACACATAAAAACATGAATTAACACAAGCAAACGAAAACACAAGAACAATAATAAAAAACACAAAACAACCAAAACACAAGAACAACAAAAAAAACACAAAGAACACAAAAAGAAACAAAACAAAATAACATACACACCTTAAAAAACTAAACAAAAACGAAAAAAGCAAAATAGAAAAAAAAAATTGAACATAACAATGACCTTGTTAGACCAGAAGACTATTAAGGCAAGAATCAACAGAGGAAACAAAAGAAAGAAAAGAATGAGCTAGGGCACTAAAATAACCTGATCAAACAAAAGAGAAGCAAAAATAAAGCAAGAAGAAACTAGGTACCTTCAAAACTGGAGCCATCCAAAGAAATGATAGAAAGAAGAGCTTCCCTAACTTGCGAAGCCCACCATCTAGGAGGGTGGCCATAACAAGTAAGATCACCTTTGTCCAAAGCCCAATTAGCTAAAGCATCAGCACTCTTGTTTTTATCTCTGACCACATGCTTGTAATCAACTTTCAAAAATCCCATTTGGATTAATTTAATCTTCTCAATAATTCTTTTTATTCTCCAATCAACCTTATGATTCTTAGGAGTCTTCAAAAAATTAATCATGAGTTGAGAGTCAGACTCGGCTAACACCTTTTCCAAACCAAACTTAGTAGCCTCTTGAAGGTCTCTGAGGATACCATACCCCTCAACAAGGTTATTGGAAAGAATACCTAAATTCTCAACAAAAGTAAAAACCAGGGAGCCATCTGAAAGTCTACCAATTCCTCCCGCACTAGCTTTTCCAAGGTTCCCTCTAGAGGCTCCATCAGTATTGACTTTTCCAAAATCCTTAGGAGGAGGTTTCCAATTTCTTGTCCTATCCATATTACAAATACTCACATTCCATTTAATTTGGTTGCTCTTAGAAGATTTAATCTTCAATATTTGCATCACTTGATCCCATCTTTGATGGGATTTTTGGGGGTGATTAAGGAGATGATGGATTGATTCAACTAAGTTGGCTATGGTCTTTTGCCAAATATAGTGAATATCCTTCCTATCTTGATTAAAAATAAGGTTGTTCCTTTCATTCCAAATATTCCAAAGAAGAATTGTAGAACCCATCCAAACTAATTGCCTAATAAAATGATCAACACCCTCTTGATTAGGCCAATCCCTCCAAAGTTGTTCAAAAGTAAAAAAATTGGACCACTATAAGCCAAGTAAAGTATCCATTCTCCTCCATAGCTCAGAGGCTAAAGTACACTCAATAAAAATATGGTCGAGAGTGTCTACATTCTCTTCACACATTTCACATCTAAAAGGGCCATGAAAACCATGCTTCATAAGTTGCTCACCAGTAAGCACCCTACAATGCAATAAAATCCAAGTAAAGAACCTCACCTTAGGCTAGAGATTTTGAGCCCACAATTGAGAAAATATGTCAGAAGAATGGTTGGGATTATTATGGCATAAGGTCAAATAATCCTGAGCAACTGAATACTCACCCTTAGTGGTGTTGTTCCAACCAAAATAATCTTTTTCATGGGACCAAGAGAGAGATCTCATATGAAGGATGCCTTGGATATCTTGTCTTTGCATTTTTTAGATTTGAATAGGCCAATCTTCAATAAGGATCCAATATCTACCAACCTTTGAATTACCAGTATGGTATCGACAGTAATTAGCCACCTTTATCCAGTTAGCTTGGTGAAGCTCCTCCATCCAAGGACTCCAATCGGGGAATTGAGTTATCAAAGGCTTGTGACCATCCCAAGAATCTGTCCAAAAATTTGGTTTTTGACCATTACAAATGATCCAAAATAAATTTTTATTTATCAAATCCTCACCAGTATTAAGAACTACTAAAATGGGAGAACCTTTGGTAGGAATTTGATAGCAAACAAGGTCTTCAAGACTTTCATTCTCAGCATATTTAGCACGAAGATTATTGGCCCAAAGAGCATTAGGGTTCTGCAACATCCTCCAATATAATTTAGCAACTAAAGCTTTGTTGTTCTTAATAGAAGACCAGAATCCTAACCCCCCTTCATTCTTAGGAAGACATAAAGTGTCCCATTTCACCAAGGCCCTTTTTATTTTCTCCTTAAGACCACTCCAAACGAAATAATGATTAATTTGATCTAGTTCTCGAAGAAAAACCTTTAGAATATTCAACACAGAAGATACATAAATAGGAATAGATTGAAGGACTGATTTTACCAGGGTGATTCTACCCCCAGAAGAAATCCACCTGTTGGTCCACTTTCCAATTTTCTTCTTGACTTTTTCCAACAACCAATTCCAATGTTTATTTTTCTACCTTTGAATATTAATGGGAATACCTAAATAAGTGATCAGAAGGGAGGTCTTATTATATCTTAATTTATCCAAGACCATGGATTCCTGTCTAGCAGAGCAGTGAAAGAAAATAACTTTAGATTTATCTTCATTTATCAACTGCCCAGTAGCCTTAGAAACATAGCTAATGATTTGTTTAATATTAGAAGCTTCCTTAATGGTAGCTTTACCTAAAATAGTAGAGTAATCCACAAATTGAAGATGATAGATAGGTCTAGATCCATGAGCAATGGTAATTCCCTCAAGGGTTTTGTTATACCTCTTTTTGGTTATAGTCCTACCCAATAATTCAACAAGAATGATGAATAAATAAGGGGAAAGTGGGTCACCTTGCCTAATACCTCTGGAAGCTAGGAACGACTAAGAAGGCCTACCATTAATAAGAACTAAGTATGAAACCGAAGAGATACATCCCATAATCCAATCCATCCAATCCTTAGAGAAACCAAATTGCCTCAAAACTTTGATAAGGAAGTGCCATCCACTCTGTCATAAGCTTTGGATAAGTCTAATCGAATGAACATGGAAGGATATTTTTGCATATCCATGGAATGGATGGCTTCCTGAGAAAGAACTATCTCATATACTATTTGACACCCTTCCACATAACCCCCTTGCTCAGGGGAAATAATTTTATGCAAAAGAGGCTTCAACCTTTCTGCCATGATCTTAGTAATGATTTTGAGAAGAAAATTACATAAAGCAATAGGTCTAAAAGATGAGATATGATCAACCTCTTGAGCTTTTGGAACAAGATTTATATAAGTTTTATTGATAACCTTCAAAATATCTTTGGCTTTCCTAGCTTCTTCCACCACCTCTAATAAATTAGCATGAATAAAATCCCAGAACTCTTAGTAGAACTCAATGGGAAAACCACCAGGACCTGGGGTTTCACCTTTTTGCTTTTTGAAAACTACCCATTGAAGCTCATTAATAGTAATAGAAGCAGCTAAAATAGAGTTCTCATCAGAAGTGATAAGAGAAGGGATTGCTTGAAGAACATTTTATTGAGAAGTTGGGTCAATAGGAGTAGCAGCAAAAATGTTGGAAAAGTAATCAACAACAATAGAGTTCATATCATCCCATGTACAGAAAACATCTCCAAAATCTAATTTCAGGGAAGAAATAAAGTTGTGAGATATTCGAGCTAGAAGATATTTGTGGAAGAAATTTGTGTTTCGATCTCCTTCTTTGAGCCATTGAATTCTAGATTTTTACTTCCATAAGATTTCTTCTCTTTTTTCCCATTCCTCTAATGGAGTTGTGAGTTTAATTTCACCTGCACTTTGTGAAGCCATATAAACAGATATTCTTATTCAAATTTTCAAGTTGAGCGATAACTTTATGCTTTTTTTTATGAACATCCCCAAACTCTTTCCAATTCCAAGTCTTGATTTTAGATTTAATATATTGTAGTATTTTGGCAAAATAGAACATCTTAGTCTCATGCCTAGGCTTACCTTCCTTCCACCATTGTTGCACATGAGGTCTAAATGAACTATCTCTGAGCCACATTGGTTTTCTACATTTCCACCATAACTGGCCAGTTATCCAAACCAACATTGTTAAAAGTCTTCACTTTAGGAATGTGACCATGGATTAAGAAATTTTCAGAGAGCAAAAACCTATCCAATCTCTCCATTATACAATCTAAGCCTTGCCTTCTGTTAGACCAAGTCATAAGGCCATTATCTGGTTGGATGTCCACAAGATGGAGGTTTGCAATATATTCTCTCATGAGGTTAGTGCTTTTGTCCAAATTTCTATTTCCCCCTATTTTCTCGTCTAGAGATAGTATGGTATTGAAGTCTCTTACGATCAAGATCCAAGCTTCAGGAAAATGAGAGATAATATGAGTTATATCCTTCCACTGTCTTCTTTTTTCTTCCAAATTAGTTGGAGCATAAATAGTAATGTAGAGCATAATTTGGTTGGAATGTCTACTTTGAATAGCTATAGCCAACATATCCCAACTGCCAACCATATGTTGAATAACTACCTCTTTTGGGTCCCAAGGACAAGCAATGCCCCCAGAAGTCCCATGGGAACTGAGGGAAACCACTTTTCCAGCTAGCCAATAAAATTTTATTGGCAATTGAGTCCATATCCTCCATTGACATCTTTGTTTCTTGAAGGAAAACAAGATGTGGATGATTTATATGAATCATTCTTCTAATTTAATTTTGTTTTGAAAGACTCCCTTTGAGTCCTCTAATATTCCAAGTGATGATCTTCATTAACACCAGGGTTAAAAAATTTGGGAAGGGCATTAATCTTACCTTCCTCTACAAGATTTTCACCTTCTTTTACCAAATGATATTGATTCGTCTAGCGACCTGCTTTTTTATTAGAATCCATATTTAGTTTTTTTTTCCCTGTTTCTTGACTTACTCCAATTGAATCTAAGATGGCTTCTAACCTTGAAGAATGCTCATACACAGCCAAAATGTTACGAGAGGCTTCAACAGAGTATATATTGGGACCTGTATTATTTGAAGTTTTGACATTTGAAAGATTGTTTTTCTTGCATAAATTTTCTCCCTTGTTTTTTTGTTGAAAATATTTGATTTGTTGGTTTGTCTCTAAGTTCTTCCCTTCATATTTAAATTGTTTTTCTAATATTTATGTTTCCATTATTTCCTCTTCCTCACTTAGGACATCATTTGTTGAAAGGATTTCAAACATATTAGCAGATGATTTTGATTGATCCTTCATAACTAGTTTTTTCAGAGTGTTCTTCTTCTTGGGCATTTGGAAACCTATTGAGTTTATATCTTCTTTCTTTTGATCAAGAATTTTGTTTATGCAAGCTCTAGCCCAATGACCATATTCATGGAAAATTCTACAACAAAAATGAATGTTCTCATAGTCCACTATTTGCTCCCAAGTGTCTTCCCCAAATTGTAATGTGATCTTTTTAGGTAGGGGTTTGTCAAAATCCATTAAAACACAAATTCGAGCATAAATAATATGTTCAAAATTTTGAGTACAATCAGAAGTCATCATATAAGTTCCTAAAGAGTTTCCAATTGAATAAAAAATAGTAGGATTCCAAAATTCAAGAGGGAGGCCAAAAAATCTAACCCACACAGGAGCTATAGAAGGCATATCTTCTTTGACTTTAAATTTAGTATGTCAGGGCTTCATGAAAAGCCATGCCCTTCCACAAAACCAAGGATCCCCTTGAAAAATTTTCTCTTTATCTTAATTATTAGCAAATAAAACAAGAAAATAACCATTTAGATAAATAGATATTTGTAACTCACCTTTAGTTTTCCAGCCTTTTGCAGCCCAAACTTTGAAAGCAGACAGGCTCAGACGAAAACCCACAGATCGACAAATTAGTCATTTTTTCCAAATCTTCAATGCCAATCTGAATGTTACCCATATCAAGTTTAACAATATGAGTTCCATTAGCTGCTTTAAGTCATCCTGACTCCATTTTCTTGGGATCAATCTTAGGCATTCTTAGAGTCAGGATGAGTGAGATATAGCCAAAACAAGTTCGACAATTTGGGCAGTCCTGTGAAAAACCTAGTTCTTCATCATATCTAAATCGTTTATAACTTATATATATATATATATATATATATATATATATATATATATATATATATATATATATATATATATATATATATATCATCATTAACTTATTTGCAATAAATTCTTATTTCATTATTGGGGGCAGAGTCGCTAAGAGGACATTAAAAAAAAGTTTAATATCTTTTATTTTATATATATCAAAGTAGACTAATATTCTATCAAAAAATATATACGAGATATTGTATGTTCTTGTAGTTGTATACAGGGAATATATCTAAAGAATACCTAAGGTGCTTTAGTTCCATCTACATCTTTTAAGATTATATTAAATGTGCAAATTAAAAGAAGAGATGAGACATAAAACTCTTTCCTTTCAAACCCATGTTGTTCATTTATGAAGAATATTTTATTTCTATAATTTCATAGAAAAAGAAAAACAAAAAAATCAATTCAAATAATGTGCCAAATTTTATGCTTACAATATTCCTAGGAGTCATTCATTCCTAAAATGACCATAGCCCAAGTAATCTGAAGGATATTTCAAGTTTTGAGAAAACTTTGACATCATTTCTAGGCTTGAGGGGTTGGTGAGCAAGACTAAAATATATGCATTGGATTTTCTAATTGTTGACATGCAAAGATAATTAGGGAAGCAAGACCAAGATGGTTGAGACAAGGCTCTATTGGGAGACCTCTCAATAAAAAGACCTTGTGAAAACTACCTCTTTTAGCTTGACTAGTGACAATCAAACTATGTGTGTATATTTCAACCAAGTTTATTGAGAAATTTTAACTTCCTAATAATTTTTAGGTTAGGGGGTTAATATTGGGGTTAAACAATGCCATTTGTAGGCTTCCTTAATAGAATATGCAACAACAATTTTATGACCAACCAAATTCTAGTCTAGGATCATGTAAGTGTTAATTTTATTTTGCTAGTTTTGAGGACCACATCTAAACATGGCAATTACATGGAAATTTTAAGTAAAAAAATGTATACAAATTCTCATATGGTAATATTTTATGATAAAAAATAAACAATAAGCACTCATATGGTGATATTTTTTCTAAAGTAGGTAGTGGGGATCAAACCCTAGTGTGGTTGTGGAGAACAAACAATAAGCAGTCATAAGGCAATAATTTTTTTGAAGTAGGTGATAGGATTATTTCTTTTGGAGTAACAATTATAAGAGATGGTTGGTTCAAAAGTGGTAGAGCAGAGAATTTCATAAATGGGACAATACCTTCGAGATTGGGTCTATCAAATATTGAAGGGGATGTTAATGGTGGAGGAACCCAACAATTTGACCCAAGAACATCCCATGCCAAGGGTAAATTTCTAATTAGTTGGGCTAATAATATCAAAGGGAAAGCTCTAGTTTTTGTAGAAATATATGATATCTCTCCTTTTGATGGATAAGGGAGTTTTTTTTTGCAAGTTTCAGTCTAGTTGTAACATTTATAGGCAATCACCCAAATATGGGCTCAATAAGAAAGTGGGCAGAAATAAAATGGAAATCTCAAGGACACATGAGGATAGCAACTCTTGCTAAAGGTTTTTCCTCATCACTCTCTCCAACTATGAGGATTATGTTAAAACTTTGGTGGAAGGACTCTATTTTTGGGAGAATGGTTTTTTAGTTTAAGAAAGTGGAAACTAGTTTTCAATCTAGAAATGAAAAAACATAAATATTACCCCATTCTGGATAAGACTTCCATGATATCCTATAGAAATTTGGGATGAAGATATAACTATAGGAATTATGAAATTGATAGGTCAAATTTTAGCTTTTGATGTAGTAACTAAAGCTTGAACTAGTTAGTTTTTTATAGATTTTGTGTCAATGATAGCATAGGGAAGACTTATGTCTAAATTTGGATATTCAGAGCAATAGATTGAATATGAAAACTTGTCAGATCTATGTAAAGTTTTCAATAAATCTGGACATTCAATTAAAAATTGTCCTTCGATGAAACCCTTGAATAAATTTTTGAGAAAGAAAGAAAAGGTGGACGAAGAGAAAGATAAGAATGATGAGGAAGGTGCAATCAAAACCCCTTATATGAAAGGTACTCAAAAAATTTCTCTAGGTGAGGAGCAGGAGGAAGGATAAATAACACCAAAAACAAATATTAACCAAATATGGATAAAGAAATAATTTGGCAACCTGATAGTCTGGTAGAAACTAAAACCCAAGAGCATAACCAAACAAGAAATCCAAGATTATGAAGACAAGGTTAAGGGTATGGAAAATCCTAAATAGATATCAGTTTAGGAGAAATATAACATATTCTAAAATCGACAAATGGAAGACACTCCTTTCCAAGGTCTATATCAAGCAAAACAAGGTATAAACACATTGTTTGACTTTGAATAGATGGTCCCTTGTTCTTTGAATGATCTTCATATTTCCCTAACAAAGTCTCTGGTCAAATCTCTAGGTAATAAAAAATAAAAAATCCCTTCTATGAATCCCTTTAGAAACTCAAGAAAATCAATAGATGTAGGAAGGGATCCCATAGTAGGAAGACCTAAATTAGCTAAAGGTATAATTCCCCTTCCAAACAATAGGTAATTAAAAATATTTGGAAGGATAATTACCCAAACATTCTTCTTCTACAAGAAAGGAAAAAACAAATTTTCATTTGCTTGTTTTTACCATTTTGGGAGGGATTTAGCATGTTTAATGATCTTCTCAAGATATTTTGTTTCATGTAGAGGTTTATGGTTTTCTAGGTGATGATGGAGATTCAATTTCAATGTTGTCGTTGGAATATCTCCAATAAACATTGGAATGCAAAGGTTATTCATTTTTTAGTTATGCAGTTGTTCAGTTGTCTGTATGTCCTTGTGTTTGATTGTATTTTTATCCAATTCATACCAAAGAGGCAATGTATGAAGAAAAAATAGTCATTTGAGGGTGATCAATCCATTGAGATGTAGGTAAAATTCGAGGGGGAAATGACTATTTGACATAAGAATTTTTTTTAAATGACAGAGAATGTGAAGAGTGTTGAGCCAACATGGGAATCAACTAACTTTAGATCTATTTCAAAGTTGCAAGAAATTGAAATTGAGATTATTCATCTAGAGAGGACCTAAATAATATTGTGGACAATATGAAAGAGTGTTTGAATGTTTTCTACTAAGATTGAGATGTTGCATATGCATTGCTTTGGCCCAAATGAACAAGGGGGAGGGCTAAATCTTGTCGCCCTATTTTGGGTGCTTTTTGTACCAAGTCCATTGGAGATTATTTATATAGCTTTTTTATCTAGATAATTAGTTGAAGTAGTATAAGCAAAGTTAAATGAAGTAATGCTACAACATTTTGGCTAATTTTTGTTTTTTTGTTTCATAATGCATTTTTGTGCTTATCTTTGTCCATGAGACTTCGATTAAAAAACGGGTAATTTAAAACAATATTAAATATAATATATACTTTTTATTATTACAAAATAAAATATTTTTTTATTATATTAAATAAATAATTTATAATAATATTTATGTTATAATAGGTTTAGTAAAGCTTTTGTTAGTTTTAATACTTTTAATAAATAGTCCTATAAAATAGTCTCCAAAATTTATTTATATTTTATTTATTTGTTTGTTTTCTTGCTCATTAACCTAAAATTTGTCTTTCTATTTATATTTTTACATGGTCTAAGGCTAATATATATGTCCCTTTATCTTGAAAGGGTCTTCAAACCTTTTACAACTAGAAGCACAAGATTCTAAGGAGAAACCAAATGAAAACCAAAGAGGATCAAACCATCCAGAGGGCCAAGAAGTCAAGCTCCAACCAACAATAGGAAACAAAAGATCTGAACAGAGCAATATAGGATCCCAAAGAAGGTAGAGATCCATGAGAATCAAGAGAACCAAGAAAAATAGAAGACATGGATCTCGCCCAAGGAGCCTAAAAAATAATAGGATAAAATTTGAAAAGAAAGATCATGGGTGAGAACACCAAAACCTGAGAAGTGATTCTCGTATAAGTCGAAGCCAAGAGAAACTAAACATGATTTACCACCAAAGGAATATAATAAAAATTAAAACAAAGGTTAAAATGTGCCAAAAAAAACATCAATCAAAACTTAGAAACTGCAATCCAGGGATAGAAGAAAAATTCAAATTGGTTGAAAGACATCAAAAGAAAATCCACTAACAACTAAAAAGTAGTACCCTTGAGCAAGGAAACACAAAAACCTCTTCCAAACTAGATCTACATTTTAAATAGGAGTCCTAGTAGAATTGCACTAGGAGAACCCAAGGAAAAACATAAAATTCTATAAAACCTTCTCTAGATCCACACACTCAGACAGTAGATCTAGTCATACTCTCAAGGACACCACCCCAATAGACTAGAATTATCAAGAGTTGTTCCATCTGAATTCTTGTTTCTTTTTAATTCAAAATTCAAATTTAAGTTTTTTTACCCAAACTTGAGAGCACGAGATCAAGCCTAGAATCCATCTAAGCACTAACTTCCTACAATAGAGACATAGGATCAAACTTGCAAGCAACAAGAGAATGACCCACTAACCTACGAGCAACAAGAAAACCTCTTGCCTCAACATTAATCAATTGGATTAGGGATGTCACCAATATCTGAATCGTAAGGCCATTCAAGCCTCTTATATTCCAAGATAGGAGCATCAATTACAAGAAATGATAGAGGATTTCTTTCCACCCCCATGACAATGAAGAGATTGAGAACTGAAGGAGGTAATCTTGAATTGTTTTCCTCCATACATTCTACCATCTTCTAGACCCAAAAACATCTGAGTACTATTAGCTATTTCAGATTCTATTTCCTTTTTCCTAAGGTCTTTATTCGAAGGTTTCCTTACTTACACTTCATCCCCACATCAACCAAACCTTTTTTATAATTACGATTTTTAGGATCTAGGGATCCCTTTTCTAACTTGGAGGTCCTATTTTGAGCCCACAAAAGAGCCATAAGATACTCCTAAAAGTTGTAATTATAATAAAATCCATCTATAACTCTAGAACTGAGTCTAGACAACACTAAGGGGTTATTCTCATTCAACAAAGGCAAGGGAGGCAAATAAGTAACCTAAGGAGAGGAAATCTGACCATCATCACCTCTAAGTCCTGGTGTAAGGGATCCAAGCTGATTGTTGCAACCTCCTACACCTCAAGAACTTCTACAACCTCATCACCTCTTTGAGAAGACATGATAGTATTACTAGCTTGCCTAACTCCTTGAGCAAAGAGTCTTGCTTTCTTTTCCAAAAAGAGCTTCTAGGAACGTTTGCCTTTATGGTTAACCTTGGACAAAGTTTTCTTTGGATTTTTAGTAGCCTGTGACCAAGAGCTCAGACTCAAGATTAGCTCAATGGACAATGGAATGTTTGCTTCCAAGTTAGCGTTAATGCACATTCATGCAAAAATTATTCTTGATTTGGCCCTTGTGGTAGGATCTATCAAGATAAGATCACCCACTGCTTTAGCAATGCCCCTCGGGATATCATCATGCCAATAGTGAAAGGGAAGGCTAGGGAGCCTAACCCAAAGGGGTGCAAGTTCATTTTTTGTATGTCTAGTTTGAATTCAATACTCCAATGCCTAATGAAGAGATCTCATTTTTCCTAAAACCATGGGCCACCACTTAGGATGCACCTCAAGTCTTCCTCACAATTTAGCTTGAACATGAGAAAGGCATTTGGAATAGCCACTATCTCTAGCAAACCTATTGATCTACAATTGGAGAGGGACCACCTTTTGACTACATCTATAATTGGTTGCGCCCCCAAAAAATTACCCATCGAGTTGAAATAATCCTAGTCCATTATAAAATTTAGAAGATCTTTGAGGACACAAATCTTATTCTGGTATAGAAATAAATTAAATATAACTATTGACTCACTCTTGCCCAAAACGTTAGAGACCAAAGTTGCATAAGAAGATAAGCATGACCTTGGGTTTTTCCAATCAACCAAAGGTTCTACACCAATAGAACCATCCCTTGAGCTACATGAACTACCAATTTACACCTTCTCAAGGACCCTATCCCCATAAGGAATTGGTTTTGAGCTTTCTAACAAGGGACCTAGGATGAGTCTAATGTCTACCAGATCTCTACTCGAAACCCTAGAGGAATCCATCACTACCTAAGCAAGGATCCCAATTCCAAGGGGGATAAATTCCTCGATTCATTGAAAAGACACCACAGGCAACTCCAACAAGGTCTTCCCAACAACTCCATTCTATAGTGGGGTCAATTCCATACCAATTCCATTTGATTTCAAACTCTTCAACAAACTAGGGCAAGGAATAAAATTACAAACTTGGTTTGGGGGATTGCTTCTCCCACCTTGAAACTTCACCCTCCCACATCCTCTTGACCTTCCTCTCTCTCTCAGTAGCCTTGCATCTCCTTGAGCCATCTCCCTAGGAGTAGTTGCATCTTGAATCCTAAAACCCTAACCAAATATGTTATGTGGACAAATGTTAAATAAATATTAATAATATATTTATTTTAAATTTTAGAAAGGATATAAAACTTACATATATTTATGAATCATGGTACTTCTAAATTAAATAAAGAGCACACCTACTAATGTTAATATTAAAAAACCATAAATAATAAATATTTTAAAATTATATATTCATATATATTTTTTGATAACAAATGTAGTATTATTTGGTATGAAAGTGAGTGACTATGTGAGGGTTTCATCTGTGTTGAGTTCAAACTACTCCAAATATTGTTTTTAGGGGTATTTTGGCCTTAGCAACCACATTTATGTGGTTTCTACTCATGATTTTAGTGGAATATGTTGTAGGGGACCTAATATGGGTTAGAAATATGTGTTTAAATAGATATTTATGCTGCAAATTTGATTGACAACAACTTCCAATTCGATGCACAAAATAAAAATGAAAATCGTACCTTTTCTCAACATCGTAGGCATTGATTAAAGAGATCTCAAAACAAGTTTCAAGTAGTTGATCAAAAAATGATTCAGATCTCAAGTGAATCCAATGCTAAGGAGCACCCCCAAAATAAATCCACTATGAAAACCCCTTTCAAGGACAAGGATTTCAAAGACTCAGTCCCAAAAATGAATTTTAGGGATGCCCTTCATGGTGGATAGACTCAATGTAATGCTAACATTAATCTTAGGATTTCCTGTAAACCTTTGAGAATGCCTGATATTGATCCTATAAAAATTAAGTTGGGGTGTCTTAGGGTAGATTATGGAATCCCGATTGTTAAGTTCGATATGTGCATCATTCAGACTGGCAGAGAAGATCTATAAAAAGAGGACTAATTTATTATTTCTTGGGTTTTCATCCGAGCCTATATGCTTTCAAAGTTTGGGCTGCAAAAATTTGGAAAACAAAATGTGAATTACAAATCTCTATTTATACAAATGGTTATTTTCTTATTATATTTTATAATAATGAAGATAAAGAAAATATTTCAAGGGGGTCCCTGGTTCTTTGGAAGGGTAGGGATTTTCATGAAGCCTTGGCATACTAAATTTAAATTCAAAGAAGAGATGCCTTCTACAGGTCCTATGTGGGTTAGACTCTTTGGCCTCCCAATTGAATTATGGAATCGACTATTTTTTCTTCAATTGGAAACTCTTTGGAAACTTTTATGATGATTGTTGATTGTACTAAAAAATTTGAACATATTATTTATGCTTGAATTTGTGTTTTAATGGATTTTGATAAACCCCTACCTAAAAATATCTCATTACAATTTGGATATGACACTTGGGAGTAAGTGGTGGATTATGAGAACATTCTTTTTCATTGTCGAATTTGCATGAATATGGTCATTTGTCTAGTGTTTTCCCAAATAAAATTCTTAGTAGGTTTCCAAATGCCTAAGAAAAACACTCAAAAAACCAGTTATGAAAGATCAATCAAAGTTATTAGCTAATATGTTTGAAATTATTTTTACCAATTATGTCTCGGGTGATGAAGAGGAAATATTTAGGGAAGGACTCAGAGACAAACCAACAAATTAAAGGTTTTCAACAAGAAAAAAGGAGGAAATATATAAAAAATATATATTTTTTAAATGGTGAGACTTCAGATAATACAAATCCCAAGATAGATTATGTTGAACCTTCTAGTAACATTGTGGCTTTATACATGCAATATTTGAGTTTATAAGCCATCCTAGATTCAATTGGGGTAAGTCAAGAAACAAGGAAAAAACCTAAATATGGATTTCAACCAAAAGGTAAGTCACAAGACCAATCAATATCAAATGGTAAAAGAAGGTAAAAATCTTGTAGAGAAAGGTAAGATTATTGCCCTTACCAATTTTTTTAGCCATGGTATTAATGAAGATCATCACTTAGAATATTAGGGGACTAAAAGTGAGTCTTTTGAAAAAAAAAAATAGAAGAATGATTCAAACAAACCATCCACATCTTGTTTTCCTTAAATAAACAAAGATTTCAATAGAGGAAATGGATTCAATTGCTAGTAAAATTTGGCCAGCTTGAAAAGTTGCTTCCCCCAGTTCCCAAGGGACTTCTGATGGTATTTCTTGTCTTTAGGACTCAAAAGAGGTTTTTATTCACCATATGGTTGGTAGTTGGGGTCTTTTGGCTATAGCTATTCAAAGTAGACATTCTAGCCAAATTATGCTTTGCATAACCATTTATGCTTTGACTACTTTAGAGGAAAAGAGAAGACAATGGAAAGATATTACTTATATTATCTCTCATTTTCTTGAAGCTTGGATCTTGATCAGAGTAGATTTCAATAACATCCTCTCTTTGGATGAGAAAATGGGTGGAAATAAAAATTTGGAAAAAAGCACTGACCTCATGAGTGAATATATTGCAAACCTTTATCTTATGGACATCCAACCAGATAATGGCCTTATGACTTGGTCTAATAGAAGGCAAGGCTTAGCTTGTATAATGGAGAGATTGGATAGGTTCTTGTTCTTTGATAATTTCTTAATCCATGGTCACATTACTAAGGTAAAGACTCTTAACAATGTTGGTTTAGATCATTGGTCAGTCATGGTGGAAATTTGTAAAACCAATGAGAGTTTCTCACCTTGTTTATTTCAATTAATGTGACTTAGAGACAATTCCTTCAAACCCCAAGTGCAGCAATGGTGGAAGGTAAACCAAGGTAGGGGACTAAGATGTTTTGTTTTACCAAAATGTTTCAATACATTAAATCCCAAATCAATATTTGGAACTAGAAGAAGTTTGGATATGTTTGGTAAAACAAACATGAAGTTATTCTCAAATTGAAAATTCGAATAATAAAATATATTTAGATGGTCTCACAGAGAGTAGAAGTACATATGAAATTAGACTCACTACTCAGTTAGAGGAATGAGAAAAAAGAGAAGAACTCTTATGGAAGCAAAAATATAGGATCCAATGGCTTAAAGGAGATCAAAACACAAATTTCTTCCACAAATATCTTCTAGCTCAAATATCTCACAACTTTATTTCTTCCCTAAAATCTGATGCTGGAGATGTTGTCCACACTTGGGATGGCATGAACTCTATTGTTATAAATTACTTTTCCAATCTATTTGTTGTTGCACCTCTTGACTAGATTTATCAACACAATATTCTTCAAGCCATCCCTACTCTTATCACTTTTGAGGAGAACTCAGTTTTGACTACTCTAGTTACTATTAATGAGCTTCAACAGGTGATTTATAAAATACAAAAAGGAAAAACCTCAAGCCTTGATAGTTTTCCTATTGAGCTCTATCAAGAGTTTTGGGATATCCTTCACGTTGATTTATTAGAGGTGGTGGAAGAAGCCAAGAAATCTAGAGAATTTTTTAAGGTTATAAATAAAAATTATATTTCTTTTATCCCAAAATCTCAAGAGGTAGATCATATATTATCTTTTAGACCTATAACTTTATGTAATATTCTTCTCAAAATCATTACAAATATCATGGCAAAAGGTTGAAGCCTCTTTTGCATAAGATTATTTCTCCTGAACAAAGGGGTTTTGTGGAAGGGCGTACAATAATGGATGAGATAGTTCTTGCTCAGGAAGTCATCCATTCGATGGAAATGCAAAAATATTCATCTATGTTCATTCATTTAGACTTATCTAAAGCTTATGACAAAGTGAATTGGTACTTCCTTGTTAAATTTTTAAGGCAATTTGGCTTCTCTCAAGATTGGATGGACTGGATTATGGGATATATCTCTTCGGTGTCCTACTCTGTTCTTATCAATGAAAGACCTTCTCAGTTGTTCCCTGCTTCCAAAGGTATTAGGCAAGGTGACCCTATCTCCCCTTATTTATTCATAATTCTTGTTGAATGCTTAGGCAAGACTGTAACCAAAAATAGAGAAAGTAAAATCCTTGAGATAGTTACCATTGCTCATGGAGCTAGGCATATTTTTCATCTTCTATTGGGTAAAGCTACAATTAAGGAAGCTTCTAAAATTAAGCAAATCATCAACTATTTTTCTAATGCTATCAGCAATTGATCAATGAAGACAAATCTAAAGTATTTTTTTCACTGTCCTTCCAGATAGGAATCCATGGTCTTGGATAAATTAAGATATAATAAGACCTCCCTTCCAAACACCTATTTAGGCATTCCTCTAAATATTCAAAGAAAAAAAAGACTAGAATTGGTTGTTGGATAGAGTAAAGAAGAAAATTGGAAAGTGGACCAATATGTGGCTTTCATTTGGGGCAGAATTACCTTGGTAAAATCAGTCCTTAAGGCTATATCTATTTATGTTTCTACTGTGTTGAATATCCCAAAGGTTTTTCTTTGATAATTAGATCAAATCAATCATTGGTTTCTTTGGAGTGGTACTAAGGAGAAAATAAAATGGGCCTTGGTGAAATGGTATACTTTATGCCTTCCCAAGAATGAAGGGGGGTTAGGTTTTTGATCTAATATTAATAACAATAAGGCTTTAGCTACTAAACTGTATTGGAGGATTTTGCATAACCCCAATGCTCTTTAGACCAAGAATCTTCATGCTAAATATGTAGAGAACAAAATTCGTGGAGACCTTGTTCGATATCAATTACCTACCAAAGGTTCTCCCATTTTAGCGGTTATTAACACTGATGAGGATTTTATTAAGAAAAAGTTATTTTGGATCATTCATAATGGTCAATAGGTAAATTTTTGGATGGATTCTTGGGATGGTCACCAGCCTTTGATAACTTAGTTTCCTAATTGGAGGCTTTGGATGGAGGAGCTTCATCGAGCTAACTGAATAAAGGTTAATGATTACTATTAGTATGATATTGGTAATTTACAAGTTGGTAGATATTGGATCCCTATTGAGGACTGACCTATTCAAATGCCAAAAAGGTAAATAAAAGACATCCAAAGCATCCTTCATATGAGATCTCTATTGGTCCCATGATAAAGATTGTTTTGGATGGAAAAACACTACTAAGGGTGAGTATTTAGTTGTTCAAGGTTATTTGGCCTTATGCCAAAATTATCCCAACCAATCATATGACATATATGCTCAGTTGTGGGCTCAAAAGCTCTAGCCTAAGGTGATGTTCTTTACATGGATTTTATTGCATCACATGATGCTTACTGGTGAGCAACTTATGAAACATGCCACATGGTTTTCATGGCCCATTTAGACATGAAATGTGTGGACAAAATGTGGAGACTCTCAACCATGTTTTTATTGAGTGTACCTTAGCCTTTGAGCTATGGAGGAGAATTGCCATCTTACTTGGATTACAGTGGTCTATTTTTTTTTACTTTTGAACAACTTTGGAGGGATTGGGCTAATCAAGAAGGTGTTGACCATTTTTTTAGGCAACTACCTTGGAATATCTGGAAAGAAAGAAACAACCATATTTTCAATCAAGAAAGGAAGGACATTCACTATATTTGAAAAAATACCATTCCCAACTTAGTTGAATCAGTCCAATAGCTCCTTAAACACCCCTAGAACTCCCACCAAGGATGGGATCAAGTGATGCAAATATTGAAGACTAACTCTTTCAAGAGCAACCAACTTAAAGGGAATGCGAGTAATCAAAATATAGATAGAACAAAGAATTGGAAGCCTACTCCTAAATATTTTGGAAAAGTGAATACCAATTCAGCCTCTAGGGGGGACCCTATAAAAGCTATTGTGGAGAGGAATCAATAGAATTTCATATGGTTCTTTTATTTTCACTTTTGCTAAGAATTTGAGTATACTTTCCAATAACCTTACTAAGGGGTACAGTATCCTTAGAGGCCTTCAAGAGGCTACGAAGATTGGATGGAAAAAGGTGTTGGTTGAATCTGACTCCCAAGTCATAATTATTTGTTGAAGACTCCTAAGAATCATAAGGTTTATTGAAGAATAAAAAGAATTGTTGAGAAGATTCAATTAATCCATATGGGCCTTTTGAAAGTTGAATACAATCATGTGATTAGAGAACATAACAGAAGTGTTGATGCTTTAGCTAATTGAACATCGGACAAAGGTGATCTTACTTACTACAACCACCCTCCTAGATGGTGGGATTCACAAATAAGGGAAGCTCTTCTTTCTATTCTTTCTCTGGATGGATCCAGTACTAGAGGTATCTAGTTCATTTTTTTTTTTGCTTCTCTTTGGTTTAGTCATGGTATTTTAGTTCCCTTCCTCAAACTGATCATTCTTATGTTTCCTTTGTTTATTCTTGCATGAATAGCCTTTTGGCCTAGAAATGCCAAAATTGTATTATGTTTTTTTATCCTTTTTGTTTTTTTGGTGTGTTTCTTGTTTTGTATTGTTTTCGTTTTGTTTTATTTTTATGTTTTTTATACTTTTGTTTTTTTTTTTATTCGTGTTTTATGTTTTTGTTCTTTTTATGTGTGTTTTGTTGTGGTTGTGTGTTGTTTTGTTGTTTTTGTGGTTTGTTGTTGTTTTTTGCATTTTTGTTATTTTTATGTTTTTGTGTTTTTTTTTGTCTTTATGTTTTGTGTTTTTTGTTATCTTTTATTGTTCTTGTGTTTTTTTATTTATTATTTATTATTACTATTTGTGCTTGTTGTGTTTATTTGTGTTTGTGTTTGTTTGTGTTTTTTTTGTTTTAGACATGCTCTTTAAATGTGTCGAAGGGAACAAACCAAGTGCGGTCCTTGGAAGTTTTTGGCAAAATAGATACCCTTGCCTCCTTGGAACTTACTCGAAAGCGACATCCCAATTATAATGTTTTCCACAATATATATATATATATATATATATATATATATATATATATATATATATATATATATATATATATATATATTTCTATTTAATATTAATTTTAAATTTAATCAAGAGTAAAAAATACTAAAAAAATCCAATTTCAACAAAATAAAAATTTAATGTATTAATAGTAAATCAAGCCTTGGAACTTACTCGAAAGCGACATCCCAATTATAATGTTTTCCACAAAATAAATATATATATATATATATAATATTAATTTTAAATTTAATCAAGAGTAAAACATACCAAAAAAGGGAGAGAGGGGAGGGTCTCGATCCCTTCCCTGCTCCCCCTCCCCTGGTTCCTGCCCAGTCCCTAGCTCATCCCAGGTCATCCCTCCCTGGGATTGTTTGTTGCAGATGATCTCCTTGAGGGATATCCTTCTCCTCTTTCTGCACCTCTCCCAGTCGGTCAAGGTTCCCTTGTTTGAGTTTTTGGCCTGGTGCTTCCTAGGGTTCCTTGCTATTTTTGGGATCCCTTCCCTTTTTTTCCCTCAGGCTTCCCCTTGGGGTTTTCTATAGGTTTTTGGCATGGATCTGGTTCCCTGCGGTTCTCTGGGTGGTGGGGGTGATTGGTTGGGTTTTTACGGCTTCCTGGGGTTTCCTTTGAGGTCCTTACTGCTTTGGGGGTGGTCTGGGGGGGACTTCTTTCCCCCTTTTACTAGTGAATCCTCTTTGGGATCCTGTGGCTACTGTTGGTCCCGTCCCTATGGGGAGGGCCCTCTTTGATTTCTCGCTTGAAGGCTTCTTCATGCTGGTTCTATTCCTTGGTGGACACCCTAGGCATTTGTTTGGCCTTGGGGGAGGCTTTTTCTCTGCCTGGGCTGTTCCTAGCCTCAGTCCCAGTTCCCTGAAGTTTCTCCTGTGCAAGGATGAGATTCTTGGCCCCTGTTGTTGGGGTTCTCTGGGTTCTGCTGCATTTTTCAAATCTTGGGGGATCTGATCTATGCATGCAGACCCTGGATCCCCAGGCTAGGCTCCCAGGGATCCCATCTTTGTGGCTGTTACCTCTTCCCATCTAGGATCCCTAGTCCTTGTATCCCTGGTCCCTTAACCTATTGTCTTTTCCTGCTGGTTGTCCTAGGGGCGGGATTCTCTTGGTGGTGCTTTCTGGCTGCTTCCCGATGGGCGGGATCTCCTCTTTGTTGGTTTTCAGTTGATTCCTTATGGGCGGGATTCCCCCTTTTTTCTAGGCAGGATGGTTTCCCGCGGGGCGGGATTCTCCAAAATCGCTGGGTTTCCTGCTGGGCGGGTTTTTCTCATTTCTTGCTGGTTTTCTCGGGAGGCAGGATTCAGTTGGTAGAGGATTTTGCTGCTTTTCACTGGGCGGGATCTACACTGGGATGGATTTTAGCTGTTTCCCGCTAGGCGGGATTCACTCTTTGGTGGTTTTTCGACTGCTTTCGGCTAGGTAGGATTTACATTATAATGGTTTTTGCTGCTTCCTACTGGGCGGGATTTACACAATGGCATTTTTTAGCTGCTCCCCGCTGGGCGGGATCTTCAAACTTACCTTCCTTTGAAATTGGTGGTTTCCCGCTGGGCGGGATTGTTCAAATTTACCTGTTCCCACTGGGCGGGATTTCTGTTTGTTTTTCATTTTTAGGGTATTGGTGCCTTGGGCGCAGAATTTTGTTGTAATGGCTTATTCTCGGCATGTTATTCCCAACTCTTATGTAATCAGGTTTTGGGATCCTAGTTAAAATCCGCTGTAAATACAAACGCTACTTAACAAAAAAAAAACATACCAAAAAAAATCCAATTTCAACAAAATAAAAATTTAATGTATTAATAGTAAATCAAGCCTTTATAATAAATATAAGATTCCAACAATTTGAATATATTTATTTAAAGAATAACATTGTTGTTGCGAGGCTACCATATCTTTCACATAGTTGAAATAGTTAAGTAGATATCATGATCTATTCTAAAATACTAGAAACAAATTTAATATTGAACATTATAATTTTCAAAGTTAATTTTTATTAAAAATACATTAAATACATTGTATGCAGCTATTATATTTAGTTCATGTAAAGCCTTTAAAAAAAGCTTATAATCAAAGATCAAAGACTGCTCTACACAGAACAAGTCATATGGTTGGATTTCTTTGAGCATATTTTTGTAATCTGCTGTCTTGTATTTTGATTTTTGTATTAATATAAGCAATATTTAAAAAAAAAAATACATTTGATACAATTTAATTATTGAATTTGAAGTTTTATATTGAATTAAAATCAGCATTACATTTAAAGTCTTTGCATATTCCATAATTGAAATTTCTTTCATGTTAATACCTATTTTATTTTAAAAATAAATTCTTAACTGACAATTAATTCAATACTTAATAGTGTTGTATTTAAATAATAAAATAAATTTATATAATAAATAAAAATTTATAATTTTTTTTAATCTTTAAATTAAATTATAGTAATTTTTTAGTTGAAATATTACAAATGTTAAAACTATCTACGAGTTAAAAACAATATTATAAATATTAACCACCACAACATTATTTACTGAATAGTTGCAGTGTTCCCAGCACAACCCTATCTACAAATTTATAATATTTTATTTTATTGAGGCTATTTTATTGCGGGCAAGTGTTTGAGGGTTTGTTCGTTTACATTCTTCTTTGGCGAGAACGTGGGTCTGTCTATAATGGATCTGCGTTTCACAGTTTACTTTCCTTTCTGTAATGGATAACGAGACAAAAGTACTTGCCAAGGACCTAATATTTAAATATTATTATTTTCGGCCCTACGATTTGAGGATACATATTACAAGTCATTAGATATGACTGATGTTGTTTTTTATGATGGAGCGACAAATGCTTGAGGGCAAGGTTTAAATTATTATTATTATTTTTTAACTTAAATGTGTGTTTTGGACAATTGTTTGACGAAATCTAAGTAATTGGTGAAGTGAGGGAATTCAATGCACATACCTAGTCAATTTCCTGGGTCAATTTCCTCGGAATTGGGTTCAATGAAAATGGTCTCTAACTGTCCATTTTATTTTGCGCATTTTCAGGATCGTTTGGATTACTACACAGACTAAAATTGTACAATAAATGACTTTTAGTTCCCGCCAGAACATTGCAATCACATGGATTTTTTTTGTTAACACATGGTAATCTTGAATAAGACAATGTATACATATTCTATATAAATTATGCTGTAAATTATTTTGATGATATGAAATTTTAGAATTTTGTTTGTTTTTTAAAATATTTTATTATATATGTTTTTTAAATTTGTTTCAATTTTATATATTATAATTATTTCATACTTCATTTTGTTTTAGTATATATTTAGAGGATTTTTAGCAGACTATTATTTTTTGTAAAGGATTGGCTTTCCCCAAAATTTGAATCTAGGTTTTTTCTTAGTAAATGTTCAATCACATTTACATTTACCAATCCATTTAAATACTTTAAACATTGCTCTCACCAACTACATTTATTTTCAAGATAAAAATAAAAATTAATCCCACAAAACTACCTTTATTTCTAATATAATAATTTTCAAAACTTTACTTTTTACAATTGATAATAATGAAACAAAAGTACATTTCAAGGACCTTATATTTAAATATCATTATTCTAAGCCTTCGATTCCATACAAACACGGCCATACAACTCATTAGCTATGCTTGATGTTTTTATATAATGGAACGATAAGACCTAATCTATCTATATAGGACCTCGTGAAATTTAAAAAGACATCACCAATTGGTTTTTTTCAATACTAAACTAATCGGCATATTTAGGAATTCTAATAATTTGTGTATTGATGGAATTTTATTATAGGATTTACCTTCAACTTGATCCCTGTATCTTATGTATGGTTAAACAAAGGTTATATTGTCTTAGTTTCTCTGGATAAGCAATGCTTTCAGCTCCAATTTCAGGACATCAGTACGAAGATCAGATTCTTCCACACTCTTGTTACCCCTACACTGCTCTATGGCTATGAAGTTTGGGGCCCTAGCCTTAAACAGTTGGTTGGTCTCGTATTGAAAGGGTCCTCATCTCAATCTCAATGTTGTCCAAGTTCATTCGTTCCAAAAGAACTATTCCACATCCCATCATTCTAGTTGAGTTTGGTGCTCGTCCATTGCTTACAACAACAATATTTCTTGTTGTCTCTTTACTGCATAGATTTCATTGTATGACGGACATTAGAAGATATCCATATTTAGCACTACAATCCTCAATACAGTTGGTAAATCAAGGGGTTAGGAATTGCTTGTATGCTCAGGCTACTACTCTACTTTAATCTCTTGGCCTAGACATCATGAGACCTCCTCCTACTAAATCATCAATCAATGCACCATACTCCAATAAGGATATTTAGGATGAGATTTACTAAGCATATATAAAAACTACTTGGACTGATCCAAAAGAACCTTTTTCACCAAAATTGCTCCATTACTCTTACTTTTATCTCCAACTAGAGAATGCATTGATCACTTGATACAGATGTCACACAGCCTCAAGTTTCCTCTAGTAGTTATTGTAGAGCATAATTTAAGGCTTCTACTAAAAATAAAAAATAAAGCATTGCAATGTTTTATTTTTTTATTTTTATTATATTACTTTCTATTTTTATTATATTTATTTTATATAAATTAATTAAAAATAAATATAATTATTTTTAATTAATTTATATAAAATAAATATAATAAAAATATTTAATTTTAATTTTTTAAAATTAAAAAATGTTAAATTTGTTTTATTAAAATATTATTTTTTAAATATTATTTTAATAATTTTTTAAATTTATTTATTTAATTAAATAAAATGAAGTCAACTAAAATATCGTAAGTTTACATCCTACTTTATTTTATTTGAATATAGTACCGCCAATGCCGTAGAAACTGGCTTCAACCAGATTTAAACGATCGTTTTATTGGTTGAATATGTTTTTATTATCTATATGGCATTGAAGTGAGCCACTTCTGTTACATCCGATTTTAACAATTATATTTGTATAATCTCATTAAAAATAATTAAATACATTCTTTTTTTTAATGAATTATATGGAATTGAAATAAGTTCCACCCATATTACATCATCATTATATAGTGGTACTATAACAAAGCTTGGATATTATATAGTGGTACTATATAGTGGTACGTCATTTCGTGTTTTAATAGCCTTCCCACGCGATGTGAATAGCAAGTGGTGGTGCCCTTGTGAACTATAAGAGGCGAATGAAGTCTTCCGTCCTTGGCAATACTAAATGAAGTCTTTGTCGCGAGTTGATAATTGTGAGAAAGAGGGATCCGAAAATCTCGCTGAAAATCTGTCTTTCCCACCCTGCATTGAAAACTTTTTAAAAAGCACTCGTCTTTCCCACGCTGCATTGAAAATTGTTGTAAAAAATTGTTCCTGCTGTCTTCCCGCGTTCCCAACATAAAATTATTCGCAACACGAAATGACGTACCTGTGGCCCATTGAAAATTGTTGTAAAAAAAGATCCAACTTTCATCGCTTTCTTGACAACAATAAAATAAGACTGATCTCATCTTCGTTCGAACCCCCTAATCTCTTTCACCGATTTTTTAGCGAAGGAAAATCAGATTGTAAGAAAACGATTTGACGTCAACACGATGGTGACGACAAACCGAAGCAGCTGAATGTTACGTGATAATTAGATAATGGAGGTATGATCACATTGTAGAGTTAATACTTCGGTTAATAGACAAGAGTGACAGGAATGACCACAATGTGTTCTAACGGTTATAGTATTCAAAATTTTATATAGTATATTTTATGGTTGAAATTTGTTGCACGTAAATTTTTATTTATTTATTTATCTTTAATTAATATAAATATTTTTTTGTTTTATTTAATATTATTTATATTTTTTTTTTACACATGTTTATACGATATCAATTTTTAGAGATATTTTTTAGCTAATAAACCAACATTACTAAAAGACTTTTTATATATATATATATATATATATATATATATATATATATATATATATTTATAATTTTAACCATTTTTAACCAGTATTTTGTATTTACTAACTTAGCTTTTAATAAAACCTTGTTAAACGGTTGGTAAATCATTTGGGTAACTACTGAATCTTGCATATAAAGGGGGAAAGAGAATGGGAAAAGTGACACAAGAAACAATGAAAAAAAAAAAATATATGGCAAGCCTCGGGAGAAGAGTGAAGAAAAATTTAGAGGTGGTCTTTATGAAGATGTGAGATTAGGGATGATTATATAGGTTTAGGTTGAAAGTAGTACATTAGTGTAGTGTAATTCAATACTATAAAAGAAATTAAAAAATTGTATTTTATTTTAATATGTTTATGTATGTATGTTAAATGGTGAGTGCATTGTGTTATTGTATTTTCATGTTGTGGAATATAATTGGTGTGTATAATACATGGTTGCAGCCTGAGCAAAGGCATCATTTAATGTACATAAGATAGCTTGATCAAAGTTATAATCGGAAGAAAGAACCTAGTTTTATTTTAGTAAGAACTAAGTCATAGTTCAAGTGAGGGAGTGTATTATTGAAAGGGAATCATAGTTCAAATAAAAAGGTGGGTATCATAGTTGTTCATGTGAGGAATGCACGATTACCATTCCTATAAAAATTAAGAGTGTTGTTCAAGTACAACATTGTTCAAGTGCAAAACTAATCACCATTTGAGTGGAGGTTTGGAGCATCATTCAATGGGGAAACATTGTTATTCAAATCAATTATTATTCAATATAGATAATATTCAAGTAAGAAGTACCATCCAAGTAATGGAACATTACTTGTTCGAGTGTTTGCACTAAAATTGTTGTTTAAGTGAAGACTATAGTGTTGTTTAGGTAATGGTACTATGGCATTCAAGTGAGGATATAGTTCCCATACTACTATACATGTAGTTTGTAGTTTTCTCTACAATTGTGTTTATTGGGAACATAGTCATTTAATCGACCTTATTCTCTTGGTATTGCTTCATTTGGTATGAGAGCCATACAATATGCTCTAGAGGAGATATGGAACGAGGAAGAGGAAGTCAATGTGGTCTTGTGCCCTAACCAACAAAAACAACTAAAATGTTGAAAATGAAATTTTGGTAAGTAAGATGCAACTAAGATTACCCAAAGGAGAGTTGTTCATCTTGAGGAGGTCAATGAAGACAAATAGGAATAGATTTATCACCCTAAAGCTCAAGATGAAGAGCAAGGAGAAGAGCCAAAACAACAATTGATTTGAGCAATCTCTAGCATGGGAATTAAACCAAATATTCACACTCCCAATTTTAATGAAAATTTAAATCATAAGTAGTTTATCAACTAGATAACATACATGGAAATATTTCTTGACTATGAATCTATTGAATATAAAAAATGGATTGCATGGACAAGACTAAAAGGACATGCTTCAATTTTGTGGTATCATGTCCAAAAAAAGAGGCAATGAAAGAACAAGGATAGAATCTAAACTTGGGATAAGTTTGTATCCAAAGTTCAAATCTAAATTTCTACCCACTAATTATCAGATTTGGTTGTTCGAAAGACTCTAAAAACTCAAGCAAATTGTGTTGGGAGTGAAAGAGTATACAGAAAAATTCTATAAATTAATTATAAGAGTTGGTCATATTGAATATGATGAGGATAAAATGGTAAGGTACATAAATGGACTAAGGTTGTCCATACAAGATGAAATTGGTATAATTTGAATTAGAACTATTGAAGAAATATATGAATATATACTAAAGCTAAAAAAAAAGGTTGACATACAAACAATAGAATAAATCCAAAGGAAGAGGAGAATATTTAATA
The DNA here is from genome assembly GCA_028583015.1 of Wollemia nobilis. Taxonomy (NCBI): domain Eukaryota; kingdom Viridiplantae; phylum Streptophyta; class Pinopsida; order Araucariales; family Araucariaceae; genus Wollemia; species Wollemia nobilis. Next base: position 437,388 of record JAQPPZ010006125.1, read on the forward strand.
GAAAGAGTAAAATTCCATGGAGGAAGAGAGTAGCAATCTCATGATGCAGGAGAACATTTCTCACAAATAAATAGTTTTAACCAAAGTACTCCAGAAAAAGGTGAATCATCAAGAGGACAAGGTGGATTTGGTAGAGGTAGAGGATGTGGTTTTATTAGCAAGTGCTATGGATGCTTGGAAGTGCATAGAGCATATGAGTTCCCTCAAGCACACTATACCAATAGATGACGAAAGGAATACTGTAACAAGATTGTACAAGTAGATAAATAATATATCACTTCATCAAAGCACATGGAGAACTAGAATAAAGAAAATCTATTGTGACGAAAAGGGTATTATTAAAATCAATGAAAGAGGTGTAGGAACTAATTCACAGAATAATAATATTAAGGATATTATATAAATTTAAAGGTAAATGTTGTGTGGTGATTGTGGATAGTGCAAGCACATACATCTTAGTGTTAAGTTAGACGATGGAGAAACTTGGCTTGAAGAGGATAGAGCATTTGCATTCGTACAAAGTGTTATGGTTGAAAAATAGATATTAAATTTTTGTAACATAATAATGTATGGAGATTGGATCTTTATAAGGATGCAATTGTATGTGAGATCATATTGATGTATGTATCTCATTTTCTATTGGATAGACCATGGAAAATTGATAGAAATGCAATACATGACGGAAGAATGGATACTTATTCAATTGTAAAGGATCATAAAAGGTATACATTGTGTCCATTGAAAGATAAAAGAGAAGATGTGGATAGTATTTCCAAAGTTTACCTAGTCTTAGGAAAACAATTCTTGAAAGACTTGAAGAAAGAGGGAGTGTGCTTTGCCTTCATTTCCAAATTTGCAATGTTATCTTTTGAAGCTATATGCTTAAAATTAATTAAATAAAATATATGAAATAAAATCACAATATATATATGCATGTATGTATGTATGTATGTAAAGTTTTGCAAGTATAAAACTAAGAAATAACTCTAATATCTACTAATAAATATGGCATAAACAAAAGCTCATGGAAATGGTACCATAGCTCTGAAAGTACCAAGTAATTGTTATTACAATCATATCATATTGCATCTCCATATTATCCAGTATATATAATGTGATGTGACTCTTCATATGAAGTATTCTTGGTCTTCACACTTCTTGACTCTTCATCTCCCTATTTTATGGACTCATGTACACATGGACAAATGTGCACATTAAATATTATTGAATATTATGCATGCTTGTGCATTTGTTACATTACATGAAGTAAATCCCTAATCTAACACATATACCAAATAATGTAATATACTCTAACACCCCCCTCGTATTACATTATTTTATTATTGAAGACTTGTATTCAATATAGATCTTCAAATTCCTACTGGAACTTGGGCTCTTATTCATTATCCTCCTTGTTTGTATCCTCATAAAGCAAATTATTAGTATCCTAATAAAACAATATTGAAAGTGCTTTGGCTTCATGCTCTTCTGTAACCTCTTCTAATTCTAGTATCTCTTGGACTAAGTTACCCTTTTAATTTCCTTCTCTATATTGTAGCTAAAGAGGATTGTATTGTCACTGAAATTGTGGTTGAGGTGGTCTATATTGATTTGTATACTATCTTGGTTAAAATAACCTATTTGGTTGATTAATTTTATTCCCTTGATTCCTTAGATTGAATCTACAATAAATTGTACTATGACCATTTCTATTACAAATCTGACAATATCCATCATTCCATTTTGGTTTGTCTCTTGAACTTGAATTAATGTTTCCTTTCTGATTATATTTTGAGACTAATACATTATTAGTCATTTCATATTTAGTCAAATTCACCACTTAATTTTCTTATAGTATATTAACTAATTCATCAAATGTTGTATCTTTACCTCAAAATTGTGAAGATGTAACTACGTGTTTATAGCTTTCAATAAGTGCTCTCAACACTACTTGAACCAAAAAATTTATCTTCTATTGTTTCTCCTAAAGTCAATAAATTTCCTTTTATATCTGTCATTTTTCTTAGAAATAACTCAATGCTTTCTCCACTATTAACCTTTAGAGAATGTAACTGAATTTGAAGATTCACTATAGTAGCTTTATTCCTTTTTTCAAATATTTTGGATAGAGTACTCCATGCATCTGTAGAAGTTATTGTTGAACTAATATATGGCTGAATTTCATCTGTTATTACAAAAGGAATTATCATTAAATATTTTGTTTCATCTTCTTCAATTTTTTTATTTTTTTTTGCATCTTTATTAGGTTTAGTCTCCATTCCTTTAATTATATCCCAAAAATTTTCTACTATCAACATAGATATTACTTTGTTCTTCCATGATGTATAATTAGGGACTTTAAGTAATTATGATTTTGAAAGCAATAACTTATGTGATGTCATGATTAACCTTTGTAGATTTCTAAATTTCTTAATCCAATGTTGGTGTTGAATACCTTATATCTCAAAACATAGAAAATTAGATAATATATATTTCCAATTTTGTAAATATATTTTGATGTATAAAATATTTTAACTCCAATCTAAATTTAATCGCAAGTATCTTCACGAATGTTTTGTAACTTTAATAATTAAATTAAAAAAGTTAGTTATCTCCTTAATTCCTCCAAACAAATTATCAAATGTATTTTCAAATCCTTCAATATTATGTATAAGATCTTATGTTTTCATTTTCCAAATAACCTTCACTTTGCACCTTAAATAATAATTATTCCACTTTACCTTATATCTCCTAACTTACGGTTATAAAATATTATGAAAGAATATTACTTCAACCTTGATAAAATTGTGGTCAATTCTATACAAGTTTGAAACTAGCACTCCTTTGTGTTGGGTGCTCTTGCCCATGCTTCTAATGTTGCCCTAAAATTAACGTTGAACCTTTAGTTCCCATTCAACTTTAATATCTGATGCTTGGATGCTAAACCTATGTTCTTCTTCCATTTAGGACTTAAACAATTCCTTGCCTTTCTTCCATGTCACAATGCTTGACTGGTCCAATTCTTGGACACGCTGCAAAGCCTATCCTTCACTACCGAATCTACCTCTTCTTTACTATCAAATGTAACACACAATCTACCCTTGATTTATTTGCATTCAATATTGTTCTACACCTGTAAATGCTCTATATTTATTATTGTATGTACTCCTTTCATTAGGTGCTTGAAATTCACATTTCTTTTATTTTCCACTTGCAAAAGGGTATTCCAAAAGTTACTCTATTGGAATTGCTATTGAGTGAAAATTATGTCCAATTGCAAATTTTTATTTATTTATTTATCTTTAATTAATATAATTTTTTTTTTATTTATTTAATATTATTTATATTTTATCATTTATATTTCCATTGAAAGCTAATATTTATATATATTTTTATGAGGGGTTTACAAATGTTTCTATGAGGGGTTATGGTTCCTCATACTCCGTGGGATTTAAACCTTGGACCTCTCAAAAAAGAGGTCAAAGCCCTTACCACTATAGTAAGCTTTAGTGGCTTGATTTCAATGGGTTTAGGCTTAATTTTCAATGGGCTTACATTTTTTTTATGAGGGGTCATGGTCCCTTCATACTAAATGAAGGTTTGAAACTTGGATCTTTCAAAGAGAGGCCAAAGCCCTTACCACCACAGTAAGCTTGCAGCTATAAAATTTAAGTTTACGGCAGGTTTTTATGAAGGGTCTTGGTCCCCTACTGATTGGCGTTTAAACCTTGAACCTCCCAAAAAATTACCTCTACATTAAGCTTACAACTTAATAATCAAATACATTTATGTTTAATATTATTTTTATTTAAAATTTTTAATAATCTAAATTTAAATATTTAAAAAAATATTTTAATTGTATTCACGTAAAAAGACATTAAAAACACAAATTTTTTATTTTAAAATTATTATTTAAATTTAAAATAATAAAAATTTTAACTATAAAAATTGATTTAATATAATAAAACTTTAAAAGTAATGACCAAATGCGATGAAGAAAATACTAATTGAATGTTTTAATTGCCTTCCCACGCAATGTGAATAGCAAGTGGTGTTGCCCTTGTGAACTATAAGAGGCGAATGAAGTCTTCCGTCCTTGGCAATACTAAATGAAGTCTTTGTCGCGTGTTGATAATTTTGAGAAAGAGGGATCCGAAAATCTCGCTGAAAATCCGTCTTTCCCACCCTGCATTGAAAACTTTTTAAAAAGCACTCGTCTTTCCCACGCTGCATTGAAAATTGTTGTAAAAAAATGTTCCTGCTGTCTTCCCGCGTTCCCAACATAAAATTATTCGCAACACGAAATGACGTACCTGTGGCCCATTGAAAATTGTTGTAAAAAAACATCCGACTTTCATCGCTTTCTTGACAACAATAAAATAAGACTGATATATTCTTCTTCATTCGAACCCCCTAACCTCTTTCACCGATTTTTTAGCGAAGGAAAATCAGATTGTAAGAAAACGATTTGACGTCAACACGATGCTGACGATAAACCGAAGCAGCTGAATGTTACGTGATAATTGAAGGAATTTAAATAGAAAATTCCAAATCGGGTCAAATGAAAAACGCTTCGCAAAGGAGTTGAGCGAAGGAGGAGCTTCGGAGAAAATATTCCCGAAGTAAGCACTTCGGCGGATAAAATGCCGAAGTAAAACTAATTAAAAATAATTTAAATTTAGATTAAATCTTGGGCCTTGTCGGACTGAATGCTTGTTCCTTTCCTGGTGCTTTTAGCGGCGTAAAAGGTTTAAAATGATTGTGGCATGGTGGTTATAGGGGCGGACTGCGCGAAGATCTGTGTGGCGGCTTCTGGGGTGGACATCGTAGAATACTATGGCGGCCATAAAATCTGGACAGCCTGCCCGGATTCGTGGCGGCTACCGATTCCACCATGTAAATTTAAAAAAAAAATCACATATATATATATATATATATATATATATATATATATATATATATATATATGCGTGTATGTATGTAAATTTTTGCAAGTATAAAGCTAAGAAATAACTCTAATATCTACTAATAAAGATGGCATAAACAAAAGCTCATGGAAATGGTACCATAGCTCTGAAAGTACCAAGTAATTGTTACTACAATCATATCATATTACATCTCCATATTATCCAGTATATATAATGTAATGTGACTCTTCATATGAAGTATTCTTGGTCTTCACACTTCTTGACTCTTCATATCCCTATTTTATAGACTCATGTACACATGGACAAATGTGCACATTTATATTATTGAATATTATGCACACTTGTGCATTTGTTATATTACATGAAGTAAATCCCTAATCTAACACATATACCAAATAATGTAATATACTCTAACACCCCCCTCATATTACATTATTTTATTATTGAAGACTTGTCTTCAATATAGATCTTCAAATTCCTACTGGAACTTGGGCTCTTATTCATTATCCTCCTTGTTTGTATCCTCATCAAGCAAATGATTAATATCCTAATAAAACAATATTGAAATGGCTTCATGCTCTTCTGTAACCTCTTCTAATTCTATTATCTCTTGGACTAAGTTACCCTTTTAATTTCCTTCTCTATATTGTAGCTAAAGAGGATTGTATTGTCACTGAAATTGTGGTTGAGGTGGTCTATATTGATTTGTATACTATCTTGGTTGAAATAACCTATTTGGTTGATTAATTTTATTCCCTTGATTCCTTAGATTAAATCTACAATAAATTGTACTATGACCATTTCTATTGCAAATTTTAAAATATCCATCATTCCATTTTGGTTTGTCTCTTGAGCTTGAATTAATGTTTCCTTTCTGATTATCTTTTGAGACTAATACATTACTTGTCTCTATAGATCTTCAAATTCCTACTGGAACTTGGGCTCTTATTCATTATCCTCCTTGTTTGTATCCTCATCAAGCAAATGATTAGTATCCTAATAAAACAATATTGAAATGGCTTCATGCTCTTCTGTAACCTCTTCTAATTCTATTATCTCTTGGACTAAGTTACCCTTTTAATTTCCTTCTCTATATTGTAGCTAAAGAGGATTGTATTGTCACTGAAATTGTGGTTGAGGTGGTCTATATTGATTTGTATACTATCTTGGTTGAAATAACCTATTTGGTTGATTAATTTTATTCCCTTGATTCCTTAGATTAAATCTACAATAAATTGTACTATGACCATTTCTATTGCAAATTTTAAAATATCCATCATTCCATTTTGGTTTGTCTCTTGAGCTTGAATTAATGTTTCCTTTCTGATTATCTTTTGAGACTAATACATTATTAGTCATTTCATCTTTAGTCAAATTCACCACTTAATTTTCTTATAGTATATTAACTAATTCATCAAATGTTGTATCTTTACCTCAAAATTGTGAAGATGTAACTAAGTGTTTATAGCTTTCAAGAAGTGCTCTCAATACTACTTGAACCATAAATTTATCTTCTATTGTTTCTCCTAAAGTCAATAAATTTCCTTTTATATCTGTCATTTTTCTTAGAAATAACTCAATGCTTTCTCCACTGTTAACCTTTAGAGAATGTAACTAAATTTGAAGATTCACTATAGTAGCTTTATTCCTTTTTTCAAATATTTTGGATAGAGTATTCCATGCATCTGTAGAGGTTATTGTTTAAATAATATATGGCTAAATTTCATCTGTTATTACAAAAGTAATTATCATTAAATCTTTTGCTTCATCTTCTTGAATGTTTTGAAATTTTTTTGCATCTTTATTAAGTTTAGTCTCCATTCCTTTAATTACATACAAAAAAAATTATACTATCAACATAGCTATTACTTTGTTCTTCCATGATGTATAATTAGGGACTTTAAGTAATTATGATTTTGAAAGAATAACTTATGTGATGTCATGATTAACCTTTGTAGATTTCTAAATTTCTTAATCCAATGTTGGTGTTGAATACCTTATATCTCAAAACTTAGAAATTAGATAATATATATTTCCAATTTTGTAAATATATTTTGATGTATAAAATATTTTAACTCCAATTGAAATTTAGTTGCAAGTATCTTTAGGAATGTTTTGTAACTTTAATAATTAAATTAAAAAAGTTAGTTATCTCCTTAATTCCTCCAAACATATTATCAAATGTATTTTCAAATCCTTCAATATTATGTATAAGATCTTATGTTTTCCTTTTCCAAATAACCTTCACTTTGCACCTTAAATAATAATTATTCCACTTTACCTTATATCTCCTAACTTACGGTTATAAAATATTATGAAATAATATTACTTCAACCTTGATAAAATTGTGATCAATTCTATACAAGTTTGAAACTAGCACTCCTTTGTGTTGGGTGCTCTTGCCCATGCTTCTAATGTTGCCCTAAAATTAACGTTGAACCTTTAGTTCCCATTCAACTTTAATATCTCATGCTTGGATGCTAAACCTATGTTCTTCTTCCATTTAGGACTTAAACAATTCCTTGCCTTTCTTCCATGTCACAATGCTTGACTGGTCCAAGTATTGGACACGCTGCAAAGCCTATCCTTCACTACCGAATCTACCTCTTCTTTACTATCAATTGTAACACACAATCTACCCTTGATTTCTTTGCATTCAATATTGTTCTACACCTGTGAATGCTCCTATATTTATTATTATATGTACTCCTTTCATTAGGTGCTTGAAATTCACCTTTATTTTTTTTTCCACTTGCAAAAGGGTATTCCAAAAGTTACTCTATCGAAATTGCTGTTGAGTGAAAATTATGCCAAATTGCAAATTTTTCACCACAGTCAGGATTTTGGGACAAAATCCTCTCTTACAAAGAAGTTAGAACAACTTCTCCAAGGTTCCTTTTAGCTTAAAAGCATGCACATGTGTATCTAAAAGCAAATAAATGAATTACCAAGTGCTAGAACACCTTAGTGGTTTGCAAGTGATTGTAAACAAGGGGTATGTGGTATGATTAATTTGTGATTGCCTTACTTGAATCATTTGAATGTGTTGAAATGCAAGTGCTCTTCTTTCTTATCTTTGCTTAATCTAACCTACCCTGAATCCCTCTTAGTGTGTTCATTTTACCTTCATATTAGAGTTGTAAAGTTAGAAAGTGTTGTGGATTATCCACTTCATTTTAAGCATCTCTACCTTTAATGTGAGATTGAAATTAGTGATTGTTGTTAGTAGGTTCAATTTTATCTTGTCGATTTAATGACCTTACTGATTGCAAAGTTAGAAAGTTTTCAAGCTAGCATCCCTTTATTTTATTTACACTTAATCTGAGATTAAGGGTTAGTGGAGTCAACAACTCCTTTTATCTCAATTAGAAATAAAAATTTAAGTTAGGAAGTGTTGCGGATTGTCCATTTCATTTTCTTATCTTGCCTTATCTGCAATATGTAGGTTAGTAACCCTCCCTCCTAGGAAAATTGTATCTTCGTATTCAAATGAAATCTTGTGCAAAAAATATAATGTAATTGAGCTAAATAAAAAGAAAAAATAGAATATTAATACAAAAACCTAGCATAATGCTATCTTGCATAGCAAAACCAGAAATAGTGAGAATTTTCAAAAGGATAATGTGACTTAATAAAACTTGCAAAAGCATAATTTGAGTTAAATCAAGTGCATAGCCTCTAATGAATATAAATGGAACCTACACCCCACAGATCTTCACGTAGTGCAACCATTTTATGGTATTAAATACTATAGGAAAGCGTAGAGAAAGATAGATAGTAAAACACTACCCTCTGAAATTGTCTCCTCTAGTCTTGCTCACAAAGTGCAAGTTTTTGGATTTGTTTGCATTAAAAACAGAATAATGGTCTCTTTTATTAAAAATATTCCAACCCCTCGAAAATAGGCCTCCATGGGTATTTAAGGGTTTTAGGAGTTTTTTCGTTTCAACTTCCTTTACAAAAACTGAAGCATAAGGTGAAATGAAAAACATACAGCTATTAGCCTTCTTAAACTATTTCAACACTCCTGAAACAAAATAAAAAAATAATAACTTCAAAATAAACCATTCTCCTTTCCTTATATCTCCTTGATTTGAGCTCACATTTTGTCCCTATTCACACATATTTTAATGTTAAAAAAATAACCCTATGAAGGATAAAATATTAACTAACCCTTACAATAGGGCATATGAGCATAGAGCACTACGAAGGCCTTAGATATTCACAAAATACCCATAAAAATATTATACATGACACCTTAGGTGCTAACACCTGATATAAAACAACAAAAAATAAAAATTCATTTTTTTCTTCCTTTGGGCAGCATCGACGTGACTCGAACTAGGGTCGATAAGGCACAAGCCTTATTTGGATTGCTCCTACCACAATGTCCAAGGCTTGGGTTGAAACCAAACATCTACAATACTGCTTTCATTTATTTCTTCTTGCAGCTAGCACCCATCAAACACGGCTTTGTCCTTTAACACCTATGACGAGACCATAACTTGGTCACACCCTACGTCATGCACCATCTGATCCTCCCTTATGTAATCAATTTAGACTTATGCTCGGCCCTCAAAGATACTTAAAAACTTCATTATGTTTCAACACTGCTCTCCTTTAGGCATTCAAAGATAAACAATGCATTTAAGTTAGGGTTTACTAGCACTCAATGAGATTTAACTATGTATCTCACTATCACGCAAAGCCCTCCTGTGCCATGGACCTACAATCCAAACACCTCTATCAACCCTACTACTCGTTGTCCTCTAACAATTATTATTTGGGGTGTTATCTCACATTTTTGTAGTAATGTATCTCTATGCATCTTAAATTGGTTACCTCTACCATTCTAGTCATAGTTAGTGTTTACTGCATAGCCTACGCTAAAATCCTAGACAATTGGTGTGCCATGTGTGTGTCATTAATGGGCGAAGGTTGTTTTAATTTAGTGTGGGGAAATCAATTATCCCATATTCATGGGTTTTTGTCCTTCAAGTGCTTCATAAGGCATGTTTTACCTTAGTTTAGTTGACTACCTTTGGGTGTTGTCTCCCCTTTGCCATGCAATACGAAGGCCCCTCTGATAACTCACCTAGTCATCAACCCCTATCGGTTTTCTTGTGATGCCATGTTATAAATCTTAGCTCATTTCATGTCTGTGCTCCACATTCTTGCCTTGGCTCGTTTTCTATCTATGTTCCCCAGGATTTTACCCCTACGAAACATAGAAAAAACACATTTTAAACACCAATAATAGCTTCACGATCATGATTAAAACATAGTGTAAAGGGGGACTGTAGCTACAAAATTACATCGAGGTCCTCATGGTATATTGAGACCATTTATTAACTACAATAAAATAATAAATAAACAAAACTTAAAAGAACATAACTCTAACACCCAAAATAAAATAAATGAAGGACCAAATAAAAGAAAACACACATAAACGATTAACACACAAAAAAGACAACAAATACTATAACAAATTAACAACAACAACAATAAAACAAACAAACTATAAAAGGAACAATAAAGACAATAACACCAACAACATATAAAAGAATCAATAACACCAAACAAAAGGAAACACTCATTTTGCTTAGCCAAAATGACCCCTTTATTTTTTATATCCAAGAAGAAGCATCATGGGTCAATTGTGAGGAACCAAAATGCATCATGATATCCCATTAGTCCAATTTACTAAAAATTTCAATTGGGTCCCCAAAATTGAGGTTAGTTGTGAGATAGTCACAACAAATGGCAACTCTGCTATGAAATGCTTTCAAGCATTTTTGGTAAAGAACCCAGTTCTGAAATGAACCAAAGGTTAGAAAAGTATACACCATTTAGCAACACCCAAGGAAAGTAAGGTCAATAGCTTCACATGAGAACAAATGGATTATTTTCTTCCGCATGGTGTGTGCAATGTGATTCAATTTGCATCCTTGGGACCATCCATATTCCCTCATCTGGTTTACCTTTAGGCTATGAAATGTTGCTCATAATATTTCATTTTGAATAATATTTTTGCAAAGTCTCTTTTGAGCATAATTTATTTAGATAGATCCCCACTGCTAGTCAGGCATCTATAGCTCCGGTGGAGTTTATCCAAACTTAGTGACTGATTTGATCAAATTTTTCAAAGCTCATTTTTTCATGTCAAGCTTTGGTTTAAATAGAGCCCCACTGCCAGGTAGGCGTCTATAGCCCTGATGGATTTCTTCTAGAATTGGTGAGTGATTTGATCAATATTTGCATTTCTTGTATTCTTCTTTTATAGAGAACTTTGCAAATATTTATGTGATACTTGAATTGGAGCATGTTAGATATTCACCTTAATTGGTTCACCAAGATGATTTCATCCTTCATAATTCCAAGGAATGCCTCTTCATGTGATGTTCATTAAAGTGAAGCTTTGGAAAAATATTCCATTGTTTCACAATCCACCATCTTAGTACACTTAGATATGGATAATCACTATATAGCTTCATTTCCTTTCCCCAAGTTTCATTTGATTCATGGTTTTCCTTATCTATACTAAAAACATGCCCCTTTATCAGTAACCATCCCAAAATTGAAACCGCAACAAAGGAGACTACTTAAAATATAAAGACCTGAGATTCTAGATATGACTTCAGATTACACAAAGAAGGATCCTAAACAAAGATAAACCAAACTAACTAAAAAAAGGAAACCATTCCACATTAGTAGGGGAGTAAGATACATTAGTAGAGGAGCATTCCACCTTAGAGGGAAGCACTAACATGAGCAAGTGTAGATAAAGCAGAAGGAAGAGTGTCAGATTGAGTAACACAAATATTGGTGATAATCCAATGCCCTAAAAAACTAAGGGTTCCTCCACAAGGATCATCCATGAAGGGTTAGTCAGGGTCTAATATCAAAATAAAAGGCATAGTCGATGGAAAATAGGTGAATATTCTTGTACTACCCCTTATTGGTCCCAATGGATGGATAATTATAAGTTAGATGAAATATGGTTATAAATTCAAGGACATAACGTGATCCTATTTTTTTTAGGATAAGAAGAGGTAGAGAAAATACCTTGAGCCAATTTTCAAGTACTACATAAAGTAATTCATGCCATACTCCTAGAAAAGGATTAAATTACCTTCAATAAATGTGTACCTATACAAAAAATTGACATGGGTAGGTAGGTAGAGAATACCTAGGGGTGTAAGTCAAACATTTCTAAGGAAATTAGAAAATAACTTTGTAGCTTTGGTAGAATATGTGCCTCCTCCATAGGATGAGGTCATAGTGATGAATCCCAAGCAATTGTTACCAAAAATACAGGTCTCTACAAATTCGTAATACCATGTATGAGCGTTGATACTTGCCTAGTGCCAAAAGGTTAAGAAATTTTATGACATGATGATAGGGAAGCCAATGACTGAATCACTAGTAAATTGTGATTGTAACTATAATTATCCTAAGGTAGCAAAATTTATTATTGGGTAAGTTTTAACTTGCACGAAGGTGTAACAATTTGAGCATTGTCTTGGAGAGATACTGGTGAAATAGACATGTCTATGAAGATGTAGATAACCTACACTTGGATAGAAAGACCCTATAAAGATTTAATATTCCCTATGATAGGCTTTGGTATCTTCTTGTGTAGCTTAGGTGGAATGTGAAGAAGACCCTGCTTCTAGGGGTTCTGAGCCATCAATGAGATACCACTCTAGAAGAGCATGAATATTAACCTTACGTTAAGACTGCAAGCCAAGAGAAAATCCTAGGTAGACAATTTCTATGGGGTGTAGGTATTTTAAAAGGTAACAGAGGTATGCAAATGTTTTTTTGAGTTGGATAGACATCGATCCTCAGGTGTAATGGTAGAAAGGAGCTTGACTACAAGATCCACATTTTAAGTAGAGATGAAAGTTGACCTTAGTGATCTGATAATATCAAGTGGAAGGGTCATTGATCAATGGATAAATTTTACTCTTTGAATAATAGGTTAATATTCCCCATGATTCCACATCAACAGGAAGGTTTGGCACCTCGATGTCAGCTTTTCACCATCTCGAGTGGTAGTACATTCCAAGGGTTGGGTTATCCATCCATTAAAGCGGTATGTGATCTAGATTTAGAATATCATGAGATAGTTCAGTCCATATTTGATACGGGTATTAGAGTATTAAAGGATGTTTCCCTAGTATGAGAGGATTGAGAAAGATTCACCTCTAGTGTACCAATTATCATGCCTACAGTAGATGCTGGGTAGCCAATTATGGAGCAGATAACTATTGAAAGCATATAAGTAAGAAGCCCATCCTAAGGTGAGTGCTCTCCTATTATTACTTTCCCATTATCATTTGGTCATAAAAACGGTTGGAGGAATGACGGGTTGATAATCCTTGAAGGGTATCAAACTACAAAAGTAGAATCCAAGATAAGGTCATGATGAGACGAGTCATTTATCATTTTGATAGGTGTCAAGTGGAAGTGCAATGATGTATGTGATGAGCATAAAAAATGCTCATATTTTGTATACATTTTATTTATTATTATGCGGTTTTATAATAAGGATTGCATATGTTTATGAATGATTATATAATTATTTGATGAAATTATACGTGTTATCTAATTCGTGTGTTTTCAGTGTGTTTTTGTGGAATTGTAGTTGATTTAGTCAGATTGGATCAGTCGAGGTCTTTTCATGGACCTAGCACTTTGTTTCTTTTAGAATAAATGCAGAGAAGGTAGGCGTCTTCCTCTTCCACGAACGCGCCAAGCGTAAGTAGACGCCTTCCTCTTCCAGGAAGGCACCAAGGAAAGACAAGCACCTTCCTCTCCCAGTAAGGTGCCAATAGAAGGCCAGCGCCTTCCTCTTCTAGGAAGGTGCCAAAGGAAAATAAGTGCCTTCCTCTCACAAGAAGGTGTCGATAGGAAGGTGCCACTATAAGGCAAGCGCCTTCCTCTCATAAGGAAGGCACCGACAGGAAGATGCCACTAGAAGGCAAGCGCCTTCCTCTCACAGGAAGGCACCAACAGAAGATAAGTGCCTTCCTATTCCAGGAATGTGCCAACGGCAGTAAGGCACCTTTCGCATAGAGAAGGTGCCCGACATACTTAGGCACCTTCATCATAGGGAAGACACCCATGTTCTTCACCCGTTGACCAGAAAATCACGACATGGACAACAGAGACTGGTGCAGTTCCTACTCTGTGTCATGTAGAGTTAAATTGGGGATTGCACCGATGTATGAGAACATCCTACCAATTCCAGGCAAAGCACAAACCAATCATTGAACACGCCATCGTTAGAAATGAATGCCAGTTTTAGCAGACGTTGATCACAGTTACCAAACTGTCTTAGTTTAGTCTGGAATGAATTGACTGTTATAACTTCTTTGTAATAGAATATCTGTGGGTGTGCTATATAAACACACGTAGACCTCTCTGAGGATATATAGAATATTTTGATAGTAAATGTAGATATATATATAGAAGAAGCATTGTAATACTTTGATAATTATAATACAGTTCTAAGAGTTTCTAAGTGCGTGTTCAACTGGGAGGAAGCTGCTGGAGCTTGGGCCCACTCAAAGCCAGTATTTCTTCCTCTATTTTTCCAGTGTTTTGTAGATTAGTTTACTGCTTTTATAATATTGTTTATCACATTGTTATTTCTAGTATTGCAATAGGTTTATTTCCAGGAATGCATGAATATTTCCTTTCTGTAGATTTAATTTTTTTTACGTAGTATGAATGATTGATGACCGTTGAAACACCCCCCAATAGTAGAACTAGCGGACTCATCTCAAGTGGTATTGTAAGCAATCTTGTTCAAGACCCTTCACAAGTTTACGAAGCTCCCTGGGTTGATAAATTAAATGCATGGGCATGTGACAAAAGTAGGAAAGAAGTTAACCTTGTTTGGCCAGCAACATTTTGGTGCCGTTTTCGGGGAAGCATCTCAAATAGATTATTTACAATACCTAAAAACCTTCCATTTGACCTTGTATGAGTTCTTCAAGAAGAAGAGGGCCTGACATTTGGTTTATAAAAACCAATCCACTAGAACCTAAGTCAGTCGAACATTCTAAATTTGAATTAGACTCACCCGACCCACCACCAACAATCCATTGGAGTGAGGATCCGCACTTTGTGCAAAGTGCCTCCTCATCCCATTAACTTGGGGAAGAATGAATAATCATAAATACCCTTTTTAATAGGATACCCTTAGAGGAGGCCCTATTGTGGAAAGCTATAGAAGATCGAAAGATAACACCAGACAACCTTAGAGCCTTGACTCAAAAAGTCTTAAATGACCATAAGGCCATAAATACTGCATTAGAGACCACATTTCCTAAAAAAATGGCTAACAACGAAGAAGTATCATCTGGCTTTAGTTTCTTGATTGATGAAGGATTAGGAGATACCAAAATGAAAAACATATCTCCTGCTCACCTTCTGACCTTCAGAGGATACCCAATTGAGGACCTTGACCTATTTTTATTTAAGTTTGATGTCTTATGCAGGTCTGTGGACTACAAATCTGATACATAGAACCTGAAACTCTTTCCTTCCACATTGGATGATGCAGCTCTGCAGTGGTTCATCAGTCTGGGAGACAAACACATTACCACTTGGGATCAAATGAAGAAGATATTTTTAGAGAAATACCAAGATTTTGAGAGAGCAAGAGACTCCAGATAAGAGGTCCTAAGCATGATGCAAAAAGAATATGAGTCCCTCGAGGAATACTAGGAGAGATTCAACTTCAATCTTCAACAATCTCCTCACATGAAACTATCTGATAAATCCCTCAAAAGCATATTTTTGAGAGGACTTACCAATGAATCATTGGAGGCTCTTAACATGATTTTTGGAGGTGATGTCTACCAACACGCTATGGAAGACATCTGACAACTATGCTGGAACTACTCAAGAAGGAGAGTCAAGACCACTTCTAGAACCATGAAAGCGACTACTTCGGTCATGAAGACAGAAATAGGTAACATGCTGGAAGATTTAAAGAGCGAAATTCTCTCATCTCTAGCATTGTAGATGGATACGCTACTATTAGAGAAAAAGAAGCAAGAAAATGAGGCTTCCATACTCTAGGAGAGGTGTTCTGGCATCCATACCGGGACTGTCCAGCCTAGCCTAAGGCTGGAGAGTGGCTTCGATGGGTGCATAGGGGGAGATGGCTGATCGGGCAACATGGGATCGAGCAGGAGTACTTCCTGTATGTTCGGGTGACTCGACAGTTTGGGGTACACTAGGGATTTCCTGGTGAACCTTTGATCTATCGACATCGGGGCGACGAGAGGACTCTAGCCTGGTTGATCATTGATCCACTGGGAGAGGAGTCAGATGTAGTGATTGATGTCCCCACTGTGGACAACATCAGGGCGACTGTAGAGTACGACTAGTGGTGGACGATGTGACAATGGTAGGGTGAGGGACCTCTAGGAGGCACGTATGTGGCAGTAGCAGGTGGTGAGGGTGCAAAGGCATCAGGGGAGGGTTGGGGGGTTCCAATCGAGGATGTGGATATGGCAGAGGTTGATGATTTTATGGGGGATGATTTTGGGGTTCTGGAGCAGCCAGATATATAGGACGTTTTAGAGCAGTGGGTGCTGGAGTAGCCCACCATCCTAGATATGGCCATGCCTCAGGTAGTTCCAGGGGACATGGGGGCTAGGTATCTTGCTAAGATAGCACAATTGGAGGATATACTACGGATATGATATGAGGATCATGGGGAGGTTCTACAGGAGAGGGATCTCCTGCAGACTCAGTTGGCAGAGCAGGAGAACTCATTGGCTACATACCACCGGTGGGATGGGGACACAGATACTTCACAGGAGAAGGATCTCCTGTGGACTCAATTGGCACAACGTGATGATGCATTGGTTGTGTACCATTGACGAGAGGTGTATTGGTTCCGACACCAATTGGATTTGGAGGCAACGATTATCCGCCTCAGTGGGCAGTTACCTGAGCTCACTCAAGGTGGATCTTCGCACCGAATGAGAGATAGTGAGAATGAGAAGTTTGCTTCCTCTCATCACAGGTAGGTGGGTTAGGGTAGCGTTAGTGGGTGTGATGCGGGGGCTGGCATCAGCCACCCTTAGAGGTCCAATAGGACCCACACCACTGGGGATAGTTTCAGTTGCACCGATCCTACGTGATCATGGTGGTTGACTCCCTAGGCTTAGGGTTTTTGAGTTTTTGATGTTTTTGTGAGGTCATAGGACCGACTTAAACTAGGGTTTAATCTTAGTTTAAATGCAAAAATAGAATATAAACACAAAATAAATTACAATTTTTAACAATAAAATAAAACAAGAAAAATAAAGAGGAGCACTCACGGGTCTCACCTCGGCTCCGCCACTGGATGATACAATCCTTGAAATCATTGTATCCATGAAATCTCGATAGTGCTTTGCTACGTGAACTCGACCTCCTCCTCCTCACAGCTCCAAATCACCAAAAAAATAAAGTGCAAATGAGTCCAAAACCTAGTTTTAGCCCTTAAATAGGCTTTTAGACCTGTAATCATTCCACCCTGGGATGAGTGCTCTAGTTAGTGCTCATCCCACCATGGGAATATTACTAAATTGGTATTCATCCCACCCAAGGATGATTATAGAGAAAGAAAATCAAAACCAGCAAAAACTGCACCAAAATGCACCAAAAACAACAATAACATTGTCGAACAAATGTGCCTTTGCGCCTGACATTCTTGGCATGCAAAACCAATGTCGGGGTCACAAACTGTCACTATCCTACTCCCTAATAATACTACCATAGCCATACCACTCCATGGGAGGATGGATTTTCAAGAATTTCATCCCCAAACAACGTCACAAAAAGGGTCCAAACCCACCCAAAAATAGCAATAGCATTTCCGAACAAAGGCGCCTTTGCACCTGACATTATTGGCATGCAAAACTGACGTCGGGGTCAAAAATTTTCACTATCATAATCCCTAAGAATTCTACCATGGTTTGACCACTCCACGAGAGGACGAATTTTTGAGAATTTCATCCCCAAACAGCGTCACAAAAAGTGTCCAATCCCACCCAAAAATGGCAATAAAATTGCCGAACAAAGGTGCCTATGCGCCTGACATTCTTGGCATGCAAAAATAATGTCAAGGCCACAAATTATCAATATCTTAATCCCTAAGAATTCTACCATAGCTGGACCGCTCCACGAGAAGATAGATTTTTGACAATTTCAGCTCCAAAATGCATCACAAAAAGGGTTAAAACCCACCAAAAATAGATCAAATTGTTCAGAAACTGCATACGCGATCAAGGAACACAATTGAAGGCACCCTTACTAAAGTCATCTTGGGTCAAGCACCTCGTAACTTTTCTCATGGCAGTCATTCCCTCGTCGATTCGTCGCTTGAGGGGGTAGTCACACTTAGTCACCAATCAACAAATACATGCTCAATCAAGGAAATGGCATGCATTCAAAGAATCATTGACAAAGATAATCATGCTCCTGCTTGGGGCAGCAAACAAGCAATAATCACAAGCTGATCAAACACTTGGCATTCTAGAATCATGAACTCAAGGTTCCCACAGACAAAATGTTTCGCCCTTTGCCTATTCATGACTGAACAATGTCCAAGATCAAGTAACACCTCACCGAAAAAGTTTAACACTTGAATTAAGCTCCTTAGCTCGTCAGAATCAAGGATTCAAGAATGCGTGCCCTTTTCAGGATTGGGGCATCAAAATTTGGTTAGGTTACTAAGAAACCCTAATCATTAAGTGCTTTAATTATCTATTTTTTCTCAGCACTGCACCACACATAGTGCATCCCAAAAATGGGCATCTGTAGACACAAAAATAGCACCAATTCGATTATGTGGCTATGAACATTGACCGAATTGGCATAAAAAGCCCCCAGGGCAGCCCCTATAGGTTAAACAGTGGTCCTAACCACTCCCATAGTAGTTTTGGAAGGTCAGAGGTCAATTTGGCACCTTTCAGGTAGCAATCTCCTTATTTGTTCCACCCTAGGATGATTACAAACTGGTATTCGTCCCACCCTGGGACGATTAGCAGTATTCACTCCAGGGTGGGGCGAATAGTAGGTTTGATGGGAAAAATGTCAAACCTTGAAAAATGGTAGTTCAGATCCACCACTTAACTCCATCTTCAATGCATGGAGTGTGAGTGAGCATTTTTGAGCTCAAAGAGGCAGTCGTAGAGGTAGTCATGGAGCCCTTAATCAGGGAGGAATCTTCTCTCCCCTGGGAAGGCATGATGGCCAAGTGGTGCCTCGCATGCTCATTCATAAGAGACCCTCATGTATATAAAATGATGAGTCTTCTCACCCCCCAAAAAATATAGAGTAGGAGCATTTGGAGTAACGTAGTGCTACCGAATTACATCCTCACCCATCGATTGTGCTTCTTACATCCTTGATCTTTCTTTTGGAAGGGAGGTTATTGGGTGATCATTGGGAGTGCAATCCGGACCAAAAATCCAAAAATTTTGCCATAATACCCCACCCAATTTTTTGACACAACCCCCTAGAAGGTTTTTGATCCATACCAAGTGGATTGGTGTCGAAACCAAGCCCCAAATGGTAGGCATCTTGCCCCCGGGCGCCCCCCCGCACTGTTGTAGTCCTAATCGCCCCACCCCAAAGTGATTAGAAATATATAGCATATTTCTTTACTGTTTCATTTTCATTTTATTTTAGGTCACTCATATAGGCTTCCATTCAAATTTCATGTCATTCTGATGAATATTGGCTGTGTTTTTAGTGTTTTTTGCTTTCATTAACATACAGGGATCATCATCAGATATAGGGCGATCGAGGTAGAATTTGCAAAATATGACCTTCTGGGTTGTCTCAAAATGCCCCGTTTTGCCTAACCCCAACTTTGCAGGTGTTTTGGAGGCCCTTGGATGGGAAATTTAGGAGGTCACATTCTGACATTTTGTGACAGTCCTAATCATCCCACCCCGGAGCGATTAGAAATTTGTGGTAGATTTCTTGACTGTTCCTTTTGCAGTGTGTTCTTGGTAATTTTTTCATACCTCTATCCAAATTTTAGCTCATTCTAATATGTTTTTATTATAGTTTTAATTATTTTATGCATGCATTAACTAGAGGCCTTGGGGATCGCATGTTTCCCTCCATCCGTAGGTGCTTTTAATCATTTGCTGCTCTTCTGAACGTGTTATCTCAACACCAAATGGGAAGCAATTAAATACATATGCATTCACGCAAGCAGTGATGACATTTGGCCTGCCCATTTCACATGTGGGCACGCGTAAGAAAGTGTACCATCCGTGGTGTGACAAAACTATGTTTAACACTCCTAGCCCCTAAAAATGGAGGAGACGTATTGTAACCTGATCTCGAGCAAATTAATAAAATAAAGGGCTGCACTTTACATTTGCTTTACATCTCGTTTCATTTCACTTGTTTTCCCCCTTTCATGCATTTTCGTTTGTAGGACTTAGCGTTACGTTTTGCTTTTGTTTTCATCGCACCCGGTACGCCATTTTTATTTCGTATCCTCATGCTTTCAGGTTCAAATGCCTCTTTTTGGAGATCCTTTTAGCTTTGAAAATCTCTAACTATTCTTTTGTTCACCTGCACTATTTTTATCTAGGATATGGAGCAAAAATATGGAGGTTTTGAGCACTAATTTTTGCTAGTGGATGTGGCTTAAGTGACACTCCAATGCTGCTTTGATTTTCCCTTTCTTCCTCACATACTCATTTTATAGATGCTATTGCTCTTGATTGAAGTTTTTTTTTCCTTTGTTTTGCACATTGTATCTCACAAGTTCGAACATCTAGAATGCAGGGAGTATTAGCCCTTTGATTGACTCCTGAGCTAAGATTGGATTACTGCTAGCATACAACCATTTTTTATTAGTTTTTCTAACAATTGTAGTGCCTTTGGGGCACCTCTAAATCTGCCTTTTCTCCCTATATAACCAAATTAGGATAGTGTAATATAAGGTAAAATAGTTTTTACACAAAATATCCTTATTGCACCTTCTTTTGCACTCCTCTTTTTACATATAGATTTCTGGTTTTGAGGTAGAATATTTGAGTACAATATAGGGGTTTTGAGGTTACCTCTTTGATTATATGCCTTCCCATTTTTTATTGGATTTTTTATGAATGGATCCAAGCTTATAACCACATGATGGAATCTTTATTTTTGCTATATTTGTTTTACACTATTTCTTGTGCTTGAACTTGAGACTCACCGAGTCTCATTTGATGATATTTTTGTGGTTACTTTCTTCTCCAATACTTGGAGTATTGAGCTTATTTTGTGGCTTCCTCAAGCCACCTAAATTTGTAGATATCTGTGCACTAATAGTGTCTTTAGGCACTTTGACAATTTTTTTTTTTGTACCCTTCTCACGAACACAGATACTAATATTTTTTAGAGCAATATAATAGTGTAAATCTAATAATATATTACTTTTAATGCACTAAAAATATCACCTTATCACTCCAATCAACTCTCAAAAACTAATGCACTTAATCAATCTACTACAACTAATCAAGAATAATATAAAATAAATCTTCAAGAATTATTCTGTAATTTCTTTAAAATCAAGGTAATAGGAGCTAGTCTTCTTTTTATTTTCCAAAGTAGATGATAGGTAGTTGATAGATAGTTTGAGATTCTAAAATCTAATCAACTCCTAAAGTGCAAATGAAACTTAAAGAATCATTTATTTTTACACCTTTTGAAGACTCTAATTAAACTCTCATTTTCGCAACTTCAATCAAATTAAGGTGCTTAAAAAAATCTAATAAGTAATCCATTTAATGAATCTACTTGCACCAATAGTTGCTTACCTTTTTTTAAAAGCTCTTTTTTCCACTTCTGTACAAGATGTAGATATTTATGTCTATGATAACCAAGTTTCTACCTTAAATAATATTTTACTGCTCTCTATAATTTTCCTTGAGTAAGATATTATAGATCTCTAGAGGCAACCTTGAATAAGATCTTGCAACTCTCTATAGGCTATCTTGAATGGCTTTGTCTTCACCAAAATATGGTCTCCCTTTCATGGGCCTAGAATTTTTGGTGGCTTGTTCTCATCTTGTAGTCTCGTCCTTTTTGTTGTAGATATAAAGAGATATTTTATTCTTAAGTTGTGCCTTCTTACTGTGAGAGGTAATCTCCAAGTCTCCTAGATTTGGTAGGCTTCTTCTGTCTAAATATTCCTTCAAGATTCTTGTCGAATTCTGACTTGAAACAATATCTTCTTCTCAATATTTTGTATGTCTTGAGGTCTTCTAATATTTGGCACTCCTTGCAAAATTTTTCTTCTTGGGCTTGTTGTAAAATGGTGAAAATTGTCCCAAATATTTCACTATCTCCAATAGTGAATTTCTCCAATGAGTGCTCCTTGGAACTCCTTTGATGAATTCTTCAACAAGGTTCTCTAAGAATTTTACTGGATGCTCGTAGAGACCTCTCCAAGGTCTTTGATCTTGTAGCTTCTTCTAGTCTTCCTTGAGACCTTATATTCAACCTTCTACTTTTGGAAGTTTTGGTGGTGAGATCTTCTCCTGGATCTTTGATTTTGATGCCTCTATATTTGATGCGGACTCTCCTAGTCCTTCTTCATCAATGAGATCTTCTCCTGATATATTTTTCTTCAAGTGCTGGATTGATTCTAAATAAGATACTCCTCCTAAACCTTTTTATAGTAAGCCTTACCAACTCACTAAATCTTATTGTTCTTGCAGTAAAATATTAGTACTAAAATTTGGTTTTGAATTAGATACTCTCTTTTGAATTCTTCTTCAAGATCAAGGCTTCTATTTCCTTTTATTTAAGGCTTATATGGCCATTTATTTAAGGCTTCTATGGCCTTTCCTTATGGATCAAGGCTTCTATGACCTTTTCTTTTGGATGAAGGCTTCTATGGAATTTTTTTCTGGATCAAAGCTTCTATGACCTTTTAAGGCTTTTGTGGCATTTTCTTCTAGATCAAGGCTTATATGGCCATTTTGTATTGTGAATTTTTCAATATAGCAATGGATATCTCATGTATCCCAACTTCACCATAATTCTTCTCCAAAAATCTCTTATGTAGTATTCTTCTCTTGCAATAACTAATCTATGCACTATGAAGGCACTCCAAAATTTGGGTAACAAAGTTATAATATCCTATATTTCTATTATAGGATGTGTCCCAATCATATGATACTTAATTCCCTACAATAAAAGAAATTTTAGGTCAATTTAGCCATATCTCTTAAATGAGCTTCACTAGTTGATTCATCAAACTAGTGGATCAAATGCCCAGTCCTAGTCTTCACAATTTTTCCCTTAAAACTTTGTGGAAAGACTCTAGCCATATGCAATCTCAATTTTCTATAAAATGATATTTCTCTTAGTCCTAACTTATGGCTCTACTTAATTCTATCACCTAGACTCTTCTGAGAATTTTTTATAGTGACTAGTCCAATGGCGTGTTAGGTTGATAAAAACTCAAGATCAATGGTGATGGTGATTTTCCTATTGACCTACCATGGATCTGATACCACTGTTAGCTTTTGATGTAGTATGTAATGGGATATAGAAACCACAAGATGCAGAATAATATGAAATAAAGTAAATTTGTGAGATGACTAAAAATACTATAAATAGAAATGATGGAGATGTTTACAAAATAGCTCTAAAGGAAATGAACACTCCATGAATAGAGTTATTTCTCAAGAATGGGCACTGACCATATCAGACTCCATAATATTACATCACACTACTACATCACACCACTATGGTCTACACTACTTCCTACTGCTATATCTTGCTCTACACCTATGGGCCTTTATATAGGAAATAGGTTCCTTGGCCAACACTCTACCTAGTTGTGCAAGGGATAGCTTACATATATACAACTTGCACTTTGATACTTGTGCATTTGTTACATTTTTTGAAGTAACTAGTTAACTTCCCCCTAATGTAATCTAATGTTCCAAGTATGTACCAATAAAGGTACATTTACATGATCCAAATGATGTAATATACTCTATTTTTAACAAATAAGTCAAGCTCCGACCAACAATAGGAAACAAAAGATCTGAATATGGTAACATAGGCTCCCAAATAAAGTAGAGATCCATGAGAATCGAGATAACCAAGAGAAATAAGAGACATGGATTCCCCCAAAGGAGCCTCCAAAATAACAAGATAAAATTTGAAAAGCAATATCATGGGTGAGAACACCAAAACCTGAGAAGCGATTCCCATATAATTTGAATCCAAGAGAAACTAATCATGATATACTACCAAAGGGATAGAATAAAACCTAAAATAAAGGTGAAAATGTGTGAAACAAAACATCAACCAAAACTTAAAAACTACAATCCATGGATTGAAGAAAAATTCAAATTGGTTGAAAGACATCAAAATAAAATCCATTAACATCTGGATAGTAGTTACCTGAGCATGGAACCACAAAAACCTCTCCCAAAATAGATCTACACTTAAATTAGGATTCTCACTAGAATTGTACTAAGAGCTCCCAAGGGAAAAACATGAAATTTTGTAAAACAATATCTAGATTCACACACTCAGGAAGTAGATCCACTTATCCTCTCAAGGACACCATCCCAATAGACTAGAATTATCAAGAGTTGTTCCATCTGAATTATTGCTTCTTTTTAATTCAAAATTTAAATTTGAGATTTTTCACCCAAAATCAAGAGCATCGGAGAAATCCTAGAATCCATCTAAATGCTAATTTTCTTTAGAGAGACATAGGATCAAACTTGCAAGAAACAAGAGAATGATCCACTGATCTATGATAAAAAATAAAACCTCTTGTTTCAAAATTAATCAATTGGATTAGGGATGTCATCAATATCTAAATCATATCCCATTCAAGCCTCTTATGTTCCAAGTTAGGAGCATAAATTTTAATAAATGACAAAGAATTTCTTTCTACCCCCATGACAATGAGGAGATTGAGAACTGAAGGAGGTAATATTATATTTTTTTCCTCCAGATATTCTACCCTCTTCTAGACGTATCAAAATCTGAGTACCATTAGATATTTCAGATTCTATTTTCTTTTTCCTAAGGTCTTTATTCGAAGGTTTCCTTGCTTATGCTCCATCCCCACATCAATAAAACTTTTTTATAATTACGAGGTTTAGGACCTACGGATCCCTTTTCCAATATATGGGTCCTATTCTAAGCCCCCAAAAGAACCATAAGAGACTCTTAAAACTCAGAATTATAAGAAACTCAATATAGAACTTTAGAATTGAGTCTAGATACTCAAAGGGGTTCTACCCATTGAAAATAGTCAAGGGATATGGAGAACTAACCTAAGGGGAATGGGTTTGACCCCCATATTTGACATTAGGAAGAATTTGAGTCATGGTGCAAGGTATCCAAGTTGATTATCATAACCTCCTACACCTCAAACACTTCTACAACCTTGTGAACTCTTTGAAAAGACATGATAGTAGTACGAGCTTCCCTAAATCCTTGAGCAAAGGGTCTGGCTTTCTTTTCCAAAAAGGGCTTATGTGAAGGTTTTCCTTTAGGGTTAACCTTGGACCAAGTTTTTTTTGGATTTTTGGTAGGGTTTATCGGGATATGTCTATATTTATTATGCTCACTACAAAAATCCAACTATTTTGCATAAATTATAGCTTGTGCCCAAGAGCCCAGACTCAAGATTAGCTAAATGGACAATGAAATATTTACTTCCAAGTTAGCGTTAAAGAACATTCATGCAAAAATCATTCTTGATTTGGCCCTTGTGGTAGGGTCTATCAAGATAAGATTGCCCATCACTATATAAATACCCTTTAGGATATCATCATACCAATAGTGAAATGTAATGCTAGGGAGCCTTACCCAAAGGGGTGCAAAGTTCATTTTTTGCAAATTTGGGTTAAAATCATTACTCCAATGCCTAATAAAGAGATCCTATTTTTCATAAAACCATAGGCCACCACTTAGGATGCACCTCGAGTCTTCATCACAGTTTAGATTGAATATGAGGAAGGCATTTGGAAGAGCTACTATCTCTAGTGGACCCATTTGTCTCCACTTGGAGAGATCCCACCTTTTTATTACATCTATAACTAGTTGTCCACCCAAAATCTTACCCATAAAGTTGAAATAACCCTAGTCCATTGTAAGCTTTAGAAGACCTTCAAGGACACAAAGCTTATTATGGTCTGGAAATAAAAATTCTAACTCACTCTTGCAAAAAAAGTTAGAGACCATTGTTACATAAGAATATAGGTATGCACTTGGATTTTACCAATCAACTAGAGGGTCTACACCAATAGAACCATCTCTTAAACTATATGAACTTCCAAGTTTCACCTTCTCAAGGACCCTATCCCCATGGGAAATTGATTTTGAGTTTTATAACAAGGTACCTAGGCCAAATCTAAGGTCTACCAAATTCCCACTTGAAACCTCAAAGAAATCCAGCACTACTTGACCAAGGATATCGATCCCAAGGGGGATTAGTTCCTTTATGCCCTAAAAATATACCATAGAGAACTCTAGCAAGGTTTACCCAACAACTCCATTCTCTAGTAGGGTCAATTCCATCTTAAAGCCATTTGATTCTAAACTCTTTAACAAACCAGAGTAAGGAATAAAATTGCAAACCTGGTTTGGGGGAGTGCCTCTCCTGCCTTAAAATTTCACCCTCCCACATCCTCTTGATATTTCTCTCCCTCTCAACAGCCTTGTATCTCCTTGAGCCATATCCCTAGGAATAGTTGCATCTTGAATCCTAAAACCCTAACCAATTTTTTTGTGGACAAATGTTAGATACATATATATATTTTTTGTTGGGTAATAAGGGGTTGTACTCGGTCCCACACCCTTGAAAAATTACATCTCTCTTCTTTAGAGCTTGAGAGTTTACAAATAGATAAACTTTTCATCTCAATTGAGATGTTATATCTAGAAACATACATCATTTTACATACAAATTTTGAATTCTTGATTTTCATTTTCTAGATCATTTCAAAGTTCTGTATGAATACAATTACTCTAGATTTTAGCATCTTTCTTGAAATTTTCCTATAGAAGCCTTCATGATGCCAAAAAATCACCTCTACTATATATGTCTTACATCTTAGTAGAGTAATATTTTCAAAACATCGCACTATCATAGCCTGTTTTACCAAATCTGGATTGCTAGTTTCCTTCCTGAAATATAATTGCAACCACAAAAATTATAATAAATAGTCTAAATAATAATACATTAATGTTACAAAATAAAGCAAATATTACCAATGGAAAACAAAAAAAGTAAATCTTAATCATTAATTGATTTAGGCAATCAACATTTTTTTCTAGCTTCAACTAAACTTTCTACTTCCTCTAACCATGGAAAGGAGAATTAAACTTCATGATCCTCAATCAAATCCCCTCTATTGTATATCTTATCTGCACATTTTTTTTCCTTCCCTTAATATATGTGTAAACCTAATTTCTTCAAACTCTTTAGCAAGATCATGAACTTCCATAATTATCTCTTGTATGTTCTATGGATCATTTGCCTTCCTCAAAATTGCATTTATTACTATGAGAGAATCACCTTCTATCCATACTCTATTCCATTTCATTTGTTTACATATTTTTAACCCTTCCAAAACTTCCCAAGCTTCAACTTCATTATTTGTCTTAAATCCACTATTGAAAGCATAATGAGACAAAATCTCTCTATTATTTCTAATTATTCCTCCTCCTACTACTGGTCTTGGATTTCATTTAGATGCTCCATAAAAATTTAATTTAACCCACTCCACATATGGTGGTTTCCACTTTATATTTTTTACCTTCTTTTTGCTTCTCTTGTACCTAACATCATAATTCCATTTAATGACTTGATTCCATCTATCAAGACTCTCTGCTTTCAAATTAGGTATTGGGTGAGTTGATAGGGTTGGTTTAGACTCCTCTATGGCTAAACATATCTTCTTTTTCATTACTTCTAAACTGCTTTCCTTTCGTATAAATATTCTATATTTATTTATAGCCAAATATTCCAAAGTATTGTATCTTTTGATATATTCCAAATTGTCTATAAAGCCTCAATTTTATAAGTGTTCTACCATTAATTTAACCAATATTCAATTCTACTATTCATCACCATGCATTTACCAAACATATTAAGAATCCATTGCCATAGATTCTAGACTATTGAGCAATGTCCTAAGAGATGGTCTATACTCTCCTCCTCCTTATTATAGAAAACACATTGAGAGGGGCCATGAAAACCCCTTTTCATAAGATTATCCCAGGATAAAATTCTTCTATGACCTATTGGTCAAACAAATATTTTGACTTTAGGAATGCTTGGGGTATCCCAAATATCTCTCCATAATCTAGTGAAATTATTATTATGTTGGTGTTGAACGTTATATCCACTTCTAGTTGTGTATTATCCTAAGTTATTCAAATCCTAAATCACATTATCCTTACCACCCCTTGGAATAATCACAATTGTTATATTTCTACTCAATTGCCTCCTAGCATCAATGTCTTGTATACTTGTAACAAAATATTATTTCCATCTTCCTTCTCGATCCTTGTACAAAATTTTTGAAAGCTTATCACCATATTTGTTTTGAAGCAATCTCATCCAAGGTTTCAAAACTAGATCTAATTTGAGTGGTTTTTTATCACACCAAGTATCCATCTAAATAGAATTTTTTTCTCCAATTTCCCACCATCCATCTTAAACCTTTAATCATAAGATCAATAGATTTATTTAAACCATTTCAAATGGTATAACAATTTGGAAGAGAGAATGCTATAAATATTAAACTTGAGTCATTGGGATCAACATACTTAAAAGAATTCTTGCCTATTGTCTTTGACTCTCTTTGTACAATTTCCAGATAACTTTTCCCCTAAGAGCTAATTTTGCATCTGTAAGAACTCTAAAAAATAAAACAATCCGACCAATAAAATCTGCAATATATTTTAAGAAATAAAATTTTCACCTGTTAAAAGAGTTCAACAATATTTATTATAATAATTTGGATTCAACCCATATCAGATACTAGTTACACACTCTGAAATTATCTTGTACAACCGAAGAATTCAGCCAAATACAAAACAATTTCATCTAAAAACTGAATATATTTTCTTCTCCATATCTTTTTGACAATAAGAAGTACAAATACTCCCCATAATCCAACTGCAAAACTTGCCATCCACTCTACATACCAATGCCATGGAATTTCTTCTTCCGTATCCCCATCCTCTTCTTCTGGAATTATGTGTGATGAATTTATGGGCATACATGTGTTATTCAAAGGAAATCCACAAAGACCAGGGTTCCCATAGAACCAACTTGCATTAAATGTCGAAAACTGACCTTCTGTTGGAATTTTTCCATAAAGCATGTTATTAGAAACATTGAAGACTGACAGAAAGGAAACTTGCACCATTCCAGGTGGAATCTTCCCATGCAATTTATTGCATGAAATGTCTAGAGATTCTAATTGCTTAAGCATTCCAAAATTCATAGGAATTTCTCCTGAAATACTGTTATGGGACACATTCAAAGCATTTAGACCCATAAGATTCCCAATTTCTAAAGGTATCTCACCTGACAGGTCATTACCAGATAAATCAATGGATGTTATAAGTGACAAAATAGAATCAAAATATACCATGGTCAATTGTTTGGTTGTCACTTGCACTTTTTCTTTGTAGTAATATTGATCTCCAATTTCTACCTGAAATTCTTTGTAGTAATATTGATCTCCAATTTCTAAGCTTTTCACTTGTTCATTCGGCATTGCTACCAAGTTTCCCAACTCTCTTGGAATGAAACCTGTTAACCTGTTGTCTGATATGTCCAACACATGAATGCTTGACATATTACCCAATTCATGAGGAATACCTCCTTGATATTGATTTCCCATTAAGACAAGTACCATCAACTTAGAAAACTGAGCTAGCCAATGTGGTATTAATCCAGAAAAGGAATTATGTCCCGCATCTAGAATATGCAGATTTGAGCATTTGAGAAGACTAGATGGCAAATTTCCCAACAGCATATTCCCATCGAGGTGCAAAGATGCAAGACTCTATAGTCGTCCTATATTTGATGGAACTCTTCCTCCCAAATTAGTGTTTGCCAAGTTCAGTCTTACCAAATTCGAGCAAAAGGTGATGCTCGATGGTATTACTCCAGATAGTGGGTTCTCTGACAAATCTAATACTTCCAAATCTTGAAGATGACCAATGGAAGGAGGAATCTCACCACTTAGATTATTCTTTGAAAATGATAAAAACACAATATCAGGTAAAGGTATTTTATACGATATCAATTTTTAGAGATATTTTTTAGCTAATAAACCAACATTACTAAAAGACATATATATATATAATTTTAACCATTTTTAACTAGTATTTTGTATTTACTAACTTAGCTTTTAATAAAACCTTATTAAACGGTTGGTAAATAATTTGGGTAACTACTGAATCTTGCATATAAAGGGGGAAAGAGAAGGGGAAAAGTGACACAAGAAAGAATGAGAGAAAAAAAAGAAGGATGGTAAACCTTGGGAGAAGAGTGAAGAAAAACTTAGAGGTGGTCTGCACGAAGGTGTGAGAGTAGGGATGATTATATAGGTTTAGGTTGAAAGTAGTACATTAGTATAGTGTGTAATTCAATAGTATAAAAGTAATTAAAAATTTGTATTTTATTTTAATATGTTTTTGTATGTATGTTAAATGGTGAGTGCATTGTGTTATTGCATTTTCATGTTGTTGAATATAATTGGTGTGCGTATATTACAGATCTATAGGAGAAGATAATACATGGTTGCAGCCTGAGGAAAGGCATCATTGTAATGTACATAAGATAGCTCGATCAAAGTTATAATTGGAAGAAAGAACCTAGCTTCATTTTAGTAATAACTAAGTCCTCGTTCAAGTGAGGGAGTGAATATCATTGAAATGGAATCATAGTTCAAATAAAAAGGTGGATATCATAGTTGTTCATGTGAGGAATGCACGATTACCATTCCTATAAAAATTAAGAGTGTTTTTCAAGTACAACATTGTTCAAGTGCAAAATTAATTACCATTTGAGTGGAGGTTTGGAGCATCGTTCAATGGGGAAACATTGTTATTCAAATAAATTATTATTCAATATAGATAATATTCAAGTAAGAAGTACCATCCAAGTAATGGAACATTGCTTGTTCAAGTGTTTGCACTAAAATTGTTGTTTAAGTGAAGACTATAGTGTTGTTCAGGTAATGGTACTATGGCATTCAAGTGAGGATATAGTTCCCATACTACTATACATGTAGTTTGCAATTTTCTCTACAATTGTGTTTATTGGGAACATAGTCATTTAATCGACCTTATTCTCTTGGTATTGCATCATTTGGTATGAGAGCCATACAATATGCTCCAGAGGAGATATGGAACGAGGAAGAGGAAGACAATGTGGTCTTATGCCCTAACCAACAAAAACAACTAAAATTTTGAAAATGAAATTTTGGTAAGTAAGATACAACTAAGATTACCCAAAGGAGAGTCATTCATCTTGAGGAGGTCAATGAAGACAAATAGGAATAGATTTATCACCCTAAAGCTCAATATGAAGAGCAAGGAGAAGAGCCAAAACAACAATTGATTTGAGCAATCTCTAGCATGGGAATTAAACCAAATATTCACACTCCCAATTTTAATGAAAGTTTAAATCATAAGCAATTTATCAACTAGATAACATACATGGAAATATTTCTTGACTATGAATCTATTGAATATAAAAAATGGATTGCATGTACAAGACTAAAAGGACATGCTTCAATTTTGTGGGATCATGTCCAAACAAAGAGGCAATGAAAGAACAAGGATAGAATCTAAACTTGGGATAAGTTTGCATCCGAAGTTCAAATCTAAATTTCTACCCACTAATTATCAGATTTGGTTGTTCGAAAGACTCTAAAAACTCAAGCAAATTGTGTTGGGAGTGAAAGAGTATACAGAAAAATTCTATAAATTAATTATAAGAGTTGGTCATATTGAATATGATGAGGATAAAATGGTAAGGTACATAAATGGACTAAGGCTGTCCATACAAGATGAAATTGGTATAATTTGAATTAGAACTATTGAAGAAATATATGAATATATACTAAAGCTAAAAAAAAAATTTGACATACAAACAATAGAATAAATCCAAAGGAAGAGGAGAATATTTAATAGCAAGAGGAAAATTCCACGAAGGAAGAGAATAGCAATCTCATGATGTAGGAGAACATTTCTCACAAATAAATAGTTTTAACCAAAGTACTCCAGAAAAAGATGAATCATCAAGAGGACAAGGTGGATTTGGTAGAGGTAGAGGATGTGGTTTTATTGGCAAGTGTTATGGATTCTTGGGAGTGCATAGAGCATATGAGTTCCCTAAAGCACACTATACCAATAGATGACGAAAGGAATCCTGTAACTAGATTGTACAAGTAGATAAATAATATATCACTTCATCAAAGCACATGGAGAACTAGAATAAAGAAAATCTATTGTGATGAAAAGGGTATTATTAAAATCAATGAAAGAGGTGTAGGAACTAATTCATAGAATAATCATATTAAAGATATTATATAACTTTAAAGGTAAATGTTGTGTGATGATTGTGGATAGTGCAAGCACATACATCTTAGTGTTAAGTTAGATAATGGAGAAACTTTGCTTGAAGAGGATAGAGCATTTGCATTCATACAAAGTGTTATGGTTGAAAAATATATATTAAATTTTGGTAACATAATAATGTATGGATATTGGATCTTTATAAGGATGCAATTGTATGTGAGATCATATTGATGTATGTATCTCATTTTCTATTGGATAGACCATGGAAAATTGATAGAAATGCAATACATGATGGAAGAATGGATACTTATTCAATTGTAAAGGATCATAAAAGGTATACATTGTGTCCATTGAAAGATAAAAGAGAAGATGTGGATAGTATTTCCAAATTTTACCTAGTCTTAGGAAAAGAATTCTTGAAAGACTTGAAGAAAGAGGGAGTGTGCTTTGCCTTCATTTCCAAATTTGCAATGTTAGCTTTTGAAGCTATATGCTTAAAATTAATTAACTAAAATATATGAAATAAAATCACAATATATATATGCATGCATGTATGTATGTAAATATAAATATTTTTTTGTTTTATTTAATATTATTTATATTTTATCATTTATATTTCCATTGAAAGCTAATATTTATATATATTTTCATGAGGGGTTTACAAATGTTTCTATATGGTTCCTCATACTCCGTGGGATTTAAACCTTGGACCTCTCAAAAAAGAGGTCAAAGCCCTTACAACTATAGTAAGCTTTAGTGGCTTGATTTTCAATGGATTTAAGCTTAATTTTCAATGGGCTTACATTTTTTTTTATGAGGGGTCATGGTCCCTTCATACTAAATGTTGTTTGAACCTTGGATCTTTCAAAGAGAGGCCAAAGCCCTTACCACCACAGTAAGCTTGCAGCTATAAAATTTAACTTTACGGCAGGTTTTTATGAAGGTTCTTGGTCCCCTCATACTGATTGGCGTTTAAACCTTGAACCTCCCAAAAAATTACCTCTACATTAAGCTTACAACTTATTAATCAAATACATTTATGTTTAATATTATTTTTATTTAAAATTTTTAATAATCTAAATTTAAATATTTAAAAAAATATTTTAATTGTATTCACGTAAAAAGACATTAAAAACACAAATTTTTTATTTTAAAATTATTATTTAAATTTAAAATAATAAAAATTTTAACCATAAAAATTGTTTTAATATAATAAAACTTTAAAAGTAATGACTAAATGCGATGAAGAAAATACCCAGAACCCTTTTTCTTAAATAATTGAATGTTTTAATTGCCTTCCCAGGCAATGTGAATAGCAAGTGGTGGTGCCCTTGTGAACTATAAGAGGCGAATGAAGTCTTTGTCGCGTGTTGATAATTGTGAGAAATAGGGATCCGAAAATCTCGCTGAAAATCTGTCTTTCCCACCGTGCATTGAAAACTTTTTAAAAAGCACTCGTCTTTCCCACGCTGCATTGAAAATTGTTGTAAAAAATTGTTCCTGCTGTCTTCCCGCGTTCCCAACATAAAATTATTCGCAACACGAAATGACGTTCCTGTGGCCCATTGAAAATTGTTGTAAAAAAGGATCCAACTTTCATCGCTTTCTTGACAACAATAAAACAAGACTGATCTCATCTTCGTTCGAACCCCCTAATCTCTGTCACCGATTTTTTAGCGAAGGAAAATCAGATTGTAAGAAAACGATTTGACGTCAACACGATGGTGACGACAAACCGAGGCAGCTGAATGTTACGTGATAATTGAAGGAATTTAAATAGAAAATTCCAAATCGGGTCAAATGAAAAACGCTTAAATAGAAAATTCCAAATCGGGTCAAATGAAAAACGCTTCGCAAAGGAGCTGAGCGAAGGAGGAGCTTCGGAGAAAATACTCCCGAAGTAAGCACTTCGGGGGATAAAATGCCGAAGTAAAACTACTTCGGGGAAATTCCAAGCGAAGCAGCTGCTTCGTACAGTTTGCTTCCGAAGTAAAATCACTTCGGGAATTTTCCAGCCGAAGTGACTGCTTCGGACAGGAAAGCTGCGAAGCACTGCAGCTCACGGCAGCTTCGGCGAAGTGGCTGCTGGATTCCACTTCGGGGAGACAGTGCCGAAATGCTTCTTCGGCAAACCCTCACACAAGTTCGTCTGCGGATTAAACAAATACTTCAAGGCCGAGAACAAACACACAGAGACCCGAATTTGCAAAATAAATATTTTGTATATTAAAATATAATGCTACAAAGCTTCTTTCTGAAGCGGTTACAAACTTCTGCAATATAAAAAATCTGCAGGATAAACACACAAATTTCTTGGAGACTGCTGCTCCACACTCCGGTTGATCGCGGGTGCTGCTTCTGCCCTTCTGCTGCTCTGCTAGTCGAGACCCTAGCTCTGCGGCTGCTCTGGGCTCTCTATTCCTCTCTGCTGCTCTCCTCCGACCTCTATCCTCCAACTCCTCCAACTACACAAAATGACAAATGGCCCGGTATTTATAGGCGAGGGATGAGGACAAAAGGCGGGATAAAATCACCAATCGACTGACAAGAATTAAATACCGAGGAAGGGTTTCTGTCCAATCGCAGAGCAACCCCAACTACCCGCATGTGCGATGTCAGACCCCGATTCCTGCGCCTGGTTACTACTTCGGCAATTTGAAATGTGAACTGCCGAGTTTGAGTTGCTTCGCGATGAAGCATTTTCGGGGGCCAAATATTTGCTGCTTCGCAGCGAAGCTCTTTCAAGGGGCAGGTTGATTTTACTTCGCGACGAAGCTCCTTCCGAAGACAAATTGTAAGTGTTTCGCGACGAAGCGCTTACGGGCATGGGAGATGGTTTAATGTTTCCAACACCCTCCTTTAAACCAGATCTCACAGATTCTCTAACGCCCAACATATCTCGCAGTCTGGCGAAGTCCTCCTCCTTCAAGGGTTTTGTGAAGATGTCAGCTAACTGCTCCTTCGACCTGCAAAACTGCAATTGTACTTCACCGAATTTCACCAGCTCTATGATGAAATTAAACCGGATATCTATGTGCTTCGTCCAGCCGTGGAAGACTAGGTCCTTCAATAGTGCGATGGCAGAGTTATTGTCGCAAAATATTGTTGTTTTTTCTTGGGGCGGATGATGTAGTTCACTTAGAACTCTTCTCAGCCAGACTTCCTGGCAGGCGGCTGAGGTGGTAGCAACGTACTCTGCCTTTGCTGTAGATAAAGCAACAATAGGTTGCTTCTTCGAGGACTAAGAAACAACGTCGGAGCCAAAGTGGAAGGCATATCCAGAAGTGCTCTTTCGGTCATCTACGCTACGACCCAATCACTATCAGTATAGCCAATCAACTCAAGCTGGTCTTGTCTGGCATAGTGAATTCCGTGGTTCCTCGTGCCATTGACATATCGTAGGATTCTCTTGCCTGCTTGCCGGTGAGTGTCTTTGGGTGACTCCATAAACCGACTGATTAAACTCATTGCAAACATTAAATTCAGTCTGGTTGCAGTCAAGTACATCAGGCTTCCAACTAACATTTTATAGAGAGTTGGGTCAACGCTTCTGTTGTTGTCAGTCTTGCTCAACTTCAAACCAGTGGTTACCGAGGTGATGGCAGGTTTGTTGTCCTCCATCTTAAAACGCTTCAGGACATCCTTAGCATACTTGCCTTGAGAAATGAAGATGCCATCTGCTAATTGGTCAACTTCAATACCAAGAAAAAATTTCATCAACCCCATGTTTGTCATTTCAAACTCGGTATTCATGGCTGTTCTGAACTGTGCAAATAGGTTGTTGTTATTGCCAGTATATATCAGATCGTCCATGTACAAGCAGACGATTATCATTTCACCCTTTGCATTTGTCTTCAGATATAGGGTGTGCTCATATGGGCATTTTTGAAACCCATTCTCCTGAAAGTAGTCATCAATTTGACTGTACCATGCCTGGGGTGCTTGCTTCAGCCCATACAGGGCCTTCTTTAGCTTCATGACCTTGTCTTATTGCCCTTGGATTTCATAGTCGGGTGGTTGGTCTATGTAGACCTCTTCTTCCAACACTTCATTCAGGAAAGCAGACTTGACATCCATCTGGTACACACTCTAGCCTTTGCTTGTTCGTTGTACCCTGTGAAGATCCACTTTTCATATTTGTCATTCAGCTTTCGTATTTTCTCATCTGGAACATGTGCATATGCAATGCACCCAAAAACTCACAAATGAGCCACACTTGGCTTCAGATTGCTCCAGGCTTCCTCTGGAATTTTGTCCTTCACACTCTTGGTGGGACATCTGTTTAGCAGATAAACTGCACATGACACAGCTTCTACCTAGAACTCATGTGGCAGATTTTTCACCTTCAACATGCTCCGTGCCATCTCCATGATAGTTTTGTTCTTCCTCTCTGCTACACCATTCTGCTGCGGTGTGTATCTGGTAGTGATCTGCCTTCGAATTCCATGTTGCTTGCAAAAGTTGTGGAATTCGTTGGAGATGTATTCTCCTCCTCCATCAGTTCTGAGAGTCTTGACTTGATAGCCGCTCAATTTCTCCACTAGAGGCTTGAACTCCTTAAACTTCACAAACGCCTCTGACTTCAGCTTAATGGGATAAACCCAGGTCTTTCGGCTAAAGTCATCAATGAAAGTCAAGAAATATTTGTTGCCAGCATATGAGCTGGTCTGCATGGGACCTCAAATGTCTAAGTGCACTAGCTACAATGGTTGTGATGCTCTCCAAGACTGTCCTACAGGGAATGCATCCCTGTGCTGCTTACCTACCAGGCAACCTTCACAAACTTGGTTCGGTTGCTCAATAAGGGGTAAGCCCTTCACCATCTGCTTCTTGTGCAACAAATTTAGGCCACTAAAACTCAAGTGATCGAATCTGAGATGCCACAACCAGGTAGCATCTTTCACAACTGCACTCAGAGACATTAATGATTCATTCTGAATCTGTAGCAGAAACATTTTGTTTTTTGTCATGGACATGGTTGCGATTTGTCCATGCACTTTGTCTCTGATGGAACAGACACCGTATTTGAACTGCATAGTGTGTCCCTTCTGCACAAGCTATCCAACACTTAGCAGGTTGTGTTTCAACCTAGGCACATAATACACATCACAAATTTGCTTTCTTTCTTCGTGTCGGGTGCGGATGAGAATTTTTCCTTTCCCCATCATGGGAACCTTACTGTTGTTCACCATCTTGACTTCGGACTGGACTGTTTCATCCAGTTGTGAGAACATCTCTCTGTTCCTAGTCATGTGGTTGTTGCACCCACTATCAAGATACCAAATGTTTTTATTGCTCTCCTCCTCAACACTACAAGTCAGCAGCATATTTCCTCCTGCCGCATTTCCAGCTTCATCTGTATAATGGGCCTATTGTTGATTCTCGTCCGCCATCCTCTTTCTACACTATGAGATATAATGGCAGAACTTTTTGCAATAATAGCATTGGACGTTGAATTTGTCCTTCTTCTGCTGAGAGCTACCTTGTTGATTTTTTCCAGTGCCTCTTCCTCCTTGCTGATGAAAGTTGCAGCTGGTCTCAGTGATGTTAGGGTTTGATCTCCCTCCTTGCTTGTTACTTTTCCCATGCCTGCTTTTGCCTCTTCCACCTTGAGAACTAGAGGCGCTATGGTGGGAGTCTTGTCTGTCGTTGTCTCGGACTGAGACTTGCACCTTGAAAGCTTGCTCCAAAGAAGACTGAGTTGAGCGGCTCAGCCTTTGCTCATGTGTCTGCAGAGAACCCATGAGTTCATCCACTGAGAGGGTTGTCAAATCCCTTGACTCCTCTATTGCAATTACCATAGAGTCAAACTTAGTTGGCAGACTCCACAGAATTTTCTCCACGATCCTTTGACACTGCACAATTTCACCATTCAACCGCATCTGGTTTATAACATCAATTTTTTGGGTGAAGAAGTAGCTCATTGACTCGGACTCACTCATCTGCAGGTTCTCGAACTCCCTCCTGAACATCTGCAATTTCACCAACTTCACTTTGTTGGTGCCCTGGTACGAGTTGGCCAAAATATCCCAGGCTTGCTTAGCCTTGGTGGTTGATGCAATCCGCGGGAAGATGGTCTCCTCAATCGCTTGCATGATATAGAACAGGGCCTTTTGGTCTTTCTTTTGGTTCTCCTTCAGAAGATCTTTGTTAGCTTGGGAGAGGGCAGACAGTGCTTCTGCATCTGTCGGTTCTGGGTAACCATTCTCAACGAAGTCCCACAAATTTTGAGACCCAAACAAAATATTCATCTGGATGCTCCAGTAATCGTAGTTCTTACAGTTAAATTGGGGGATCTGCAACTGCAGGGAATTTTTTTCGAAAGCCATGCTTCTATCTTCCGCGTCACGGCACAACAGGCTCTGATACCAATTTGAAGGAATTTAAATTGAAAATTTCAAATCGTGTCAAATTAAAAATGCTTCGCAAAGGAGTTGAGCGAGGGAGGAGCTTCGGAGAAAATACTCCCGAAGTAAGCACTTCGGGGGATAAAATGCCGAAGTAAAACTACTTCGAGGAAATTCCAAGCGAAGCAGCTGCTTCGCACAATTTGCTTTCGAAGTAAAATCACTTCGGGAATTTTCTAGCCGAAGTGACTGCTTCGGATAGGAAAGCTACGAAGCACTGCAGCTCATGACAGCTTCGGCGAAGTGGTTGCTGGATTCCACTTCGGGGAGACAAAGTGCCAAAATGCTTCTTCGATAGAATACAAAAACAAATAATCTTCCTTTCTGGATCGAACGGATGTTTTGCCACTTCGGGGCAAACCCTCGCACAAGTTCGTCTACGGATTAAACAAATACTTCAAGGCCGAGAACAAACACACAGAGACCCGAATTTGCAGAATAAATATTTTATATATTAAAATATAATGCCGGATTTACAAAGCTTCTTTCTGAAGCGGTTACAAACTTTTGCAATATAAAAAATCTGTAGGATAAACACACAAATTTCTTGGAGACTGCTGCTCCACACTCCGATTGATGGCGGATGCTGCTTCTGCCCTTCTGATGCTCTGCTGGTCGAGACCCTAGCTTTGCGGCTTCTCTGGGCTCCCTATTCCTCTCTACTGCTCTCCTTCGACCTCTATCCTCCAACTCCTCCAACTACACAAAATGACAAATGGCCCGGTATTTATAGGCGAGGGATGAGGAAAAAAGGCGGGATAAAATCACCAACCGACTGACAAGAATTAAATGCCGAGGAAGGGTTTTTGTCCAATCGCCAAGCAACCCCAACTACCCACATGTGCGATGTCAGACCCCAATTCCTACGCCTGGTTACTGCTTCGGCAATTTGAAATGCGAACTGCTGAGTTTGAGTTGCTTCATGGTGAAGCATTTTCGGGGGGCAAATATTTGCTGCTTCGCAGCGAAGCTCTTTCAGGGGCAGGTTGATTTTACTTCGCAGAGAAGCTCCTTCCGAAGACAAATTGTAAGTGCTTCGCAGTAAAGCGCTTACGGGCGTGAGAGATGGTTTAATGTTTCCAACAATAATTAGATAATGGAGGTATGATCACATTGTAGAGTTAATACTTCAGTTGATAGACAAGAGTGACAGGAATGACCACAATGTGTTCTAACGGTTATAATATTCAAAATTTTATATAATATATTTTATGGTTGAAATTTGTTGCAGTAAATTTTTATTTATTTATTTATCTTTAATTAATATAAATATTTTTTTGTTTTATTTAATATTATTTATATTTTATCATTTATATTTCCAGTGAGAACACGTAGAAAGCTAATATTTACGCGATTTTTTTTTTACACATGTATCAATTTTTAGAGATGTTTTTTTAGCTAATAAACCAACCTTACTAAGATATATATATATATATATATATATATATATATATATATATATATATATATATATCCATTTTTAACCAGTATTTTGAATTTACTAACTTAGCTTTTAATAAAACCTTATTAAACGGTTGGTAAATCATTTGGGTAACTACTGAATCTTGCATATAAAGGGGGAAAGAGAAGGGGAAAAGTGACACAAGAAAGAATAAGAGACAAAAAAAAAAAAAAATGGCAAGCCTCGGGAGAAGAGTGAAGAAAAACTTAGAGGTGGTCTGCACGAAGGTGTGAGAGTTGGGATGATTATATAGGTTTAGGTTGAAAGTAGTAGATTAGTATAGTGTAATTCAATACTATAAAAGTAATTAAAAAATTGTATTTTATTGTAATATGTTTTGTATGTATGTTAAATGGTGAGTGCATTGTGTTATTGTATTTTCATGTTGTGGAATATAATTGGTGTGCGTATATTACAGATCTATAGGAGAAGATAATACATGGTTGCATCCTGAAGAAAGACATCATTTTAATGTACATAAGATAGCTCGATCAAAGTTATAATTGGAAGAAAGAACCTAGCTTAATTTTAGTAAGAACTAAGTCGTCGTTCAAGTGAGGGAGTGAATATCATTGAAAGGGAATCATAGTTCAAATAAAAAGGTGGGTATCATAGTTGTTCATGTGAGGAATGCACGATTACCATTCCTATAAAAATTAAGAGTGTTGTTCAAGTACAACATTGTTCAAGTGCAAAACTAATCACCATTTGAGTGGAGGTTTGGAGCATCGTTCAATGGGAAAACATTGTTATTCAAATCAATTATTATTCAATATAGATAATATTCAAGTAAGAAGTACCATCCAAGTAATGGAACATTACTTGTTCGAGTGTTTGCACTAAAATTATTGTTTAAGTGAAAACTATAGTGTTGTTTAGGTAATGGTACTATGGCATTCAAGTGAGGATATAGTTCCCATACTACTATACATGTAGTTTGCAATTTTCTCTACAATTGTGTTTATTGGAAACATAGTCATTTAATCGACCTTATTCTCTTGGTATTGCATCATTTGGTATGAGAGCCATACAATATGCTCCAGAGGAGATATGGAACGAGGAAGAGGAAGTCAATGTGGTCTTGTGCCCTAACCAACAAAAAAAACTAAAATGTTGAAAATGAAATTTTGGTAAGTAAGATGCAACTAAGATTACCCAAAGGAGAGTCGTTCATCTTGAGGAGGTCAATGAAGACAAATAGGAATAGATTTATCACCCTAAAGCTCAAGATGAAGAGCAAGGAGAAAAGCCAAAACAACAATTTATTTGAGCAATCTCTAGCATGGGAATTAAACCAAATATTCACACTCCCAATTTTAATGAAAGTTTAAATCATAAGCAGTTTATCAACTAGATAACATACATGGAAATATTTCTTGACTATGAATCTATTGAATATAAAAAATGGATTGCATGTACAAGACTAAAAGGACATGCTTCAATTTTGTGGTATCATGTCCAAACAAAGAGGCAATGAAAGAACAAGGATAGAATCTAAACTTGGGATAAGTTTGTATCCAAAGTTCAAATCTAAATTTCTACCCACTAATTATCAGATTTGATTGTTCGAAAGACTCTAAAAACTCAAGCAAATTGTGTTGGGAGTGAAAGAGTATACAGAAAAATTCTATAAATTAATTATAAGAGTTGGTCATATTGAATATGATGAGGATAAAATGGTAAGGTACATAAATGGACTAAGGTTGTCCATACAAGATGAAATTGGTATAATTTGAATTAGAACTATTGAAGAAATATATGAATATATAATAAAGCTAAAAAAAAAAGTTGACATACAAACAATAGAATAAATCCAAAGGAAGAGGAGAATATTTAATAGCAAGAGGAAAATTCTATGGAGGAAGAGAGTAGCAATCTCATGATGTAGGAGAACATTTCTCACAAATAAATAGTTTTAACCAAAGTACTCCAAAAAAAGGTGAATCATCAAGAGGACAAGGTGGATTTGGTAGAGGTAGAGGATGTGGTTTTATTTGCAAGTGCTATGGATGCTTGGAAGTGCATAGAGCATATGAGTTCCCTCAAGCACACTATACCAATAGATGACGAAAGGAATCCTGTAACCAGATTGTACAAGTAGATAAATAATATATCACTTCATCAAAGCACATGGAGAACTAGAATAAAGAAAATCTATTGTGACGAAAAGGGTATTATTAAAATCAATGAAAGAGGTGTAGGAACTAATTCATAGAATAATAATATTAATGATATTATATAAATTTAAAGGTAAATGTTGTGTGGTGATTGTGGATAGTGCAAGCACATACATCTTAGTGTTAAGTTAGATGATGGAGAAACTTGGCTTGAAGACGATAGAGCATTTGCATTCGTACATAGTGTTATGGTTGAAAAATAGATATTAAATTTTGGTAACATAATAATGTATGGAGATTGGATATTTACAAGAATGCAATTGTATGTGAGATCATATTGATGTATGTATCTAATTTTCTATTGGATAGACCATGGAAAATTGATAGAAAGGCAATACATGACGGAAGAATAGATACTTATTCAATTGTAAAGGATCGTAAAAGGTATACATTATGTCCATTGAAAGATAAAAGAGAAGAGGTGGATAGTATTTCTAAAGTTTACCTAGTCTTAGGAAAACAATTCTTGAAAGACTTGAAGAAAGAGGGAGTGTGCTTTGCCTTCATTTCCAAATTTGCAATGTTAGCTTTTGAAGCTATATACTTAAGATTAATTAACCAAAATATATGAAATAAAATCACAATATATATATATATATATATATATATATATATATATATATATATATATATATATATATATATATATATATATATATATATGTATGTAAATTTTTGCAAGTATAAAACTAAGAAATAACTCCAATATCTACTAATAAAGATGGCATAAAAAAAATCTCATGGAAATGGTACCAGAGCTTTGAAAGTACCAAGTAATTGTTATTACAATCATATCATATTACATATCCATATTATCCAGTATATATAATGTGATGTGACTCTTCATATGAAGTATTCTTGGTCTTCACACTTCTTGACTCTTCATCTCCCTATTTTATGGACTCATGTCCACATGGACAAATGTGCACATTTATATTATTGAATATTATGCACACCTGTGCATTTGTTGCATTACATGAAGTAAATCCCTAATCTAACACATATACCAAATAATGTAATATACTCTAACACCCCCCTCGTATTACATTATTTTATTATTGAAGACTTGTCTTCAATATAGATCTTCAAATTCCTACTGGAACATGGGCTCTTATTCATTATCCTCCTTGTTTATATCCTCACCAAGAAAATAATTAAATATTTTGGATAGAGTATTCCATGCATCTGTAGAGGTTATTGTTGAACTAATATATGGCTGAATTTCATCTGTTATTACAAAAGTAATTATCATTAAATATTTTGTTTTATCTTCTTCAATTTTTTGATTTTTTTTTTAATATTTATTAGGTTTAGTCTCGATTCCTATAATTATATCCCAAAAATTGTCTACTATCAACATAGATATTACTTTGTTCTTCAATGATGTATAATTAGAGACTTTAAGTAATTATGATTTTGAAAGAAATAACTTATGTGATGCCATGATTAACCTTTGTAGATTTCTAAATTTCTTAATCCAATGTTGGTGTTGAATACCTTATATCTCAAAACTTAGAAAATTAGATAACATATATTTCCAATTTTGTAAATATATTTTGATGTATAAAATATTTTAACTCCAATCTAAATTTAATCGCAAGTATCTTCACGAATGTTTTGTAACTTTAATAATTAAATTAAAAAAGTTAGTTATCTCCTTAATTCATCCAAACATATTATCAAATGTATTTTCAAATCCTTCAATATTATGTATAGGATATTTTGTTTTCCTTTTCCAAATAACCTTCACTTTGCACCTTAAATAATAATTATTCTACTTTACCTTATATCTCCTAACTTACGGATATAAAATATTATGAAAGAATATTACTTCAACCTTGATAAAATTGTGGTCAATTCTATACAAGTTTGAAACTAGCACTCCTTTGTCTTGGGTGCTCTTGCCCATTCTTCTAATGTTGCCCTAAAATTAACGTTGAATCTTTAGTTCCCATTCAACTTTAATAAATAATAATTTTTCCACTTTACCTTATATCTCCTAACTTAGGGATATAAAATATTATGAAAGAATATTACTTCAACCTTGATAAAATTGTGGTCAATTCTATACAAGTTTGAAACTAGCACTCCTT
Organism: Wollemia nobilis; assembly: GCA_028583015.1. Classification (NCBI taxonomy): domain Eukaryota; kingdom Viridiplantae; phylum Streptophyta; class Pinopsida; order Araucariales; family Araucariaceae; genus Wollemia; species Wollemia nobilis. Next base: position 482,070 of record JAQPPZ010006125.1, read on the forward strand.
TGTCTTGGGTGCTATTGCCCATGCTTGTAATGTTGCCCTAAAATTAACGTTGAACCTTTAGTTCCCATTCAACTTTAATATCTGATGCTTGGATGCTAAACCTATGTTCTTCTTCCATTTAAGACATAAATAATTCCTTGCTTTTATTCCATGTCACAATGCTTGACTGGTCCAAGTCTTGGACACGCTGCAAAGCCTATCCTTCACTACCGAATCTACCTCTTCTTTACTATCAAATGTAACACACAATCTACCCTTGATTTCTTTGCATTCAATACTGTTCTACACCTGTGAATGCTCTATATTTATTGTTGTATGTACTCCTTTCATTAGGTGCTTGAAATTCAGTTTTCTTTTGTTTTCCACTTGCAAAGGGGTATTCCAAAAGTTACTCTATTGAAATTGCTGTTGAATGAAAATTATGTCCAATTGCAAATTTATTTTTATTTATTTATTTATATTTAATTAATATAAATATATATATTTTTATTTAATATTATTGATATTTTTTCATTTATATTTCCGTTGAGAACACGTAGAAAGCTAATATTTACCTTTTTTTTTTTTTCTTACGATATCAATTTTTAGAGATATTTTTAGCTATTAAACCAACGTTACTAAAAGACTTATTTATTTATTTATTTATTTATATATATATATATAATTTAAACCATTTTTAACCTGTATTTTATATTTATTAACTTAGATTTTAATAAAACCTTATTAAACGGTTGGTAAATCATGTGGGTAACTACTGAATCTTGCATATAAAGGGGGAAAGAGAAGGGGAAAAGTGACACAAGAAAGAATGAGAGAAAAAAAAAGGATGGCAAGCCTCAGGAGAAGAGTGAAGAAAAACTTAGAGGTGGTCTGCACGAAGGTGTGAGAGTAGGGATGATTATATAGGTTTAGGTTGAAAGTAGTAGATTAGTATAGTGTGTAATTCAATACTATAAAAGTAATTAAAAATTTGTATTTTATTTTAATATGTTTTTGTATGTATGTTAAATGGTGAGTGCATTGTGTTATTGCACTTTCATGTTGTGGAATATAATTGGTGTGAGTATATTACAGATCTATAGGAGAAGATAATACATGGTTGCAGCCTGAGGAAAGGCATCATTTTAATGTACATAAGATAGCTCGATCAAAGTTATAATTGGAAGAAAGAACCTAGCTTCATTTTAGTAAGAACTAAGTCATCGTTCAAGTGAGGGAGTGAATATCATTGAAAGGGAATCATAGTTCAAATAAAAATAGGGGTATCATAGTTGTTCATGTGAGGAATGCACGATTACCATTCCTATAAAAATTAAGAGTGTTTTTCAAGTGCCACATTGTTCAAGTTCAAAACTAATCACCATTTGAGTGGAGGTTTGGGGCATCGTTCAATGGAGAAACATTGTTATTCAAATAAATTATTATTCAATATAGATAATATTCAAGTAAGAAGTACCATCCAAGTAATGGAACATTGCTTGTTCAAGTGTTTGCACTAAAATTGTTGTTTAAGTGAAGACTATAGTGTTGTTCAGGTAATGGTACTATGGCATTCAAGTGAGGATATAGTTCCCATACTCCTATACATGTAGTTTGTAGTTTTCTCTACAATTGTGTTTATTGGGAACATAGTCATTTAATCAACCTTATTCTCTTGGTATTGCATCATTTGGTATGAGACCCATACAATAAGCTCCAAAGGAGATATGGAACGAGGAAGAGGAAGACAATGTGGTCTTGTGCCCTAACCAACAAAAACAACTAAAATATTGAAAATGAAATTTTGGTAAGTAATATGCAACTAAGATTACCCAAAGGAGAGTCGTTCATCTTGAGGAGGTCAATGAAGACAAATAGGAATATATTGATCACCCTAAAGCTCAATCTGAAGAGCAAGGAGAAGAGCCAAAACAAAAATTGATTTGAGCAATCTCTAGCATGGGAATTAAACCAAATATTCACACTCCCAGTTTTAATGAAAGTTTAAATCATAAGCAGTTTATCAACTAGATAACATACATGGAAATATTTCTTGACTATGAATCTATTGAATATAAAAAATGGATTGCATGTACAAGACTAAAAGGACATGCTTCAATTTTGTGGTATCATGTCCAAACAAAGAGGCAATGAAAGAACAAGGATAGAATCTAAACCTGGGATAAGTTTGTATCCAATGTTCAAATCTAAATTTCTACCCATTAATTATCAGATTTGGTTGTTCGAAAGACTCTAAAAACTCAAGCAAATTGTGTTGGGAGTGAAAGAGTATACAGAAAAATTCTTTAAATTAATTATAAGAGTTGGTCATATTGAATATGATGAGGATAAAATGGTAAGGTACATAAATGGACTAAGGTTGTCCATACAATATGAAATTGGTATAATTTGAATTAGAACTATTGAAGAAATATATGAATATATACTAAAGCTAAAAAAAAAAGTTGACATACAAACAATAGAATAAATCCAAAGTAAGAGGAGAATATTTAATAGCAAGAGGAAAATTCGATGGAGGAAGAGAGTAGCAATCTCATGATGTAGGAGAACATTTCTCACAAATAAATAGTTTCAACCAAAGTACTCCAGAAAAATGTGAATCATCAAGAGGACAAGGTGGATTTGGTAGAGGTAGAGGATGTGGTTTTATTGGCAAGCGCTATGGATTCTTGGAAGGGCATAGAGCATATGAGTTCCCTCAAGCACACTATACCAATAGATGACGAAAGGAATCATGTAACCAGATTGTACAAGTAGATAAATAATATATCACTTCATCAAAGCACATGGAGAACTAGAATAAAGAAAATCTATTGTGACGAAAAGGGTATTATTAAAATCAACGAAAGAGGTGTAGGAACTAATTCATAGAAGAATCATATTAAGGATATTATATAAATTTAAAGGTAAATTTTGTGTGGTGATTGTGGATAGTGCAAGCACATACATCTTAGTGTTAAGTTAGATGATGGAGAAACTTGGCTTGAAGACGATAGAGCATTTGAATTCATACAAAGTGTTATGGTTGAAAAATAGATATTAAATTTTTGTAACCTAATAATGTATGGATATTGGATCTTATAAGGATGCAATTGTATGTGAGATTATATTGATGTATGTATCTCATTTTCTATTGGATAGACCATGGAAAATTGATAGAAAGGTAATACATGATGGAATAATGGATACTTATTCAATTGTAAAGGATCATAAAAGGTATACATTATGTCCATGAAAGATAAAAGAGAAGAGGTGGATAGTATTTCTAAAGTTTACCTAGTCTTAGGAAAAGAATTCTTGAAAGACTTGAAGAAAGAGGGAGTGTGCTTTGCCTTCATTTCCAAATTTGCAATGTTAGCTTTTGAAGCTATATGCTTAAAATTAATTAACTAATATATATGAAATAAAATCACAATATATATATATATATATATATATATATATATATATGCATGTATGTATGTATGTATGTATGTATGTATGTAAATTTTTGCAAGTATAAAGCTAAGAAATAACTCTAATATCTACTAATAAAGATGGCATAAACAAAAGCTCATGGAAATGGTACCATAGCTCTGAAAGTACCAAGTAATTTTTATTACAATCATCTCATATTACATCTCCATATTATCCAGTATATATAATGTAATGTGACTCTTCATATGAAGTATTCTTGGTCTTCACACTTCTTGACTCTTCATATCCCTATTTTATAGACTCATGTACACATGGACAAATGTGCACATTTATATTATTGAATATTATGCACACTTGTGCATTTGTTATATTACATGAAGTAAATCCCTAATCTAACACATATACCAAATAATGTAATATACTCTAACACCCCCCTCGTATTACATTATTTTATTATTGAAGACTTGTCTTCAATATAGATCTTCAAATTCCTACTGGAACTTGGGCTCTTATTCATTATCCTCCTTGTTTGTATCCTCATCAAGCAAATGATTAGTATCCTAATAAAACAATATTGAAAGTGCTTTGGCTTCATTCTCTTCTGTAACCTCTTCTAATTCTAGTATCTCTTGGACTAAGTTACCCTTTTAATTTCCTTCTCTATATTGTAGCTAAAGAGGATTGTATTGTCACTGAAATTGTGGTTGAGGTGGTCTATATTGATTTGTATACTATCTTGGTTGAAATAACCTATTTGGTTGATTAATTTTATTCCCTTGATTCCTTAGATTAAATCTACAATAAATTGTACTATGACCATTTTTATTACAAATTTGAAAATATCCATCATTCCATTTTGGTTTGTCTCTTGAGCTTGAATTAATGTTTCCTTTCTGATTATCTTTTGAGACTAATACATTACTAGTCATTTCATCTTTTGTCAAATACACCACTTAATTTTCTTATAGTATATTAACCAATTCATCAAATGTTGTATCTTTACCTCAAAATTGTGAAGATGTAACTAAGTGTTTATAGCTTTCAAGAAGTGCTCTCAAGACTACTTGAACCATAAATTTATCTTCTATTGTTTCTCCTAAATTCAATAAATTTCATTTTATATCTGTCATTTTTCTTATAAATAACTCAATGCTTTCTCCACTGTTAACCTTTAGAGAATGTAACTAAATTTGAAGATTCACTATAGTAGCTTTATTCCTTTTTTCAAATATTTTGGATAGAGTATTCCATGCATCTGTAGAGGTTATTGTTGAACTAATATATGGCTGAATTTCATCTGTTATTACAAAAAGTAATTATCATTAAATCTTTTGCTTCATCTTCTTCAATGTTTTGAAATTTTTTTGCATCTTTATTAGGTTTAGTCTTCATTCCTTTAATTATATACAAAAAAATTTCTACTATCAACATAGATATTACTTTGTTCTTCCATGATGTATAATTAGGGACTTTAAGTAATTATGATTTTGAAAGAAATGACTTATGTGATGTCATGATTAACCTTTGTAGATTTCTAAATTTCCTAATCCAATGTTGGTGTTGAATACCTTATATCTCAAAACTTAGAAAATTAGATAATATATATTTCCAATTTTGTAAATATATTTTGATGTATGAAATATTTTAACTCCAATCGAAATTTAGTTGCAAGTATCTTCAGGAATTTTTTGTAACTTTAATAATTAAATTTAAAAAGTTAGTTATCTCCTTAATTCCTCCAAACATATTATCAAATGTATTTTCAAATCCTTCAATATTATGTATAAGATCTTATGTTTTCCTTTTCCAAATAACCTTCACTTTGCACCTTAAATAATAATTATTCCACTTTACCTTATATCTCCTAACTTACGGTTATAAAATATTATGAAATAATATTACTTCAATCTTAATAAAATTGTGGTCAATTCTATACAAGTTTGAAACTAGCACTCCTTTGTCTTGGGTGCTCTTGCCCATGCTTCTAATGTTGCCCTAAAATTAACGTTGAACTTTTAGTTCCCATTCAACTTTAATATCTGATGCTTGGATGCTAAACCTATGTTCTTTTTCCATTTAGGACTTAAACACTTCCTTGCCTTTCTTCCATGTCACAATGCTTGACCGGTCCAAGTATTGGACACGCTACAAAGCCTATCCTTCACTACCGAATATACCTCTTCTTTACTATCAATTGTAACACACAATCTACCCTTGATTTCTTTGCATTTAATATTGTTCTACACCTATGAATGCTCTATATTTATTATTGTATGTACTCCTTTCATTAGGTGCTTGAAATTCACCTTTATTTTTTTTTCCACTTGCAAAATGGTATTCCAAAAGTTACTCTATCGAAATTGGTTTTGAGTGAAAATTATGCCCAATTGCAAATTTTTCACCACAGTCAGGATTTTGGGACAAAATCCTCTCTTACAAAGAAGTTAGAACAACTTCTCCAAGGTTCCTTTTAGCTTAAAAGCATGCACATGTGTATCTAAAAGAAAATAAATGAATTACCAAGTGCTAGAACACCTTAGTGGTTTGCAAGTGATTGTAAACAAGGGGTATGTGGTATGATTAATTTGTGATTGCCTTACTTGAATCATTTGAATGTGTTGAAATGCAAGTACTTCTCTTTCTTATCTTTGCTTAATCTAACCTACCTTGAATCCCTCTTAGTATGTTTATTTACCTTCATATTAGAGTTGTAAACTTATAAAGTGTTGTGTATTATCCACTTCATTTTAAGAATATCTATGTTTAATGTGATTGAAATTAATTATTTATGTTAGTAGGTTTAATTTTATCTTGTCGATTTAATGACCTTATTGACTGCAAAGTTAGAAAGTTTTCAAGCTAGCATTCCTTTATTTTATTTACACTTAATCTAAGATTAAGGGTTAGTTGAGTCAACAACTCCTTTTATCTCAATTAGAAATAAAAATTTAAGTTAGGAAGTGTTGTGGATTGTCCATTTCATTTTCTTATTTTGCCTTATCTGCAATATGTAGGTTAGTAACCCTCCCTCCTAGGTTAATTTTATCTTCTTATGCAAATGAAATCTTGTGCAGAAAATAGAATGTAACTGAGCTAAATAAAAAGAAAAAATAGAATATTAATACAAAAACCTAGCATAATGCTACCCTGCATAGCAAAACCAGAGATAGTGAGAAATTTCAAAAGGGTAATGTGACTTAATAAAACTTGCAAAAGCATAATTTGAGTTAAATCAAGTGCATAGCCTCTAATGAATATAAATGGAACCTACACCCCACAGATCTTCACGTAGTGCAACCATTTTATAGTATTAAATACTATAGGAAAGCGTAGAGAAAGATAGATAGCAAAACACTACCCTCTGAAATTGTCTCCTCTAGTCTTGCTCACATAGTGCAAGTTTCTGGATTTTTTCGCATTAAAAATAGAATAATGGTCTCTTTTGTTACAAATATTCCAGCCCCTCGAAAATAGGCCTCCATGGGTATTTAAGGGTTTTAGGAGCCTTTTCGTTTCAACTTCCTTTACAAAAATAGAAGCATAAGGTGAAATGAAACACACAAACCCATTAGCCTTCTTAAACTATTTCAACACTCCTAAAACAAAATAAGAAAATAATAACTTCAAAATAAACCATTCTCCTTTCCTTATATCTCCTTGATTTGTGCTCACATTTTGTCCCTATTCACACATATTTTAATTTTAAAAAAATAACCCTATGAAGGATAAAATATTAACTAACCCTTACAATAGGGCATATGAGCATAGAGCACTACGAAGGCCTTAGATATTCACAAAATACCCATAAAAATATTATACATGACACCTTAGGTGCTAACACCCAATATAAAACAACAAAAAACAAAAATTCATTTTTTTCTTCCTTTGGGCGGCATCGACGTGACTCGAACTAGGGTTGATAAGGCAAAAGACTTATTTGGCTTGCTCCTACCACAATGTCCAAGGCTTGGGTTGAAACCAAACATCTGTAATGCTAACTTCATTTATTTCTTCTTGCAGCTAGCACCCATCAAACATGGCTTTGTCCTTTAACACCTACGACGAGACCATAACTTGGTCACACCCTACGTCGTGCACCATCTGATCCTCCCTTATGTAGTCGATTTAGACTTATGCTCGGCCCTCGAAGATACTTAAAAACTTCATTATGTTTCAACACTGCTCTCCTTTAGGCATTCAAAGATAAATGATGCATTTAAGTTAGTGTTTCCTAGCACTCAATGAGATTTAACTATGTATCTCACTATCACGCTAAGCCCTCCTGTGCCATGGACCTACAATCCAAACACCTCTATCACCCCTACTACTCGTTGTCCTCTAACAATTATTATTTGGGGTGTTATCTCACATTTTTGTAGTAATGTATCTCTATGCATCTTAAATTGGTTACCTCTACCATTCTAGTCATAGTTAGTGTTTACCGCGTAGCCTACCCTAAAAGCCTAGACAATTGGTGTGCCATGTGTGTGTCATTAATGGGCGAAGGTTGTTTTAATTTAGTGTGGGGAAATCAATTATCCCATATTCATGGGTTTTTGTCCTTCAAGTGCTTCATAAGGCATGTTTTACCTTAGTTTAGTTGACTACCTTTGGGTGGTGTCTCCCCTTTGCCATGCAATACGAAGGCCCCTCAGATAACTCACCTAGTCATCAACCCCTATCGATTTTCTTGTGATGCCATGTTATCAATATTAGCTCATTCCATGTCCGTGCTCCACATTCTTGCCTTGGCCCGTGTTCTATATGTGTTCCCCAGGATTTCCCCCCTATGAAACATAGAAAAAACACATTTTAAACACCAATAATAGCTTCACAATCATGATTAAAACATAGTGTAAAGGGGGACTGTAGCTTAAAAATGACATCGAGGTACTCAAGGTATATTAAGACCATTTATTAACTACAATAAAATAATAAATAAATAAAACTTAAAAGAACATAACTCTAACACCCAAAATAAAATAAATGAAGGACCAAATAAAAGAAAACACACATAAATGATTAACACACAAAAAAGACAACAAATACTATAACAAATTAACAAAAAAAACAATAAAACAAACAAACTATAAAATGAACAATAAAGACAATAACACCAACAACATATAAAAGAATCAATAACACCAAACAAAAGGAAACACTCATTTTGCTTAGCCAAAATGACCCCTTTATTTTTGATATCCAAGAAGAAGCATCATGGGTCAATTGTGAGGAACCAAAATGCATCATGATATCCCATTAGTCCAATTTACTAAAAATTTCAAGTGGGTCCCCAAAATTGAGGTTAGTTGTGAGATAGTCACAACAAATGGCAACTCTGCTATGAAATGCTTTCAAGCATTTTTGGTAAAGAACCCAGTTCTGAAATGAACCAAAGATTAAAAAAGTATACACCATTTAGCAACACCCAAGGAAAGTAAGGTCAATAGCTTCACATGAGAACAAATGGATTATTTTCTTCTGCATGGTGTGTTCAATGTGATTCAATTTACATCCTTGGGACCATCCATATTTCCTCATATGGTTTACCTTTAGGCTATGAAATGTTGCTCATAATATTTCAATTTGAATAATATTTTTGCAAAGTCTCTTTTGAGCATAATTTATTTAGATAGATCCCCACTGCTAGTCAGGCATCTATAGCTCTGGTGGATTTTATCCAAACTTAGTGACTGATTTGATCAAATTTTTCAATGCTCATTTTTTTATCTCAAGCTTTGGTTTAAATAGAGCCCCACTGCCAGGTAGGCGTCTATAGCCCTGATGGATTTTTTCTAGACTTGGTGAGTGATTTGATCAATATTTGCATTTCTTGTATTCTTCTTTTATAGAGAACTTTGTGAATCTTTATGTGATATTTGAATTGAAGTATGTTAGATATTTGCCTTAATTGGTTCACCAAGATGATTTCATCCTTCATAATTCCAAGGAATGCCTCTTCATCTGATGTTCATTAAAGTGAAGCTTTAGAAAAATATTCCATTTTTTCACAATCCACTAGTACACTTAGATATGGATAATCACTATATAGCTTCATTTCCTTTCCCCAAGTTTCATTTGATTCATGGGTTTCCTTATCTATACTAAAAACATGCCACTTTATCAATAACCATCCCAAAATTGAAACCGCAATAAAGGAGACTACTTAAAATATAAATACCTGAGATTCTAGATATGACTTTAGATTACACAAAGAAGGATCCTAAACAAAGATAAACCAAACTAACTAAAAAAAGGAAACCATTCCACATTAGTAGGGGAGTAAGATACATTAGTAGGGGAGCATTCCACCTTAGAGGGAAGCACTAACATGAGCAAGTATAGATAAAGCAGAAGGAAGAATGTCAGATTGAGTAACACAAATATTGGTGATAATCCAATGCCCTAAAAAACTAAGGGTTCCTCAACAAGGATCATCCATGAAGGGTTAGTCAGGGCCTAATATCAAAATAAAAGGCATAGTCGATGGAAAATAGGTGAATATTCTTGTACTACCCCTTATTGGTCCCAATGGATGGATAATTATAGGTTAGATGAAATATGATTATAAATTCAAGGACATAACGTGATCCTATTTTTTTTAGGATAAGAAGAGGTAGATAAAATACCTTGAGCCAATTTTCAAGTACTACATAAAGTAATTCATGCCATACTCCTTTAAAAGGATTAAATTACCTTCAACAAATGTGTACCTATACAAAAAATTGACATGGGTAGGTAGGTAGAGAATACCTAGGGGTGTAAGTCAAACATTTCTAAGGAACTTAGAAAATAACTTTGTAGCTTTGGGAGAATATGTGCCTCCTACATAGGATGAGGTCATAGTGGTGAATCCCAAGCAATTGTTACCAAAAATATAGGTCTCTACAAAATCGTAATACCATGTATGAGGGTTGATACCTGCTTAGTGCCAAAAGGTTAAGAAATTTTATGACATGATGATAGGGAAGCCAATGACTGAATCACTAGTAAATTGTGATTGTAACTATAATTATCCTAAGGTAGCAAAATTTATTATTGGGTAAGTTTTAACTTGCACGAAGGTGTAACAATTTGATCATTGTCTTGGAGAGATACTGGTGAAATAGACATGTCTATGAAGATGTAGATAACCTACACTTGGATAGAAAGACCCTATAAAGATTTAATATTCCCTATGATTGGATTTGGTATCTTCTTTTGTAGCTTAGGTGGAATGTGAAGAAGACCCCCTTTCTAGGGGTTTTGAGCCATCAATGAGATACCACTCTAGAAGAGCATGAATATTAACCTTACGTTAAGACTGCAAGCCAAGAGAAAATCCTAGGTAGACAATTTCTATGGGGTGTAGGTATTTTAAAAGGTAACAAAGGTATGCAAATGTTTTTTTGAGTTGGATAGACATCGATCCTCAGGTGCAATGGTAGAAAGGAGCTTGACTACAAGATCCACCTTTTAAGTAGAGATGAAATTTGACCTTAGTGATCTGACAATATCGAGTGGAAGGGTCATTGATCAACGGATAAAAGTTACTCTAGGGATAACAGGCTGATCTTCCCCAAGAGTCCACATCGACGGGAAGGTTTGGCACCTCGATGTCGGCTCTTCGCCACCTGGGGCGGTAGTACGTTCCAAGGGTTGGGCTATCCATCCATTAAAGAAGTATGTGATCTAGGTTTAGAATATCATGAGATAGTTCAGTCCATATTTGATATGGGTATTAGAGCATTAAGAGGATGTTTCCCTAGTATGAGAGGATTGAGAAAGATTCACCTCTAGTGTACCAATTATCATGCCTACAGTAGATGCTGGGTAACCAATTATGGAGCAGATAACTATTGAAAGCATATAAGTAAGAAGCCCATCCTAAGGTGAGTGCTCTCCTATTATTACTTTCCCATGATCATTTGGTCATAAAAACGGTTGGAGGAATGACGGGTTCATAATCCATGAAGGGTATCAAACTACAAAAGTAGAATCCAAGATAAGGTCATGATGAGATGAGTCATTTATCATTTTGATAGGTGTCAAGTGGAAGTGCAATGATGTATGTGATGAGCATCAAAAATGCTCATATTTTGTATACATTTTATTGATTATTATGCGGTTGTATAATAAGGATTGCATATGTTTATGAATGATTATATAATTATTTGATGAAATTATACGTGTTATCTAATTCGTGTGTTTTTAGTGTGTTTTTGTGGAATTGTAGTTGATTTAGTCAGATTTGGATCAGTCGAGGTCTTTTCATGGACCTAGCACTTTGTTTCTTTCGGAATCAACGCAAAGAATGTAGGCGTCTTCCTCTTCCAGGAAGACGCCAAGCGTAAGTAGACGCCTTCCTCTTCCAAGAAGGCACCAAGGAAAGACAAGCGCCTTCCTCTTCCAGGAAGGCGCCAATAGAAGGCCAATGCCTTCCTCTTCTAGGAAGGTGCCAAAGGAAAATAAGTGCCTTCCTCTCATAAGAAGGTACCGACAGGAAGGCGCCACTATAAGGCAAGCGCCTTCCTCTCATAAGGAAGGCACCGATAAGAAGACGCCACTAGAAGGCAAGCGCCTTCCTCTCATAGGAAGGCACCAATAGAAGATAAGTGCCTTCCTCTTCCAGGAAGGTGCCAACAGCAATAAGGCACCTTTCGCATAGAGAAGGCGCCCAACATACTTAGGAACCTTCCTCATAGGGAAGGCACCACTATTCTTCGCCCGTTGACTTGAAAAGCACGACATGGACAACAAAGACTGGTGCAGTTCCAAGTCTATGTCATGTAGAGTTAAATTGGGGATTGCACCAACGTATGAGAACATCCTACCAATACCAGGTGAAGCATAAACCAATCATTGAACATGCCACCATTAGAAATGAATGCCAGTTTTAGCAGACGTCGATCACATTTACCAACTGTCTTAGTTTAGTCTGGAATGAATTGACTGTTATAACTTCTTTGTAACAGAATATCTGCGGGTGTGCTATATAAACACACACAGACCTCTCTGAGGATATATAGAATATTTTGATAGTAAATGTAGAGAGATATACAGAATAAGCATTGTAATACTTTGATAATTATAGTACAGTTCTAAGAGTTTCTAAGTGCATGTTCAACTGGGAGGAAGCTGCTGGAGCTTGGGCCCACTCAAAGCCAATATTTCTTCTATTTTTCCTGTTTTTTCTAGATTAGTTTACCACTTTTATAATATTGTTTATCACATTGTTATTTCTATTATTGCAATACGTTTATTTCTAGGAATGCATGAATATTTTCTTTCTATAGATTTAATTGTTTTTATGTAAATTATTGAGGAGTGTATGAATGATTGACAACTGTTGAAACACCCCCCAATAGTAGAACTAGCGGACTCATCTCAAGTGGTATTGTAAGCAATCTTGTTCAAGACCCTTTGCAAGTTTACAAAGCTCCCTGAGTTGATAAATTAAATGCATGGGCATGTGACAAAAGTAGGAAAGAAGTTAACCTTGTTTGGCCTGCAACATTTTGGTGTCGTTTCCGGGGAAGCGTCTCAACTAGATTATTTACAATACCTAAAAACCTTCCATTTGAACTTGTATGAGTTCTTTGAGAAGAAGAGGACCTGACGGTCGATTTATAAAAACCAATCCACTAGAACCTAAGTCAGTCGAACATTCTAAATTTTAATTAGACTCGCCCGACCCACCACCAGCAATCCATTGGAGTGAGGATCCACACTTCGTGCAAAGTGCCTCCTCATCCCATCAACTTGGGGAAGAATTAATCATCATAAATACCCTTTTTAATAGGATACGCTTAGAGGAAGCCCTATTGTGGAAAGTTGTAGAAGATCGAACGATAACACCAGACAACCTTAGAGCCTTGACTCAGAAAGTCTTAAATGACCATAAGGCCATAAATACTGCATTAGAGACCACATTTCCTAAAAAAATGGCTAAAAATGAATAAGTCTCATCTGGCTTTAGTTTCCTGATTGATGAAGGAGTACAAGATACCAAAATGAAAAACATATCTCCTGCTCACCTTATGACCTTCAAAGGATACCCAACTGAGGACCTTGACCTATTTTTATTTAAGTTTGATGTCTTATGCAGGTCTGTGGACTACAAATCTGATACATAGAACCTAAAAATATTTCCTTCCACATTGGACGATGCAGCTCTACAGTGGTTCATCAGTCTGGGAGACAAACACATTGCCACTTGGGATAAAATGAACAAGATCTTTTTAGAGCAATACCAATATTTCGAGGGAGCAAGAGACTCCAGATAAGAGGTCCTGAGCATGATGCAGAAATAAGATGAGTATCTCGAGGAATACTGGGAGAGATTCAACTTCAATCTTCAACAATCTCCTCACACAAAACTATCTGATAAGTCCTGTTGAGTGTTTTTTTCACCCAATTGTGAAAGCACACTCTCCGATAGGATCTGAGTCCCAAAATCCTCTGCTTGCAAAGAATAATTTCTCCAAGGTTCCTGTTATGCTCGGCTCTTTGTTTACCAATGATGTTGTTCAATTTAAATGCTGGGAATACCTTAGGGTTGCAAGTGGATGTTAACAAGGGGCACTATGGTTTATTTTAATTTGAATTTACAATGGACTCAAAGTGAATAAATCTAAGAACTGAATCTATTTCGATCTTGAGCTTTGATGGATTTTCAGTTATTTATTTGAATGACAATAATTAAAATGCAGAAAATAAAATAAGGGATTGAAAATAAAAGAAATGCAAATGAAAATGAAACTAAACTACATCCAAAGTGCGACCATCCTGATTGACAAAACCGAAGATAATGAGGTTTCGTATGCAACCTAACCTATTGAACCTGCAAATTCGCACAATCCAGATAAGCTAGGTGCGGGTTTCGGGGTTTTTAATATAATTTCAGATTTAGACATTCGCATGAAGCAACCAAGAACACTTGCATTAAACTTCACCTAAAAGCCTAGAAATTTGAAAGGGAAAGATAAAACATTAAATCATGCATGCAAAAATGACTCCTTATTTCTCATCAATGAGATGCCAACTCTCTGTATTTTTGTATTAAAATGATATATCAATTACAATGACAGAATGTTCCAGGTTTAACAAATCCAGAACAAATGAAGGAAATTGCTCCAAGTGCAGGCCCAGAATGGCTTGCAGCCCTTGTCTCTGCAACACTGCTAGCAACAATTTCCAACCCTCTGTATCAATCTGTGCTTCTGATTTTATACTATCTGGCGTGGCTCTCAGTTTCTCCCTGTGTCATTTCGTTTCATCTCCTAGAATGCATCATTTTGTATTCCTCCATTTTCGTTACTTTCAATTCATGCTCGATGCTGAAACGTTCAAAATTTTTTGTTACATGTAACGCTTCTGCAACTCTGACACCTGTATGCCACGTGTTTCGCGCTTTCAACATGTTTCGTAATGGCCCCATGTAAATCGTGACATTTTTATGCATGCAGCTTGTTCCTCTGCCAGCACAGTGAAAATGAGACAGGTAGCGAAATCACGACATTTTTCAACCAACAGCCTTCTCGCCATCACGCCTGAAACTCACATTGTGACATGTCACGAAATCGCGACGCTTTTCTTCTCCGTACACCCTCGGCCGCAACCTGTCATGATATCACGACATTTTTTTGCTTCGTGCTCCTTCGCTGCTATCTGTCGTGATTTCACGACGTTTTTGTCCTTCTAGAACGTTTCCTCCAAAAGTTGCATGAAATCGCTACGCCTTTCACCACTTAGGCCTTTTAGTCCACTCGCGTCGTAAAAACGTGACGTGTCGTGATTTCGCGACACCTTTTGACTTATGTGCTTTGTGTCTATTCTTGTCGCGATTTCGCTACACTGTTGGGCCTTATCGCCTTTGGCTCGGTTTTGTCACGATTTCGCGACCATTTTACATTTCATGCCTTCCACCCGCTTGCAAGCCACGAAAATCAAACACGTCATGATTTCACGACGGTTCCGCCCACCTGCTGCCGCTGACTACGTTGACCGTGATTTTGTGACGTGTCACGATTTCGCTATGCCTTTCTGCTTCGTGCCCCGTTTGCCGCTTCTTGTCACGATTTCACGATGTTTTTTCTACTTTGCCCTGTTTGACTGGTTTGACCCACGATTTTGTGACATGTCACGATTTTGCTATGCCTTTCCATTTTGTCTTTCTCTCTCCTCTTTCATCCGCGACGGAGCAACATGTCACGATTTCGTGACACTTTTTCATTTTCGGCAGCGATGGCGCGACATGTCACGATTTTGCGACACTTTCTATCCTTGTGCAATTTTGCCCCTTTTTCTTGATTTTTAGCATCTGGGTCACTGAGATTCCTTTTGAAAGCATGCAAAAAAGGTGGGTCCCCAATTTTGGGGTGTGTTGTGGATCAGCCACAACAAATGGTGACTCTGCTATCAAATGCTCTTGAGCATTTTAGTGAGAACCCAACCTGGAAACATATACAAACTCGAAAACATGTGTTAGCACATAAGCAATATAAACAAATGCCCAAAGATCAGAAGTACATGAATCATCAGAATCATCAAGTATTAGCTCAGTGTGTGCAATGAATTTCATTCCCTATCATTTGAAATTGATCAACATTCCATTGTCAGTTTTGCATGAATGCATATGTGAGATTGTGAATGATTTGTGTAACCTAATGAATATGCTAGGAGATTTTGCTTTTATAAAGGGCATAGTCTTTCTTCTAGTATCATGTACAAACATTCAAGATTGCCAAACCCTCTTAGGATCCACTAATTAATTGCTTTATTATATCCCAAAGTTGGTTATGAGTCCCTACTATCTTGAACCCATGTGCAAGTGAATGTGAAATCAGAACTTTGGGGAATCAGACTCCCAACCTAACCAAGATGGGAGTTTAACCCTATCCTTACTATTCTGATTTAGAGTTCATTACCTCACTTTGAGCAAAATAATTTAACCAATTATGGAAGAAATGGTCATGCTAGTCTAACCCTTTGGACAATCAATGGTCTTGTTTTTTAGACAAGACATGTTGCCATGCATGGGCATATCTAACCCCACAATCCAAAACTTATCTTCATTTCTTTGGACCTTGGGGATGACTACCCATCCTTTGTAGAGGACAAGTAGTATGATCCTTCCAATCCAAAATAAATATGAGATGGGAAAAATTAATTTTTTACTTCTTGGACCTTGGGGATGACTACCCATCCTTGCTAGGGACATGTAGTACGATCCTTCCAATCCAAGCTTTGGATAAAAATGGAAAATATTAATTTATTGCTTAGACCTTGGGGATGACTACCCATCCTTTGCGAGAGGACAAGTAGTACGATCCTTCCAATCCAAGACTTATTATGAAATGAGACATAAGAGCTTTGGGGAATCAGATTCTCAACCTAAGCGAGATGAGAATTTATGCCCTATCCTTACTACTCCATGTAGGTCAAATCAAAGCTTTGGGGAGTTGGATCCTCAACCTAAGTTTGATGAGGATTTAACCCTATCCTTACTACTCTGATTTTAGGCTTTAAGCTTTATGGAAGTGGTCAAAACCACTGTTTTAAGGATCATGTTGCATAATAGGATAGACATGAAAAACCTCTTTCGCCCAACCTTTTCTTCCAAGTTAGGTTTTGATCATTTTGCTCAAGATCCTTTTTAATGTATAAGATGTGCTTGGTTCTAGACATCTCAAGACTCAGTTTCCAACCTTAGGATTTTTCTTATATTTATGTTATAACACAACCCTAAGAGGATTTGACACACTTTAATGATTTGTACCTAAGATGCATATGCAACTAAGATGGAATGTATATGTAAAGTGAGATGTAACATGAATGCATTATCTCTTGAATTGCAAATGAAATATTTGTCATACAAAACTGACTACTTCATGCATCACAAAATCAAACGATATAACTTAAAATGTTTGTGCTACTTGTGGAGCTTTTACAAGACAATTCCAATATTTCATATTCTCCTAGTCTTAAGCATAAGTTGACATCTCAATTTTATTTTATTTTATTTTATTTATTTATTTATTTATTTTTATAAAAATAAACAAAACATGTCAATTGAAATCAAACCCACAACCAAAATCCTAACTAGACTAACAATCCTAAAAAAATGAAAACAAAATCTGAAAATCTCCACCAAAACCGAAAAGAATAACATCAAACTCTCACAACCTAAGGGCTAAAATAATGCTTTAAAATCTGCCCATTAACCGGTAGCATAAAATCTTTCCCCTCTAAAGTTTTTAGCCTGAAGGTATTTTTTTCGAGAATTTCTGAAATCTGATAGGGGCCTAACCAAAGACAATCAAACTTTTGATGATTCCCTTTTTCCTCATGTCTTTTGTCCCATAGTAATACCAAATCTGAAATTCGAAGGACTTAATTTTGGCCCTTCCGTCAAACCATCTCTTGATAACTTCCTGGTGTTTATTCATGTGATTCATGGCTTCTTCTCTCTTTTCATCAAGGTGCAAGCAAATGACTTAACCTGGCTTCAACTTGATCATCTGTCCCCAAGTACTCTTGTATGAAATGCAAGGTCTGCAACTTCAAATTTGCAAGAAATATCGGGTCTTGCCCATAGACCAAATGATAGGGAGTATTCCCTATGGATTCTTTTACTCTGGTCCTATCTGCCCAAAGGGCAAACTTTAATTGGTTGTGCCAATCCCGAGGGTTCTTTTCCAGACAATTTCTTAATGGTGTTCAACAAATTTTTATTTGAAGATTCGGCCAAACCATTTCCTTGAGGGTAATAATTAGATGCAAACTTTAAGCTCACTTTGTTGTCATATGCCCAATCTGCAAATTGTGTAGAAATAAAAGCTTTACCATTGTCATTGACAATAGAATCGGGCATTCCAAATCTTGTTATAATATGGTCCTCAAGGAATTTTATTACAACATCTGTGGTGGCATGTTTAGTAGGAATCGCTTCTGTCCACCTTGTACAGTAGTCTGTAGCTGTCAATATGAATTTATGAGAATCAGAAGAATTTGGGTTAATAACCCCAATGAAATCTAGTCCCCACTGTGCAAATGGTCTCATTTCAACTACAAGTTGTAATGGCATGGCTGCATTTCTTTCTCTATTGGCAGCCACTTGACAGATATGACAAGATCGTACATGGGCATGTGCATCTTTGAAAATATGGGGCCAGTAGTATCCTGCTCTCAGGATTTGATGCGCTGTAGCATTTGCCGCACCATGACCAGTTCCATGTTTCCCGTGAAATTCCTGCAACACCCTGGCAGCTTCTTCTTTGTTCAAGCACCTCAGGTAGATCCCTTCATGATTCTTCCTATAAAGAACACCAGATTTCATCAGATAATTGACAGACTTAAGCCTTAAAGCTCTTCTCTGGGTTGAATTCAGATTAGAAGGACACTTACCATTCAATAAAAATTGCACAATATCAACATACCAGTCATCCTTAGCAATGTATTCTGTATTCGAGTATTGGCATGTTATTTGTGGATTATTTTCAGCGATCGCCTTCACCAGTCCTTGTCCTCGAACTAGTTTCATAGGTTGGATTTCGAGATCAAATTCTTGGATGGTGGAAATCCATTTCCCTCTTTTCTCACCTAGTTCATTTTGTAAAAACATGGTCTTAATAGCAGGGTCAGGCACGATGGCAATAACTCTGTTGTGCACAATGTAATGTCTAAATTTTTTCACCATTTTAAAAAGTGCGTACATCTGCTTATCAAGGATGGAATACCTTAATTGAGCATCTTTTAGAGGGGCACTTAAAAATGCTATGGGGTTTTCAGCACTATCCTCACCTTTTCGGGTCAAGACACTCGCAAAAGAGTGTTTCGATGCGAAAGCATAAATATAAAAAGGTTTGGAATAGTCTGGACTTATGAGGACAGGAGCTCTGGAAATGGCATCTTTGATGTTCTGAAAGGCCACCCTACTTTCCTCGTTCCACTTGACCTCTACATCCTTCTTGAGCATCTTGTTCAGAGGTTTGGCTATCTCAGCAAAGCTAGAGATAAACTTCCTCACAAAATTAACTCTGCCCAAAGAAAGATCTCAATTCTTTTTTACTACCCGGGAGAGGTAAGTTCTGGATAGCTTGTATCCTTTCCGGGTCGATGGATATGCCCTCTTTTGAAATGATGTGACCAAGCAATTTTCCTTCGTTACTTCGAAAATGCACTTTTTGGGATTTAAGGAAATTCCATGTTCTCTGCATCTTTGGAGCACTTTCTTCAAATCTTTGACATGGTCTTCTCTCTTTTTGAGAATACTGGAATATCATCCACATACACGATGATACATTTGCCTATAAGCCCTTTGAATGCATAGTCCATGGCGCGTTGAAATGTTGCACCAGCATTTAACAGTCCAAACGACATTCTCTTATATGCAAATGTCCCCCACTTGGTGGTGAAGGCTGTTTTCATCCTGTCATTTGGATGTATAAGAATTTGGTTGTATCCAGAATACCCATCAAGAAAGGACATCATTTCAGATCCATTTACCATTTGTAGAATTTCATCGATTGATGGCAATGGATAATTATCCTTTTGAGAGGCTTTATTAAGATTTCAAAAATCTATGCACAGCCTAATCTCTCCACTCTTTTTCCTTACTGGAATGAGGTTAGCAACCCAAGTTGAGTGCCTAACAGGAAAAATGATTTTCGCTTCCAATAATCTTTTGACCTCCTTTTCGATCAAAGGCTCCAATAGCGGGTTAACAACTCGTTGTCTTTGCCTAAAAGGCTTGGAGTCTGGCTTCAAAGGGATGGTATGTGTGATGATGTCTTGGTTGTATGTTTTCAGCTCATTGTAATTCCAAGCAATGCAATCTATGTAATGCTTCAATGCCTGTATTATGTTGCTCCTTTCTTCATCTGTACATGCCTTTGCAATGTACACCTCCTTTGGATTGTCTCATTAATTGAATCACATGCATCTTTGGGGAGTGGGACCCTTTTTCCTTTCTTGGTCTTGCATCCCATGTCGAACATTTTTTCCAATGAAACCACGTCTTTAGGTATTTTGTTGGATTGATACGCAGTTTCACTCTCATTTTCTGTTTCATCTTGCCACCTTTGCTCCTCATCAATCACCCGATTTTCAAAAATACCCGAGTTCGTGACAAATTTGAAGATGTGTCTGTCATTTTCAAAAACCTGGAAATTCTTGACATTATCGGGTATTGATGGACAAGGAACCAATTCAATGGAGAAATTTTTACACCTTTTTATGTCAACCGGATTTAACATGCCCGCGACGACTGCAAGAGAGTCTGCTATTCGGTTTCCTTTTCTAGAAATAAGGGCTATATTGAATGCGTAAAATTCCTCAATGAGGTCCATAACCCTAGTTCTATAAAGGCTTAGTCTCCTGTCACGGCATGTATACTGTCCTTTGATCTCGCTTGACTACTAGCTCAGAATCTCCCAATACCTTCAAGCATTTAACTTGCTTGCTCAATGCTAGACGTAAACCAAAGATCAATGCTTCGTATTCTGCCACATTGTTCGTGCAAGGAAATTGCAATCTATAGGCAGCCAATAATGGTTTACCTCCCGGACCAGTGAGCTCGACTCCAGCTCCTGCTCCCTGTCTAGATTTTGATCCATCAAACCTGAGCAACCATGTGCAATCATTTTCCTCAGAAGAGCCACCATGACATGTTTCCTTTTTAGGCTCTTCAGTAGCTTCCTCAACATCAAGTGCATAAACCCCCAGTTCTGGCTCAAAAAACTGAACTTCATTCGGCTTGTTAAATTATGTTATGATTTCTTTAAGCCTCGGTTCATTTTCCACTCTGATTTGATTTGCAATTCCTTTCCAGGGTAGCCACATATGTGAGCAGTCTATTGAAAAATAGCCATTCAGAGTTTTCATCCAATCCCTCGCAAGTAGCATTCCATATCTACTTGGGATATTAACAACCAGAATGTCGACAACCTATTGGACCCTGGGTTCAGAATTTAATTGAATTTTGACATCATATAGGGTCCCTACCACATTTACCTCGGATCGGTCCAATTGCAGGACCTTGCATTTGGATGAAACAGGTTGCAGACCTAGCATTTGACATATCTCCGAAGGCATGAGGTTGCTCGTGGCACCCGTGTCCACCAAACAGTTATGCAAATTCTTACCCGCAATTCTCAGAGTCAATAAGAATGGCGGGACATCCCGTCTCTCCTTTCGTAAAATCAGATGGGACTCAACTCCTTTTTCCTTCCACATTTGATCAGGTGAGTTCAGAGCCTTTATCAACGCCTCCTTTTGGCCAGGCAATCTAGCCGCGTCCAAGAACGAAAGGCTAGATTTGGACTTCTTTAGATCCTCCACTATGTCATAGTTTGGTTTTTCGAATTTGACTGTCTTTTGCACGTCATTAGACATTTCTCTTCTGAGTGGAGGAGGAGGATTATTATCTGCCTTAGTATCCGGAGGAAGAATAGAGTTGTTTGGAGGTGTTGATGAGGTTTTAGGGGCTTTAGATTTACTTCTCAAATGGTATCCATGATTCCCCTTTCTAAAATCTCAAAAAGCTTGCACCTCCTGTTCCAAAATTTTGTCTTCTTCTTCCTCACTCTCACCTTCTTGATGATATACAGTTTCCATCACCATAATGTTATCATCTTGATGTTGCGATGGACCCTCATTTGATACCAGTTCCAAATCATCAACTTGTGCCTGAAGACAATGAGTGTATCTAGCAATTTCAGGACAATTCCTCTCATTGTGTTCTTTTGTGTTGTGCAACCTACACCCCCTTTCCCATGCCAAATCTGAAAGATTCAAAAGGGAATTGGATTGACTAGGTCCTGTAGAAGTATCTAGTTGATTAGCAATGGGAGCGGGTACTCCCCCATTGTTTGGCTTTGTGTTCCAATGTCTCCCTCTATTGTTAAAATTTTGATTTGAGTGAGGGGCATGGGATTCATACTTCGCTTTTGAACCATGTCATTGCTCAACTTATGAACTATTTTCTTGAGCTCTTCGACCTCTGAATAAATCTCCTTCGATGGAATCACATTGTTGTTAACCCCCGTTGGATTTGCATAATTGGTGGGGTCTTGATTCAACATTTGGGTCGGGTTTTGAGGAATTTGATTCCCGTATGGATTGACACTTTGAATCGGAGTTGGATTTGGGAAAGGAACTATAGCCTGAGAATTAACTTGGCTGGTTCCTTGCATAGTCGATTGACTATTCTACAAAAATGCGAGAACAGGTGGAATGGATGTAATTGGTTGGATTGGAATGGGTGCATACGCAGGTGCTGGTGGATACGGTTGCTGATATGGGAAGGCGTTCATGCTTGGCATTTGCGGTGCCATGATCTGATTTGCCAAGGGAGCTTGACCATATGGAGCATATTGTCCCATCATAGGCATCTGGGGAAACCCATAGCCCTGTGGTGTCATTTGTTGCTCGATGGTCATGGCTTCATTATAGGCTAGAGCGAGCGTGGTGACTTGAGGATTTCGTCTTGCAAACATGGCTGTCATGGGATCCAATGCCCCAAAATATATTTGCAAAGCCACTGCGGGATCGATGGCAAAATGCCGAACTGCTCTATTATAGCACTTTTGGAATTTTTGATTAAATGTTCTGATAGGTTCACCCTGGCCCCTTTTGCATGTAATAAACTGATTGTAAATGGTTGCGGGATCCAAGGGTGACCTAAATTGATTAAAAAAGGCGTTCTCCATTTGCGCCCATGAAGTGATTGAACCAGTTGGTAAGCATATATACCATTCATATGCTATTGGATCTAAGCTCATGGGGAAAAGTCTGCAAGCCACATCCTCATGTTGGACTTGCAGCCTTATTAAAACATCCCTATAGGCTTGGATATGTTCTTCTGCTGTTCTTGGGCCATCTGGTTTGTATTTAGGCAAAAATATTTCTATGTTCTTGGGGATTTCATGGATATCCCCTGCAATGTTCAAAGGAATATTGTTAGCTCCATACCAAGGAGCTGCTGGAGGTTGAGCCATTTGACTCAAAATCGATGAAGACAACCCTACAAGAGTAGTGGAAATATTACTGACAATAGGAACACTAGTGGCAACTGATATTACTGGTGTAGGTCCACTCGATGTTCCTGGAGAAAATAGGTCTTTTGTGACTGGTAAGCTTACGACTTGCTTGGTTTTATTCTTGGGAGTACCAGTGAGCGTAAGGTCATGAAAAATGGTTTCCCCGGTTGTTTGGGACCTAGTCGCAATACGACGCGGTGGGTCCAGCCTGCCTGATGAAACCCTCGGTTATTTCAAAGAAAACCTGCAAAAAGAAAAACAAAAGCTGCGTAGTTTAGCCGTTTGTGAGATTTAAGAGATGATTTCAAAAATCAAATCAAAAAGATATTACTCATGTATGAAAATCAAAATAAAGTAAACCAATCAGGCCCTCCTTCTAGCGCCAATCTGTTGAGTGGTGTTTTCACCCAATTGTGAAAGCACACTCTCCGATAGGATCTGAGTCCCAAAATCCTTTGCTTGCAAAGAATAATTTCTCCAAGGTTCCTGTTATGCTAGCTCTTTGTTTACCAATGATGCTATTCAATTTAAATGCTGGGAATACCTTAGGGTTGCAAGTGGATGTTAACAAGGGGCACTATGGTTTATTTTAATTTGAATTTACAATGGACTCAAAGTGAATAAATCTAAGAACCGAATCTATTTCGATCTTGAGCTTTGATGGATTTTCAGTTATTTATTTGAATGACGATAATTAAAATGCAGAAAATAAAATAAGGGATTGAAAATAAAAGAAATGCAAATGAAAATGAAACTAAACTACATCCAGAGTGCGACCATCCTGATTGACAAAACCAAAGATAATGAGGTTTCTGCATGCAACCTAACCTATTGAACCTACAAATTCGCACAATCCAGATAAGCTAGGTGCGGGTTTTGGGGTTTTTAATATAATTTCAGATTTAGAAATTCTCATGAAGCAACCAAGAACACTTGCATTAAACTTCACCTAAAAGCCTAGAAATCTGAAAGGGAAAGATAAAACATTAAATCACGCATGCAAAAATGACTCCTTTCTCATCAATGAGATGCCAACTCTCTGTATTTATGTATTAAAATGATATATCAATTACAATGACAAAATGTTCCAGGTTTAAAAAATCCAGAACAAATGAAGGAAATTGCTCCAAGTGCAGGCCCAGAATGGCTTGCAGCCCTTGTCTCTGCAACTCTGCTAGCAGCAATTTCCAACCCCTGTATCAATCTGCGCTTCTGATTTTATACTGTCTGGCGCGGCTCTTGGTTTCTCCCTACGTCGCTTCGTTTCATCTCCTAGAATGCATCGTTTCGTATTCCCGCCTTTTCGTTACTTTCAATTCATGCTCGATGCTGAAACGTTCAAAATTTTCTGTTACATGTAATGCTTCTGCAACTCTGACACCTGTATGCCACGTGTTTCGCGCTTTCAACATGTTTCGTAACGGCCCCATGTAAATCATGACATTTTTATGCATGCAGCTTGTTCCTCTGCTAGCACAGCAAAAATGAGACAGGTCGCGAAATCGTGACGTTTTTTGGCCAACAACCTTCTTGCCTTCTTGCCCAGCGAAAATGTGACATGTCGCGAAATCGTGACGCTTTTCTTCTTTCGTACGCCCTCGATCGCAACTTGTCGTGATATCGCGACGTTTTTTCGCTTCGTGCTCCTTTGCTGCTATCTGTCGTGATTTCACGATGTTTTTGTCCTTCTGAAATGTTTCCTCCAAAAGTTGCATGAAATCGCTATGCCTTTCACCACTTAGGCCTTTTAGTCCACTCGCACCACAAAAACGTGATGCGTCGCGATTTCGTGACACCTTTCGCCTTATGTGCTTTGTGTCTGTTCTTGTCACGATTTCACTACACTGTTGGGCCTTATCGCCTTTGGCTCGGTTTTGTCATGATTTTGCAACCATTTTACATTTCATGCCTTTCGCCCGCTTGCAAGCCGCGAAAATCAAACACGTCACGATTTCGTGATGGTTCCACCCACCGCTACCGCTGACTGTGTTGATCATTATTTTGTGATGCGTCACAATTTTGCTATGCCTTTCTGCTTCGTGCCCCGTTTGCCGCTTCCTGTCACGATTTTGCGATGTTTTTTTTGCTTTGCCCTGTTTGACTGGTTTGACCCGCGATTTTGCGACATGTCACGATTTCGCTACGCCTTTCCATTTTGTCTTTCTCTCTCCTCTTTCGGCCGCGACGGAGCAACATGTCGCGATTTTGTGACACTTTTTCATTTTCGGCAGCGATGGCGCGACATGTCGCGATTTCGCGACACCTTTCTATCCTTGTGCAATTTTGTCCCTTTTTCTTGATTTTTAGCATCTGGGTCACTGAGATTCCTTTTGAAAGCATGCAAAAAAGGTGGGTCCCCAATTTTGGGGTGTGTTGTGGATCAGCCACAACAAGTCCCTCAAAAGCATATTTTTGAGAGGACTTACCAATGAATCACTGGAGGCTCTTAACATGATTTTTGGAGGTGATGTCTACCAGCACGCTATGGAAGACATCCAACAACTATGCCGGAACTACTCAAGAAGGAGAGTCAAGACCACTTCTAGAACCATGAAAGTGACTGCTTCAATCATGAAGATAGAATAGGTAACATGCTGGAAGATTTAAAGAGCGAAATTCTCTCATCTCTAGCATTGTATATGGATACGCTATTGTTAGAGAAAAAGAAGCAATAAAATGAAGCAACATTGGCTTATTTTTGTCCAAAATGTAGAGGGAGGCATGCAAAGAATGCATGCCAGAGAACAAAGTCAGAGTATGCACAGTTTGCAGGCTAAACCATAAAACTCGATTGTGCCCGTAACTGCCCAATAATCAGGAGGATGCTAAAAGTGTGGATGCTTATTTCATAGGAAATCAGAAGAGTTGGACACAACTCCTTACGGGTAATATGCCAACCAGAATGTCGTCATATGGATGATGACCATACATGCCCCAAGGCCCACCTCAACCACCTAACATGGGGTGGTGGGGGCCATCACCCTGGTCCAACGCACCCCCAACAACATTCCTGAACTAGCAACCATGGATCCCATATCCATATCCTAGGCAGCAGTGGAGAGACCACACTGCGTGGAATCAGGCTCCACAGAATGTAGCACCAACTCATCCCCAACAAAATTTACTGGCATTGCCAGCAGTGAGACCTACATAGCTACCCACACAACCAACAACAAATCCTAATAACAGGGTGAACCAACTAGCATACAACGTGGAGGGTGAGATGTATCCGAAGTAACATATTCAACTTAGGTCTGGTAGACAACTAGGAGTAGGAACGCCTCCACTGGTAGAAGATAAGGAAGAGGTATGAGAAACACCTCTTGTAGAAGAGGTGATAAAAGAAATGTCTGAGAGCAAAGGCTCCATTTCCCAACCAGTTGTAATAACAGAGGAAAGTAACGCAGTCGGAGCTCGATATCCTGTCTAGCTAGAAGAACCTCACCATGACAATTCCATTATTTCAATCCATTCGAGATGTTTTGATATATACCAAGGCGATAAGAGAGATGTGTCTAAGGAAGCCATGACGAAGAGAAACCCAGACTATCAATGTCATGGGTAAACTAGCAAATTTGATGATGGGCAAAATGTGCCATCCTAAGTATGCAGACCCGGGTAGCCCGATGCTGATTGTAAAAATTAAGGGACATTCCTTGTCCAATACATTGGTCGATCAACATAATGCCTCAAGAGACCATGCAGAGGGTATAGCTCATGAACCTAAAACCCACTACGATAGTGTTGTAGCTGGTTGATCGATCAACTGTGGCATCATAAGGAATGTTGGAAGATGTAATAGTGATAGTCAGCGCATGGGAATACCCAACCAACTTTTTAGTCTTGCAATCTAAAATTAGGCTGGGTGGTTACCCACTCATCTTGGGAAGGCCATGGTTGGAAAAATTTTATGCTTACATCAGCTATCAGGATGGGATGATGACCATCTCCGATGGACGAAATGTTAAAAGGTTGACTATTTCACCCCCAACACAGTCTGTCGACTCATTAGGAGAACCCATGTTGATCGAGCATGAAAATCCTGAGCTATCCATGATCCAACCGGTGATGACGTTGGATGAGTTGGTAGAAGAAGATGAATATGGTGCTATTATGGAGTTCCTCCATGGAGAGTCCTCCACACCACGTTCAATAGATACATGTCAGGACAGAAAGAATGTTGAATGTCAGTAGTGGGTTGACTCCCACACAATTGACAAAATTAGAAGAGCTCATGGTTAGACACCAATAGACATTTGCATGGGATTACTTAGATATGAAGGGTATCAGCCCAGATATCTATACCCATCATATATACCTTGATGATCAAGCAACTCCAAGCAGGAAACCACAGAGAAGAATGAATCTGGTAATGAAAGACATTGTCAAGGAAGAACTACAAAAACTCTTCACTGTTGGATTCATCTATCCGATTTTTGATAGCGAGTGGATATCACCGTTAGTGGTAGTCCCTAAAAATAATGGGAAGTGGTGAATCTATGTGGACTACAAAGCTTTAAACAAAGTGACCAATAAGGGCCACTTCCTGCTCCCGTTCATTGATAAAGTCTTGGATACACTCTTCGAGAAGAAGTATTTCTCCTTCCTAGATGGATTCAGTGGATACAACCAGATCCAGATAGGAGAAGAGGATCAGGATAATACAACGTTCACCTTCCCATGGGGAACATTTTCCTATCGGGTATTACCTTTCAGATTATGCAATGCACCTGCCACCTTTCAAAGGGCGATGCTTAGCATATTTTTAGACATGATGGGAGATGCGGTCGAAGTATACATGGATGACTTCATCATCTATGGAGAAACCTTTGATGAAGCAATGACAAACTTGGAAAGAGTGCTCGAAAGAAGTAAGGAAAATAATTTCTCCCTGAGCAACGAGAAATGCTTTATGATGATGCAAGAAGGCATCGTACTGGGACACCACCTCTCCACAAAAGGAATAAAGGTTGATAAAAGAAAAATTGAGGTCATCAGAGACCTACCCATCCCCATAACGTAGAGATATGTGAGGAGTTTTCTTTGATCAGTTGGGTACTACCGGTGATTTATCGTCGAATCCAACAAAATTGCAAAACCATTGCACACTCTATTATCTAAAGATGTGGAGTTTAATTGGACGAAAGACTACGAAGAAGCATTTTAGTTGCTTAAAGAGAAACTGATATCCGCATCGATTTTAAGAGGACCAAATTTGGCCATACCATTCCATATCTACTGTGATGCATCCAACAATTCGATTAGAGCAGTCCTCAGACAGAGTGATGGCGAAGAATTTTATGCCATCTACTATGTCAGCAAAAACTTGGTAGGAGCTGAGCTCAACTACACGGTGACAGAGGAGTTCCTTGCAGTTATGCATGCCATAAACAAATTCTACCATTATATCATCGGGTATAAGATATTTGTCCACACGGACCATGCGGCTATTAGATACTTGATGAGCAAGCCAGCCATTGGTGGAATAATTATCAGGTGGCTATTGTTACTACAAGAATTTGATATCACAATAGTCGACAAACTAGGAAAAGACAATGTTGTAGTAGATTTTCTATCCATATTGATATCGACAGACCATACAACAATGAAAGACCAATTTTTGGACGAACATTTGTTCACCATTAGTGAGAAAATCCCGTAGTATGCAGATATAGCCAATTACTTGGCCACCGAAAGAACCTCATCTGCTCTCTCTTTTTGAGAAAAGTAGGCGGTCATAGAGAAAAGTGCATCGTACCTATGGATTGATGACCTCCTATTCAAAATAGGACGTGACCATATTATAAGGATATGCGTTGTAGAATAGGAGTTCTCAGAAGTACTCAAAGCATGTCATGAAGAACCATGCGGAGGACACTTTGTAGGGAAATGAACTACCTACAAAATCCTACAGGCTGGGTACTTTTGGCCCACTATGTTCAAGGATGTGGCTACATATGCCAACAAGTGCGATGAATGCCAAAGAATGGGTAGACCAACCCATCGAGACAAAATGCCCCTCCAACCTTAGGTACACCTGGAACCCTTCGATAAGTGGGGCATGGACTTCGTGGGACCAATTAATCCACCTTCAATAGGGAGGAGGTTTATTTTGGTCTGTATAGATTACGTCACCAAATGGGTTGAATTTAAAGGATTGAGAGATTCAAAAGAAAGAGCAATCACCGATTTCTTATTTGCCCACATTTTTACATGATTTGGGGTCCCTAGAGAGATAACAACAGACCAAGGGCCTTAATTTACCTCCAAGTTGATCAAGGATTTGATGGAGCAATATAGAGTTCAGCACAATAAAACTACACCCTACCATCCACAGGAAAATGGGCAAGTGGAAGTGACGAACAGAGAAATAGAGAACATCCTGACGAAGATCGTGCAACAACATAGAAAATATTGGGCTACACGGTTGCCGGAGGTAGTCTGGGCATATAATACCATGTGGAAATCCACCATAGGCTTCACACCCTTCCAACTGGTTTATGGGAAGAGTGTGATGATGCCCATTGAATTTGAAATCAAGACATTGAGGACAACTTCAAAATTAAACTTGAGCCTGGATGATGCTCAAAAAGAAATTATTTGGTGGTTAGATCATCTAGACAAAATCTGAATTGAGGCTTTTCAGAGAATGGAAATCATACAAAAGTAAAGAAAGTGGTGGCATGATCGCCACATTAAACTGAAGCAATTCTAAGAAGAATAATGGGTGCTATTGTATGATTCTCGGTTCCAGGAAAGAAAAGGTAAATTAATGCAAATATGGATGGGACCGTATGAGGTGGTAGACCTCATCAAGAATGGGACAGTGCGCATTGGAAAAATTGACGATAGCAACACTATGTTAACGGTCAATGGCCACCGACTGTGCCCCTTTAACACATCCAAAACCATACAGGTGGAATCCAGAATAGATGTGGGGGAGACCCCATCTTGTTATATCCGGACCAAAATCTTAACAGGAGAAACAGTGGGCATGGAGGTGCTCACCAAAATTAGTTAATTTAGTTTTTTTCTTACAGTGTGTTTTGCAGGGACGACGCTTGCATGCAAGCTACAGGAATCCTAATCCAGGTCCTAACATGCATGGAATATGTCTAACTGCATTTATTTTTATTTCTTTTTGTTTGATTTTTGTAGGTGGAGGACCTAATAGAACGAGGAATAGGTATATGGGAAACAAGGCCTGATTCGACTCAGCATTTCGACATCGGCACTCATAGGTAGAATCTGAGGCAGTGTGAAGTAAGACTGAGAAGGCTTGATCACCCTTTCCCAGTAAATCACAACATGATTGCCAAGAAGAAAGTGCCTTCCACATCGAGAAGGCACCCCGCCAGAATAAGGTGCCTTACTTATGAAGAATGCACCCCGCCAGAAGAAGGCACCTTCCTTATAAAGAAAGTGCCCAGCCATAAGAAGGTGCCTTCTGTATGAAGAAGGCACCTCATCAGAATAAGGCACCTTCCGTATAAAGAAGGTGCCCAGCCAGAAGAAGGCACCTTCGTATGAAGAAGATGCCTTGCCAGAATAAGGTGCCTTCCTTATGAAGAAGGTGCCCATCCAGAATAAGGCACCTTCGTATAAATAAGGTGCCCCGCTAGAATAAGGCACCTTCCTTATGAAGAAGGTGCCCATAGAAGAAGGTGCCTTCCATATGAAGAAGGCACCCCACCAGAAGAAGGTGCCTTCTGTATGAATAAGGCACCCTGCTAGAATAATGCACCTTCCTTATGAAAAAGGTGCCCAGCCAGAAGAAGGCACCTTCCATATGAAGAAGGCATCCCGGTAGAATAAGGCACCTTCCTTATGAAGAAGGCACCCAGCCAGAAGAAGGCACCTTCCATATGAATAAGGCACCCCACCATAATAAGGCGCCTTCCTTATGAAGAAGGTGCCTCGCTAGAAGAAGGCGCCTTCCTTATGAAGAAGGCACCCCGCCAAAAGAAGGCACCTTCCTTATAAAGAAAGCACACACAAAAAAAAGAGAAAAAAGTAGGTGCCTTCCACATAGGGAAGGCGCCACACAAAAACAACATAAATAAATAAATAGGCACCTTCCGTGGTGGGAAGGCACCACAAAAAAAAAAAAGATCCCGAGGTGCCTTCCACATCAGGAAGGTGCATATAGACTGAGGCGCCTTCCACCCCAGGAAGGCACAAGTATACAGTGGCACCTTCCACCCTAGGAAGGTGCAGGTATTCAGCAACACCTTCCACATCAAGAAGGTGCACCCATTCAGAAGCACCTTCCATAGCAGGAAGGCGCCATCATCAAAAGGGTGCCTTCCACCACCGGAAGGCACATCCAATCAAAGACGCCTTCCACCACCGAAAGGCGCATCCATTCAAAGAGCACCGACAACATCGGGAAGACACCATATAAGTGCCTTCCACATCGGGAAGGCACCACATAAGCGCCTTCCACATTGGGAAGGTACCAAAGAGTGCCTTCTACATATAGCTAGCACTTAAGTCTCACGGATGCCTCGATCGGAATGAAATCACCACACGAACGAGCGACATCAGATTACCACCATTGTCCATGTGATGGAAATATGCCCCAATCAAAAAAATCTCAAAGAATTATAGGGCGAGATCAGCGTGCACGTTCCAAATATGATGGACAAACATTTTTTTGAGCAAATCGAGAGTCTGTCTTCAACACCAACCATCAAACAACTCAGCACCAAAGTCCAGTGTAATCCGCACAAACAAAATACCCCTCCCCAATGTCACAAATCAGCGAATCAATGCTCTTCACAATGCATGAAACACCAAATAAGGTACACGCATACTAACTCAAATCTTTATATAATTATTCATAAATTATGCAGTATTGAAAAAATATTATCGTCATAAAAATCATATACCCCCATGGCCGGAACCACGTGCCAATGATATGGCTTGAAAGATGTACCTTAGAATTAAATTCTAAGGTTAGGCACCTTCCCTATAATAAGGTGCCTTCCTGAAGAAGTAAGGACAAAAAAAAAAGCGCAGTAGTAAGGGAAGGCGCCATGGGAGGAAGTTCGAAGAATCATGAGATAAAAAATAATGAACCGAGTGATACGAAAGGAATCAAGGGGACAGTAAAAACACAGTTCGAGGCCGAGGGATGGTTCGAATACTATACCTTGGACAGTCAAGGCCAGGATATGGAGGTAGCCAAGGAATTCGCTACCTCCTTGAGGGTCGACGTAGCTCACATGCGAGGGGTAGAAATTTTGGTCACCCTCGAATACATCTCGTAGGCGACTGGATTGTCCCTCATAGGTGAATGAATATGCAAAGGTAAACTTCTGAATTCGTACGCTAAAGTGCTATTTCCAAGAGAAAATGAGCAGATAGATAAGGAAGGGCTACCCAAAAGCAGCCTTCCCATGAATTTGTATAAGATATTCAAGCAGGTTGCTCGATTCTTTATATGCACCAGGAAGTATACCCATTTGCACACTAACCATGTGCAATTTTTGAATCACCTAGTGCATGGAAGGAAGTTGAACATGCCCTTCTACCTAGAAAATTCCCTAAAGGAAGTTGGCAAACCATGGGCTAATATCAACATTGGTCTACCATGCAGAAGTGCAGAGGTAGAACCTCGACACAGAGGGATATGGCAGCCAAGAAAGGCAACAGGATGCTATTGTCAAAATAGGGCAAGAAGAGGGAAGCCTTATAGATGAGATGGCAAGTATCAGTTAATTGGCATTGCTCAATTTCATGAAAGAAAGAGGGCATTCCCTAGTGCCCAAGTATGAAGAGGAAGGAGCACTGCTTATTAGCAGTGAGGCCGAATTTCAATTGCTAGAACCAGTACCCAAGATAAAACGCCTGCAACAACTCCTCCTCTCGATAGAAGAAGAAGAGAATGACCCAAAAGTTGATATTGTAGCCCAAACCCTCCGGGAATTGACAAACCAAAGCCCACAAGATGTAGGGACTTTCGGGAGCAATGATCAGGTCAAAGCAGCCTTGGAGGAAGCGTTGGAGTGGCAGACCAATTTTTGGATGGCCCAACAAATTTTGGAGGACTACCAGAACGAGCACGGAGGGGAATTGAAATAACAAGAAAGACAAATAACCCAGCTCAAGAAGTTGATCTAGTAGTTGCAGGAGGAGAACCGAAAACTCTAGGATAAGGGAACAGAAAGAAGGGATACATCGACCCAAAATTACTGGGTAATAGAGGTCCCAACGAATTCTCCCACATCTATAGAATGAGTATTATATTTGAGATAATTTTTATCGAACGCTCGACAGAGCAGCCCGGAGGTAGGGGAGAATTCCAATATTTTTGGGAGTGAAGGAGAAAGAAGTCCCACAACACCCACTGTCATCGACCTGAGTGATATAGAGTAGGACGAGGACCAACAATAGCAGACAGGACTAGGGGATAAGGAAGAACTCCCCAGACCTAAGGAAGAAAGAGAAGAACCTGAGAGGTTGGCACAATACAGACAGGGGGGTGAAGAAGCACCCCTAGGGATGGCAACATAGGTCCCCCAGAGTGAAGAGAATGCTCTAGGGACCGCAGAGCAGGCCCCTCGGAGCGAGAAGACATCCGCCAAGGAGAAAGGGAAAACCCCTATTTGAGCCATCGCATTTTTTGTAGAGGCCAAAGGAAAAGGGCCCAGGATGGCTCAGAATAAGGTGAAGGTGACCTTCACCGAGCCATAAGAAGATGAGTGGGATATGAAACCATTCATAGAGAGGCAAAAATAGTTCGAACGACTGCTCAAAGAGATGACAGTAGCTAAGGAGACCAGGAAGGCAACCTCGAGGATGCAGGGGGACTCTGGTATCTACATCAATCCGATAGAGGACAGCCAATTCTAGGAGATTTATAGGTCATCCCGGGGACGAACCTCTAAGATAAGAAGGTATTTTGAATGATGGGGGGTATATGACCCTGAATTGGAAGCTGCTGCCATTGCAAAGGTGAACGTAGGGCTTACTCCTACAGCATCCCAATTGTACAAAGCCCAAGTAGTTCATCTCAAGAGGGATAATTCATATATCCCTCTTGTAGTGGTTATACCTTCGGATGCTGACCTATGGCAAGCTACAGAAGTTGTATTTTAGGCAATAGAGACAACACTAGCTAGATCACCTCTGATAGTGGCCAGGACGAGGAAAGTAAAGCCGACAGTAGCACTTGTAGCCCTACATAGAAAAATAGGAGCCACACCTCCAGATGCCAGTGCGTAGAAGAGGTAGACATGGGCCGTAGGTACAGTCGGATCCACCAAGAAATGGCAATGATGAGGGGTCAACAGGGCTACCTACAATTTTGATGCCATGAGGGTGTGGCATATGTTAGGCATGGGGGGATGATGAGCATAAAAAATGCTCATATTTTGTATACATTTTCTTGATTATTATGCAGTTGTATAATAAGGATTGCATATGTTTATGAATGATTATATAATTATTTGATGAAATTATGCATGTTATCTAATTCATGTGTTTTCAATGTGTTTTTGTGGAATTATAGTTGATTTAGTCAGATTTGGATCATTCGAGGTCTTTTCATGGACCTAGCACTTTGTTTCTTTCAAAATCAACGCAGAGAAGGTAGGTGCCTTCCTCTTCCAGGAAGGCACCAAGTGTAAGTAGGCACCTTCCTCTTCTAGGAAGGCACCAAGGAAAGACAAGCACCTTCCTCTCCCAGGAAGGCACCAATAGAAGGCCAGTGCCTTCCTCTTCCAGGAAGGTGCCAAAGGAAAATAAGCACCTTCCTCTCATAGGAAGGCACCGATAGGAAGGCGCCACTAGAAGGCAAGCACCTTCCTATCATAAGGAAGGCATCGACAGGAAGGTGCCACTAGAAGGCAAGTGCCTTCCTCTCACATGAAGGTGCCAAAAAAATATAAGCGCCTTCCTATTCCAGGAAGGCACCAATGGTAGTAAGGCACCTTTTGCATAGATAAGGCACCCGACATACTTAGGCACCTTCCTCATAGGGAAGGCGCCCCTGTTCTTCGCCTGTTGACCAAAAAAGCAAGACATGGACAATAGAGACTGGTGCAGTTCCAACTCTATGTCATGTAGAGTTAAATTAGGGATTGCACCGACGTATGAGAACATCCTACCAATTCTAGGTGAAGCACAAACCAATCATTGAACACGCAACCATTAGAAAGGAATGTCAGTTTTAGCAGACGTGTATCACATTTACCAAATTGTCTTAGTTTAGTATGGAATGAATTGATTGTTATAACTTCTTTGTAACAGAATATCTACGGGTGTGCTATATAAACACATGTAGACCTCTCTGAGGATATATAGAATATTTTGATAGTAAATGTAGAGAGATATACAAAAGAAGCATTGTAATACTTTGATAATTATAATATAGTTCTAAGAGTTTCTAAGTGCGTGTTCAGCTGGGAGGAAGCTACTGGAGCCTAGGCCCACTCCAAGCCAATATTTCTTCCCCTATTTTTCCTATGTTTTCTAGATTAGTTTACTGCTTTTATAAGATTGTTTATCACATTGTTATTTCTAGTATTGCAATAGGTTTATTTCCAGGAATGCATGAATATTTCCTTTATGTAGATTTAATTGTTTTTACGTAAATTATTGAGGAGTGTATGAATGATTGACAACCGTTGAAACACCCCCCAATAGTAGAACTAGCGGACTCATCTCAAGTGGTATTGTAAGCAATATTTTTCAAGACCCTTCGCAAGTTTATGAAGCTCCCTGGGTTGATAAATTAAATGCACGGGCATGTGACAAAAGTAGGAAATAATTTAACCTTGTTTGGCCTGTGACAGTATGCAACTAAGGTATTCTAACATGCCAAAATATTTGAACCTTTTTTCTAAATGACCCATTCTATTTTATTGAGCAATAATATAATTTCATTGTTTTTATTAGTAATATTATTTTCAACTTAATATTGAAAAGTTGGAATGTATTATTTTTTATGATTTTTTGATAGAAAATATCAATATCTAAGATCTTGGGGGATTCTAGTGAATAGAAATTTTAAAAAACTAATAAAATTAGGAGTATCCTTATAATTTTATAAGCTAAGTTTTGATGAACTTGAATTAGTTTCACATTTGGACTAGAGTACTTTATTCTCTTTTTAAAGAAAAATAATGCACCTAGAGGAGCAAAGGAGGGTTCTCTACCTACAAGGGACACAAAGAGAAGATGTATCCCTTGCAATATTGGAACCTCATAATTAATAGTGTATAATTTTTTTCTTTTATACCCTTCCTCATTCATGGTTTGAGCTTTTGGTATCTCAGACGTAGAGGAACCATCTCGATCCATATTGAACTTGGTAGTTAAACTCTACTACAATGATGATACTGTAGGGCAAGCTCTATGGAAAAATAGCTCAATGCCAAGATGATAAAAAGCTTTATGTATTATTTCTATTCAGAGTTCATCTTCTTTTCAAAACCTTGACGTTCCTTATTTCCTGCTCCAAACATTGAAATGCAATATCTACTCTTATATTATAGATACTGACTATTGTGGCTAGTTTAATAAATAAAATGTTTTTTGAGGGGACCACGAGAAGCAGATATAGTGGATACAAGGCTTGCATCTTATAGGATTAGAGAACGTGGTTAGGAACCACAATGTTAGGGGTTCAAACCTCTCCTGGTCCACAACCAACCATGGTCCATCTGTGATGGGGAAATAGATAAAGGAATTGTGGGATGGGAGATACAGTGGGTGAAGAAAGTGATATGACTACTTAACCATAACTACAATAGATATATAGTATGAATTGATTTGAAGGGTAGCTCTACCCTCTAATATCCATAAGTGGTTGTGCCTTCTCCCACAACAAGTACCAACAACAAAAAATTTCCTACATATATGTAGCCACTTCAAACAAGAAGGGGTAGGTCATAAAGTGAAGGGGAAACCACTCTAAAAGCCATCCCTAATTTTTTAAAGGTGATGCCATCTTAATTTTAAGGGATAAAAATAAACTACAAGTTGATCTCATAACACAATATATGTCTACCTCAAGAAATAGTTGTAAATTTTATAATAAATACAAACATATATTCGAGAAATGTTGGAACACTCCTCAAAGAAACTACATAAAAATTCAATTGAATTGAAGCTAGATGGATATCATGGAATGGAATAAAAGAGATGTTTAATGGAAGCTATAAAATAAAACCTAATATTTTTTTGATCCAAATCTAATTCATAGAGACAACAAAGAGAGCACAAATATTTTAGTGCATTAGAATCAATGACAATATCAACTTTATTTTTCAAAGTTCTTATCTCCATAAATACGAGGTAATTATTCCATTATTTTCTCTCTTAATTAATGCAATAATGGGGGGTTAGGCTATAGATTCATATTTCATAAAATTATTTATTATTGTATCTTCTCCTCCATATTATGTTACATTAAATATCAGAAGGTTTTGAGTTAGAATTTCTTGTTATCCTGTTACTTTAGCGACTTCTACAAGGTTCTTTTTCCTAAAGGATTTTATTATAAGAAACATTATATGTACTTGAAAATATATGCTAAAATACATGATATTAATAAAAATCATTTTATATATACACTTTTACCAATATTTGTCACATTTTCCAAAACATTATAGACATTCACCTTTTAAGGTTCTTTATCAATTAAAAATTCACTTCCATATAATTCTTCTATTTTGTTTTCCTTTACCAGAATATTTATTTCTTCAACAACTTTATCAATGATAGACTCAATATCGAGTAGCACCCATGGGCATGATTATTCCTACCCTAAACAAATATAATCCAAGTAGAGCATTTATGAACTTCAATAGTAGCAAGCATGAATGAATTAGTTTCAGGATCCATTTTTTTTTATTTGATCTTCATTAGGTAATTTTGAGTACACAAGACAGTTTATTATAGCATGCAAACTTTTCTTTTTCTTGTCCAAACTTCATGTTGGTATCTTTACAAAAATACAATTTTAGAAAATCATAATGTTCAAGCTAGATTTTACTTTCATGGATTTTATGGTTACATTTGCTATGGTTAATTCATGGATTTTACTCTCAAAGGTCCTTTCAAATTCCAGAGCTTAAATTTGCTATAATTGATTGGTGATCCTCCTCTATATATTCTTAAATTTATCTTGATCTAATTTAGCCACTTCAATGTGTATCCGACTTATTTCTTCTCCTCAAACATTATCTAATGAGGCAATTATTATTTCATGCACTCTTTCTACCACAACATCATCTTCGACTCTTTTTATTTTCTTGAAATATTTTCCTTTTAATGATTTATATTTTTCATTGTGAAAATATAAATATTTTTAACTTCAATATATAGAATATTCCTCTCCATGGTAAACCAATGAAACCACCAACATCTTTAGTCTATTATGTCTAATTCCATAAATGTTCTTAGTAATATCTATGTGTTTAGTATTAGGTTCCATCATTTCCTTAGTTTTTTCATCCACCATTTTAGGAGTTCCTTTTCCTATTACATCATTACCTACCATGAATTCTAAAGTCTTTATGTCTCTAGTCTCTACTTTTCTAACGTCTGACTCTTTGAGATCATCTTGATCAACCTTATCCTTAGTGGAAGTTATCTTTGTTGATAGGTTTACTCTTTTCATTCCAATAGATGTTATACTTTAAAGGAAACATTTTTCCCTTAGGATTTCTTCTACCAAATGGAATTTATCCAATGGAAAGCTCAAATATTATAGATATTTTCCCTTACAAGATTTTCACTATCAATACATATCAAAATTTTAAGGCTACCATTCTCCTCTTTTAGGATTTTTTCTTTTATTTATTTAGGAGTATCTTCAACCATATCTAATCTTGTAGGAAATGCAAATTTTTATTTTGATTCTATATTTATCCTTTCATCAAAATATGATGTGCCTAAAAGAGATAAAGCTTGACCTGAGTTATCTAGGTCATACCTCAAAGAATTCTTGTCTTTCTTCCTTTCAATCACCTTTGCCTAAGAATGTGTGGCCCTTGAAATATCTTCATCAAAATTGTCTTATTTACATTCAAAATAACAAGTTTTTTTGATAGACCTTAAATGCCCTCTAAGTTTCCCTTTATGATAATAAAATCAAGTATATGCTTCTCGCAATTAAAGTATATTGAAGCGAGTGGCCAACTATACATATTGCCCAAAATTTCCTATGATGAAGTCCCCAAAAGAAAAAAGAATGGGTAGAAAACACATATATGTAAGCCATTGAATCTCTTTGATTTACCCATTAAACATACCCATCATCTGATAACCTATCTTTTGAGTAACATCTTATTAGGTACACATTTTGGTAACATATGAGTCTTTCCTTTGAAACCAAAGAGCCTAATATATGTTTGATGAGCTTGGATAAATAAACTAACATATGACTAAAAAGCCCTGACAACGTTTTTAGTGAAAAAAGGACATGAAGAATTGTTCAATAAACATATAAAAGAAAAAAATATATAATAAATGTAAAAAATAAATTTTCCTTTTAACATTCTCCTTTTAGAGATTCCTAAAAAAGATATGTAGAATTTTTCTCTCTGGAGAATTAAAAAAGAAAACGTCTTTGTTTTTAAGTGATGTGATCGTGCATAGAATATCAATGGGGAAAGCAAACATATAAACATGGGGATCTCTGGGGCCTTTGTATTTCTCAACTCCTTAGTTTTACTCACTAAATTT
Source organism: Wollemia nobilis (assembly GCA_028583015.1). NCBI lineage: Eukaryota > Viridiplantae > Streptophyta > Pinopsida > Araucariales > Araucariaceae > Wollemia > Wollemia nobilis. Next base: position 522,206 of record JAQPPZ010006125.1, read on the forward strand.
TCTAGGATAAAAGAGGCCCAATCAAATCTAACCCCTTCAAGAACAATGAAAAATACTACCAACACAAAATGTACAAAAAATGAGACGTATCCATATCATCCATGATTCTATGGATTTTGATCATAGCATATCTTATCAGGTAAAATATTAGAAACAACATACCTTTCATTTTTGAAACAAAGGGTTTTGTTTTAAATTTTTCCAAATCCCTCATATCTTTTTGCAATGACTAGCCATATTGATTATTGTAGATAATTGAGTTCTTAGGAGGAAGCTTATAAATACTGTAGAAAGCATCACTTTCAAAGCATACAACCAATCTATTATTCAAATCTCTTATTTCTCTCTATCAAATCCACCCTCTAAAAAGTATATTGTATGACATGCACACACTTTGGAAATTTAGGTCGAGAGCCTATCTTTGGTAGCTTAAATTGAATGATGTTTTCCATCGTCTCTAAGTATTCAAGTTCATCCCTATAACTATTTCTATCTGGTATGACACTTGCAATTCTAATAAATATCAAATAAATATTTTACATATTTTTCTAAATTTGGCATCGCAATGTTATCAATGACGATTATCTAATTCTTTCTCATTTTAGTGAGTGTAGTAAATGGACACAATTTTGAGCATAGGGAACCAAGGTTATGCATAGTGGTGAATATTCACAAATTGGATGAATATTAGGATTTCGAGAATTTAAAATTGGCAAATATGAGGACCCTCGACGTCAGCCCATTCGGCTAAAATTTTTAGGATTAATTTATTCTTAGGATCAATTTGCCACAATATTTATCCAAACATAGGCATATTTGTACTCGTTGGAAAACTCTTTTTGAGCCTAATCTAATGGGGGTGTTTTTTTGAAGTTATAAGGTCATTTAGTAGGTCAAACTTTACCCCAAAGATAAATTTACATTATAGAGCTTCAAATACCCCAAATTTTTGTGTGAAGATGATTTATTTGATTTGTTTAGAATTCACCATGATTCACCTTGATTTCTATTAGGATTCGTCATTTTTTGAGTCCAACCCCTTATGCATAACCCTGTAGGGAACCAAATGAGAGCTTAAACACTTAACCAATTATCATTTAAGTGAGTGTAGCAATTGAACACAATGTCAACCATAGGGAACCAAATTATAGTTTGAAAAATTAGTCAATTAAAAAATAAAAATATCAAAATGACATGTAATTTTTTTAGGCATCCAAATTAAATGTAGTCACATCAATTTAATTCAAAATAACTTTAATTTATTAAAAAACAATTGCCTGTGGGAAGAAATCATGTGTAATATTTACACTAAATCCTATCATGATGTGGGTATTAAATGCAAATCAGGTACCAAAATAAACCATGATAAATTTAATGATACATCATTATAATGCCTCAATGGATGAATTAAATTAGTTATGAATCCCTGCACATTCTGGGATTCATTAATGATGCATTAGTTATAATGCCTCAATTATTATTTCATGCATTCTTTCTACCACAACATCATCTTAGACTCTTTTTATTTTCTTGAAATATTTTCCTTTTAATGATTTATATTTTTCATTGTGAAAATATAAATATTTTTAACTTCAATATCTAGAATATTCCTCTCCATGGTAAACCAATGAAACTACCAACATCTTTAGTCTATTATGTCTAATTCCATAAATGTGCTTAGTAATATCTATGTGTTTAGTATTAGGTTCCATCATTTCCATAGTTTTTTCATCCACCATTTTAGGAGTTCATTTTCCTATTACATCATTACCTACCATAAATTCTAAAGTCTTTATGTCTCTAGTCTCTATTTTTCTAACTTCTGACTCTTTGAGATCATCTTGATCAACCTTATCCTTAGTGGAAGTTATATTTGTTGATAGGTTTACTCTTTTCATTCCAATAGAAGTTATACTTTAAAGGCAACATTTTTCTCTTAGGATTTCTTCTACCAAATGGACTTTATCCAAAGAAAAGCTCAAGTATTATAGATATTTTCCTTTACAATATTTTCACTATCAAAACATATCAAAATTTTAAGGCTATCATTCTCCTCTTTTAGGATTTTTTTATTTATTTATTTAGGAGTATCTTCAACCATATCTAATCTTGTAGGAAATGCAAATTTTTATTTTGATTTTATATTTATCCTTTCATCAAAATATGATGTTCCTAAAAGAGATAAAGCTTGACCTGAGTTATTTAGGTCATACCTCAAATAATTTTTCTCTTTCTTCCTTTCAATCACCTTTGCCCAAGAATGTGTGGCCCTTGAAATATCTTCATCAAAATTGTCTTATTTACATTCAAAATAACAAGTTTTTTTTATAGACCTTAAATGCCCTCTAAGTTTCCCTCTATGATAATAAAATCAAATATATGCTTCTTGCAATTAAAGTATATTTAAGCGAGTGGCAAACTATACATAATGCCCAAAATTTCCTATGATGAAATCCCCAATAGAAAAAAAAATGGATAGAAAACACATATATGTAAGCCAATGAATCTCTTTGATTTACCCATTAAACATACCCATCATTTGATAACCTATATTTTGAGTAACATCTTATTAGGTACACATTTTGGTAACATATGAGGCTTTCCTTTGAAACCAAAGAGCCTAATATATGTCTGATGAGCTTGGATAAATAATCTAACATATGACTAAAAAGCCCTGACAACTTTTTTAGTGAAACAAGGACATGAATAATTGTTCAATAAACATATAAAAGAAAAAAATATATAATAAATGTAAAAAATAAAATTTCCTTTTAACATTCTCCTGTTAGAGATTCCTAAAAAAGATATGTAGAATTTTTCTCTCTGGAGAATTAAAAAAGAAAACGTCTTTGTTTTTAAGTGATGTGATCGTGCATAGAATATCAATGGGGAAAGCAAACATATAAACATATGGATCTCTAGGTCCTTTGTATTTCTCAACTCCTTAGTTTTACTCACTAAAGTTTCTAGGAGAAAAAAGGCCCAATCAAATCTAACCCCTTCAAGAACAACAAAAAATACTACCGACACAAAATGTACAAAAAATGAGACGTATCCATATCATCCATGATTCTATGGATTTGGATCATAGCATATCTTATCAGGTAAAATATTAGAAACAACATACCTTTCATTTTTGAAGCAAAGGGTTTTGTTTTAAATTTTTCCAAATCCCTCATATATTTTTGCAATGACTAGCCATATTGATTATTGTAGACAATTGAATTCTTAGGAGGAAACTTATAAATAGTGTAGAAAGCATCACTATCGAAGCATACAACCAATCTATTATTCAAATCTCTTATTCCTCTCTATCAAATCCACCCTCTAAAAAATATATTGTATGACATGTGCACACTTTGAAATTTAGGTCGAGAGCCTATCTTTGGTAGCTTAAATTGCATTATGTTTTCCATCGTCTCTAAGTATTCAATTTCATCCCTATAACTATTTCTATCTCATATGACACTTGCAATTATAATAAATGTCAAATAAATATTTTACATAATTTTCTAAATTTGGCATCACCATGTTATCAATGACGATTATCTAATTCTTTCTCATTTTAGTGAGTGTAGTAAATGAACACAATTTTGAGCATAGGGAACCAAGGTTATGCATAGTGGTGAATATTCACAAATTGGATGAATATTAGGATTTCGAGAATATAAAATTAACAAATATGAGGACCCTCGACGTCAGCCCATTCGGCTAAAATTTTTAGGATTGATTTGTTCTTAGGATCAATTTACCACAATATATATCCAAACATAGGCATATTTGTACTCGTTGGAAAAATATTTTTGAGCCTAATCTAATGGTGGTGTTTTTATGAAGTTATAAGGTCATTTAATAGGTCAAAATTTACCCCAAAGATAAATTTACATTTTAGAGCTTCAAATACCCCAAATTTTTGTGTGAAGATGATTTATTTGATTTGTGTAGAATTCCCCATGATTCACCTTGATTTCTATTAGGATTCGTCATTTTTTTACAAGTACATTTTGAGTCCAACCCCTTATGCATAACCTTGTAGGGAACCAAATGAGAGCTTGAACACTTAGCCAATTATCATTTAAGTGAGTGTAGCAATTGAACACAATGTCAACCATAGGGAACCAAATTATAGTTTGAAAAATTAGTCAATTAAAAAATAAAAATATCAAAATGACATGTAATTTTTTTAGGGCATCCTAATTAAATGCAGTCACATCAATTTAATTCAAAAAAACTTTAATTTATTAAAAAAAAAATTGCCTGTGGGAAGAAATCATGTGTAATATTTACACTAAATCCTATCATGATGTGGGTATTAAATGCAAATCAGGTACCAAAAGAAACCATGATAAATTTAATGATACATCATTAAAATGCTTCAATGGATGAATTAAATTAGTGATGAATCCCTGCACATTCTGGAGGTAAAAACAAAAATAAATAAGGTGCCAACTTGATGGAAGTATTAACTCCTTTAATCTATATTAGAATGGAGAATGAACGAATCAAGACCTAAGGTGGATGCATTGATAATCATTAATATTTTTTGCTCCATGCATGCATGGAGATACCTATATGAACTTAAACAATATTTTTTGGGTTTTATAAAAATAAAAATAATGGAATATAAAACAAAATTCATTAAATGGTATAGTAATAAAATGTGAGGTGGATCCCATTAAAAGATATTATAATGGGTTTAATGTATCAACACCTTCCCATATTGATTTGATGGCATAAGGAATCATTTTTCCAAGATAGAAATGGAATAGTCTTTAATATGGAAGTATCTTCCATTAAATACTTTATCTTTCTAAGGAGCAATTTATCATATTTCTTCTAGAAGTGCCATTAGCATTTGGTATAATAGGATTATCCAAGTTTAATATCCACACAAAGATCATGCAACCCATTTAATAGTAAGGGATTCACTTTGGGTAATTGGGGTTAAGGATTTCCATGTCCCCTTTGGCTTTGATCATCATACACAATTTCCATGTTATTCCCAACACATGTAGTATGACCAAGACTTTACTTATTATTTAAAATTTTCCAAATAAGGAAGAAGAATTTGATTGGAAAAGTATGAATTTTCTTTTAGAATTAGAACCTAATCATTACCTAATCTCACATGTCTCAAAGGGGATATGTGGGTACCAAATAGGATTCCTAAATAATATATTATTTGACCATGAGGGATGTCCTTCTATGATGCAAGAAGATTGTCTAGCCTTGGAGAAGATGAACGTTAGACGACTTTTATTTTAAGGTGATTTATTCTAGAGCCAAAGACATCATAAAACAATTGTAAAATTTCTCAAGTAGTGTTAAGTTCCTTTTTCTAATTTTGTAAATATGAGAGATGTGTATAAATCAAGAATTGAGAGTGGTAGTCTCAATGCAAATCCTTAAAACCTATTATAAGCCTTTTAGATGATGCTCTCTTTTGTAGGTAACCCTAAGCATCAATTATGATAACATATGGAAATGGAACTAGGCGTCATCTTGTATAATAGATCATTGAAGATGAACTTGGAAAAAAGGATTCCATTGAATTGAATGCATATAGATATATATTATAAGCAAACAAAAATGTGGTTACATTGCTTTTCCCAAAAATCCAACTAGTAAAACATCTTAAGGATAAAGTCCCAAAAAATTCTATTATATGTCTTGTCAAAATTAATTTTAACAATAATGGTGTATTCATTAGGCCCAATGTGAGGCTTACCAAGACAACATTAGATTGCCTAAAATATATTATCCTTTGGTGAATCTAGTTTGCTCTATATTGATAATTTATTGGGCCATAGGTTGCAGGTAAATAGCCAAAGTTTTCTCTATAATATTATAATAAATGTTGAGAAGAGTGATGGGGTGCCATGTGGAGATGCTCTCTTTCAACATTTTGAGGATAAATTTTATTAGACCTTGGTCAATGAAGGATCCAAGGAAGCCTTTTGTGGGAGCCTCCTTATACACTTTATGAAGCTCACTCCCAACCATAGGTCAAAGCTTAATTATTTGACTATATATATATATATGTGTGTATGTGTGTGTGTGTAAGTGATGTGGAATGTAAGGGTAAATTGAAGTGAAGAGCCAAAAGCTAAAGTTTTATTCATATGCAAGTAATGTATAGGCATAAACATTCCTTTTTACAATAGAATGATCTCTTCCCAACCTGAACGAATTGGAAGAGTACAAAATAAAGTTGACAATTAATAGCTTATTTTAGACAAACTAACTAAAAAATCTACTAAAAAATAGCTATATAAGAGTTTGTTGACAACCAACCAATATATAAACCATAAACTATAAGTAAGCCTACAATAAACAATCCAATGTGAACTTGTAGAAATTTTGCGTGGTTATATAAGGGCAATAAAATAATATGGTAAATAAAATAACATGTATAGGTTGAAGATAATAATATACCTAGGATAATAGATGTACTCATCATACCTCCCTAAAATAGAAGCATTAAACTCTAATGCTTTTACAATAGGAGTGTGAGATGCCAAACACAAAAGACAAATCCCTTGGTTGGATTGATTGAATGTTGAGATGCAATGTCATCATAGGCCTGGATAAGGTTGATGATGCCAATTAGTGCCTGTGTGAGAATGCAACTTTTAGTCACAACTTTGTCACCAACCAATCAGAGAAAGAGGAAGAATTCAATTAAGACCAATAATCTAATGTTGATGTTGTTGTATCTTCTATAAAACATGTGTGACTGAGGAAGAGGATCGCTCAATGCAATACAAGGTAAAGTAAGAGGAGTAGGAGAGGAATCGATGATGAAGGAGAGATTGAATCCATGCAAGGAGGAGTCAGTCATATTTTTAGTAGTCCCTTTGAAACACCAAATGGTCGAGTGCCATGTCTCTAGTCTATACCACGGTTAAATTTCATCTAGAAATCATGCTCAGACTCGAGTTCCAACATCATATGTTGCTAATCGAAGACCATCAGTCATCTACCCTCTAGAGATGTGTCAAACAAAAATTTGTCCTTGTAACCCTAAAACTCCACGTTAGAGATGCATCAAACAAAAATTTGTCCTTGTAGCCCTAAAACTCCATGTATGCTGTTATTACATGACAAAGACGTCAAAAGTTTGACAACTAATTTTTTTGACGTAAAATTTGACATGCAACAAGCCATGTCACAACGCTGAATTTATATTGTTCAAAGCAAACAAAAGTTACCTGCTATCCAACGCTGATGTCACTCGTTGTAATTTTCCCTCTATCGTGTGTTCAATGATGTTAATTCAATTGTCTATATGCATCTATACAAAAATGATCATGTGCTTGATGGCTTTGTCTTTGTGGTTGGCCATAAATTTACAATAGTGAATTGCAAATTTATCCTTTTATTAGGAAAATAGGCTCAATTCACTCAAGTTTTACTAAAAAAGCTTCAGCAATAGGATGTTCTCTAGTTAGCTCGTGAAAATACACATCGAATTTCATGATCTATTTTGTTCATTGACTTGTGGGAATAAGACAATCAAAAAATGACTATTCGTCAATCCAAAAAAATTATTGTTGCCTGCCATACAAAAAGATCAACCTTTCAAGTCCCTCGAATTTTACCTCATCTCACCAAAGGGTCTACATTACCAAATGTTGGAATTAAGGTGCCATCAACCTTGTAAATCTCATGTAATTTTAATACTCCTAATATTGTTTGTAATTCACTCATAAGGGATGGAGGGGATTTACCTCTGTACAATCATCATGGTAATTGTTAAAAGGTGGTTATTTGGAGCTTATCCCATGGGAGACAATCTAGGAGGATATGGGAGATAATTTCTATATTGGGCGCCTAGTTTATTTTTTATGCAAGATTTGGTGGATAGGAAGTTGTGGATCACCTTGCTATTGATAGGTTGTAAGATGGATGCCCATGTGGAGTCATTTAATGCTTTTTTATCTCCATGGATAAGGTTGGTTAGGTGGGTGTGGATTTTTTGCTAGTGGTTTTATCCACTTGTTTTGGGATACTATGGTGGTATTCCATCCACCTCTCATCTATAAATTGAGTTGTGGAGGTAGTGGAAGTATTGTATTATTTTTGCAGGTTCACAGGGTGTTGGTGAAGGATAGAGAGAAGGATATTGTTGTACAACTTCTTCAGTTTAATAATATACTTGGCCTCTCTTTTCCTGTGGAGTTTTTTCCGAAGGGGTTTTCTCCACATAAATCTGGTGTTAACTGTGTTGCTGATTTCTTTTATGTGATGTTATGTGCAATCACTTTCATTGTTTCAGTTTTGGATTAACTTATTTTTCAGATTTGCATACACATAACTAAGTTATTGCTGCTATCTTCACCTTGTTTTTTCAACATTTGGTATCAGAGCCATTCGGTTCTGTTGAGAGGGGGATGCCTTTCTCTTAAGTGTTGAAGGTTTTTTGTTGCAGTGGGAGCTTTTGTTGTGTGGTTTTGCAGATTTGTGAAGTAGGTTTTGAAAACCATGGCCTCTACTTCTCGCATGGACATTGAAAAGTTTAATGGCACTGGCTACGAGATGTGGAAACTGAAGATGGAGGATCTCTTGGAAGAAAGAGATCAGTGGTTGCCAGTTTCACAAGCTATGAAACCTTCAGACATGAAAGATGAAGATTGGGTTAAGTTGGACAAGAAGGCATGAGGAACCATTCGGTTGTGTCTTTCAGATTCTATCCTCTTGAATGTCTCCACAGAAGACTCTGCATACAAGTTGTGGAAGAGGATAGGTGATATCTATCAAACTAAAAGTTTGTCTAACAAGTTATATCTCAAACGAAGGTTGTATTCATTAAAAATGAAATATGGTGAATCTATTGTTGATCATTTGAATGCATTTAATCTGATTTTAAGTCAACTTGCATCAATAGATGTTAAGATAGAAGAAGAAGATAAATGTATTTTATTGCTTTGCTCTTTGCCCGAATCTTGGGAAAATCTAATTGTTGCTATTAGTGGTGGTGCTACAGAGGTAAATTTAGATAATCTTATTTCTATCCTTCTCTCAGAGGAGATGAGGAGAAAGACCATGAATAGTGGCTCCCAAGATGCCTTGCATGTTCGGGGAAGGTCCAAAGAAAGAGGGCCTAAAGGGGATAAAAAGAAGGATAAGTCAAAAGGACGTTCTAAGACCCCTAGAAAGAGTAAAGTGAAGTGTTGGAATTGTGGTAAGAGAGGGCATGTGAAGGAGTGTAAAGCAAAGAAAAAGAATGCAGATTCCTCCATAGAAAAAGCCTCTGATGATGATTCTGATGCCTTTACTATTTTTGCTAACACTATGAGTAATGATGCTTGGCTTATTGATTCAGGTTGCTCCTACCATATGACTCCTAACAAGGAGTGGTTTGCCACGTATAAAGAAATTGATGGGGGAGAAGTTTTCCTTGGTGATAACAACACGAAAAGGATTATTGGTAAGGGAAAGGTAAAGTTGTGTTTCAGTGATGGGAGTATTAAAACCCTTGATAATGTTTTGCATATTCCAGGACTTGTGAGAAATCTACTTTCTGTATCCAAGTTGAATGATTCTGGAATGCATGTGACATTTGACAAGTCTAGTTGCAGGTTGGTAAGAGGGAGTTTGGTGATAGCTAAAGGATCTCAGATTGGGACCTTGTTTAGGCTAAATGCTTCTACTTTCAGTAACTCTGCCAATGTAACTAGCACTGAAAATGCATGTATGTTGTGGCACCATAGATTGGGTCACATTGGTGAAAAAGGTCTTAAGACCATTCTAAATAAAAACTTGGTTGACGGTATTTCTGATTATTCTATTGGTAAAAATGATTTCTGTGAGCATTGTGTGTTTGGTAAACAGAATAGATCATCATTTCCTAAAGGTGTTCATAAAGCTAAGAGACCATTGGAACTTATTCATTCGGATGTATGTGGTCCAGTGGATGTTCCTTCATTGGGTAAATCTCGATATTACGTTTCCTTCATTGATGATGTCTCAAGATACACTTGGATTTATTTTATGCACTCTAAATCTAAAGTTTTCACTAAATTTAAGGAATTTAAGGCATTAGTTGAGAAGCAATCAGATTATAAGATAAAAGTGTTGAGATCTGCAATGGGGGTGAATATTGTTCTAGGGAATTTGATGAATTCTGTAAGCATGCAGGTATTGTCCGGCAGAAGACTACTCCTTACACTCCCCAACAAAATGGGGTTGCAGAAAGAATGAACCGAACCTTAATGGAAAGAGCTAGGAGCATGTTGAGTAGTGCTAAGCTAGATAAATGCTTTTGGGTAGAAGTTGTTGGTACTGCTTGTTATGTAATTAATAGATCTCCTTGTTCAGCTCTTATTGACAAAACTCCTTATGAAGTGTGGATAGGTAGAAAGCCTTCGGTTTCACACTTAAGGGTCTTTGGTTGTGAGGCTTTTGTTCATGTGCCTCAGGAGAAGCGATCTAAACTGGATCCAAAAGCACAGAGATGCATCTTCATGGGATATGGTGAGAATGTAAAAGGTTACAAGCTTTGGAATCCTTTAACCCGTAGCATGGTATTTTCTAGAGATGTTGTTTTTAGGGAGTTTAGAGCTTTTCCAGATGAAGAACAACCAAAGGAGAAGACAAAGATAGTGCACTTCGAGATAAAGAATGAAAAGTAGGAAGATGCACATGTGGAAGAATAGTTAGATGGATCTGAGGATGGAGAAGTAGAGGAGGGTTCAGAGAGTTCAAAGAGCTCAGATGATGTGCAACATGAGCACACAGAGGGAGAAGAAGAATAGGAAAATCCCACTACTCCTACCTTGAGGAGATCCACAAGGTAACGAAAACCAGTTAAAAGGTATGGCCCACCAGATTTTTGGTGTGTATTTGCTTTATTGAGTACTGACGATGAACCTAGATCCTATAGGGAAGCTCTCTCTTCGGAGGAAAGTGAGTCTTGGATGCAGGCCATGCAGGAGGAGATGATGGCCTTGGATAGTTGTGACACCTGGGATCTTGTTAGTTTACCCAAAGGAAGAAAGCCCATTGGATGCAAGTGGGTATTTAAGAAGAAATTTGGTGCAGATGGTCGGTTAGAGTGGTACAAGGCCAGACTGGTGGCCAAGGGCTACTCCTAGAGAGAGGGAGTTGATTTTGGTGAAATTTTCTCTCCTATTGCTAAGTTAACTTCTATTAGATTCCTTTTGTCTATTGTTGTTGCTTATGATTATGAGATAGAGAAAATGGATGTTAAAACTGCTTTCTTGCATGGGGATCTTGAGGAGGAAATTTATATGCGATAGCCTGACGATTTTGTTGTGAAAGGAAAAGAACAATTGGTTTGCAGGTTAAAGAGATCTTTGTATGGTTTGAAATAGTCACCTAGGATGTGGTATCAGAAGTTTGATGCTTTCGCATTGAAGTTGGGTTTTATGAGGAGTGAGGAAGATCATTGTGTATATTTTAAAAATATTGATGATCAGATACTAATCATTGTCTTGTATGTTGATGACATGTTGTTTATTGGTAACAACAAGGTGATGATTAGAGAACTCAAGACTCAAATTTCAGGCACATTTGATATGAAGGACTTGGGGGCTGCAAAATATATTCTTGGGATGGAAATCAGTAGAGATCGAGCTAACAAAAAGCTTTGGTTAAGTCAGAGTAAGTATGTTGATACTATTTTGCAGAGGTTTAATATGCATAACTGTAAGCCAGTTAATATTCCATTTCCTGTTGGTACTAAGTTGAGTTCAGACATGAGTCCTAGTAGTGATGATGATTTTGAGGATATGTCTAACGTTCCTTATGCTAGTGTCATTGGGAGTTTAATGTATGCAATGGTTTGCACTAGACCAGATATTGCCCAAGTAGTGGGAGTTCTGAGCAGGTTTATGTCTAACCCTGGTAGAGAGCATTGGACTTATGTTAAGAGGGTATTCAGATATTTATGAGGTACTTCAGATCATTGTTTGGTTTATTATGGTACTAATGGTGTTGTTGAGTCATTGGACATACAGGGGTTTGTTGATGCAGATTGGGCAGGTGACTTGGATAGTCGAAGGTCCACAAGTGGCTATGTGTTTACTTTGTTTGGAGGTGCAGTGAGTTGGATGAGTAAGAGGCAGCCCACGGTTGCTTTATCCACCACAGAAGTAGAGTATATGGCTGCTATGCATACCTCTAAGGAGGCGGTATGGTTACAGAGACTTGGTGTTGGTATTGGTTTTGATTGCAGGATTGTGAGGATCGGATGTGACAGTCAGAGTGCTATCTGTTTGACCAAGAATCCTATGTATCATGCTCGTACTAAGCATATTGATGTTCAGTATCACTTTGTGCGAGAAATGGTTGAGGGAAGGAAGGTCCTGATACAGAAGGTTGACACTTTGGAGAATGTTGCAGATTCTCTCACGAAGCCAGTAACCACGAAGAAGTTCACTTGGTGCAGGAAGGCCATGGGTCTTGATCACTGTGCTTGATTTATTTTATGTTTTCCTATGGGTGTATTTACAATGTATGATGTCAAGTGGGAGAATGTTGGGATTAAGGTGCCATCAACCTTGTAAATCTCATGTAATTTTAATACTCCTAATATTGTTTGTAATTCACTCATAAGGGATGGAGAGGAGTTACTATTATTCATGGTAATTACTAAAAAGTAGGTTATTTGGAGCTTATCCCATGGGAGACAATCTAGGAGGATATGGGAGATAATTTCTATATTGGGCGCCTAGTTTATTTTTTATGCAATATTTGGTGGATAGGAAGTTGTGGATCACCTTGCTATTGATAGGTTGTAAGTTGGATGCCCATGTGGAGTCATTTAATGTTTTTTATCTCCATGGATAAGGTTGGTTAGGTGGATCAAACATTCTAGTTTGTGGATCAAACATTTCAATTTTAGAGATAACTTAAGTTAGTGGTGGCAGTAGCCTGTCAAGCGTAGTGCAACTTTTAAACTTGCTGGCAAATTAAAGTTTGTTAAGGAAAAGCTTCGAACTTGGAACAAAGAGGTCTTTGGGAACCTCTTTGAAAATAAAAAATAGGTTGTTGAAAGTTTGAAGATAATTGATCAGAGGATCCAACATGGTGATGCTGATGAAACTACTAGGTAGGAGGAACAAACAAAACTAGCAGATTTTCATAACATTTTGTCCTATGAGGAAATCTATTGGAGGCAAAAATCAAGGGCTCTTTGGTTGAAATATGGAAATTCAAATTCCAAGTTTTTTCACGTCACCGTGCCTAGAAACAGAAGCAATAACAAGATAATTTTTTTTTAAAAAGCAGATGGTTCTATTACTCAAGACTTAACAAAAATCAGAAAGGAGGTAGTAACTTATTTCAATTCTATCCTTGGTCAGGAATCGTAGTGCAATGAGGAGGCCAAAGATATTCTCTTGCAATCCATTCCTAGCATAATAAATGAGGATATAAACCTTAAGCTTCTAGCTCCATTTTTTGATGAGGAAATTAAGGAAGCCTTGTTTATCATGGAGCCAGACAAAGCCCCGAGACCCGACGAATTTCCCCCTCATTTCTATCAAGATTTTTGGGACATCGTAAGTGAGGATGTAATTTCTACTGTCAAAGAATTCCAAAGAAGCAATCATATACCAAAAGGTATCAACTCTACTTTTATTTCTCTAATTTCTAAGATGCAAACCCCTGAATCTATGGCTGACTTCAGGCCAATCAGTCTGTGCAATGTTTCCTACAAGATCCTAACTAAAGCCATTGCAAATAGAATGAGAGATATTCTACACCGCATCATAGATCCATGCCAGGGAAACTTTGTCCAGGGCAGGTCAATCTTGGATGGAGTTATCATAGTTCATGAGGCTCTGCACTCTACTCATAAGACTAACAGGTCTATTTTTGACCTCAAGATTGATATGAACAAAGTATTTGATAGGCTAAATTGGGACTTTCTGATTATTGTCCTCCTTAAGTTTGGTTTTCACCACCAATGGGTTAATTTGATCAAAGAATGTATTTCTAAAGCATGGTTCTCGATTCTATTTAATGGAACAACTGCTGGTTACTTTCAAAGTCACAGAGGAATTTGGTAGGGGGACCCTATCAACCCCATGTTATTCATCATTATGGTAGAATATTTAGGCAGAACCATAAAAAATACTTGTAGTTCAAGGCTAATATCTGGAATCAAGGTAAAATCTCTCACTAGGGCTATTTCTCACCAACAATTCATTGATGATACCCTTATATTTACTAAGGCATCAATGGTTGAGGCCAAAATAATTAAATACATCCTGCAACTCTACGAGGATGCTGCTAGTCAGAAAATTAATTTTAGTAAAAGCAAGTTATATTTCTTGAACACCCCCATTCAGAGGCAAGGAAGGATTGCAAAAATTTTAGGATGTGATATAGCAAACCTCCCCACTTCGTATCTTGGTCTCCCTCTTTTCATTGGTTCTCTAAGAGAGTCAATGTGGGATAGGGCTATAAAAAGAATAAAAAAAACTTGTTGTATGGAAAGGTCATCTTCTATCTCAAGAAGGAAAGCTGACCCTCACTAAGGTCTCTCTTCAGAGAATTCTAGTTTATTTCCTCTCCATTTTCAAAGCCCTTGTGAAGGTCTTCCAGAAAATTGAGAAACTCCAAAAAGAATTTTTATGGATTGGATCAGAGGAGGAAAAAAGGATACACTTTGTAGGATGGACTAAAGTGTGCAGACCCATGGAAAATGGGGGCTTAGGTCTGAGGATAATTGCTCATATAAATTTAGATTTACTAGCTAAGCAGGTGTGGCGTCTCATTTTTGGTGAAGAAAATGAATGGACAGCTATCATCAAATGAAAGTATCTTTAAAATATGAAATTTTTAAGTGACTTAGTTCCAATCAGAGGTTCTGCTTTTTGGAAAGCAATTCTTAATTGTAATGAAATCATCAAAAAAGGTTTAAGATGGGTTTTAGGCAATGGTGAGGGGATAAATTTTTGGAATGACAGGTGGGCTAAGGATGAACCACTGATGCAATATCCTAACTTAGCCCTAATTAGAGATATCATAGAAGAACTCATTGGAAAAAAAATCTTTGATTATATGGTTGAGGATAGAGGTAGAATGAAGTGGAAAAAAATAAGAATTCAGGGATTTCAAGCAGAATCAAATGATATTTGTAACATTCTCGGGAAACATTTTATCCCCATGAGACCCAAGGAAGATCAAGTGACCTGGGCTCCTACGGAAAACGAGCAGTTCACTGTTAAATTAGCTTACAAGATTTTGCTTGATGATGAGGAATTTGTCCTCCAAAAGGACTTAGTTTGGATAAAAAATTTAATTCCAAAAATTACAGTCTTTTCATGGCTGGTTATCCAAGGAAGAATTCTAACCATTGATAATATGATGCGTAAAGGTATTTATATCACTAATCATTTTTATTTGTGTAGGGCTAATTGGGAGACCATTTATCACATTTTCCTTGAGTGCCCTTTTTCCTTGACTGTCCTAAGTGGGGTTTTTTTGGTCTTCAATATTTCATGGGTTAAACCAGCCATCGTACTTAATTTTTTCATCCAATGGCCTTACCCCTTTTCAAGCCAAATACTTAGATACATATGGAAAATTTGTCTCAATCACTATGTTTGGCAGGTGTGGTTAGAAAGGAACCATAGAGTCTTTAATGAGTCTATCCATGATCATCAAACTATCATTGCCAGGATCCTATCCTTTGCCAATGAGAATTTGAACCTTATCCCTTTTGATAGTTGTAAACCTCATTTGTAGGAGACCACGATTGCTCAATATTTAAGCTTAACCTTGTTATATGAGTCTGTTCCTAGGGTAGTCAACCCTAGAGCCAATGTTAAGTGGTATCCACCTCCTATGGGTTGGTTTAAGCTTAATTTTGATGGAGCAGCTAAGGACAATCCTGGAAGAGCAAGAGCTAGTGGCATTGTGCGAGATCATAATGGTAATATGATGCTTGTGTTTTCTGAATATTTGGGAACAAGGATGAACAACGAAGCTGAAGCTAGAGCTATATGGAGATGCCTTCAAATGACTCAAGACTTAGAAGGCAATTTGATCGTAGGAGGAGACTCCATGCATGTTATAAATCTCCTAAATAATTGGATAACACCTCCTTGGAGGATTAAAATAATTGTTGAAGAGGCTAGGATCCTTTTCTAGGGATGATAGGACAGAAAAGTTGAACATGTCTTTCAGGAAGCTAACAAAATTGCTGATAAGCTGGCCAATTTGGGTGTCAATGGTGACGAACTTTTCAAGTGGGAACACAATGTCCCGAGTGAAGTACAACAATAATTTAAATAATGAATGTCGAATTTACCAACATGGAAGGCACTATAAGTTCAAAGGCTAGGAGTATTCTCGTCTCTTTTTTGAATTGGAATCATAATAA
Organism: Wollemia nobilis; assembly: GCA_028583015.1. Taxonomy (NCBI): domain Eukaryota; kingdom Viridiplantae; phylum Streptophyta; class Pinopsida; order Araucariales; family Araucariaceae; genus Wollemia; species Wollemia nobilis. The sequence continues at coordinate 538,563 of JAQPPZ010006125.1, forward strand.
AAATTATCTAAGATGTCAGTCTTTGTGGATGCTACTTGGAAATACCACAAAGACTAATGGGGACAGTCACATGTCAGATAACATGGCTCCTAGTCATCTTAGTAATTTGAGGTTAGTTGATAATCACAGGGAAGGAAAGAAACAACAATATAAGACTTCGAACCAAATCCACGTGGACAACCAGATAGCCACCACCATAAATCTAGCCAGCAGGTTCACTTCTCCAAGGCTGATTGGCCAAGATAGTATGTGGTACCAAAGCATGTCATATACGAAAGAAATCAATTACCAAAGAATTATTAAGAGTAACTGTCAATACAGAGCTTGTAGGAGTTTTTTTTAGTACTCTGCTATGTGTGTCTACAACTTTTTGTTTCTCCATTGTCTCAAGGAAGGGATCCGTGTCTGTTTCTTTTTTGTAATTATGATGTATGTGTATTTTCTAGGGGTATATCCAAAATGTTGTATGGGAAGTTTCTTTTTGATAATAGGCTATGTCCCTTACCAGATGTAATGGCTTTGGCGGCATGTAGATTTTACATATATAGTATCCTTAGTAAGGATATGTTCATCAACAAACCTGGGCTGATTTTTGTAAAAGGTTTTGGGTGAACCTGTAAAGCCTGGTATTAATGCTATAGTATTTTATCTACCAAAAAAAAATATTGATTATGTGGATGAGGATTTTTTGCTAGTGGTTTTATCCACTTGTTTTGGAATGTTATGGTGGCATTCCATCCTCCTCTCATCTATAAATTGAGTTGTGGAGGTAGTGATAGGGTATGATTATTTTTGCAGATTCATAGGGTATTGGTGAAGGATAAAGAGAAGGATATTGTTGTACAACCACTGATTCAGTTTAATAATACACTTGCCCTTTGTTTTTCTGTGGATTTTTTCTTATTTTCCTCCACATAAATCTGGTGTTAACTATGTTGGTGATTTATTTTATATGATTTTATGTGCAATCAATTTCAATTTTTTAGTTTTGGATTAATTTACTTTTCAGTTTTGCATACACATAACAAAGTTGTTGCTACTATCTTCACTTTACTTTACAACACCATAAAAGGATGATTTGAGTTATCGAGAAAATAAAACTCACTCAAAAAGGAATTCAAACCCTTAGACACACCAATCAGCTACAAAGAGTCTCCAAAAAAGGTTTTTTTTGTCTAGGAAAGAGTAATCAGTTCTATTCTTTGGCATTGGCACAATTTGATTGTTGGTTTGGATCTCAAAACTTTGTACAAGGTGGTAAAAAAACACAACATCCAGTTTTATGAGGGTGTTTCTTCTCATTATGTTGTTGCATTTTAGAGGGAATCTACCTTGGACAACAACTAACACTTTGTGTCAGCACTCAGGCAAGTAGTCACACTTGTGCTTTATCTTTGAACTCTTACATGTGTTGATGATGAGCTTACTACAAGCAATCAATGTTAGTCATCGCAGGTAGACGAGGAGTAAAACGTAGAGTCACAATTGAAAATGAAGGTGTAGCAAAAATTCTTTAAATGAGCTTTCTCTCATAATATTCTTAAACTAGAGAGAGGGAACAATATATAGATCTAGAAATCTTCACGACGATGTCGAATGTCAAGGGTCCAAATAAAGAATGACTAAGCTGCTCAAAATCACGTCATGATAGCAGATGAGAACATCTGCATATTCAATATTACCTATTTATAGGCATTCACTATTTGAAGTTTCAAAGGTTAAAGTTGTAAAAAACAATCATCCTCACCCAAGAGAATAATAAGCCAAGTGCAGGGTCCTCCAAAATCTGATATATAAGGTGGTTAACCTCTTCTACGAACTCCACTATCACCTCAAGGGTTCCATGAATCAATTTTTGCTTCTCTTCCACCTACTTAATCAGCTAGATATGGTTGCAAGACTCCACCATGTTGGAATTAAGGGAAATAACCTCCTCCATAAACTTATTTTTTTCTTTGCTTGGGATTGATTATCCAAATCTGATTGATCCACAAAAATAGGAGCACACCCCTTCTTGATCATATTTACAAATAATATTTTGGAGAGTCTTTCCCTCCCCCTATCACACCTTTGGAGGTCATAGAGATTCCTCCCGATATTCCACTCCTTTCAAACACCTTAGAGGAGTCTATGGGCATTTAATTCTTGTTAGGCTTCATGGAATATGAAAGTGATCTCTTAGATCATTTCACTCTACCACCCCTTACACCCCCTAGAGTCATAGATATGTCACCCGATTTTATGCTCCTTTTTACCACCTTGGAGGAGGTAATTGAGCTCTCCTTCCCATTAGACTCTATTGAATTTAAGAGTGATGTCTACTATATTCAATTAGTGGTTGGCACAATAGCCTAAGATTTAATATTTTTTTATGATTTTTGCAACCTCCAAGCCTTTCTCTTTAGCCATATATTCAAAAATCAACATGGCTAGAACTTGGTGAATTAGGTTTTAGCCTTTTTCACCTTGCATATCAGTCATTGACTTCTTCATTGAATGAAATAGAAAGGATGGGATGTTCATCCATATTTCTCTTCTCAACTGGTTAAGAAACATCATGTGGTAGCTCCTCACAATTTCTCTATATGGGTCAAGCATAAAATAGTCCATGACTACTTTCACCACTTTGTTTCATGCTGTCGTGAGGTCATTTGAGTTGAATCAATTATGCTCCTTGGGTAGGTACTCATCCTCATCCAATAAATAAGTTACCTCTCTAATAATAGAGTGTTTCTCCCTATTATGATAGTAACCCTTGGGGGGAGGCATGTGACTTTGGCAATAAGGACCACAATAATCTCAAACTCTAGCTCTCCAAAATTTACCCATACCTTGCTCTATGAGTTAGTCATCCATATTTATAGGCTTATATTGTACCCATGGAACTTTTGGATACCGCCTAACAAGCTTCCTTTCCTTAGGATTTTCTTTACTTCATCATTTGTTTCTAGGGTTGCTGATTCTAGATGTAATTTTGGGAGGGAGGGCCTTGAGGTCGAATTCTTGACCTTTTCCACTCAAGAAAAATCACTTAAAAATATTTGTATACCCCACACCAAACTCTCTAAGAATAACTAGACAAAAATACGATCGAGGATGCTCAAAAATATATCTTTAGCACCATTGCTTGAGGGGTCCCAACTAAAAATAAAATTCGATTGGAAATTCTACTATGTGTCATGATCACACTGAATATGAGGTCAACCAAATATAATATTGATATGGGCTCGATACTACTTCCAATACGATTTAAGAAGATAAATATGTGATTTCAATCATTGAGCCAATGATAGACCCACTACCAAGGCCAACATTTCAAATATGATCTCCTTCCAAGTTTGATCATTGTATATCGTAATCTACATTGGCCATAATTTACCGACACTAATATGATGCCAACCATGGGATGGCAAGAATGGACTAAAAATTATTCTTAGTGCATGCACCCTCTAAATCTAATGCCACTTCATCTGCCCATGGGGAAAGTACCTCACTTCAGTTGAAAAAGCAATAACAATACACCACTCAAAGATCTCAACCATATCATCGATTAAAATACCCCTCATCTAAATAATGAGAGGTGTAGTGATATCATGCCAAGAAGTACCTCTAACATTCCACCTCTGAAGCAAGCCAAAAATAACTAGCAAAATAACTTATCCTTTCCATGAAATCGTTTACAAGAAGGAGCTATCCATGACAAGTATGAAACTTTGCTTCCATTCAAGGTGCCAAATATTCATACTAGGGATTTAATTTTAAAATTAAAATTAAAATTAAACCATAAGATTAGGATCAAAGGCCTCGATAACCCTTGGAAGGGATATGGGAAAGACTGCATATTTCCAACAGGAGGTACAAATAATCAATTACACGAGACCTTCTTCATTTTTTAATCTGATCAGCTCTTGTGGGAAGTTGACTCTCCAAATAGTAAACCCCTATTGAGAAGTACCTAATTTGGCCAAACAATCCATCAATTTATTCTCTTCCCTAAATATGTGGAGCACTTGGGTTTCTTCCTTATCCTGTAGGATACATCGTATTTCCATGACTATGTTGAGGATATTCTAGCTTGGATTTTAAATAAACTTTAACAAATTTATCAAGTTTAGAGAGTTACCTTCCACTAAAAATATCCTTTCCCCCAGTTCTTTTATTAATACTAACCCTTGAAACATAACCCTTCAATTGATTATATGGTATTGAAATGGTCTCACCCATATTACATCATCATCACTTAGTAATACTACAACGGATATTATCCATATATCGAATCTAACCAATTGAGTTAATGTCATTTGATATTATAACAAAATATTTTATTTATATATATTTAAATTTAATTTTATATACTATATCAAAAGTTGAATATTATATTAACAATTAACCCAATAACTATTGAATTTTTTATTTTTATTTTCTACATAATTATTTTTTATTGGTATAGGGGTTTTGAAAGGGTCCCGTAACCTTGTACATTATGGGCTCAAAAAGGAGCAAAACTAGAACTCAAAGGACATAGGCCCCTTAAGACCAAAAAAGGAAGCCTTCTCCAGGAAGTAGAGATCATCTCGGATGCCCACACAGGGCTTAAAAACACCTAGAAGAACCAAAATAGATATGTTCTCCTCAATTCCATGGAGGAGTAAATTCAAAGACAACCAAATACCTACGTAGAGGCAACATAAGCAAAAAACAAAAGATAATACTTGCATAGGGGCAGAAGAACCATAATGTCATATACCCACGCAGGGGTGGCAAAAACAGAGACAAAAACAAAAAAGGAGGAAAACCCACTTAGGGAGAGTCAGGATAAGCACACTAAATTGTTGTATGACCTATAGAAATGTAGCCGTTAGCTCCCACCAAGCTATTTAATCCCTTCAGGATCTCGAATTTATCCTTATACTCATCTAGGAGGGTCTCTACTTGGGAGAGCAAGGAAGACGTCATCTTGGCCACTCTCCCAAGGGCCTTCATAATATCATGAAGGTCTTGGAGGTGGCCTATTTCAAAAATATTGGGCCAACAAGAAATCCTGGAGGCCAAAAGAGGAGGCAACTTGGTGGAGGTGCCCTTAAGAGGATGGTTATTTTTGGGGGTAGTCTCTTGCTTAACATATAACGATAAAGAGTCATAAAATCCTTTATTTTCAACAAAAATTGGAGCTTTGTGCTTGTCACTAGTGGATTTAACTATGGCAAAGTGTCAGTGACTAGAGTCCCTTCCATATTGGTGTTAAAGTCTAGTGCATGGTTGGTTCGAGGGGATGCAGATGTATCACCATCACCAACTGCACCATTGTCAGTAGTAGGTCCCATCCATACCGCACCCATAGCTCTCCTCATTTTTTGATCTAGGATGTACCGAGAAAGCAGTAGGTATAACCCTTGGTGTAGAGAAAGAGAAGACACACCATAATTGACATTTAGAACCAACCTCTCAATAGAAAAAAAAAGAGAAATTTTGGAATGTTAATAGTATTCTTTCCCCATAAATGATTGAGGAAAGCAAGGTGGAAGCTTCAAAGGAAAACACCATGACTATACAGAGTGAAATACTACAAAACTATAATCATAAACATGTCTTAGGATTTTAGTAGAGAATCTCGGATTACATCACCTTTATCCCTAATGAGGGATTCATTGTGATCCCTGAATAGGGTTAACTCTCCCTAGAGCGAGTGCTTATCGTGATTGATAACCCATTCATCATTCAAAACCCCATAATCTTAGCAAGTAGGTCCATCGTAACAATGAAACTTAAGCCCAGAACAACAACATGGTCTCCATCCCACATGCAAATAAATTTGAGGGATAAGTCAGGATCGTGGCCTTGAAAATATCCTCGACCAAGGTACTCAAGTGAAGGGTGGCATATTCAACTTCAACCATTGAAATGGGGTTAGGCTAGAGGGGGAAGAAAATCGAGGATCACACTAGAGCAAAAGTAAAATGACAGGGGAAAAACATCTCAATGAGATGACGATGCATAATTAAAAAGAAAGGTGAGGCTAACTCAACCCAAATCCATGAACGACGATGGCACAGAACACGCGCACCATGATTCAAAAAAGAATGCAACATGAGTGAAGTAAAATTGGAAACAATCAGTAAGATTAAGTTAACACTAGTAGCATCGACCCAATTGGAAGATCTGACTACAAAATAAGGGGTTTTAGGTGGAGGTAAAACTTCAACCGATGGATGAGCACCAGATTCAAAGATGAAGGTTTTCAATATTATTGAAGGAGTGATCGACTGAAAGTTACGATGGCTAGACACGTAGTTAAACAAGGTAGCCAGGTGGTGATTTCTAGTCTTCAAGACACACAGATCAAACAATATGGAGGATGTGAAAAGTCCTACGAATGAAAATGAAGAAAGAGGACCAAACCACCACATTATTTTCCACTCAAGAGAGGATTGAATGAAAATCAAGGTACTAACATAGAAAAATAGAGGTCCCCCATCTCTTCATCATAACCTGATCGTAGTCGCTCCCTATGATCCCAAAAACCTCTGCAATGATAGGAGTGACCTATCAAGACACGTGGATAACACTGAGGAAACTATAATTTTATACATTGTCTTTAATATGAGTAATCACCATGTGATATATCATCACCCACTACTCAACATCATTACTATTGTTTATAAGAGCCTCAGTGATGGACATGTGAGCACTCCTATTAATGAACCTTCCCTTAGAGTGACTAGGCAAGGAGTGGAGAGGATGCAAAATAGTCCACATGGGATTCCTCCAAACAAACCACATAAGCTTATTGTTCATGAGCTTCATGAACCTCAAGATCATTGATGGTGTTGAGATCCAAGGGAAAATCACGTTCCCACACAGTGAGACCCTACTCAGAAATACCCACATTGGCCAGGAGATCGATCACACGGTTGCCCTTCATAGTAAACGTGATTGAAAGTAAATCTCATGAAGTATTGCATGAGCCACTTGATATCGAAGATCATATTCATGATATTATAAGAAATAGACTAAGATCCTGAAAGAAAGCATTGGATGATGTTTTTGGAATCACCTTCAATTGCCACATTGGAGCACCGCATACTATGAAGGAGGATAATACCTTGGTGAAGAGCCTTGGATTCTGCAAAATGACTGAAATAGTATTCCAATTTTTTTACAAAGAACAAAAGGATATTTCCTAAATGATCTCTAACAATTCCATCAAATCGAGAGGATCTAGGATTACCTTTGGTAGCTCCATAAAAATTCAACTTGAGAAAGCCTCTGGGAGGAGGAGACCAAGATATCTAAGACCGATCTACCTTAGGAGGCTGGGAGTGAATGTGAAAAGTGGAGATCTTGAGAGAAGAAGCCAATAGTTCTTTAGTATGAGGTTCAACATCACTATCACCAACAGTGATAGAAAAATTCTTTGTAGCAGCATGGATGATTCTAGCAAGCACATGACGGGCATCATGAGAAGAATCATTGAAAGCATGGGAATTGTGCTCACGCCACACCTCCCATAGAAAGTGGGGAAGATAGAAATACCAAATTGTTTTGAGATGATAACCTTTGAAGGGATTGGGCCACTAAACACATAGGTCATTGAGGAAAGTAGGCAGGACCTAGGCAATGCCAACAAAGTAGAACAAATATGACATGATGAACTAGGAGAAGGGGTAATACTAGAAAATATGGTGGGTTGATTCACAATATTGGAGATATAGGTAACAATTATTGGGAAAGGAAAAGCCACGACAATGGAGGTTTGAAAGGGTAAGGATCTTATCTTGAATGACAAGACAAAAGAAGAAAATCACTTTGGGAGTGAGATGATTTTTCTAGATGAGCGAGGAAGGAAACCAAGGGGGGACTGGTCTTTAGTGAGGGAGTAGGTAGACTTGACAGTGAGTAGACCAAAGGAAGTAGGAGCCCATAGGATAGCATCCTCAGAGGGAAGACCAGGAATGACACAAAGATGTAGTAAATTGGACAAAACTAAAGTAGCAAGACATTGATCACTAGATAGACCATCAATAGGGAACACTTTCCAGGAATTCCTGTTACTTTGAATAAAATGACATACCTTGGATCCGAAGAGGACATCTATGATAGGTTTCAAGCAGATGAGGTCCGCACGATCCTTCAGGGGCTGGTCTCCAATCCAAAGGTCTTCCCAAAATTTGATTTTAGCACCATTACCTAATCTCCAGTGTATGCCTTTCCTGAGAATCTCCCTTGACTTGAGAATGGAATTCCAAGCTTCTAAACCAAAAATAGGAAAAGGGTCCTCCAAGAAATTGCTATCATGCCATTGATATTTTGCTTTCATGATGGAGACCCACAAGGAATTCTTATTGGTAAGGACTCTCCATCCTTTCTTGGCTATGAGAGCCATGTTCATATTGCGGATCCTCTGGAGCCCAATGCCTCCATGATCCTTTTGGGAGTAACCCTGATCCAAAGTGACCAAGTGAATATGATGCTTCAGTTCTGACCTAGACCATAGGAAATTTCTTTGAAGTTGCTCAATTTTATTGTAAAATTCCACCGATATATGAAATATGGAGAGGAAAAAAATAGGTATACTTTGGAGGGTGGCTTTAACAAGAGTGGCCTTACCAGCTTGGCTTAGAAGGCTTCCTTTCCAACTAGCTAATTTATTCTAAATAAGGTTAATGATAGAATTCCATAGACTTTTTTGATGGGTCAACAAAAAGAGAAAAAACTAAATAAGTGGTCGGAAGCTCAATAATAGCGCAATCCAGGATGGTAGCAATGCATGCTTTGCATCTGGTAGGGGTGTTAATGAAGTAAGTCTTACTTTTACTGATATTTAATTTTTAACAAGCAGTAGTATCGAATGAGAGAAGGATAGATTTAATGGACCGGGCTTGGGAAACAGAGGCAAGGGTGGCCAAAATAGTATCATCAACAAAATACTGGTGGGAAATGGGTTAAAGGGAGAAAATATTTTTAAACCCAGAGATGTCACCTTTGAAACAAGATAAAGTGAGGGTTCTACCTAAAGCTTCAACAATGATGATAAATAGGAAGGGTGATCGAGGGTCACCCTATCTCAGCCCTTTGGAGATATTGAAATACTCTCTAGGATAACGTTTGACAAGAATAGAAAATTTGGCAATAGAGATACATTCCTTGATGAAAGAGATCCACTTAGAATAAAATCTAAATGTAGATATGACAAAGAAAAGGAAGCTCCAAGAGACTCTGTCAAAATATTTATTCATATCAAACTTAGGGAGGAACCCAACCTTGCCACTCTTAGACATATAATGAATAATTTTATAGATGGTGATGATACTTTCCATTATAAACCTCCATTGGACAGAGCTTCCTTGATTAGGGGTAATTATGTGGGGGAGAATGATTTTGAGCCTGTTGGAAAGGGCTTTAGTGAGGATTTTGTAAAGGATATTACAAAGGCTGATAGGAAAAAAATCAGTTAGAGTATGGTCTTTGTTAACCTTATGAATGAGGGATAGGAAGGTGGAGATGACATCTCCAAGAATATCTTTGCTCATATGCATATACGGGATTGCAGAAACAACATCCTCACCGATAATATCCCAGAACCATTGGAATAAAATAGGAGGTAAGCCATCAGAATTGAGGGCTTTCCCGCATTGCATAGAGAAAACAACAAAATAGATTTCTTAAGATGAAAGTGGATTGATAAACCTTTGATTTTGGTCCATAATGACAAGCCTAGGGATGTTCTAGAGGAGGACTTCAAAAGTTTGGAAATCACACCCTAGGTTAGGACCAACTAAATATTCAAAACAATTGGCATCTTCGACTCTGATCTCAAAAATATCAGTAGTATGTACCCCATCCTACCAGATGAGCTCCTTTATTTTATTAGAACCTTTGTATTTGATGGTGGTGGCATAAAAAAACATGGTTTTAGAAACGCCTTCCTTGAGCCAAGAGACCTGTGATTTTTATCTCCAAAAATTTTCCTCACTTTTAAAAATATTATGAAACTCGATTAGAAGGACATTTTTAGTGTCCTAAAGGATGAGCTCCAAATTATCCTATTGCAAAGAGAGTTCTATTATGGATATTGGGACTTAATATATTATTTTTTATGGAATATATTTTCAAAAACCTCTCTATTCCATTTTTGCATATTGAGCTTGACATAATGGAGCTTATTGCTTACCTGGTCAACTAGAGATCTAGAGAACTTACAAGACCACCACAGGGACATCAGATATTTAAGTTGGGTAATTTGAATCCACATAGATTCAAATCTAAATGGCATATTGAAGGGGGAAACATAATATGTGGTGTCCAATAGCAGAGGATTGTGACCAGAACCAATATTAGGTAAATATCGTAGAGTAGCATCACCAAACATAGGGATAGCATTTGTCAAATGAGAAATCGGTCAAGGCAAATATGAATGAGTTGGCCCCTCTTTCTATGGTTTCTCTATGTAAATATTGACCCTATAATATTACTATCCATGAGCTTGTTGTCATCCACAAAAGCTGTGAAGTGCTCATATGAATTTAGAGTAATTTGGGATCTCTTTTTCGTTCGAAGGGAACAAAGGGAAATTAAAGTCCCTAGCTAAATAAGATAATTCCACAAGAGGTTCCTCCTGGATGGAGAATTATGGGTGTATATATTTGAGAGGATCCATTGACACCTATCCTCTTTGTTAAATAACATGACATTCATGTAATCTTTTTCTACTAACAAAAAAGTCCCCTCAAATTTGGTAGAGTCCCACATATGTAAAAGACCACCTAATGCTCCATTGGTTGTGCTAACCAAAGAAGTCCTTCCAAATAAATTTAGAGATATAAGTTGCATTCTAATAATCCAACTTAGTTTCCTGTAACATAAAAATGGTGGGTCTTAAGTCTCTTCTCGTGGAATTAACCAAGGGTTGCTTGTTGTGACCATTGAGGCCTCTCAAATTCCATGAGAGTATATTCATTTAGAAACTCTTGAAGAAGTTATATTCCCTCTTCAAAGAGGAAGGGGAATTTTGGATCTAGTGTCAACTAGTGTTCCCAAATTTTTACCTTGGAGGGTAAGTTGAGTGTCATTCGTAATATCGTCTGAAGCTTATTTGTTCCTGATTTCTAGAGCAGGAGGATGACCTCAATTTTTTTGTGAGCCCACATTGGCATAGATATTTATTTGGGTATGGTTTGGAGAGGGGCTAGAATAGAAAGGAGTGGGATAGGAGAGAATACCACTAAGGGATTTTGGGAGACTCTTAGGTGATCGAGGAGGGCTATATGGGTAAGAAAATGATAGGATAACATGGTTTGTAGTGGCATCCTCAACAAATAGGGGGGAGAAATTATTGGAGACTAGGATGGGAGGACTATGAGGTGAAGATAAAACAAGGTTATGCAAGGGAGAAACAGTGGGTAAAGGAGGGTCAAAACACTCGAACTTTAGATCTTGACCAACTATGCCAGGGGAAGGATAGCCCTCGATTACAGGAGAGGAGAGGAGGGGCATAGTAAAGGCAGATGAACAAGTAGGACTATATTTAGGCTGACAACATCCATCAATATTTAGAGGCTTGGGGGCCAAGAGACATTGGGAGTAAATATGATATTTCTTATAATAGAGGATGCAAAAAGTAGATTTATTTTTGTATTCAATAGCTTGGGTGAAATAAAAAACCTTAGAGACGAGATTGATTGAATATGGGAGGATTGAATCTAGATTTATGTTGATGCACATCCTAGCATGGATCATGTAGGACCCAACTAAAGTGGGGAGATCCAAAGTTATGATTTCCCCAATATTCCTTACAATACCCTAGAGGATATCTTCATTTCAGAACTAGATCGTAAGACCTGGTAGGTGAACCCACATTGGGGTAAAGTTGATATTCTGAGTGGATGGATTGAAATCCACCCCCATTTTTGAATGAATAGTCTTTATCGATAGAAGAACAATGACCCTCTTATGAGGATTCATTGGGAATCATTAGGGTTGTTAAGGCTAATAAAAAAGAAGCCCCTGGGGAGAGCTACAAGGTCCATGGAACCAAGGGGTCACCAAGAAGAGTAGGCCTATTTGTGTATGGATTCCATGTTCAGACTCGAACCCAATAACTTACCCACAAAAGAGTTGGAGTTATGGGCAACCATGGATGATATGATATCAGAAGGAATATCAAGGTTGTCATAAGAAGGGAATAGGTCAACCTTCCTTGATGAGGGTGGATTAGGTTTTTGATTAAATTTCACCATATCTGCAAAGCACTTAGGAGTCACCTTTTCCACCTCTTTGGATTCGCCCAATATGTCCTTTCCCTCCAAAATGGAATACCTAGATCCATGTGGTGGAGAGAGCTTTGATCCCTGTTGGTTGCTTGAAAAGTCAAATCCTGCCATTTGGTCATGTGTGGCAGATGCTAGAGCAGTCACCTCCATTGATGCTCTATGGTAGAGAGATCCCTTATTTAAAATAATAGTGGAACCAGATTCATCATTTTTCTTTTTGACTGATGTAAATATTCCTTCAAAATTTATTGGATGGACTGGGCGATTTTGGATCTCATGGTTTATATTGCCTCCTTCAATCCCACCACTATCTGTGACCTCCTCAATACCCTCGCCGTCATTACTGCACTTGTCATCACATTCATTCATTCGTGTTGCTACATAATAACTTAATTTCATAGTTTACTATGATATAAGAGTTCAAATAAAAATTTGATATGCATATTGTATGTAAAAGCCTCTCAAGTGTAGTTAAATCTATATTTAAGAGCAGTCATAGAGACAATAATAAATTTGACAAAGTCTTTTTAGTGCAACTAAATCTATGTTGAATATTAGTTGGAGAAACTAGTTTCAATAATTAATGTATTAAAAAAAAATAAGGGATAAATGACTATATATATCAACTTCATGTATGTATTCAACTAATATTTTATTGAAGAGGGTTAATTTTCCATAGTATTATATGTTGCAACTTTTGATGATACTTACCATATAGGGTATTATAGAGGTACTTTTGCATCCAAGCTTATGAGTTCATTTGGCAGCTCTGGCTTACTCAAAGAGAACATAGAAACTTATTCGTTAGCCTAGTCTTCATTTAAGATGATATCAAACACTTATCTACAAGCATGTGTGGTCACCATATTGTTTGAATAGAAACTATCTATATGAGCATTTGTATGTAAGTTGTATTATAAATTTTATATGAGATTGCATCATACACTAGAACTATTAACTCCTTATTTTTATATTTTTACATGCAATATTTAGCATTCTATTAATAATTTAGAGACTTAGCTATATTTTATCCCAAACTTGATGGCAGAGGATGCCACTTTTCATCTAGTACTATGTTTATTCTTTTCTTTATAGATTTATATTAGTTATATGAATTATATTAAGATATTAGATGTTTAATATTGTGCCTTCTCTATAGGACCCATAGTGTATACATTATTTGATACCATTGTCCATTTAGGCTACTCACAACACTCGGGGTATAATGCATATGTTAGGATATCAACATATTTCCTTGCATGGTTGATTCCTTTGGTTAAGGAGTGTCACCTATTGGTATAAAATGTATTTAGTCTGATAGGATTGGGTATATGCATGTTGCTGATCAAATATTTATTGATCTATTACACCAAAAATAATACATCATGTTATTAGCCTTCAAAGTAACTGATATTATGTTACATGTAGGATTCAAATTCTCACTAGTACTATTGTAATGATGCCCATGTTTTTGTAGCCACCATACAATATGTCTTATAAATATATATATATATATATATATAATTCTTTGTTCGAAGTAGTCCAATACCAAAACAAGGTAAATAATTGATATCTTCCAATGTAACAAATTGTACAAATTTAATTTCTAATGGTGGAGATATTTCCTTTAAAAAAATGTCATCTAGATTATCCCACTCATTTGTTGGAGTGTTGCCTTATAAATAAAATATGGATAATGGTTTGGCAAAGTTGCAACTAAAACCACAATTGAAAATTGAAAATTTGAATAATGTTGGTTCTTAGATTAGAAGTAGTAGAGCCGTTGAAAAATTTAATGATACATCTAATCCTAATGTTGCTTTAAGTTATGGATGATATGAAAGTTCCATAATAAATACATCTAAGAAGAGTTACCTAGATGCTTCCTTTTGTAATAGCTTCGATATATCTAGGAAATATGAATTATTAAAGCACAGGGATTCTTCTAATGTCCATTGTCAATCTAGTAATGAAAAACTCTCATCTTTGTCTTCTCATTCATCTTCACTTTACAAGGCTTCAAAGTGTCATTCTAAAACAAATGGGTAAAGTTGTAGTAACATTAGTATAAATGGAAACATATTAACAAGCATACCATGGCAATATCCTTATGTAGCCCAATAAGTATTATTCTAATGCTTAAAATCTCTGTACATTAGGTTTTTAAATATACATTTTAAAAAGTAATAATAAGAGGGCAATTTAAAACCGCTCTCTAAGGTTTTTATATTTAATAAGAGGGTGGTTTAGAACCACCCTCTTAGGTTTCTATATATTAAAAAAGTAATAGTAAGAGGGCAGTTTAAAACCACCCTCTTAGGTTCTATTAGGGTAGTTTAAAATTGTCCTCTTAGGGTATATACTCTAAGAGGGTCATTTTAAACCACCCTCATAGTGATAAACTAAGGTAGTTTTTGAGGTGGTTTTTAACCACCCTAATAGACCCTAAGAGGGTGGTTTTTTGAGACAATTTTTAACCGTCCTCATATGACATAAACTTTTTATGATGTCCCCATAGACGATGATTCAATAACAATCCTTAGAGGTCTTTAAGGGTAGTTAAAAACATCCTTAAAGATCATTTTTTGTGTAGTGTAACCCTTCATCACCATCCAATATCAGAGTTAAGTCCTTTCTTCATGTAGTTCAAAAGGATTTAGGCTCTCAGATCATGAGGAGCAATTTTTTTGACCTGCATCCTTCTCAAGGGAAACTTCATGTCTCGATGAATTTTTTGAAGCTGGTTTCAGCCTAGAAATCCAACAATCTGGTGGGAAAATTCTTAGGATCTCATCTTGACATTGACTCCATCTATAGATGGGACTTCTCCAAATGGAAGCCACATGGACATATGGAGATAGTGGTTATACCAAAAGGATTATTTCTCATCAAGTTGAGTTGTACAAAAGATATTCAAATACTTGAAAGAGACCCTTGGTTCTTTGGTAAGCATGATCTATTCCTACAAAAATGGAATTTAGACTTCAATATAAACACTCAAAGTATCAAATTAGCTTTGGTTTAGGTAATATTTCCTAGTCTTCCTATCCAATTTTTGCATAAGGATGACCTTCTTGGAATTGTAAGAGCCATTGGTGACCTAGTCTCAATTGAACCTACCACTAAGGCCAAATCAAGAATGGTATTTTCAGAATGTGTATCAATGTGGATCTAGAATAGGAACTTCCAATATCCATAGAGCTAGTTTTTAATGATTATTCCTACATCCAAAAAATTGATTATAAAACCAAGCCTTCATTTTGTGCCTCCTATAATAGGTAAGGGTACATTTTAACCCAATGCTCACTAAAAACAATTCTCTTGGCTATAATAAATTTGGGCCATAATAAAAACTAACTAAACTTATTCTTTTAAAAGTAGAATCTTCACAGGCATCTTAGGAAACCTTTCTTGTTCCTAAAGTCCACCAAGGGAAAGAAGAGGGGGAGAGTCTAGAGAACTCAACTTAGTTAAATCCCTTATGTTTTTCTATAGATTATTCCTTTATGGAAAACTCTTTTAAATGTTTAGGAGAAGTTTATTCCTAGATTATGGAAGAAAATAGGGTAGTTCCTACTGAGATATCTATTCTTGAAACCCTTCTAGATTCTTATTCAAAATAAATAAAATAACCTCATATCTAAAAAATAAATAAGGTTTTAAGTCCTTTGTATAATGTCTCAAAATGAAGAAAAATGGTCGCTGCCTTGGGTCCAATAACTAGAAATCAAAATAAAGGAAATTCAAGTGTTGGAAGGGATAGGGACAAACCCTCAAACTAGGATATTGGGAAAATATAAATTGAAGTAGACATTGCCAATGGTTCATACTTTTCCTTTCCTTAGAGGGAAAAATGAATCTAGTTTTGGATCCTACTTCTACTACTGGTCTCAGATACCATTGTTTCCCAGCCCAGGTCAAAGGGAAGAAACATCAAGCCAAGAAAAATTGATGGCAATTGGTTAACTTCTTTGAGTAGACTTATTTTCGAATATCTACTCAGGTTTGGTTGTTTGGATTTAGAGGTATGATTTTTTACCAAGGTAGATCAATGTAGATCCTGGGTAGATATCACATTCTCTTCAATGATTCTATCCTTTTTTATTTACTTCAAGGATCCTCCTCTTGTTGTTGAATCTTGTTTTATCCTTACTCTATAGTTTTTTTTGTGGATCTTCTATAGTTCTCTTTCTAAGGTTTTGTTTCAGATGTACAATCTTTGAGGACCCTTTCAAAATCCCTTCTTCCAACTAATAAAAAAATGAGCAAAAGGAGAAGGTCATGTCAAGAGTACTTGATCCAAGTTATTTTCTATGAGATACATCCTTATTATTATTGAATTGTGAATTATTGGGAGAATTCGATGTAAAAGAGATTTTCATTTGAGCTTTCAAGATCTCACAATAGGGGTTGACAATGAGGACTATCTTAACTCCATAGGATGAGTCCAAACTAAGGAGGTAACTCTTGTAAGTGGGATATGGTGATACTCTATATCAAATATAAATATAACATAGAAAGTAAAAAATAATTAGAAAATTATTTTGCACAAAAACCCTAAACAAAAATTCATTGATCTCTAAATATGTATATACAAATTCAATATAATGCATTATACTCAAAACATACACAAAATTATATCTCTACATTTACTTATAAGATGCATGATGCTTCACATTCTCTCTCTCTCACACACACACACACAATTTCACTTGTATCTCCAAAATTTACCTATTTTTACTCTCATTATATTCTTGTCTTATTTTGATTTTTGTCACACTCTATAAAATTTTCAATATTATCCTATTCAAATTAAATGGGAAATTTTTTATTCTATCTCTAGCTGAAATAATTCAAATTTTTATCACCACACTATAAAAGTGTCTACATATTGATATTCTAAATTGTAGAGTTCCAATTCAACTTCCTTTTTATAAACTAAGGATCTAATAACATGATGTGTCCACTCAATGTGTTTTGATATTATATATAAAAATATTATTTTTAATCATTTAAATTGCAATCATGTTGTCATAAAAATTTTAGTTGTTCTTTCTTGCTTTTCACTTATGTCTTTGATAATTTGTCTCAACCATATTTCTTATGTGCTTGTTGATGTATCTGACATATACTTTGCATCTATGATTTGAAGTGAAATCATTTCTTATCTCTTTGAACACCAAGTTATATTTCCAAATGAGAAATAATTCTCTAATGTAGATTTCCTATTATCAATTTAACCTTTATAGTCTAAATTATTGTATCCAACCAAAAAAATCATATTTAAAAAATTATAATGAATTCTACAATTTAAGATTTCTTTCACACACCTTAAAAATTATTTTATATATTCACATCATATATTTTATGGCACACTCATAAATCTAAATCAAAGATAATATATAAGGAATATCTAGTGTTATCATTATCAAGTGCACAAATTTTTCAATTTAAATATGTACCTTTTCTCAACTACTCTTTTACTTGCATCACCTTGAACATTATTTCACCTTGTGCATGTGGAGTTATAACATATTTCAATGTGTGCATGCAAAACCTCATTAGCATACCAATGGCATAGTTATATTGTATAGTAAGGATCCCATCATGTGTTTTATTTAATTCTATTCTAAGAAAATAATGCATAACATTTAAGTCATTTATTTATAATTCTCACATCATAGCTTGCTTGAACTCTATCTTCATTTTTGATAAATTTCCCATAAAAATTAGAATATTAGTATACAAATAAAAAATCAAAATATTGCCATCTTCACTATTCTAGTATAATGTGTGCTCATTCTTTCTTCATATAACTTTAAAATATATTCATTAATTATTGAATACCATGTCCTTGGTGGGTTTTTGAGTCCATATAAAATTTTTCAGATTATAGACATATTCTTCTTTCACTTTAGATTCAAATGATTGTAGTTATTCCACATACACTTCTTCAATATTTCTATTCAATAATGCAATCCTTACATTATGTTGATGCCCAACCCATCTTCTTTGGGATGTCAAGGCTAATATTATTTTTATTGTGACTTGTCATGTGATGAGTGGATATGTATCATATTTTCCTTTAGCTTTGATTTATGTGTATCAACCTTAGTTAAAAAAATCATCAAGAAATCACAAATTCTCACAAAAATTGTGAGATTTGGAAACTTTTTTTAAATTTTCTTGGTGTCGAGAAAGTCACCAACTCAAAGTGATTTTTGCATCATTTTTTTCCTAATTTCTTATGATATTTTATACAATAAAATGACTCTATTATTGAAATATATTTATTGAATTATATACTCATTCATTTTATATATCATTAGAGTAAAGGACATGGAAATAATGGGGAAAATCACCCTCTAATTGGTGATAGATTGTTTTTGAGATTGTCGTTGGACCAAGCAAAGGTTATGAGGTTAAACCTAGATATATAATATATGGAATGAGTAAAACAAAATAAATTCCTTATAAATTAAGGTTTATGAAGGTGGAAGCATCTCCTATAAATCTTCATATTATTGGAAGGGTGTTTACTAAAATCCATAAGCATAACATTTGGCAATGTGTGAGTTTAATAAAAGTTATGATTATTTTAAGAGAAGAGAGGAGGAGAACTAATAAGGTTCTTTATGTATAGTCAAATAATTCTACTCATGTCTTAATTTAATAAAACTTCTCTATGATCGAATAAATAATAGGAAAGGATAATGCATTGAGTTCGTTTTTTAGTCTTTATGTTGCTTGGTGACCACTTTTTAGAATACAGAAAAAACTATAAAACTTATATAGATTCTCTAGTATATGAGCCCATTGTAATAAAGCATTTTATAATTCTCAATATACTCTTTGTATGGAAAGGATTTTGCATTGTAAAAATTTTATTTTGTTGGAGATTCTTGTCATTTCTAGAATAAGTAAATGTATGAAAAGATAAAATTTTAACATTTTAAATTTTAAATGTAAGTAATATGATTTTTTATCAATTTCTGGCTCTCCATTTGTTTCTTAAAATGTTATTTCTTAGTTTATTGAAAATAATCATACTTTTTTTGCCAATTTTTCGGGATTTGCTACTAAAGTCTCTAAAATTAAGCTATTGATTTTATTACAAGTTACAAATTGTTAGACTATGGTATCGACCAATTCATATTATTGTGATTTGCCTTGCAACAAGTGCATTTATCTCATTATAATCTATGTAATTTGTTATGCATACTCATTTTTCTCTAGATTTGTGTTGTGTATAAATTGATTCATCACTATTATATTTGTTGAATATCCACTTTAGTCCAATTAGATATCCATTATTTTGAAATTTATACAACTCCTAGGAATCTTTCTTTTCACTTTTATTTCATATTTTTTGTGTATATCTTTGTTTATGATGCTTCTTCAATAGTTGAATGTTCTAGTTTAGTATTGGATAATATTGTAGAGTTCACCATATCATATTTCACTTACTTTAATATTTATTCTTATGATTGAACTTTGATTATTGTGAATCTCCTATTAAAATTTTGATCTAATATATGGTAGCTTGGACGTGATTGTAATTTCATCTTAACTTTTGTACATGCCTTTGAAAAAATTCATGTACCTCTACCTTATGCTTGTGACACACAAGCATATTCAATTATGATACTCTTCTCATTATTTATTTTTTGTTATTCATAATGAAGCTTTTAGCACATAATGAAGAATTACTAAAGTATGTTGTAGTTTATATAATTGCTTCAAAATGATAAGAATCCATCAAAAGTGTTTGGTAACCTTATTGGTAGCATAATATTCAAATTTCATAGAATACTAATAAATAGTGGACTATTATTTATAACACTAAGATATGAGTTTTGAACCACTATAAAAAGCAAATTTGATGGTACTACATCATTGGTCAAATCATCAATCCCAATCTACATGTAAGAATTCTAGAAAATCAAAGGTGCACTAATGAAGTAGTGAATAATTAGCTAATATCCATTTGTTAATTATCTAGTGAAACTCACAGGATATTAAAATATAACTCGAATAATATAGAGAAGTCTCCTAACATGTGACCATTAGAATGTACTTGAAGCTTCAAATTAGAAGAAAAAGGATATCATACAGGTTTGTACTCATCCCTCTAAAATTGTTGTAAAAGAGGAATATTTGGGATAAGAAATGGTCATCCTAGAGGGTGAGTAAGAATTATTTATGACCTAAATTTCATTCCTTATACTATAGAGTAATTACCATTGGAATTTGGAATGAAAAAATATCATGGCCTAAATTGAGTTTGTTATTAAAATATAATTGTATGGTATTTATAGAACTAATTATATGTTTATTATTAAAAATGAGGTTGAGACGGTTTGTATATGATGAGGTTTTATTAATATGATATATTAAGATATTATTTTTTATCATGGGATATCCTACATTATTTTTGAGGAAGGAGTCCCTCTCAAGTTAGTAAGGTGGGTCACGAATTGGTGAAAACAAAGTGGATTTTTACCAAGGTTCCATGTCTTAATTATTTTTTTCTTGTTTCTCCATCAAAGTGTATAAAACTACGATAGGTAGTGCATGAAAATAGCAAGTAATCTAATCCATTCAAGAGAGATGGTGTTATGATTCACTTCCTAGATTTATATTTTTCTTAGCTAATATCATTTGCCATGGGTGCTCACATTTATGGATAAATTATAATTTTAATTTTAGAAGTGAATACACTTGGGTGTAACCTATTTGGAAAAAGGAAATATAGACAAACTATATTTATTAGGGTCTTATGGGTAGTATGGGGAAGGTGTATACTAAGGCTTCATAATAATTTTGGGACTAAATTACCCACTTTAGAAGGCCACCAAAAGTTAATAGTATATGCCATGATGCTATAAATGTTTGATATATGTTAAATTATGATGATTTACTATGATCACTTTTCATTTTTATTTTTCTAAGGATTAAATATGTTTTGATTCATATGTTATTGTTTTATTATTATTAAGAAGATGCAAATTTGAATAGGACCATTACAACATCTAATCAAAAGTTGCAAAAAGAAAATTATATGCTAATGGTTATTTTAGTTTGATGATAAACACAAGCACCTAGACTTAGCTTAGAGAATATAAAAATATGAATAAAACTATTTGAAATGAATCTAACATAAAATGAATAAGCTTAAATATTATAATTGACATTGAGATTAAAACTTACACAAACTATATAGTGATAAGGAATAAATGTTGTCATTGTCATTGTATTTTAATGACAAATGTAAGAACATAAACTCTATGAAGAATAAAATACATGAGTGTGTTAGCTTTTGATAATGGTATATACTGAAGAAAATGAAACCACAATATGTAAGATATGTAAGCTAAGATATCTATATGATAATGGCACTAAAATATGTAGGAAAATAATAAGAGAAACTTTTGCAATAACTCAAGAATATGCCATTAATGAAGGAACACAAAAATATTACAATTCTCTATGATGGAGTACATGAACACTTCATAACTTCTTTGAAAGAGCTACATGGTACCTACTACTATACTCTACTTGTTGTCTTTATGTTTCTTTATATCTCTATATCACTCACTATAAGATATTTATATAGGAAGATAGGTTGCTGTTTTTTTTTTACTACCTTCCCTATTGGAAATAAGCCAAGAAAAAAGAAAAAAAATAAGGATCCCGAAAAAGCATTTTCTCCCAACCCTGCCACTCACCATTTCCCCCCCCCCCCATTTTTTATTAAAACAAAAGACACAAAATAAAAATATATACCTCATGCTTTCCCAAACAGCCTGTTTCGGATCCCGAAAATGTTATTTCATAACCCGAAACGATTTTCCCATCCAAATAAAAAGTAGTCTTTCTGAAAAAAAAAAATCCACTTCCTTTCCTTCCCACGTCTCATGCTCTTCTCACCCGAAATACCCATTTCGAACCCCGAAATGCCTATTTTGGATCACGAAAAGATTATTTCGAAACCCAAAATATCATTTCGTGTATTATAAAAAAAAAACTTGCCTTCCATTCCTCCAAAAATGAACTTTTCAAGTCCCCGAAAAGCCCCTTCCTCATCCCAAAATTGCTTTTCCTCCACTTTTCCCTCCTCTCCACTTCTAAAAAAATAAAAAAAATGCTTGCATTCAAACCCTTCCGCCCCTCTTTTTCTCCATGAAACCCCATTTTCATACTGCGCTACCTGTACTTTTTGCATATTTCCATTTCTCACATGTCATACACTCCATCCACTCATCATGCTTTCCAATAAAAGCAAAAAAAAATGAGAAAAAAAAGCATTGGAATGCATGCAGTCTTATAAAATTAGCAAGTTTTCCAAAATATATGGACGAAATGTTATAAAAGGAGGCCAAGTCTTCGATTTTTAATCAAAGCATTTGCAGTGTTCCTGTGTAGAAGTCTTGTGGATTTTTTTTACTCCAGGGTTTACCATTCTTTGCTGCATATTCAAAGAAAGCTGAAGATGGGGAAGAAATCCATAGAGGCCAAGAAGGTAAAGGCACAAAAAAAATCTGAAATCAAAAAGAAGCAGTGAAAAGCTTGAGAAGTAGAGGATGAAGATGTGGAACTAAAATCCTATGATGATCGCTTGGCGTAGATCAATGATTGCAATATCACCAACAAAGGAGTGGAAAATTACATTTAGATGCCGAGTTTGTTATGCAAAAGATGTCTGCTAAGAGTCCCTGTACTATAGTGTTTCATTCTCATCTCTTTAGGTACCTGTGTACACCTATGAACCCATGTCTCGAGCTGATTTGGGCAATCGTGTAATTCTATAACACTGGTTCAAGAACTGTCTAGAATGCCCACGAAGGAGATTTGTTCAATATTTTGGCTAGTTCCATACAGGATGTGTTTTCTTGTGGTGCGCAACCTCCATCTTATGCCACATTTAAGAAGCTCAATTTTAAAGAAGAGGAAGAGAGGTATCAATCCACTATTCACATGCGACAGTTCATGGAGAGCCAATTATTGAAGACACCATGATTTGGAGAGTTGCCAAAACTGCCAACACCATTAAAGAATTTCAAGAGCCCAGATTTGTATTCAATGCTAACATGGTTGACGGGACTATCTTTAGATTCCATAGTACACAAGTGGAAAGCATCATTGGTGCAGTGCATTTCAAAAGTAGGGTTTTATGCTCAACCATCGTGACAATAGCTCCAAACCTTATTTTCTTCAATTGGGCAGATTTATTGGAATGGAGGATACACTCACAATTGTGAAAGGTACAAAGTGGAGAAGATATTACTTTCAGGCATTGTTCCCTTTTGCCATGGTATTTTTTATAGCATATGCACTCTCATTTTGCCTTTATAGCAATAAAAAATACAGACGAAATAAGAAAAGCATTGCCAGTATACTCATGGACTCAAGGTTTGTCAAAGGAGTCTTATTATAATGTCAACAGGATATTTTTAGGACCTGCCTTGGAGTTAATTTATGGGGTATGTAATAGAGTGACTCGAGCCATGCAAGCAGAAGTGGTTGATCAGAAAAGAGGTGATGTCTTTTTACTGACACAAGGCATGGTGGTTAGAATGTTTGGTTTTACTAGTAAACCTTTTCTACTACCATATTTTAAAATCGAACATATTTTTGCCTTGGAAGTAGCCCAACAAAGTGATTTCATAAATGATACCTATGGGTCAGGCAGGGGAAAGAAAAATACATGTGTTATGCCTTTCAAGTTTGGTGATATAAAGGTTACTCAGAGTGGGCAGAATGAATTAATTGATGAGACACTCTATGACCACGGATTGGTTGATATCCCACAACGATGGAAGTATGATCCTTTGGGTATTTTTGCCAGTCACATCAAAGCCAAGACTTTTCATTGTTGCCCCAGAGAAGACATCGTATAATAAAGGAATAATCTCGAAGGACATGACCTTGAATGACATGTGGAGAGTATGATGTCACTTCCTCCTTGGCATGCTTTTTATGAGATGGAGGTCAAATATGATCCAAAAAATCATCCAGAGAAAGTTCCTCCTCTAGGTTTGTTTGAATAAATGAAGGCAAAACTGCCTGATTGGTCTGATGTGAAGATTGCCAATTGGTGGATCATGAGGGTTCACCGAAATAAGCCCAAGGTAAATTATCCATTGGTCATTGATGATGCATTTTTAATGATCTATGATGAATAGTATGAAAAGTACCAGCCTCTCTCTCTTTCTGATTCGGTACCTAGAAGTATTAGTTGTCCATATAGAGAAGAATATACAAGGAGACAAGAGGAGGCATCAAAAGAAGAGAGGATAACTAGTGAATATGAATAATAAGATCAATTTTTTCTAGAGGAGCAACTTCTACAAAAGAAGAGGAGTGCATCTATGGGAATCCTTCCCTAATATAGTGAAGAAATCCAAGAGTGGAGCCCTTTTTGCACTGAGCACCAAATCGCTTCGTTCACAAACAATTGAGCCAATTGT
This sequence comes from Wollemia nobilis, assembly GCA_028583015.1. Taxonomy (NCBI): domain Eukaryota; kingdom Viridiplantae; phylum Streptophyta; class Pinopsida; order Araucariales; family Araucariaceae; genus Wollemia; species Wollemia nobilis. The sequence continues at coordinate 563,302 of JAQPPZ010006125.1, forward strand.
TTCTTCGTATATATCTTCTTTGGCTCAGTTGGGGCAATCAGTTCCAATGGTGACAACAGTAAATATTAACATGGAGAAGTCAAGATCTTGAAAACATTCACCATCGACTCAAATGATGTTAGAGCCCACAAGTATGCATTTTCCTTCTCTTTTTGACAAGCATTTGGTGACCACTATATTTTCTTCTGCAGTTCCCATATCAACTTCACCCCCAATTGCTACATCCACCTCTTCCATTTATATTTTTGTCCCATAGTCATAGGTCACCAGTGCTTCCCTAGTTTCACTCGTTCCATCCTTTTCTCTTTCCTTCAGTTCATTTACGTCTGCCTAAAATCCATTTGTCCTTTCGTTACCCTCTATTTCATCTTCCAAGTCTTCTCATCCTATTTCTTCTATAACCATGCAAGCCCCTCTTCAAGTAAGCATGGTTGAAGCACCCTCCAATTTCATTCCTGTGGTTGAATCAAATCCCCAACAAGACATTTTCATGTCTTCCCCAATTTTGCAGTATAGGAACCACTAGCTCTTGAGATGGAGTTGCTACCTGAGTGCATGATAACAAAAAAATTAGTAGGGCACGACAAAGTTCATCAAGATGGTTGAAGAATCGCAAGAGAAAGTATGCACTAGTCATGGCAAAACCAATGAATAAAGTGACTTTTGATCCAACAATGATGGAGATGCACATGGTGATAATGGTTCCTCGGGTTTAGAAACCTCAAGGAGAAATGATGCCCTCTAACTATTCATACCAAGCTATCATCGAGGACCTCACAAATATGGATCCAGTAGAGCAAATGGGTACCATACAAGTGGCATAAATTTCAATTTACCTATAAGTTGAGCATTATAAGGATTATTTTATTCAGGTTGAAGCAAATATCAAGGAGCTAGAAGAGGCCTTAGCAGCACAAAAGACCAAACTAGATACTGCACAGCCTGAATCTCAATAGTGGCAGCAACAGGCAATGTGTTTAGAGGGTGAAATCATGGAAATCAAACAAGTAGCTACTCAATTCCAGGCAGCATAACAAGAAGCACAATTGAAGATCCAAGCCTTGTAGGACCAGCTCCAGGACTTGCAGAATCAGTTGGCGATAAAAGCAATGTAATCTGTGACCCTCACCAAGGATAATATTAAAGAAGCCCATAATAAGTTGTTGACTGATTGTAGGAAGATGGCAACCAAGGCTACATTATTTCTCATGTTCCTTCAGGAAGTACAAACAGTTATTTCATATGGCGGGTCTATAGTGGACAACATAGAGCAATATTTAGAGCTAAATTTAGAAATGGCCACGAAGATCCAATCAATGACTCAAATGGATATTTGGTTTCATCTAATGAGTGAAATAGCCCATGATTGGGCAAATTCCAAGATCACCTTGCGCAGTTTTTTCTCCAAGATGGAACTGCTCAGAGAACCCCATAATCTGCAAGAGACATTTGAGCATGAGAGGCGCATTTCTTTGGTTCACTTTGAAACCATCACAACTAATGGTTTTCCTAGCTTTTTTGATGATCAAGGAAATATTTTGTCAAAGAAAGACCTCGACGCATTATGGGCTATTTTCATGAATGATACTTCAGATATTGATAACTTGGAGGAACCCATCACTGAAGAGCATGTATTATCGTTGATAAGAAATTTTATTCGCATTGAGTCTGGATTACTAGAGCTTAGTCCAATGGCCAAATATATTGATCTATAAAAGGTTGAGATATTTAGATATCTTGTGGGTACACTCAAAGCTTATGAGACAATTACTATAGATGCATGGGCTGATGCAGTTGTAGTGTATGAATCTATAATAGCACATCTTCAAAAGCAGGACAAAGTTAGTACAAGTAGTCGGCCAGTAGGTGCAACTGATAGTGGGGACTCTGAGCCCAATGAATAAAGGTCTTAGATCAATTGAATTTAGGCGAGTTGAATACCCCGTGAGCCACCAGAAATGTTGGCATTTTGCCACATTTAAATTTTGTTGTAAACTTTATTTGAAATTTGCCAGTAAAAATTATAAATGCTTTTTGAGTGTTTTCTTATAAATATCTGATGGTTGTAATTTTGGGTGCAATTCAAGTAAAATATTTTTTCATTCCTCGAAATGCTTTTTTCCCGAAATGGCTATTTCGCTCTTCGAAATACTTTTTCATTCCCCTAAATGCTTTTTTCCTGAAATGGCTATTTCACTCTCCGAAATACCTTTTTGCTCCTAAGTGTAATGAACATTCTTTCTTTTTGGACATTTCATTGGTGAAACTATTCTACTGGTAATTTGTTTCTCATTATTTCTCAAAGAAATCAAATTTTCGAGACTCGCCCCACTTATGGCAATAGAAGATTTTTCTAGAAGAAGGTAGAAGAAAAGGACAAATATTGGGGTAAAAATTCATTTCACATAGGATAAAATTAGTAAATGCACATTCCAAGCGAAAGCTCATTTCAGACGTGACTTGGCTAATTGAAGATAAAGGTCCATTTCGGGTGAAATTTCATGTTTTCAATGAAAATATTTTTTGAAAAATGATTAAGATTGATAAAGTTAATTCTTGTGGCAATATTATCTCCAAAACTTCCAGGTGCTCTTGGTTCCAGTGCAATATTGTTCATTTTTGAGGCACCAACCTCTTCGTGGGTATGCATTTCCAAGGTGCTACCATAGAAATTAAAATCAGATTAATGATTTTTGCTGAAGCCTAATATGCCATGTGATAAAATCAGTAGATATTTTCTTTGGTATTTGTTCATTGGTTCATTGTTGTTGCTGAGGAGAGAGTTTGCTGCTATTTATGTCTGAATGGTCGACACCTTGCCTCCACATGTATTTAATGAAAGTGGTGAAAACTTCTATAAATACTAATCAAATTTCTATTGTAAAGGGAGAGACATTTTGTAAAAAAACTTATCAAGTTATCTGCATAAATAAGAGATATTTGTCTTTTGATTTTGCAAGCAACTTTATGTGTGGTTTCCTTCTATTTTATGTATTTCTCTTTTATGCTCGTATTTCTTATCTGCTAGTTGAATTTAAATTTTGCATATGAGTTTGAATATTGCTGGTGAGGAAGTGAGTTTTGGAATGCAATCCCATGTTAGATTAAATATTCCATCATTTGGATATTTTACCCTTTCCCTACATTAGGTAGATTTTATTTACTGCATGGTAAAAAGTAGCTTGTTACTTTTTACCACTAGTAGTTACTTTTACTAGTTACCTAGGTTAGTGACTTACCTTACCGTCATTTCCCTATGGACGGCAGATATAATGGATGACAGGTTAGTCGGTAGGTTAGTTGTCATAATCAATTTGATTACATTTACTATTCCTATTTAACCTTTGATTATTAATAATATTTGTTAATGCTTTAGCTCCTAACATTGGTATCAGAGCGGGCATTAGCCTCTCACTCCGATGGCATAGGCAGTGGACCTGGATCGAGCCCAAATTCTAACACAGGCCTGCATCACTGGGCATAGTATACTCAGGAAACTCTGCTATTGGCACATAATCTATGACAGCCCATAAGGTTGCTGACAGCACGCCAGTAGGGCGTAGGCACCTTCCCAATGATATTCAACTCATGAGTGAAGGTCGACGACCAGAGATGAAGATCCGATGGTCGGTGGCCGGATACCGGAGACCGGCCCACCAAGGATGGTAGGAGCGCCCTCCTGCGGGACCATGGCCGATGACCAGATATGAAACTCCAATGACCAATGGCCACGTCGATGATCGGCCACCTGAGGAGGGTAGGCGCACCCTCCCAAGAAAAAATCGGCTATTGAAACTAGTCCAATAACCGATGATCAGAGCATCCAACGATCGAAATCTGAGAGGGTAGGCGGCCTTCTGATTTTTTATGACTAGCAAGGCGACCGCCGACTAGAGCTAGGGTAGGAGCACCATAGCTCGAAACACATGGACAACCTGAAATCCTAACCGCGTAGACCAGAAGGACCCACACGTGCTTGGTCATAGATCCCGAGGCGCTAACTTGGACCAATTACCTGGTGAAACGTGGGGGCCAGATGTGACCTTGGGCATAGATCCTAAGGTGCTGATGTGGCACTGCCACTGGACTCGACCTGGACCAGACTCGACATGTGGTGGATAGACCACGTGCCACCCAACCTGACTAGTCGCGACATGGTGACGAATAAAATTAAAACAAAGGACTTAGATTTCTCGTAGGCAATTGAGTGTGAAGTCGTATTTAAATGACTTTACATGCACTTTCACGGTGCATGTGGGACTAAATTCCCAAAGCTTTTTTCAAAAAAAAGCTTTAGAGCGCGCGAAGCCACGCGCTCCAAGCCCTAGGGAAGGGAGGCTTCAAGATGAAGTCTCCTCCCCAATATCTTCGTCGGGATAGCTAGCCCGACTGAAGATTTAGCCCTCGACAAGGCGCGACCCAATAGGGAGGTCGGGAGTTCGACTCCCGTCAGGGCCGAAGAGATTTTTTTTTTTGCTACAAGCGGGCGGTGGACAAAACGACTCCCAAAGTTAATTTTTTTTGTAATTTTTTTAATTATTTTTAATCATTTTAATTTATAATTTAATATTTTTATGATAAAAATTTAGTTTTAAATATTTAAAACTTATTTTTTTTGTCTTAACTATATTCCATTATAAACATTTGATTAAATCTATGAAAAAATTGCATTAAAATTAGAAAATTTGGAGGGTATTTTTTTTTGCAACACAACAAAAAAGTGCTTTTGTTTTCTCACCAAAAAGGAGATATAAGACATAGAAGAACATATTTTTTTTGCAAATTAGAGAACCTCCCATTCTTCTCAAACCTTGTCAATTTTACACCATAAAAGGGAGACAAATATCAAACACATATTGATTCTTTATTGCAAAATTAGAAAACAAGGAGACACCAAAACTTGCAAAATTCAAAGACAAACATTTGTGCAATTGTTTTCTCCAAGGAGGGATAAAAGACAAGAAAATTGCACATCTATTTTTTTTGCACACTTGAGAAGAAATTGTAACCTTGGATCCATCAAAAACTAAGTCGTGTGTCGACTAGTTCTGGAAGCCTTCCAAATGCGAGTAATGTGTCGAATTGTCTTGGAAGGAGTGCTCAAATTGTTAATTTTGCAAAATTCAGGGGGGGAGACAACAATGTACTTCATTTGTAAAATTGGAAAACAAAGTAGGAGACAAAAATATCATTTTTTTTTCACAACACAAAACACACATTTTGTTGCAAAAATTTAAAAAGGTGCATTATCGATTTTACTCGACACCTTAATTTGCAAACTAGGTGATAATAATTTTGAGGCCATTTCTTGTTTGATTGTTGCATTATTCTTTTTGCAACTATAATTCATATAATCAAGAACATCCATACCTCACTATTTCACAAATTTGTGTACATCCATGCACAGATTTAACGCCAATAACACTTGATATTCTCTCCTAAATCAACAAAACCCCTAATTCACTCTTATTTGTTTGGCTTAATTTCCTCAAACTTTTCCTCCTTCTTGAAGGGTGTTAAGGCAGGTGCCATTAAATATCGGTTTGAGTGAATTATCTTTTTGTACTCTTTTAGGGTAATCAAAAGAAAGAACAAGTTTTTAAAAAAAATGAACCTTAAAAGTTGCAATCCTTTGCACTAAGGGGGGATAATTCCTTTCTTCCTTCAAACAAAGATTTTGATAAGAGGGAAATAAAACTTGTAAAGGCAATCAAAAAATTCCAAGTCATCAACATTAAACCTTTTCTTTTTGACTTCAAAATAGCAATCATGCTTGAAGTACTTGCAATAAGAAAGGACAAATTGGTGAATTTTTTTGATCAAATTTCCTAGAAAACATAGTTTTACAAAACTTGTAAAATGAAAACCAAGACACCATTCAGTGTTGGTTTCAAAACAAGAAAAACTAAAATGGCAAAGGCACAACATAGAAGCCATCTTTCTTGTGAAATGTCTCATTCTGATTATGTTTCTGGTTCAAAGATAGCACAAGGAGTGCTCATTCCTAAAACAATTTTGTAGAGGGAAAACACATATGTCCCTTGGGCAAAAACACCATTTCTCTTAAATCCTCTTTTAGGCTTCATAAATAGCATAAGTTTTTGTTTGAAGACCTTGCAATAAGGGGTGCTTGTACCTCTTTTAGGCTTCATAAATAGCAAACTCTAGGTGTTTGAAGTACTTGTAACAAGAGGAGCGATTTTTTGTGGTGTAAAATTGCCTAGGAGGAAATATTTGTAAAATCCTTCACAACACTCTTGAGTTGCATACTTTTTGCAATTAAGGGGGGATATCCATTTCTTTTCTTCACTGATTTTTATAAATAGGGAAGAAGGCTTATAAGGGTGCATTTTTGGCAGCGATCGACATCTTAGTCACACTTCCTTCATAAATTAATTACACTATGTTTTGCAACGAGAAGGGGGGAACTTATAAGGGTGCATTTTCGACAGCGACCGACACCTTAGCTACCTTATCTTTTGCAAATTCATATTGTAAATGAATGAACCTTGTATGAAGTGATCTATTCTACTACACCGAGCGATTGTAGTAGCTGGTTACCCATGCAATTCGGTTGGATGATGTGATTACCATAAGTACATTTGTTGGCATGAAGACAAAAGTGAGGAATGACCCACTTTTTGCTTAGGAGCATCCAGAGTATTGTGACAGAGCAAAGAACCAGCAGATCAACATCTTCTTCACTGTATTGGGGCAGTTATATACTTTACCCAAATATTGTTGTATTAGAGGATATGTATGTATTACCCAAATAATGTAATAAGGGGGGATGTTAGAGTAAATATTCCATCATTTGGATATTTTACCCTTTCCCTACATTAGGTAGATTTTATTTACTGCATGGTAAAAAGTAGCTTGTTACTTTTTACCACTAGTAGTTACTTTTACTAGTTACCTAGGTTAGTGACTTAACTTACTGTCATTTCCCTATGGACGGAAGATATTATGGATGACAGGTTAGTCGGTAGGTTAGTTGTCATAATCAATTTGATTACGTTTACTATTCCTATTTAACATTTTATTATTAATAATATTTGTTAATGCTTCAGCTCCTAACATCTTGGAGGTTGTCTGTTCAAGGTTGTAAGTAAATTTTGTTGCTCTCTTTTATTATATGTTATTTATATGCTTGAGTGGAATTCTTGTTGTTAATATTTTCCCAATCCTACACCTTCAAACTGTGGCCATATTTCCCTTTATTTTCGTTATTTATAGTTTCTTTCCCACAACTCTAGTTTTCAACAGTGTAGGATTTATTAAGGGAGCCAGTCCTCTCTGGAGACCGGTCCGAAGGAATTTTATCTTTCTCTCGGTATTTCAATGTTGGCCGAGTCTAGGGTGCACAAGTGATAATATCTTGTACTTAGGCAGATTTATGACCAATATTAAGCAATCAAATGGGTGATCAAACAAGTTGGTTAGTGAAGGAAGTTGACAAGAAATCAAGCACAAAATATGAGGATATGTGAAATTGTATGCATTGTATAAAAAAGACATACATGCAACAAGATGATAAGAGAATTTTATTCAAGAAATCAATAATTAGAACATAAATCATTAAGGAGGGGAATTTTGAAGATATAAATGCATAATTTTGAAAAAGCATATGCACGAGTTTTCTTTTAGAAAAATAAAATAGGATGGAAAAAGTAAAAAAAAAAAAAATCGCAATGATTATTAATTCAATGAAATGATTTAAATTACACCTAGATTGAGTATTTAAATTATGTTATAAATTATTTATTGCATGTATGTTTTGTATTATATAAATTATGAAATTATAAGAGGATTATATGATTCCATAGTTCTTGGTTTATGAGTAATCCAATAAGAGATCATATACCAGACTTACAAAATGTTATCTTTTGCTCTTGCACATCAAATTTTGATACCTTAGGATAATTTTTAGTTTGGCATCCATCTATTTTCTACTTTAATACCTATGTTAGCAAACCTTTTACATCTAACCATGCATTTTCAAGTATTGAGTTATTTTACAATTTTTAGCTTACCTTCTACATTGTATTTGTAGGATAATCTACCTTAAGAGTTTAATCTAGTGCTTATAATATGCCTCAAAATATGTTGAATGTACATTCACAAATCCCTATAGATAAGCCAAATTGTGATTTTCTATGAAGCTTTGTGATATTTTGTTAAGGCACTAAGGCAGCTACCACACTCATCATCTTTCAAGGCATATTATAAGCAACATATTCTATTCATGACAATATGCATGCTATTTAAAATTTTATCTATTATTGATGTCATAAGATATATGCATGTCCATTTTTTTACCCGTATAAGAATATTGCATTAATAATTTTATAATTGTATATTCAATTCATGATTTCAGTTTCATTTGTATTTAGAAATGTATCTATGTGTGGTATTGTTGTCATTCATCATATAGAATTTATGCTCGAGTCCCACCATGTTCTACTAGATTTCATAATTACATTATATATGTTTAAGGTGATAACTAGGGAATAGATTTGTGCATGAGGTTTATTCCTACTTGTGGAAATATATGTATTTTATGGTAGGGTCATCAAAAATATTATAATTGCCTTTTCATGAAATGTTGGGTTTAGAATAAAGTGCTAGTCATAATTTTTTTCAAAATGCCTTAGTAAAAGGTTAACAAAGTTTATATTTTGTTAATTGTAGCTTGAATACTCTAAGGTAATGGATATATCAACATAGGTTTGATCCATCGAATGCATTCTTTCTAATTATTTTAATTAATTATTTATAGGTTTATAAACATACTACTGTAGATATGAACTATGCTTAGTTTATAGTCTTAGTTTCTATTATATGACTCAATCTAAGGAAGATTGTAACCCCCAAAAAATGAGAGAAAGGATAAAATTATTATTCTAAGTATAAATCAATCTTGCTATTGCCCAAACCATGAATAACAATGGGGAGATAAATTATTTGAAAATATTTGAGAATAAGGAATATGAACAAAATAACTCCAATGATGTGTTATAGGGTATCTAGATAAAAATAATAAAAGATATGATAATAAATAAAGGCACTAGAAGATAGTTTTAAGCTTATTATAGTGGTAAAGAATTTGGCGTCTCTTTGAGAGGTCCAAGGTTCAATCCCCACTCAGTATGAGGGGTTTGCGACCCCTCATAAAAACCTATGTAAACTATGAAAAGTCTTGGGAGGGATACCATAATGATAAGTTTTTGGATTATCATTTAGGAGACCCAAGTTCAAACCCCAATACAAGGGTACTAGGACCCCTCATAAAAACCCTCACTTTACCCTAATATTTTAGCTTAAATATTAATATAGTTGTAAGAGCTTTGGCCTCTCTTTGAGAGGTCCAAGGTTCAAACCCCACTAAGTATGATGGGACTGAGAAACCTCATAAAAAATTGTGTAAACGCATTGAAAAAGAAAGACATTGAAAGAATTATTTTTTATTGTAATCAAAAGGAGAAACCTTTATAAGTGTGACTCTTTAATATGCTAGATATTTTTAGTTATGACTCTTGTATTATATAATAGTCTAGAGTTATGATGAGTAATACCCAAAAAGAATTTTTTCCTTTGTAGGGTATGGCATGAAGGTAATTAGAAGTTAGATCTATGTAGAGCTATGTTTTCATACCAACCTTGAGTACATCCACCTACAAACCTTCATTCAATATATACTAGCATGGGGTTATGATGGGTGGAAATCAAGGCCAAATATGATCCCTAATAGAATTAGAATAAATAAAATTAAACACATGAATAGAAGAATAGTGGAGAGGGAAAAGATAATGAAACATAGGAATTATTCTAAACAATTATTAGTAAAAAAATGATTAAACCAAAAAGGTAATGTGTATATCATATTTTATATCAGTTATGGGATTGAAATGGCCCCCATCAATATTATATCATAACCATATTATCATAGCTTTTTAATGAACCACTTGAGTGTTTTACCACAAGCTATATTCATATTCATAATTATACATATACCACTTTGTACGATTTAAAATTGGATCTCTACTATGGGAGCATGTATTTTTTAACCTATTGATCTCATTTAATTTAATTAGTGGATGTTTGTGTTAGATTTCATTCTACAATTAAATTAAATTATGTTTCTTTGATATTTAATTAGCATATAAATATACAAGTTTTAGATATTGTTTAAGATAACATAGGTTAGGTCAAGTAGAATGTTAAGTTAATGAATTATAGATATCATTAAAAATTGAGCCAAGCATACATGTAAGGAAGAACAATATGATAAAATAATTACTATCACATGAGCATTTGAGAGAGTATATAATAAAGAGTGTTATGCTATTAATAAAATGCTAAGCACTAACATGCAAATATAAAATGAAAAAGAAAACCCCACGTGCAAAATTAGCGAATTAAGCATACTATTATATGAAAAGAAAAAAATTAAATAAAAACCCCACATGAAAAATTAGTAAATTAAGCAAAACTTGAAGTAAATAAAACCACATTTTTATTATTTATGAGAAAATTTCAATGGAAGAATGTTTATACAAACAATATTACAATTATTATCACTTATCCAGTGATTCAAAATACAAATTATTTTATCCATATCAACGGAATAGATACTAAGAAACAAGAGTGAAAATTGCAAAGTTAAGTATTTAGTAATAAGTATGAGACCTTGATAAAAAAATTACTAGCCTGCCAACATATTATAATCAAGACATCATTTTAGACGGTAACCCCAAAGTGCAAGGTGAGAGGGGTAACCTAGTTAGGTCTAGAGCTAATAACTCAACTTTTTTGTTATTAATATTTATGTGATTGATATCTTGGATGTTGCCTTGATTTTCATCTTTTGTTATAGGTTGGCTACTTATTTCAATTTATTTATCAATGTTTATTTCAATTTTCTATATTAATGGCTTGATAGTATGCAAAGGGATCTAGGTCTACTACAATGCTATATAACTTGTCTTGATATTTAAATTGTAATCATTGATGATAGGTTGAAGGGACAACTTGCATAGCATGGATCCAACGTTATCCTAAAAGGATGTTGTAATTTAGGTCACAAGGCAAAGTGTAGAATAGGGTGTTGAGTATGTGAAGCCCCACTTTTAAGGGGACAATTATAGTTATATAGGCCTTGTGTTCCTCATTATCATAAGCTTTGATAAGAATATCATATTTTTTAGATCTTGTTTATTTAGCACTACCCTATTAATGAATTGGAGGCTACAAATATTTATGGTAGATAAATTGTCAACAAGGACTACTTTGATAAGATTCTTGCAAATGTTGCATGTGATATATAAGTGGATTTCCCCAAGCATAGAAGGGGGTGGAACATCATCTTTATAAAAATAAATTATTGCATGATTTATGCTAAGAGATACTACTATGTTGGTAAGATCACTAGGGCTAATTTTGTGTGGTATAGTTTGCTCACTCAAAAGCTTAAAAAGAGTTTCCCTATGGGTAGTGAACTATTTATAAGTTGAGTATGGAAATATTTGTAGGGGTATCCTCAATTTGTTGTTGAAGATCAAATGTCTCTTTATATTTGTCTTGAGAGTATAAAATAAGAGGTGGTCCTTTAGAAGGAGGAATGCACTTGGTTCATAATATTGAAGGGATTTTAAAAGGTAAGTTTGAGGATTGAGCCTTCTCTTTGCACTATTATCTAGTAACCACACTAATGTGAATCATCCCTATAATATTTTGATCAAGTGTGGGAACATTCCTGTATTGGATAGGTTTGAATCCCTTTATTCATAATTAGGCAAGGGATACTAAAATATTTCCATATCTTTATTAGAGGATGTTTATTTCAAATCACCAATAATAAGACAACCATAATTAATCAAATCATTAGCAAGATGCATAATATTCCTACATTTTTTGTGTGGTGAATTTTCGTACAATGGAAATCACAAAGTTCATTAGCCTTAAACTAATGGAGCTTATCCCTTTTGGGGTCTATAGACCTTATGGGTAGTAATTCTACCATTTTGATATCTAATATATATTCTCGTATAGATGATAGAGATTGATGAAATTTAATGAAATTTTTGTTGGGTTTTTCTTGAGCTTTCGCTAGGATCAACTTTTGTAAAGTAGTAGCAATATTAACATTACTAGTTTTAACATTATTAACATCATGGAAGTCAATTAACCCATTATCCACAAGATGTTTATTCTTATACTCTTCTTTAGTATTAGAGTGGAATATTTTTTCTCCTTATTGGTATTTAGTTATGCTCTAAATAAAAGGGTAGCTTCTACTTGCTTAGCTAAGCCAACCACATCTTCAAAGGAAGATATGTAGGTGATCTCTACTAGATATGTGAGTTGTTATTATAAATTATACATGAAGATTCACAAGAGATCCTTTTGTGTAGGGGTGAATGGGAGGTTCCTAACAAAGTAAGGAACTCTATAAAAGACTCAAGTTGGTAGAGATCGTCTATGGTACACTTCTCTATAATGTAAGTAGAGAATTGTTGGAAAAATATTTTGGAAATTTTTCCAAATATTTTAATTGAATGGTAGGGTATTTGAAAATACCATTATAGAGCTTAATTACAAATATTTTTAAAATAATTGTCTCATCATAGGTGATATCATGATAGGAAGCTTGAAAAGTCATATGGTGATCGATTGCAACCTCTTCTCCCTTATATATGTGGAATTTAAGGGCTATAAAGTTAGGATGGTCATTTTAGATAGCAAGAAATGGGTTCAAAGATTTATTATAATAGTCTTTATCAAAATACTCTCAACCAATTAAGTCTCCTTGGAGGGAATATATTTTTTATTTGAACTCAAAGTTTTACTTAACCGATTATTCTAATTTATAGTTTATATCATGGAATGAAGGGCAAGGAGGATTGAATGGAGCTTTAGAAATATTTAAAGGGATTATAAAATAACAAAAGGATATATTTGATAACTTGGAGAGGTTGATAATCATATTATTTTCTCCCAAGTTTCTAGGGAGAAATGGATTAGTGTAAGGAGTGTTGAGAGGGACTTGACTTTGGAAAGAAGGCATATTGATAAAGGGATGGGAAGAAAACATGTTTGTGGGAAGGGGTGCACTAAGAAGAATGTCAAAATTTGAGACCTAACGAACATTCATATATTGGGAGATAAGATGTCTTACATTCAACTTAAGTGATTTTATGTTAAGGAATGAGAACACATTATTTTCTAAAGAAGAGAGAAGACTAGACAACCTATCTTCTATGGAATTTGTGATGATAGGAGGGTTAGATCCTATGTAATTTAGATTATAAGTGTTAAGATCCATATATAAATACCCATGATAAGGATCTTTTTGATGGGAAGCTATAGAGGTATACCTAGGCTTCTATGGAAGATCCAAAAGGGACCCTTTCATAGCAAATATTTTCAAGGTTTCTTCATCTATTCTTAGATTTTTTTTCATATCCTATCTACTTTCTCATGGCTAAATGGTCCATAGATTTTAAGACTACTTCCCCTTGTTCATTATGAAAAATGGAGAGGGTTCCTAAGGGAGGAGCTTCATTCTCTTCTTCCTCATAGGTAGGGTTCTCAATTTTTTTTTCTATTTTTTGGGACTTGGATAATGTTGGTAGGACATTTGGATTTTTTTCTAAATATCATGCAATATTGTAGGTGAGATAAGGTGGTTTAGCCATATTTTTAAGAGAAGATTTAATTTTTACTAAGATTTTGTTTATAGAGTTTCTTACAGAAAAATAAGAGGATGTTTCAAAAATATTTTTATCAATTTTATCCAATCAAATTGATATACCTCAAGAAGGATACCTCCTCGATATACTTGAATTGATCTATATACATGCTCTCTCGATATGTCCATTAGTACATGGAATAAATCTTGGTCCTCTTTATATAATTAGAAGTATGTGAGGGAAGATCTTGAGGTACTAAAATATTCTGGTACTAAGGATAGTTGCATCTATATACATGACCCAAGATCAATACAAAAAATAATTATCCCTTATTATGACTCCTATTAGCCTATAATTTTATACCCACCAAGATATATAATCCTCAATATTTGTATAACTATTTACTCAAGGGGTTATAACCTTTATTATGTTTGTTATATTTGTGTGTTTTTTATGTTCTTGTTACCTTTATTTAATGTAAATTTCTCTAAGAAAACAATTTATATGGTCTTGACTAAAAGTATACTAAATTATTAAGTTTTATTAAGACATAGGTTTAGTAAAAATAGGCTCTTAGGAACTCGTGTGGTGTTCACATCAAATTCACCAAAGATGTAAAACCTAGGTTCAAGAACAATGGTCTCCAAACTTGGAGTTTCACACTCAAACAAGGATTCTTGGGGGAACCATATATTTATTCAAGTTCGTTGGTGGGGATTTGGGGTTCACAAAGATTTTTTTATGAATACACTCTAAAATATATGTTTTGTGTATTCAATTAAAAAACACCTAAGTTTGATCTTGGTAGCTATAGTGTAAAGGAGTGACTATGCAATGCTTGTGAAAATAACTATGCATGAAAACAATATTCTTAGCCTTTATGCTTTTTTGTATTGAGTTAATTCAAGAATATAACTATCCTTTCTCTCTTTTTTTAGCTTTTTAAGACAAATAATAAAAAACAAGAAAATATAAAAAATGATATCCTAAAAGTGCAAAATTGTATGCCTTTTTTACATTTTATTGCCTACAAAAAACAATGATAAATGTAATATAAACAAATTGAGTGCAATCAAAATCATAATTTTAATACACAATTTTATTCAAATGAAACCAACAATGTAACACTAAGATGCTCTTTTTGTTCAAATGTAAAAAATGAAGTAATACCCTTTTTTGTTCATTTTTCTTATTTATATTTATTTTAATTTCTAAGGTAAAGATCATGTAATCAAGGATAGATGATACACAATACATGTCTATTTTGTCTTAATTGCCTAATGGAAACAAAGGATGAACACAATATAATAATATTCAATTACTTGTAGCCCTAGTTTAAAAATTTCCCAAGAAAGCCTTTTGAAAGGACTTAAATTGTAAAATTGACTCACAACTAGCAAAAAGTACATACCTAGCCTATAGATTTGAATGCAACTTATAGCATTTGTCTTTTTTGTTTTCCTAAAAATACCTTAAAACTTGTTTTAATATTGTATAAAGAACTAATAGATTGAAAATTACCTATTTTACACTATGGAAACTTGACACATATTTTGAGGACCTAACAAAAATGTTCAGATGTTGCAAAAATGTTGCACTTGGTAAAAAATGCTAAGCACCATCAAAAATTTTGCATGTGGTCAAAAACACCATACTTGGTCAAAAATACCTCTCTGGAAAAAACGTTGTGACCTAGCAAAAATGCTATGACATGGAAAAAATATTGCAACTTACAAAATAGAGAAAAATATAACTATAAACAATATATTTATGTATGATTGATTTGGAACCTATCCATTTGATCTAAAAAAAGAAACTAGCTTAATGCAAGCATCAAGTCCCAAGGTTCGCTTGTAAGGTTGAAAATTATGAAATCTTTGAAATGTAACATCATGCAAATAGTACAACAATAAAAATGCCAAAAGAAATAAATATAAAGTGCCAAATACTAGATCTAAATCTAACCCTAATGAAGCTCCAAATGCTAGTCGTCCAAAGTTTCTTGAATGCTTGCCATCATGGGGAGAAGACACACTTGAAATCCTTGGTGATTATTTTGCTAGCATATACCTGCAAAAAAAATCTTAGTGCTCTAAAACGATTCCTCCAATGTCTCCTTGTTCCTTGAAAAGGCTCCCTTTTGGATCCCCAAATGGAATTTTTATAGAAAATGTCAAGCTTTGGAAGATTCGTCAAGGATTGCATGAAATAAAATTGATGTGTAGTTCAATAGGGTGAGGTTGATATTCACACAATGACACTGAGAGGGGGGGGGTGAATCAGTGTAGCTATTAATTTTTATATCTACAACATTTAATATGAAATAAAGAGAACTTGAAAACTAGAAAAACATATTGAACAAGAGAGCACACCACAACACTCAATATACCGAGGTTCACCAATTTGGCTACTCCTCAAAAATGACTGCTTGGACTCCAATCCAAATCCAGTCTTTGCAAAATACCAATTTTACAAATACTTTACCAGCATCTACTGGAAGGAGCACCAACCCCTTAATTTTCTGTTGCAACAGATGGAGCACCAACCCCTAGTACCAAGCACCAACTTGGACTGCAATTTTGTTCAATTTAAAATGACATAAGAATATCTTCACTTCATGCACGACCCTGACTGGTCTGTAATTAACCCAACTCTGCACACTCTCACGGCTCTGCTAATTTTTCTCTTGACTCTTTTCTAACCCTCTTTTTACAGCAAATTCCCTCTTACAGCAGCAACATCTTCTTTGTATGACTATTCTTTTATAACCTTTCAATCCTGCAAGCAATCGAATCACATACTCTGGCTGTTCGAATCCATGTAATATGGCTGTTTGATTCCATGCACTTCGACTGTTCGAAACCCTGCAATAAGGCTATTGAATCCATGCAATACGACTGTTCGATTCCATGCACTTCGACTGTTCGAAACCCTGTAATACGGCTGTTGAATCCATGCAATACGACTGTTCGAAACCCTGCAATACGATGGTTCGATTCCTTGCAATACGGTTGTTTTGAATGTTGTAAATACGTCTTTTTGAAAGCTTTTCTGATCCTTCATATTCGACTGTTCAATTTCTTCAAATACGGCTTTTCGAATGCTTTTTCAAAACTGCATATGTGATGCATCAAATGCTTTTTCAATCAAGAATATACAACTATTCTAGTGCATGACTAACACTTGTCAATCTGTAACTGCAGATCTGACATCAGTTACTTTTTATGTAACTGGCTGCATGATTTTCCTATCTGCTTTTTCTGACATGTGTCACCTTGCATGCAATTTCAGCTTTTACCCGCCAAACTGTTACCTGTCGTGATATCGCGACACTTTTTGTAGCCGTACCATTCATGCCCTTGTTGTCGCGAAATCGCGACCATTTTGGCTCTTGAAAGCTTTCCCTGCACCTTGTCGTGATATCGCGACACTTTCAACATTTGCTGACGTCATCCTTAAGCATGTCATGAAATCGCGACGCTTTCGGCTTCCAGCAGCTTTCCTTGCACCTTGTCACGATATCGCGACACTTTCAGCTTTTGCTGACGTCATCATCATTCTTGTCGCAAAATCGTGACACTTTCAGCTTCCAGCAGCTTTCCTTGCACCTTGTCGAGAAATCATGACATTTTCAATTTTGCTAACGTCATCCTCAGCTTTGTCACAAAATCACGATGCTTTCTGCTTCCGTACACTCTTCTTTGCCAGTAACCGCGAAAATGGAACATGTCGCGAAATCGCGACGTTCTCTGCTTCATACAATCTTCTTTGCCAGCAACCGCAAAAATGGAACATGTCGTGAAATCACGACGTTCTCTGCTTCCGTACAATCTTCTTTGCCAGCAACCGCAAAAATGGAACATGTCGCGAAATCGTGACGTTCTCTGCTTCCGTACAATCTTCTTTGCCAGCAACCGCAAAAATGGAACATGTCGTGAAATCACGACGTTCTCTGCTTCCGTACAATCTTTGCTTTATGCAGTAGCGAAATCATGACAACTTTGTGCCTTGTGCTTTCGACTTGCTACATCTTTCAGTTTTGCAATTTTGACTGGTAGCGAAATCGCTACACCTTTGTTTCCATATATTTTGTCATGCAACGAAATCGCTACATCTTCTTGTTTGTGCCTTTTCACTTGTAGCGAAATCGCTACACCTTTGTTTTCTGCACTTCCTATTTGTAGAGAAATCGCTACACCTTTGTGCCATGTATTTCCATCATGCAACAAAATCGCTACACTTTTGTTGTTGAGCAATCTCTCTCCTCTTCGGGTCGCGAAAACCCGACGTGTCGCGATATCGCGACACTTTTCGTTGCAAGCTCCTTTCCTCCATTTATGTTGTGAAATCGCGACATCTTTTCACCTTGCTTCCTTCTCTGCCAGCATGTCATGAAATCGCGACAGTTTGCCTTTCACTTTCTCTCTCCTCGGCCATGTCGCGAAATCGCGACAGTTTGCCTTTCACTTTCTCTCTCCTCGGCCATGTCGCGAAATCGCGACAATTTTTCATGCACTTTCTCTCTCCTCGGTAATGTCGCGAAATTGCGACAATTTTTCCTACATTTTCTCTCTCCTCGGCAATGTCACGAAATCACGACAGTTTTCTTCCTTGTCTTTTTTTGCCAATTTCTGAATCTGGGTCACCTCTGTTTTCCTTGAAATTCACTGCACTTGATCTGACTGACCTCTGAACTGCATCAACTACATCAATCTGTCTGTGTTGACAACAATGACAATACTTTTGCAATTCTTTTGCTGCACCTTGCTCAACAATCTCCCCCTTTGGAATTGTTGGCAACACACTGCAACCTTGCTCAATTTCTTCTCCCCCTTTGCCAATAATACCAAAGGGCTACTCCAGACTCCCCCTGAGTCTATGCACAACATTCTCAAACTTAAAAAGTTTGAATGGTCCCCCTGAGAATGTGTTTCCCATAGCTAGTCATTGCTTGGGTGGTGTGACTACTCCCAACTTCTTCCGAAGGTCTTCAAATACTTCCTTTGGCAAAGGTTTTGTGAATATATCAGCTACTTGCTTTGTAGTTGGAACAAAATCCAATTTGACCTCTCCTTCTGCAACTTTATCCTTTAAGAAATGATATTGGATTGCAATATGTTTGGTTCTTGAATGCATTACTGGATTCTTGGATATGTTGATAGCACTAGTGTTATCACATTTAATTGAAACTGGCTCTTTGAAATGAATACCAAGATCTTTCAACGTTTGTCTCATCCATAATATCTGAGTACAACATGTTGTTGCTGCAATGTATTCTGCCTCTGCAGTGGATAGAGATATTGATTCTTGTTTCTTGCTGTGCCATGCTACCGACTTGTCTCCAAGATAAAATGCTCCTCCACTTGTGCTCTTTCTGTCATCAATACATCCTGCCCAATCTACATCATAATATGCAATCAAAGTGAAATATTTACCTTTTGGGTACCACAACCCATAATCCATAGTGCCCTTGAGATATCTGAAGATCCTCTTTACAGCTGTTACATGAGTTTCTTTGGGACTGGCCTGAAATATTGCAACCATGCATACTGCTTGTAATATATCTGGTCTAGTGGTCGTTAAATACAGCAGGCTTCCAATCATAGACCTGTACATAGTTTGATCTACATCTGGGGATTTATCATCCTTGCTCAACTTGCAGCCTGTTGTCATGGGAGTGCTAACTGGTTTACTGTCTTCCATTATGAACTTTTTCAGCATTTTTTTTACATATTTAACTTGAGAAATAAAAATTCCTTTTTCATTTTTATTGACCTGCAGTCCTAGGAAATAAGAAAGTTCACCAATCATAGACATCTCAAATTCTTTCTTCATTTTAGTTGATATGTCTTTGCAGTATTCATCCATGTTGTTGCCAAATATTATATCATCTACATAAACAACAAGAACAATAAGATGGCCCTTCTCTGTTTTGACATATAAGTTGTTGTCCACCAAACCTTTCTTGAACCCTTTTTTAATTAGATAATTATCCAACTTTGCATACCATGCTCTGGGTGCCTGTTTCAAACCATATAATGCTTTCTTTAACCTGCAAACAAAATGCGGGTTTTCACCAAGTTGGAATCCATCCGGCTGTTCAATGTAAACCTCTTCTTCCGAGTTTTCCATTCAAAAATGCTGATTTTACATCCATTTGATATACTTTGAAGTTTTTATGAGCTGCTAATGCCGGAAACATTCTGATTGCCTCTAGTCTGGCTACCGGTGCAAAAGTTTCCTCAAAATCAATGCCTTCAACCTGAGCATAGCCTTTACTGAGACCAATCTTGCCTTATTTTCGACAACCTGTCCATCTTCATTTAATTTATTTTGAAAAACCCATTTAGTGCCAATTATGTTTTTATTTGTTGGTCTAGGTACTAATTCCTAGGTATTGTTTTTCTCAATCTGATCTAGTTCTTCATTAATTGCCTTCAACCAACTTTCATCAGTGCTTGCTTCGACAACATTTTTAGGTTCAATGCTAGATAACGAGAGAATGGTTCCGCACTTCTTTGCTCTTCTTGTCCGAATACCTTCTTTGGGATCCCCAATAATCTGTTCACTTGGATGATTTTTCTGCCGGTTGCCTGTTTTAAATTTCCTATTTTCTTCTTCTTCGGATTCAGTTTTTACACCATCTGGATCAATTTTCTGATTCTTATATGTTTCCTTTTCATCATCACCTTCAATGACTTCTTCATAGATGGGGTAGTTTTCTTGATAAGTAATTTCTTGTTCTCTACCTTCATCAACTTTCACATCAGCACTCTCAACAATTTTCTTTAGCCTTTTGTTGTAACATGTGTAGGCTTTGCTTTTTGTTGAGTAACCAAGAAAGATACCTTCATCAACTCTATTTTCAAATTTACCGAGATTATCTTTAGTCCGTTTGATGTAGCACTTGCTGCCAAATACTTTGAAATGTCTTGTTGCCTTTCTGCCAAACCACAGCTCATAAGGTGTTTTGCTTTCATGTGGTCTTAGCATGCACCTGTTTTGAATGTAAAGCTGCAGTATGTCTCGCCTCTTTTCAAAATCTATCAGCTATTTTGTTCTCATCCAGCATTGTCCGTGCCATTTCCTGCACAGTCCTATTCTTCCTTTCTACAACACCATTCTGCTGAGGTGTTCTAGCTGCTGAAAACTGTCTTTTTATCCCATATTTTTGACAGTATTCTGCAAATTCTTCTGAAATAAACTCTCCTCCTCTGTCTGATCTTAGGCATTTAATTATTTTTCCTGATTGATTCTCAACAAGATTTTTGAAGGTTTTAAACATCTCAAAGGCTTCTGATTTAAGTTTCAAAAATAGTACCCATGTCATTCTTGAGTAGTCATCTATACACAGCATAAAATATTTGTGTCCATTTATGCTTTTAGTTCTCATGGGACCACATAAATCAGTGTGAATTAGTTCTAATGGCTTGCTCGTGAAATATTCTTTTGCTTTGAAAGTGGCTCTGGTTTGTTTTCCCTTTTGGCATGACTCACAAATATTGTTTGAAGGTTTACCAATAGTTGGTATGTCTCTTACTGCCCCTTTTGAGCTGATTTTTACCAGATTATCAAAGCTTATGTGACCGAGTCTCTTGTGCCACAGCCAGTTTTCTTCTTCATGACCAACCAAGCAAGCTCCTTCTGAAGTCTCTGAAAGTGTATACAGATTTCCAGAAGTTCTCAGTCCAGTGGCTATTATCTTTCTATTTTTTGTCTTTCTTACTTCACAGCCCTCCCTTTTGAATATTACATCATGACCTCTATCACAGATTTGACTTACACTCAGTAAGTTATGCTTCAGACCAATCACCAACAAGACTTCTTTTGATTTTATATTGCCATCACTGATCTTGACTAATCCCTTTCCAACAATCTTTGCTCCATCATTATTTCCAAATTTCACAGAACCACCTTCATAATTTTGCAAATTCTCAAATTTTTGCTTGTCACCTGTCATGTGACTGGAACAACCACTATCAAGTATCCAAGGTGCAGATTTGTTCTGAGATTTAAAGGCAGTCTGAACAATTAAAGATTCCTTTTCTTTCCATTCTGGTTTGATGACAGATTTGGCTACTTGTTTTGCCTTTGTCTTCTCATTAGCATGTACTTTTTTTTCAGGAAATTTCTTGTTTTTTTTCAACTCACTTGGTTGAGATTTTCTACCCTAATAATTATTTGCTGCAAAAGTGCTTCTACAGTTTCTAGCAATATGTCCAAAATTATGACAATTATAACATTCAACTGCATAATTCATTAAAGGAGAAAAAACATTTCCGCTTGTGAAATTCCTTTGAGATACATTATGCACTGCAATCTGAAATCTTATGGCCATAAGCATTGCATTTAAAACAGTAACCAGAAAAGGAATGATTAAACCTGGGTGCCGGTATTTGCTAGTTTGAAGTAGGAGCCATAAATCTTTTTCTTCTTGGATGTGTGACTTTTATGAAGCCATCTTTGTCAGTACTCTTCTTGAGTCTGGCATTATTGCTTTCTTGGGCATGTTTTGTTTTTTATAGATCAACCCTGATCTTTTCTTCTTTCTTTATGGGTTCTACATTCAATGCCTTTGAACCCTTTGATGATTCTCCTTCATCGAAGCCTAAACCAAATTTGATGTCGAAAGGCCTTTGGTTATTTAACATTTTATTCAACTTTACAGTACTTTCTTCAAACTTATGAAAACAGTTTAATTTTCTATTCATCTCCTCTAACTGCATTCTTAACTTAACCATGTCTTCCTTTAGCTTGCTGCATTCAACTGTCTTTACAGTTAATTGTTCATCAAGAACTTCAAACATTTTCTTGAATTCCTCTGTCTGTATTTTTAAACTGTTTATTATGTCAGTGGCATCTTCTAGTTTTATTGAAAGCTTTTTGTTCTTTTTCCTTTCAACACTCAACTCTTCAAGTGCAGCAACCAATTCTCCTTCCAGATAAACTTCAGCTTCATCTTTAAAGTTTTCATCACCTTCCTGATTTTCTTCTATTCTTTTCTCTTCAAGTGCCATGAACAGAGCTTCACCTTTTTCTTCTTCAGAATCCTCATCTGAGCTTTCTTCAGAAGTGCTGACATTCTTGGATATGAAGCTTTTCTTCTTGAAGTTGTTCTTTCTAAAAAAAAATTTCTTCTTCCAGTCACCTTTTTCTTGGTGTGAGCCTTCACCATTTTTGGTTTTCTCCTGCATTGGACATTTGGCTGCAAAATGACCGACTCCTCCACAATTGAAGCACTTAAAAGGTAGCTTTCCTCTATATTTTCATTTTCCCTTTGTGAGTTTCCGAACAAAATTAGCTTCTATTTCATCCAGTGTCTCTTCATCCTCAGATTCATGTTCAGCTTTTATATTCTTATGTGCTTTAAAAGCTGCTTCTCTGTCTATAGACTTGATTTGTCCTATTCTCATTTCATATCTTTGTTAGGGAACCATGCATCTCATCCAATCTGAAGTTGTTTAGATCTTTTGCCTCTTCTATTGTAGAAACTTTGGAGTTAAATCTTTTGTGCAGTGTTCTAAGAACCTTTTTCACAACAACTGCATCATCAATTTCTTCACCGAGTCCTTTGATTACATTAATGATTTCGTTGACTCTTAGCATATAAGCCTCTATGTTCTCACCTTCATTCATTTGCAGTGCTTCAAACTATGCTCGATGAGTTTGCAGCTTGGCTTCCTTGATCTTACTATCTCCTTCATGGATGCTCTTCAGTTTATCCCACATGTCTTTTGCTGATTTATAGCTCATGACTCTTATCAGTTCACTGTCAACAAGCCCACATATTATGGCATTCTTAGCTTTGGAGTTGTTCTCAAATTTTTTCTTCTCGGCGATGTCTGTTGGAGGAGTAATGGGTGTTGTGTATCCATTATCTACAGAATCCCAAATATCATATCCCAATGCACTCAGATATGTTTGCATCCTGAGTTTCTAGAAAGTGTAATTTGTTCCATCAAATAAGGGAGCTTTGTTGGATGAGAATCCTTCACCGCCTACCATTGTTTCTTCCAAGATCTCCTTACCTGATTAAGCTTGAACAAGGAACCTGGCTCTGATACCAATTGATATTCACACAATGACACTGAGAGGGGGGGGTGAATCAGTGTAGCTATTAATTTTTATATCTACAACATTTAATATGAAATAAAGAGAACTTGAAAACTAGAAAAACATATTGAACAAGAGAGCACACCACAACACTCAATATATCGAGGTTCATCAATTTGTCTACTCCTCAAAAATGACTGCTTGGACTCCAATCCAAATCTAGTCTTTGCAAAATACCAATTTTACAAATACTTTACCAGCATCTACTGGAAGGAGCACCAACCCCTTAATTTTCTGCTACAACAGATGGAGCACCAACCCCTAGTACCAAGCACCAACTTGGACTGCAATTTTGTTCAATTTAAAATGACATAAGAATGTCTTCACTTCATGCACGACCTTGACTGGTGGTGCGCAATTAACCCAACTCTGCACACTCTCACGGCTCTGCTAATTTTTCTCTTGACTCTTTTCTAACCCTCTTTTTACAGCAAATTCCCTCTTACAGCAGCAACATCTTCTCTATACGACTATTCTTTTATAACCTTGCAATCCTGCATGCAGTCGAATCACATACTCTGGCTGTTCAAATCCATGCAATATGGTTGTTCGATTCCATGCACTTCGACTGTTTGAAACCCTGCAATACGGCTGTTGAATCCATGCAATACGATTGTTCGATTCCATGCACTTCGACTGTTCAAAACCCTGTAATACGGCTGTTGAATCCATGCAATACGACTGTTCGAAACCCTGTAATATGGCAATTCGATTCCTTGCAATACGGTTGTTTTGAATGCTGCAAATACGTCTTTTCGAAAGCTTTTTTGATCCTTCATATTCGGCTATTCAATTTCTTCAAATACGGCTTTTCGAATGCTTTTTCGAAACTACATATGTGATGCATCGAATGCTTTTTCAATCAAGAATATACAGTTGTTCTAGTGCATGACTAACACTTGTCAATCTGTAACTGCAGATCTGACATCAGTTACTTTTTACGTAACTGGCTGCATAATTTTCCTGTCTGCTTTTTCTGACACGTGTCACCTTGCATGCAATTTTGGCTTTTACCTGCCAAACTGTTACCTGTCGCGATATCGCGATACTTTCTATAGCCGTACCATTCATGCCCTTGTTGTCGTGAAATCGTGACCATTTTGGCTCTTGAAAGCTTTCCCTGCACCTTGTCGTGATATCGCGACACTTTCAACATTTGCTGACGTCATCCTTAAGCATGTCGCGAAATCGCGACGCTTTCGGCTTCCAGCAGCTTTCCTTGCACCTTGTCGCGATATCGTGACACTTTCAGCTTTTGCT
Source organism: Wollemia nobilis (assembly GCA_028583015.1). Taxonomy (NCBI): domain Eukaryota; kingdom Viridiplantae; phylum Streptophyta; class Pinopsida; order Araucariales; family Araucariaceae; genus Wollemia; species Wollemia nobilis. The sequence continues at coordinate 588,366 of JAQPPZ010006125.1, forward strand.
GACGTCATCATCATTCTTGTCGTGAAATCGTGACACTTTCAGCTTCCAGCAGCTTTCCTTGCACCTTGTCGTGAAATCGTGACATTTTCAATTTTGCTAACGTCATCCTCAGCTTTGTCGCAAAATCGTGACGCTTTCTGCTTTCGTACACTCTTCTTTGCCAGCAACCGCAAAAATGGAACATGTCACGAAATCGCGACGTTCTCTGCTTCCGTACAATCTTCTTTGCCAGCAACCGTGAAAATGGAACATGTCACAAAATTGTGACGTTCTCTGCTTCCGTACAATCTTCTTTGCCAGCAACCACGAAAATGGAACATGTCGTGAAATCACGACGTTCTCTGCTTCCATACAATCTTCTTTGCCAGCAACCGTGAAAATGGAACATGTCACGAAATTGTGACGTTCTCTGCTTTCGTACAATCTTTGCTTTATGCAGTAGCGAAATCATGACAACTTTGTGCCTTGTGCTTTCGACTTGCTATATCTTTCATTTTTGCAATTTTGACTGGTAGCGAAATTGCTACACCTTTGTTTCTATACATTTTGTCATGCAGCGAAATCGCTACATCTTCTTGTTTGTGCCTTTTCACTTGTAGCGAAATCGCTACACCTTTGTTTTCTACACTTCCTATTTGTAGCGAAATCGCTACACCTTTGTGCCATGTATTTCCATCATGCAACAAAATCGCTACACCTTTGTTTTCTGCACTTCCTATTTGTAGCGAAATCGCTACACCTTTGTGCCATGTATTTCCATCATGCAGCGAAATCGCTACACCTTTGTTGCTAAGCATTCTCTCTCCTCTTCGGGTCATGAAAACCCGACGTGTCGCGATATCGCGACACTTTTCGTTGCAAGCTCCTTTCCTCCATTTTGTCATGAAATTGCGACATCTTTTCACCTTGCTTCCTTCTCTGCCAGCATGTCGCGAAATCACGACAGTTTGCCTTTCACTTTCTCTCTCCTCGGCCATGTCGCGAAATCATGACAGTTTGCCTTTCACTTTCTCTCTCCTCGGCCATGTCGTGAAATCGCGACAATTTTTCATGCACTTTCTCTCTCCTCGGCAATGTCGCGAAATCACGACAATTTTTCTTGCATTTTCTCTCTCCTCGGCAATGTCGCGAAATCGCGACAGAAAACATGTCGCGATATCGCGACAGTTTTCTTCCTTGTCTTTTTTTGCCAATTTCTGAATCTGGGTCACCTCTGTTTTCCTTGAAATTCACTGCACTTGATCTGACTGACCTCTGAACTGCATCAACTACATCAATCTGTCTGTGTTGACAACAATGACAATACTTTTGCAATTCTTTTGCTACACCTTGCTCAATAGAGGTGTTTAGTTAGATTAGTTGCATGACTTGATTGAGCTATCAACTCAGCTTTCATGGAGTTAGCTACCTTGATTAGTAGTTGCATGGAATGATTGGAAGGTGATTGAGTTGTTAACTACCCTGGTTAGCAATTTAGATAAGATGTACACAACTTTGGTTGGTTGGACGTAGAATTGATAAAATTCATGTTGACTGAGAGTTATACCACCAAAACTAGAGTTTTCTTGGCACTTTTGTAAAAACACCAAGGGTTCACAAAAATGCTTTGGTATTTTGTGTTGTCAAAAATTCCAAGCAAAAACATTGCACCATTTTTTGAACATAATATTTTAGTAATAAGTCATTTTGAAGGGTCGAATTTTGGTCAAACATAGTTATGTTTATACTCATTGGAATTCACTTTTGGAAGGATTTCCAATAGTATTAATATTGTGAAATTTTGAGGTTATTTGGTAAGTTTTATAAATGAAGAAGTTGATGGTGTTTTTTTGTCCCAAATTTAGGTACAAAAGCGTAGTTTTTTCAAATAGGTCAGAAGATGTGATAAGCTATATGTCAAATGGTTAATCTATGAGGTAACATAAAGTTTCTAGAGTTCAATTTGATATCATACTTCTTAAAGCATTGAATAACCATGCTTTAAATTTAAAATTACCTTAAAGGTAGCCTAAATTTTATTGAATTTCATATTTCTAAGAATCTGTAAAAAAGCATCATCAAATAAATATAATAATCCTTCAATTTGATATTATCTCTTTACCCTAAAAATTTTGTATAGAAGAATAGAGCAATGGTAAAGGCTTTGGAACCTCTTTGGGAAGACCTAGGTTCAAACCACGACATACCCAAAAGAGGATCGATCAATTGGTAGAAGCTAAGCGTTTGTTTTTTGGCTTCATCGATTTCATTCCCTAGAGGGTTGAAGTCCTCTTGAATTCATCTTAACCAATGGACTAGTCGGGATTCCTACTCCCTATCAAACAAAAGTGTTACCAATTCCCCTATATTATTTTATTATTTAAAAAAAAAAACAATGATATCATCTCTAACTATTTGTCTAATATTTTTTCTCCATAGCTCTTATAAATCCAAGTATAATCTATTTCAACTCAATAATATGACACTACTTTCCCAGAGGACTTTTAATTTTCTATTTGTAAAAAGCAGTTTTGTCAACATCCTATCCCTTAAAATACTATATGGCCCTCACTAGTGGCTATATCTCCTCCCTTGACTTGTATCCTTCCAAAATTCCCATTTCTTGACAAGAACACTACAACTCATCATTGAGAGGATAACTCTCTCTCCATTGTTGTCATATAAAAAAACAAAAAAATAGATATAAATACAATATAAAAAATGAAAGGTAGTGAGAAATCCACATAATGATCACCCATACCCACCACAAAAGATCGATGATTGCAAGGTATTTTCTTTCGCTGAAATTTCATAGAAAGATACCACCAGGGGTCTTACAAAGACTAGTATTCTTCTATTGTTGTCAAGAAAGCGATTTGGTTATACGTATACCAACTTGCATCTGTTTTTACCTCACAATTTGTAATGTGTGACAAAGACTTCATTTCGTGTTGTGAACCAAGAAGTCCTTATGGGATAGGGTAGATACCACATGAATATCATTTATGGTGTTCATACAATCACTAACTATCTTATGCACGCCTCTTAACTCTTGAAATTTTAATAAGGACAAAAACACATGCTATTGTTTACTCTCTACTCCTCTTTCTTTTATCTTCTCTATTTTCTAATATGTGTACACACACATGTTATGCTTCGCTCTAATCATTCATGTTTTGCACACACTACACCCTTATTGAGTAGTACTCACTTCAACAAATCAATCATCCACTTCATCCCATACAAGATAAGCTTCATGGCCACATGTGAGGGGTAGCATCCATCTTGGTCATTTGCGAGCATACATCCTAGTGGGTATCTCTAACTCTTTTGCTATTAGAAATAACTATACACATAACAAATATCTCTCCACACTTTACCATATTTATGAGTATAACACCCTTATAGGATAGGTTCATGACCATAAGTGAGGGGTAACCTCAATTTGAGCATTTGTGAGCATACATATTTATAGGATTTTGCTCCTATTTGCTTTTCTTCTTTTTTGATCCTTTAGAGCTTTGCTTTTCTTCTTTTCATATTTCTTTCTCCTATCGATGTTTGTTTCTTATTCTTGTATTTCTTTTCCTTTATTTTCTTCTTTTTGTTTTCTCAATAATGCATTTAATTTTGCATTCATACATTCTATTTAGTTAAACTCATTTTGCATCCATTTAGTTAGCCCTTTATGCATTGCATTCATTATATTTGTGATCATCATGCATAACGTTAACATATTAAAACAAATTAAAAAACTCACACATAATGCACATACATTTGCACACAACAAAATAGTAGCATGATCAATAGTAGAAAATACATGTTAGTTGGATTGGTGTGCCATAGTTTGAGCCTGGTGCACTTGACCCTCCCTAGGGGTGTATACCACAATAAAAATATTGGCATGTCACCTTGATCCTAGCCCTAGCTCCATGATACTATCTCCTCTACTTTGCCTATCAAAGGTGGTCCTAGTGGGGCATGTTCATAGATCGCATGGTAGTCTATGATCTAGACCATGACTAACTCTATGTCTAAAGGGAGGTTGGTGGAGGTACTCTTTGATCTGTTGGCACTATTTGAAAGTACATAGATTAATAAAAGATCTCCTACAATATCAACACCTCTCACCTCTCCTATGCCCTCCATAGTGATGAGTGTCATTGAGTCTCATCATTAAATCTCAAATATCTTATCAATCTGAGGTGGTGTCCAAGGTTGTCTACAATAGAAGGCTAGAGCAGAGTACAATTCAGGCATTCAAATTTCAAGCATTTATTGGGTGAGATAGATTTGGTTTAGCCTTTTGGTGTCACACTAAACCTAATCTACAAAATAAAAACTTGCAGGAACTAAAAACTAATTCTAAGTTGCAGAATTGAAATCTAACTACAATTGCATGAATTGAAATTGCTGAAATGAAATCCTAAATTACACTTGCAAAATTGAAACCAATTTTACTCTTGTAAAATGGAAGTGATGCTTGGAAATAAAACACCTGTCAATGCCCTGCCACAAAAGGTCGTCAAGCTTTTGCTTTAGGAGATGACAGCAAAATGAAATCTGCTAGAAATTGAAAGCTACTAAAACATAAAAATAACATAACATGGAAAGCAAAGGAAATAAGAAATAAATGTTTAATCTAATTTGTCAGCTGACACACACATAAATATTGTACACAAACATAATAGAAAACATCAATCACATAATACAAAATAAAAACAAGAAAATGAAATCTGGCAAGCAATCTATTAATTCTACTGTAGCAAAATTATAGATTAAAACTTGCCATAAAATCCCTCCTTCTAGATCTGAAAGTGGGCCCATACTTCCTGATCTAGAAGGAGGTGAAAAGTACTCATTAACTAATTAACGCTCAAAACATAAAATGATAAAATAGCTGCACTTTTATTGATGACAAAACATGCTAAAAATTGTTACAGAAAATTATTGTATAGTCCTAATTGCTGCTATTGAAAACTCTCCTCTATTCTAATTCCTAACTGGCTCAACCAAGGATGGATATGTGTTATTTATATAAATATTTACAACATATCACATGCTCAAATCAGCCCATGTGCTACTTTATAGTGATTTGCAAATAATTATGGATCTAAAATAAATGTAAATCTAGACAGTTTGTGTTGCAGTAGTAGTCATTGGCCCTTAGAAAGCATTTTCAGTGGTGGGAGTACGTGGGAGGAGTCTAGAAATATCTCACACATATTTCTCTACTTTAGAATATGTCATTTCTATATTGCAAACAACTTCCTATTATGCTGTAGTTATTTCTCGGTTTATCCTAGAAGAGGATCAAAATTGATCTTTTCCATGAATGGTGGCTTTGGACGGCAAGGACGACAAAGTCAGATGGGAGATATTTTCCTTTAACCTTTTCAACCTTCTTTCCATTTTTCCATTGTCAAAAATCATTCAACAAGTCAAAAAGCACTTTTTGTTCTCATTCCAAAGATAAGTGGTTCATTTTGAAGAGACTGTATTTCTCATTCCGAAGATGTCCGCTCATTTTGAAGAGACTGTATTTCTCATTCCAAAGATGTTTGTTCATTCCGAAGATCTTTGTAATGAAAAATTGTGTGCTCTTCAAGTGATTTTAGCTACATTTCTCAGGTGGATTAGACCTCAGGATCAGATTGCAATAGCCTTCATTCCTCTTCATGTGTGAATTTCATGCCTTGCCATTCATTGGTAGCTTGCTGGAATTTACATGGTAAATTACTGCATTTTTCAGCTCTGCTGTACATTTGTAAAATATTGGCATTTCTTACAAATTAAAAAAAATTAGAACATGGAAAAATTATTTAAATATCAACATGAAGGAGCACATCAAGTTTCTACTAAATTTATACACTTCATTCACTAAGTAACCATGCTGAGATAGTGTAACAGTGCTACACAATTGTCCCTCCTCTGTTATACCCTGTTGTTGCCTATTTAGACCATGTGGAAATGCTTCTAAATAGGTCAGATGTATTCTGTAGTCATTCTAAACTCATTCCATCCATATCCTCATGCTTTTCTTGACAACTTCAAGGTGTTCCTATAAAGTGATAGCTTGCTGATTTTTATATGGCTATTTTTTTCAGATTTTCAGATTTATGACAGTCCTAAAATTTTAGCTTCAATGTGGATTTGAAACAAGTTGAAGGGTAGGAAAACATTCAAAAACCATTGAGAAGTTAATGGATATCAGCATACCACATTTGGTTAATTGAAATGCATGTTTTTACTTGCTACTTAATCAATCAAAATCTGTCACAAAATGCTAAAAATAATCAAAAATAGGGATATAGTATTCCTAACATAAAATCATGCAAACACTTAACAAATAGTATATTTTAGTCAACTATTTGGCAATTAACTTATCATATGGTAGTCAAACATTGTGCAATAATGAGGTATTTTTGGGCCTCATCATCCCCCCCAACTTGAACTGATGCATGCCCTCATGCATCTTAGTAGGCCATAGTAATATGCAGGTTTTATTCTTGTGAACAACATCCTTTGCTACCTGCTAACTAAGAAATTCCTCTTTGCTGCACTATATCAAGTATTTTGCAATTAAGCACATGTATGACTCTTTTTCTATCTTTCTACAAGTTTTAGTGCTATAAGGTACCTCTTAAAGTCTTGATATCATGTGATTCATCTTGCAATAGTCTTATTGTGGAACCGTATTTGGAAGATGCACTACTACTGATGGAATTTTTTTGTTCTTAACAACATTTTAGCCTGAATGCTTATTTATGTTGTTTGCACCTTTTGAACAAAATTGATAAAATTTTTGGATTTGAAATACTTGAGGGATGTACTTACTTATGGTAGAGCCTTCTGAACCTCAATATTTGATGTACCCTACTATTTTTGCTATTCTATAGTATTTTCAGCAATTCTGGTACAATTTCTACTCATTTCGAAGATATACTTTTTCATTCTGAAGATGCATCAAAAAATGCAAAAATTATCTCCTATGCAAAATTTAGCTACAGATTTTATTTTGGGACCATCTCTAGAGTGTATAAGCCTTCCATAACATCAAAAATCCCTTCTTCATCCTTTTGTTTAGATGTTATTCTTTATTTTGTATGTTGTTTTATTCCAAAAGTACTAAAATAGAACCTTCAGGTGCATTTTGCTGATTATCCTCCTTCAATTTATCAGACAATTGTGTGATATAAACTTGTAATTCTCCTTCTGAAACTTGCCCTACAAATTGAAATAGAATTGTTGCCATGTCCATCCCAAAATCGAGGTTTTTGCACAGTTTTGGAATTTCCATGAAATTAAGGGCATAAGGGGGTGTTTCTTGACATCTTGAACATGTTCCATTTTCAACTTGCCAATATTGTATGAATAGTTTATGCCAAATACCGATTATCATACACTAAATCCTAAATATTTACTATGAATTAAATGCAAGAAACACATACATTATTGTCCTGAAAATTGGTCATGCACCTTACAAGTTGCTTTTGATGATTGTTAGCAGGCTATCTGAAAACATAAACATAACACCTGTGTAGTGTGAGATTTGTACAATGGTGGAACAATGATGGGTAGATCAACAAGGCAATGCATGCCGAAAAATCAATTTTCATGCAAGCCAACTCAGTAGCGCCTCCAAGAAGGTTTTCACTACTGAATTATTCATTTTTTTTTCATCATTTTTTTCTTTTTTTTTCATTTTTTTTTTCATCTCTTTTTTTTTCATTTTTTTCATCAGAAGAGGCTACCATTTCTGGTTTTCAACCAACTTCTATATATTTTTTTTTTCAAGTGCTTCAATGAGAGAGAAAATCTCTCACTCTTATTTGGATAAGACCAATCCTTATTCTGTAAAACATATCAATTATTGTATGAAAACACCATCTCTTTTTGTTGAAACTTGCAACATTGATGCAACCTTCCTTTCTAGATGAGCAGTAAGAATCTTCATACATCATAATTGCCTCCTTAGTGCTGGAAATGAAGTATTGGCTCCATTGTTCCTCTTCCTTGCTAAAATTGATGCTTATCCTCATGTATCCCCATTTTGTGGGACATGCCTTTGCTACAATTTTTTTTCTCTCTTTTTTCTTTTCTTTTTTTCAATTTTTCTTGTCTTGCTTGTACCCAAGAAGGAAGTTCACAAACAAGACTATTCTTCTTTTTTCTTTTCTTGTATTTGTTTTTTTTTTGTCAAACTTTTTATCATCACTCTGAATCTGATATTGAAGAGAAATTATCTTCCATTATGTATACATCCAATGAAATCTCCTTCAAGAACTCCTCCTTAGTTAATGGTGCATGGTATACCCGAAGGCAATGTCCATTCACCACTAACATCCTCCATGAATTACCAATGGGAGAAAGAAGCATTGCTCCATATCTGAAAACTTCTTCAATCAAGTGTTGTCCATGCCTCCTAGTCTATAAAATCTTGTCAATTTGTACTTGAAACAATTAAATACCAATTCCCAAAAGATGTTAAGTGCTTACATCAAGATAAAATCTTGATATACCCTTGTAATTCCATGTAAAGGGATTGAAATATTGTTTCAAAATAGCAACAATTTTACTTTTTGTTTATAAGTCAGCCAGCTAATAATGTTCAAGAATTTTCTTGTCTGCACTTCAATTTGTTTCATTCCTAGGAGGACAAAATTTACCCCTTTGTAATTTCTTACTAAGAAGTTCAATGGAAGTAAATTTTCTATGTGCAGTTTTTCTAGTTTTTCTAGTTTTTCTCCTTTATCCAAGGCTAGTTTTTGTGTGTTTAGACTAAAAGGTTTTATGTGTATCTCCATTGATTTTTGTCTCTTCAAGCTTAGGTAAGTTCTTGTTTGAGCACAGTTGGATGTTGCTACAGTCAATAACATTTCCTACAGGTTTTTTTTTACCAGATTCAGCTACATAGACAGGGGTTGCCTATCCTGTATTATTCAGATTGATCATAGGTTGGGCTAAAAAATATGTATTTTTGGTTTGCACAATAAGACAAGAAGTGTATAACTTTAGCAGATCAACTACTTTTCAGATAGGATCACCTCTAATGAGATCAACTATTGTCGATGTAGGCTAAGAATTTTTAAGTTGCGGTTTAGAATGGTAAAACCCTAACAATCTTTAAGCAATAATGGCAAAACTCTAGGATCACTGTTAAGCTGTAAACTTCTATTTTGATTGTGCAAAAGTTTTGTGACTCTTTTTTTTTTTAACTGACTCAGCTTACATAGACAAGGGTTACCTTTCATGTATTATTCAAATTGACCACAGGTTGGCTTGGAGGTAGTGGTTTTACTTTGTTTGTTGTTGTTGGGATCTCCCTTGAGCAGAGTTTAGACCAGGTAATAAATTTTGCATCTTTGAGTTGTGAAAGTAAATGGCATTTACCAGTGATATGTCTTTGTGAACAAATGCTACAAGTAGCTGATATGATTGTTATGTTCAAGGGATAGTCTTGTATATCTATCATGATGTCTTCCCAACACCTAGTACAAATTTGTTTATACTACCCTGATGATATGGATATAAAAATGGTAGTACTAGCAGATGGCTCCACTAAGAAATCTTATGTTTCTTGATAATGAGGATGATGAATTCTTTCAATTTTTATCAAAAATTTCAAACATAAGCAATTTAACCCCTAGGTGTGAAGATCACCTCCCTATGGTTGCTTGTTTTCTAAATGGACTGAAATGTATTTTACCAAAAACTATTACTAATACTAATCATTTATCTAGATTTTACTCTGAAGTTCACAATTTAGTATAATTAACAATTATTGGGCTACTTTTACCCTCTAACAACACCGTGTTCCCCGAAAACAACACCAAAATGATGCGTTGATGTTAAGCACATCATTAAATCTCAAAGATCTTATCAATCCAGGGTGGTGTCCAAGGTTGTCTACGATAGAAGGCTAGGGTAGAGTATAATTCAAGCATTCAGATTTCAAGAATTTATTGGGTGAGAAGATTTGGTTTAGCCTTTTGGTGTCACACTAAACCTAATCTGCAGAATAAAAACTTGCAGGAAGTAAAAACTAATTCTAAGTTATAGAATTGAAATTACTAAATTGAAATGTTGCTAAAATAAAATCCTAAATTACACTTGTAAAATTGAAACCTATTTTACTCTTACAGAATGGAAGTGATGCTTGGAAATAAAACACCCCTGCCATAAAAGGTTGTCAAGCTTCTACTATAGGAATTGACAGCAAAATGAAATCTGCTAGAAATTGAAAGCTGCTAAAACATAAAAATAACAGAACATAGAAAGCAAAGGAAATAAGAAATAAATGTTTAATCTAATTTGTCAGCTGACACACACATAAATATTGTACACAAACATAATAGAAAACATCAATCACATAATACAAAATAAAAACAAGAAAATGAAATCTGGCAAGCAATCTATTAATTCTGTTGTAGCAAAATTACAGATTAAAACTTACCATAAAATCCCTCCTTATAGATTTTAAAGTGGGCCCATACTTCCTGATCTAGAAGGAGGTGAAAAGTACTCCTTAACTAATTAACACTCAGAACAAAAAATGATAAAATAACTGCACTTTTATTGATGACAAAACATGCTGAAAATTGTTACAAAAAATTGTTGTATAGTCCTAATTTTTGCTATTGAAAACTCTCCTCTATTCTAATTCCTAACTGGATCAACCAAGGAGGGAGCTATGTTATTTATATAAATATTTACAACATATCCCATGCTCAAATCAGCCTATGTGCTGTTTTACAGTGATTTGTCAATAATTTTGGATCTGAAATAAATGTAAATCTAGACAGTTTGTGTTGCAATAGTAGTCATTGGCCCTTAGAAAGCATCTTCAGTGGTGGGAGTACGTGGGAGGAGTCTAGAAATATCTCACACATCTTTCTCCACTTCAGAATATGTCATTTCTATCTTGCAAACAACTTCCTATTATGTTGTAGTTATTTTTCGGTTTATCCTAGAAGATCAAAATTAATCTTTTCCATGAATGGTGGCTTTGGACGGCAAGGACGACAAAGTCAGATGGGAGATGTTTTCCTTTAACCTTTTCAACCTTCTTTTCATTTTTCCATCATTATAAATTAGTCAACAAGTCAAAAAGCACTTTATGTTCTCATTCCAAAGATAAGTGGCTCATTCCGAAGAGACTGTATTTCTCATTTTGAAGATGTCCGCTCATTCCGAAGAGACTGTATTTCTCATTTCGAAGATGTCTGTTCATTTTGAATATCTTCGGAATGAACAATTGTGTGCTCTTCAAGTGATTTTAGCTACATTTATCATGTGGATTAGCCCTTAGGATCATATTGCAATAGCCTTCATTCCTCTTCATATGTGAATTCCATGCCTTGCCATTCATTGGTAGCTTGCTGGAATTTACATGGTAATTTACTGCATTTTCTAGCTCTGTTGTACAGTTGTAAAATATTGACATTTCTTGCAAATTAAAACAAATTAGAACATGGAAAAATTATTTAAATATCAACATGAAGGAGTACATCAAGTTGCTACTGAATTTATACACTTCATTCACCAAGTAACCATGCTGAAATAGTGTAACAGTGCTACACAATTGTCCCTCCTCTGTTATACCCTGTTGTTGCCTATTTAGACGATGTGGGAATGCTTCTAAATAGGTCAGATGTCTTCTATAGTCCTTCTGAACTCATTCCATCCATAACCTCATTCTTTTCTTGACAACTTCAAGGTGTTCCTATAAAGTGACAGCTTGCTAATTTTTATATGGCTATTTTTTTAGATTTTCAGATTTATGACAGTCCTAAAATTTTAGCTTCAATGTGGATTTGAAACAATTTGAAGGGCAGGAAAATATTCAAAAACCATTGATAAGTTAATGGATATCAGCATACCACATTTTTTTAATTGAAATGTATGTTTTTACTTGATACTTAAGAAAAATCAGTCACAAAATATTGAAAATAGTCAAAAATAGAGATATAGTATTCTTAACATAAAATCATGCAAACACTTAACAAATAGTATATTTTAGTCAACTATTTGAAAATTAACTTATCATGTGGTAGTCAAACATTGTGCAATAATGAAGTATTTTTGGGCCTCATCACATAGTTGCTCTTATATAAAATGAGTTGCCTCACTTATATGGCTACTAGTAACCATAGTCATCCCCTCTACCTAAGCTTACTATCACTCCTACTCCAACTAACCAATATCCTCCCTAAGGTGATTAGCCTCAACCCCCATTGTATCTCGCTCTATCATGGCCTGGACTAGCTATGCATAGAGGGTGTTTATCTCCCTTTGCATAGTGGCTATCATAGCTAGTAGCCCATATGCCTTTCTTGATGGGTCCCTCTAACTCACAATCTTGCTAGATATTATTGATGTCATTATGGAGCACCTCTTACTATCTCCCCTACCCTTGATCTAAAAGAGTGATGATCGTCCTTATGGATATACCCATATCTACCCTAACCTATTTCCTCACCTATATAGAAGGCTCTAGCCCCATCTATCATCACTTTGTTGTGCATTGGTTAGCCTCTCAAAGCACTAACTACAGTCATCAACCCATGACTTGTTACCTTTGCACTAGCACCTATGGAGAGATCCTCAATGGAATAATACCCTTATACAATCTCATATATCTGAAGGTTACTCTAACATTGTCCACTTAGATATTGATATATAAGGGATCATCGAAGTCCTCCTTTGTAAACCTAGCCATATAAAGGTCCCCTCTGACTCTTGATGGATATCTCCTCACCCTCCTAAACTAGTAGTCTTTGAGGTATGGTATCTCTTAGAGAATCCCAAACTACCATCACTCTTGGGAAAACTGATAAAACTCCAACTCACCCTTCTTCATAGTGACCCACTAGACCCTCCTCACCCAAGCTAGCTCCTCTACATCCTCATACCATCTAGGGTGTAGACACCATGATCTCCATATGATTTGGTGATCTCACAACTCATCTATTACCCATCTTCCTAGTGGTAAAATACTTGTGTATGGCCTCTACGTATGCTCATAGTCTTAGCACCACCTATATCTTGTTGGTCACTTGAGGTCAAGCAATGGCCCTAGTAGTACATCTAGCCTCTTGATGGGTATGTGCTCCCAACACCATACCTAGAGCAATACCATGTACACTAGTCCTATGTGTTGTTTGTACATGATGTTGTACAGTATCTTGTACACACATTCTAGCACATACGACCCCCATGCAAACCTCATATTATGGTCTCACATGTCTTCTACTACTCTTGTTAGTGCCCATGGAAAGCGTTTTTTATTGGCATGGTACACTAGCAATCTTACAATTGCTCCATAGAGCACGATAATTAGTGCCCCAATCCTATGTTGACATGACATGTCATCGACATGAAACCTGCTCTTACAGATCTCATGTGATGGGTCACCCATTAATATTTGTGTTATTGCCTGAGACACTTGTGCCCTATATGTTAGAATATAGACTATAAACTATAGGTTATAGTAATATTACATTATTTTTATATTGCATCGGATATGCATCGTATGGTTGGGGAGGTTGAGTCCGTTGAGTTGGTTCATACCAAACTCAACTACTTTCAAAATGTATTTCATATACCCAACTACATCAATGAAATTACCGCTGATTACAATATGGTATCAGAGCCATAATTTTTTTTCTCGATAATGTGTATGGGTAATATGGTACTTCGCCATTCCAATGCATTTAAAAATAATAATAAAATTGATTCATTGTTTTTTTTTCATTTGAAGTTGTCCACTATTTTTAGCAATTGTAAGCATGTAAGCAATTGTCTTCTATTTTATTTATTTTTCTTGATTTAGTGGTAGCCATTCCATTTTTTCCACTATTTTTAGTAATTTTGTATTCACAGAATCTTGCCAGGCACCCAAGCACACGGAGTCAGTACCGAACGATAATTAAAAAAAAACACGGCCCATTGGAGACGTCGATGCGCTGTACAAGAACACAGGTATCCATGTTATGTAGTATACCCTTGCATAAGAACCAATGCCATTCATGATTGTTGTTATCTTCATTGTTGTTGGTGTCCGACGATCATAGATATCTGAACCAGTGATTTATTTGCTGGAAACCCTAGTGACGTGTCAGTTATATTGATTTTGTGATGTGGACGAGAGTGCTGGTGGTATAGTATACAAACATGTGAAGGCCTGTGATGCTGACTTACTCTGCAATATGTGTGTATAGTGATACGACCATGATTGGTCAAATATTGGTGATGTGGAGGCAGTATTTGAAGACAGTATCTGCGTACATCTTGCTCGGAGGGTATACACCCTGAAGTAATTTTGATGTGCATTGTTTTTTTTTAGAACACACAATAGTGGAATCGTGTCATGACAGTGACTGGAGTAAACAACCACATTGCACCCTTCCTTCTGTGGTGACGTGGTGTTGTGGTGGCAGCCCACCATGCCCCAATTTCGCACACAATAGTGACTCATCACAAACCTCCATGCCTGTCTTTCAATCTCTGCTGGAATGAGTTGGTTGTGGTGTCTTTGAAGACACAACCACCATTGTGGCCAAGGTGGTTCAAGGTCCTTGCTAAAGACACTTGCCAAGGGGAGGTTGGGATTTCAAATCCCAATGAGGTATTTTTTTGCCATAAACAAATTTTCCCATTTTTTGTTGACAAGCAAACCAAAAGTTGCATTTTTTGAAAAGCAAGAAATTTCATTTTTTTTTGACAAGAAAAGCAAGTTTTTTTTGTCAACAATTTTTATCAGAAAAAAAAAACATGAAATGAGCACTTTTTGCAAGTTATTTTTTTGGTTAGCAAGAATTTTTTTTTAGCAAACAAGTTTTTTTTTGGAGGGATAAGGGCTTCATTTTTGTGATGTTTCCTTCCATGAACAAGAAACACTTTTACCACTTCAACCCTAATGCTCAGAACCTATTTTGGAGTGATAAGGACAATTAGTTTCACTTGCATTTTTTGAATGGGTGTAAAGCCTCATTTTTCCTCTTGTTTATTTTGCACTTGAAAAAGGGGGGATACAAAACATTTTCTCATCTTGCAAAATTCTAAGACATGGGGGAGAAGAAAATTGTAAAATTGTACCCATTTGAAAGCAAAATTGAAACTGAGTGTTGAATATCATTATTTTTTGCAAAGTAAACAAACAATTCATTTTTTTTTGCAAAAATCATTGTAACAAAGATCCATTTACGGTGGTAACCGACATATTTTAAACTGGTATAGGTGCATTTTCGATGGTAACCGAAACCTAAGTGTTTAAATTTATGGGTTCTTGTGATTGTTTTTGCATTTAAATTTCCTATTTTTGTGCATTTCAATCATAAGGTAAAATTAACAAAGCAAGCAAAGAAACGACCCCAAATTTTTACCCATTTGTGCAATTTAATTGCATGATAGTGTTTGGTATCTGTGATGCCTCTAGCCCACACTTATAGGTAAAGCTATCGTGCTTTGGGCTACTGCATCTATTGCCTAACATAACTGCAACAATGATGTCTGAGCTTGTTCTTTATAAATCATTGGGGAGAAATAAGAAAAATTAGTTTTGATATTCACTCCATATTTTACCCTAATTCTTTCTGATTGTTTGGCTTAAACTCCTCCAACTCACTATCCTTTTCTTGAGGGTTTTGAGGCAAGTGCCATCAATCTGATTGAATTATTTTTTAGTACCACCTAAGTTCCACGTACTATTTCTGATTTCAATATACCTATAGTCTCCCTCACGTAAGGGCAGGTATCTTGAGAAAATTTTGGTATCACGATCTGGCTGGTATATAGAAAGAGAGACCAACTGGTGTTATAAGGAACCTTCACAATGGCCACTGTTCACAAATATCTGTGAGATTCACAATTGCTAAAAGGTTCAAATTTTGTACCATGGAAAACAAAGATGAGGGCTATCCTTTGGGTGGAGGATTTATGGGATGTAGTCACTGGCACTACCAAACATCCTCAAATAGCTGGGACAGATCAAGATGCCTTTGATAAGATAGACAGAAAAGCTCTCATGTTCATTTTGCTTGCTACTACAGATGAGGTCCAACCTCATATTTGTGATGCTAAGAATAGTAAGGAAGCTTGGGATGCTTTGGTTACTATTTATGAAGGGAAGAATCAGTCAACAATTCTTAACCTTCAATCTCAGTTGCATACTCTTAGTATGAAATCTGGTGAGACTGTTGAGTTGTTTCTATGTAGAGTGGTGGAATTGAAAGCCAAAATGAATGCTATGGAAGAAGCAGTGGAAGATACTTTTTTGAATTCAGTGATTTTAAGAGCTTTTCCAGATTCCTATAGGATTTTGATCACATCTCTTCAAGTGTCAAATAGACAGGTTTCTTTTGTGGAGTTAGTAAATTTGCTTCAAACTGAGGAGGTAAATCAGCTACAGAGAGATGAAGTGCAAGAAAATGCACTTTACTCAAAACAAGGTGGAAAGAAACAAGGAAATTTTTATAAGGAAGGTTATTCCTCTAAAGGAAAATGGAAACAACAACAATAGAAGGAGAAGAAATATTGCAAAATCTATGATATGAGTAACCATGACACCAACAGGTGTTGGTTCAAGAACAAGCAATCCAATGACAAAAATCAAAAGAATAAGGGCGAGGGACAACATCAACCATAAAAAAAGAAGAATAAGAAACCCAAGAGCAATGTTTCTTATGAGGAATCAGACTCTAATTCTGATAATGAGGAATCAGACTCAGATTCTGAGAGAGCATACAAAGTGCTCATGACCCACACATCTTTGTCGCAACAAGATTCAGTATGGTATATTGATTATGGTGCTAGCAAACATGACTGGTGATAGATTGTGGTTTGAGACATTTAAGAAAAAAGAAGGCAAACTAGTGACAATTGTTGATGATAAGACCTATTGAGTTCAAGGTGAAGGGGATGTTCCTATCACTCTTCCAGATGGACATTGTCAGATTGAGAAGGTTCTCTATGTCCCAGGACTGGCCAATAATTTGTTGTCAGTACCTCAAATTTTGGATAAGAACATGGATGTTTCTTTCAGGATTGCAGATGGAAAGAAGAGATGTTTCATCACCAAACGAGGAAAGCATGTAGCAACAGAATCATACAAGCATGGCTTGTTCATTTTAGATGCTATTTCCATGCCTCATGTTGCCATGGTTTCTAACACAAAGGAGACTACATCTCTTTGGAACAAGAGATATGGGCATCTGAGTTCAGGATATTTGCTTGAATTGAGCAGATATGAGATGGTGAAAGGACTTCCCACCCTTTCATCCCCATTGCCATTTTGCTCAGATTGCTTGACAGGGAAGCAATATCAGGTACCCTTTAAGGCTAGCTCTTCAAGAGCTACAAAAATTTTGGAGTTGGTGCACATCGATCTGTGCGGTCCTATGCCCAACAACTATGGTGGAAAGAGATATTTTCAATTGTTTGTTAATGAAAGATGTGGGTTTTCTTCCTTCAGTTGAAGTTAGAGGCATTGATGTACTTTTAATAGTTTAATAAATAGGTTGAGAAGGGGTCAAGATGTTTCATTAAGACCCTTCACTCAGATCAAGGAGTGGAATATACGTCCAAAGTTTTTTCATCATTTTTGAATACACATGGGATTAAGAGACAGTTAACAACTACTTATACTCCACACAAAAATGGAGTAGCTGAGAGAAGGAACCGTTCTATCATTGAAATGGTTCATTGTATGCTTAAAGGAGCTCATCTTGAGCAACAATATTGGACATAAGTAGTGAGTATAGCTACATATCTTCTAAATAGAGCACCCATAAAGGCTCTACAAGGAAAGACTCCTCAAGAAGATTGGAGCGGTAGAAAACCCTCCATTTCTCATCTGAAGATTTTTGGGTGTAAGGCATTCATGTTGTAGACACCAAAACAGCACCATTTCGATTAAGTGATTACAAACATTGATCACATTGATATCACAGCTTTTAGGGCAGCCCTTAGAGGTCAAATAGTGGTCTTAACCACTCACACGACAGTTTAAAAGATCAAAAAATGAGCAGAGCAAAGTCGGTCGTTCTAGAGCCTTTAACAACTTCAAAGCCTTCTTAGCCTTCTTCAAAGCCTTCTTCAAGCCAAGCCTTTATCCGTGCCAAGACTTTTGTCAAAAACCAAGCCCTGGCCGAAGTTTCGCGATATCGCGACACTTTGGGCCCCCCCGACCCAAAGCGGGCCCAAAGCGTCATGATATCGCGACACTTTGGGCCCCGACCCAAAGCGGGCCCAAAGCGTCACGATATCGCGACACTTTGGGCCCCGACCCAAAGCCGGCCCAAAGCGTCGCGATATCACGACACTTTGGGCCCCGACCCAAAGCCGGCCCAAAGCGTCGCGATATCGTGACACTTTGGGCCCCGACCCAAAGCCGGCCCAAAGCGTCGTGATATCGTGACACTTTGGGCCTCAAGCCGACACGTCACCAATCAAAAGCATACATTCGACCATCCAAGGAACGATCGCCACGTGGCACCTCTACGTGTCACTTCTTGAAGAGACCCCGTGGGTCTGTAAAACGGCAGATTTTATAGCAGACATTAATGAGACAAGTGGTTTCAAAATATCCGATCCGAGGCCACGCCTCATAACTGCGATCTGTCAGTGTGAGCCATGTCCCATAATGGCCCAATAAGGATCAAATTTGAGCGGCGCCTGCGGACTTAGGGTTTGGCATTAATGTCCTAGAGGCAAAATTCCTCTATAAAAACTCCCTCCATGCAACGAAAATGAGACGACGAAGCATTTTGTTAACACAACGAAGTGCTGCTCATTTGGATATCCGACTGTATCAATCTAAGTTCACCTTCTTTACGTCTAGAATCTCTCACAAATAGAGGTTGGTGGGTGATTCTTAGAAGAGTGAACCGGACTTTCACACCCGACAGAGGATCACTGCATCCCACTAATTCGACGACAACACACAGCCTTAGATCTCGAGCCCATTCCTAGTGGATTGGCATCGAGACTAAGTGTAAACCAGGGGTGGCCCGCTTGGACAGCCCATGAACATTTCTAGTTAATGCAATATATGCTGTTCTCTTTTGAAATACATTGCAAAAACTAACAGTATCAAAATAGCTTATTCTTTACGCTGTTCAAATAAACTTTACATTAGAATATATCGTGTCATACGTTATATGCTCGAATGCGTCTTGTAATACGTTTTATCGAATATTGTCATGCAACACAATGAAGTGCTAATTTGCAGGCAATAGCATTAGAATCGGTTGATTATTTTAATGACTGTCCATGTCTCATGTATTGTGCTGTCTTCAAGTAGAATAAAAATAATAGTTTACGTTTTACATCCTCGGATATATGCCATTTTGAATGTATACTGTTCTCTGTTCTCGACAAAAGTTGTAGTTTCACGAAGAGTTGTTTTATTCATGCATCTGATCTATCTTCATATGTATGCTAAAGTCAGAAGGTTCTGCACTCTTATTACAGGTGCTACTAACGTTCTTCTCATGTTTTTGAATGCAGGGTAAGCGGCTGAACGCAAGATAAGCAACGGCTAACAAGACTCATTAAACATCAAGCGGCGACAACACTACAGCCCGCCCATTTTACATGTGGGCATGCGGAAAGAAATTACTGTTCATCTGTTGTAATAAAAAAATCAGACTATTGTAACCGAGTTGGAATTAATATAAAAAGGTGGTGCTCTTACCTTTTGATATGATTACATCCGTGTTATTACATGCATTAAACTAGTTCTATTTTTATTGCATCTCGGTGTTTTATTTCCGAAATCTCATGCTTTCAGTGGCGATCACGGTGGGACCGGTTCCCATATTTTTTTAAAAAATCATAGAAGTTAATTAAACTTGTTGTGTCTTGTGCTTAACAGGTACTTCTTTTTAGCCGAAGGTCAGAAACAGCAATTTCGGGTAGAAAGGAGGTAACGATTCTAGCCGTCCATATCATTTTCTGTTGCGAAGTTTCGGGTTATTTCGTTTACTGACATTTTAATTTCTTTTAATTATTACAGTAAGGTAGAAAAGTTTTTCTTAAAATTTTTTCTTGCTTTATTTAATTATGTAGTTATCTGCGTAATTATTCATCTAATAATTAAAAAAAAAAAATTGTTAAAGAAAGGTAGAAAATTTCTTTGCAATTTTTACTTGCTGTTTTCCAGTCTGTAGTATATGTCTGGCATAGGGAAAGATTTCTTTTTCGGTTGCTTGTTTCAAATTTGCAAAGTAAAATGAATCCCACACACCACGTGGTACTTTAAACCAAGGCGTTGGTCGTAAAACCCCAACCCTTGAGCAAGACCAAAGGTGGATTCCATTATCACTTTGGCTTGAGATATTGCATCCATTACCTCGATCGCGACTGTTGCTAGACGTAAATCCTGATGAAAGCTGACCGAGTGTTGCTGGGGTGATTCCCATGCACACGAGGATAAGTCTTCTATGGTAGGTGTCATAAATAGAGCGATTCCCCTTTCGTACCGCCTATGTTCCATGTACCATCTGCTCTCACGTACCTATAGTCTCCCTCACGTAAGGGCGGGTATATAGAGAGGTTGGTATATCGGTCCGAAAAATGGTATATTGAAGGGGCGACCATTTATGGGAGTCATATGAGCCAACATTATGCATTTAAACATTCTTCCAAAATTGCAAACACAAAATGAAACACCAAAATGCACTAAACCAGTTTAGGACACACTATTTAATCCGTAAAAGAGATAATCATGGTTTTGTGTGTGTGTGTTCATTTCTGATTAGTGTAAAAAAAAAGACAAATCATCATAAACGAGATAAAATCTGCTTAGATAGTAGAGAAGCAACACAATGGTGTACACCCGTAGCCAAGCCCAATCAAGGGCGGACGCTGCAGAAGGTGCACAAAGAGAGGGTGCTAGTTGCCTTCCCTTTAACCCCAAGGATTTGGTCATACCACCTTGGTGGCCTGACACACAAGGCGGTCCCCTCCACACCTTAACAGATAAGGACTATGGGGGTACCCCTTCTAGGAGCACTCCTGTTCAGCATAGCACTCAACACACATCCTCCCATGAAGGGTGCATCCATAGGAGAGCTCCCTTAGATGCTCGTTATGAGCGGTCACCGCACGATGAAGCGCTGAGTCAACCTAGGGTTCGATGGAAGGAACCACATGGTTACACTATCCCTCCTTCAACCCCTCCAGTTGTCAGGACTACGATGACAAATCCAGAGCACAAAGCTCCTCAGGCAGGCCAAGCCAATTTCGTCTGCCAAATCGTGTTCACTTATGAAAGAGAGCATGAGGAATATTCCTACCTTCCTCAAAAACAATACACACCATGGGAGCAATACGCCTCCGCACCTGCTAGATATCATGGTCACACTCTAAGGCCAGTACCTCAAATAAATGTCGCTGCCCCCATCAGAGAGAGATGGCCTCTAGAGATCTTGGATCACTACGACCAAGATAGATATGTCAGAGAGGCATCTAGGCCTTCTACACATGAGGCGACAAGACCAACTATCTTAGAGCCTATCAAGCATTTCACACGTCGGGTGCAACTCACGCAACTTGAGCTCGACTAACTACCATTAGAGAAACTGTACCATATTAACGAAGAGCACCTTCAGTGCCAGAAGGATGAGTTGTTCCAACACACTATGCAGGAAAGGACTCCAACCCCTCACACACATAAGACAAAACATTATGAGAGGCACAAATCCGAACCTCTTGAGAAAAATAGGGTAGACCACATCGACCCGGCAGTCGCCAAAAAAGTCATCCGCCAAGCTCAAATAACGTAGGTTGAACAAGGTCGCTAGGAGTTAGAAAACTTATACATGCAGCGCAAAGCAGATAAGTTGCACCGAGACGCGTCTCCATGACCTTATCAAGCATCGCCCTCGACGCCTCCCAGACATGAGCGGGGGGTTAATCTTATAACCAATGATGGGACCCTTCCTCAAGAACCCACTCAGGTTCATGGGCCACCCTTAAAAATTCATCAAGAAGCCTCTGAGGAATCAAAGCAAGAAGAAGAGAGCGATGAAATGCCCTGCCAAGGCATGGGGGGTGCCATCGAGCCACCCCTTCATAGGCCTCAAGTCCCTCAACAAGAACCAACCAAAGAGGAGGAGCTCAAATCTCCCGATACATACAAAGTGCTAGAACACTCAGAGTCGGTAGAGACCAAGATTTTAGAGCTCCCAAGGCCCAACGTACATGAGGCTCTTTTCGAAGAGGATCAACCCGTGGTTGTAGGACTACCTGATGATACAGTCCTCCATATCTCAAAATCTCCAGATTTTGATGAGCTATACACATTGTCCGAAGGTGAGAATGAAACAGAGATAGCTCAAAGTAATCACATACGACAACATCGACACCCTGTAAATATCGATGAAGCATGTCAAATGATAAACATAATACTAGGGCATGAGTGGCACATAGACCCAGCACACCGGCATCACATGTCGATCCCACTCCTTTGGGAAGGTAGCAAACAACTTCCACCCAGAAATATCATAGCACCATCAGTGTCGAAGGCAGACCCTGTCTTCCTATCCGTGCATAAGGCCGATCCATTTGTGCCAATTCCTACAGAGCTAGATCCGATGCACAAATATTGTCAAGCTGGGGGTACCTCTATTCCCTAAAGAGCAAGTGGATTACACCAAATGCTCCAAAGGTATCCATCAACCCTTTGGTCAAACCAAAAAGCTCCAAGGATTATCGCAATCTCTTGGTCAATCCCAAAAATGCTCCAAGGATTATCACAATCGCTTGGTCAATCCCACAAAGGCTCCAAGGATTCTTGCAATCGCTTGGTCAATCCCAAAGGCTCCAAGGATTATCACAATCTCTTGGTCACCCAAAAAGCTCCAAGGATTATCGCAATCTCTTGGTCACCCCAAAAGCTCCAAGGATTATCGCAATCTCTTGGTCACCCCAAAAGCTCCAAGGATTATCGCAATCTCTTGGTCACCCCAAATGCTCCAAGGATTATCACAATCGCTTGGTCAATCCCACAAAAGCTCCAAGGATTCTTAAAATCGCTTGGTCACCCCAAAAGCTCCAAGGATTCTTAAAATCGCTTGGTCAACCCCAAAATGCTCCAAGGATTATCACAATCGCTTGGTCAATCCCAAAGGCTCCAAGGATTCTTGCAATCGCTTGGTCAATCCCAAAACGCTCCATGGATTTCCACAATCACTTGGTCAAAAATCATGAACATTCAAAAACATCAAAAATCATCAAAAACAACAAAAATTTGCATCTCATTTCTAGGCATATTCAAATTCATCAAATAGAGAGTTCTTCTCGCAATTCATCTTCATATTCACCACAATCAATCCATCAAAAGTACAAAAATACATAGCTGCATCCAAGCATTGCATCCATACATTGCATATTCATGGTCGTACAGGTCAACGACACCATAGGCTATCATGGTTCTACTAGTCCATCTTGTTCCACACTGTTTCATTTTACAAAAACAACAAAACACCATGGACTTTACCACACTAGAGCCAGTGGTCTTGTAATGTATCAAGAGTTTTTCGTGATTCAGTCATCATTTTGCTCTTTAGCAATGAAATGTATCAAGTCAAACAGATTTTACGAAGGTAGATTTACACTTGCAATACACCTTGTTATGTAACATCCCAATGTATCAATGCATGAGTTCATAGATGATGATTATGCGTGGCAGGCCCGGTTAGACCAACTTACGTTGCTTGAAGAATGACGCGTTAATGCTCTCGAGCATTTACGCATTTATCAAGAGCGACTTAAGAAAGCTTACAACATGAAAGTTCACCTCCGAGACTTTCGCGTTGGTGATTTGGTTTTGAAGGAAAATCAACAAAATTCCAGTTTGCCATCCCACCTAAGGGACAAGTTTGCGGCAAATTGGTTAGGTCCGTATGTCATTGATAGCAAAATCGGACCCGAGACATACCGGCTAGCTTCTCTTGATGGTATCAAGGAAACAGAACCCTTGAATATCGGTCATTTGCGACCATTTCATATCTAAAGAGAGCCATATCCCAAAAGGCTCCAAGGATTCTTAAAATCGCTTGGTCAACCCCAAAGGCTCCAAGGATTATCACAATCGCTTGGTCAATCCCGCAAAGGCTCCAAGGATTATCGCAATCGCTTGGTCAATCCCCCAAAATGCTCCAAGGATTCTTGCAATCGCTTGGTCAATCCCCCAAAATGCTCCAAGGATTATCGCAATCGCTTGGTCACCCCAAAAGCTCCAAGGATTCTTGCAATCGCTTGGTCAAACCAAAATGCTCCAAGGATTATCACAATCACTTGGTCAATCCCAAAGGCTCCAAGGATTCTTGCAATCGCTTGGTCAATCCCAAAACGCTCCAAGGATTTCCACAATCACTTGGTCCAAAAATCATGAAAATTCAAAAACAACAAAAATAATCAAAAACAACCAAAAATTTACATCTCATATTTAGGCATACTAAAATTCATCAATCGAGAGCTCTTCTCGCACCTCATATTCATATTCATAAAAACCAATCCATCAAAAATACAAAAACATGTAGCTGCATTAAGCATTGCATCCATACGCTGCATATTCATGGTCGCATAGGTCAAAATGCACCATAGGCTGTCATGATTCTACTAGTCCATCTTGTTCCACACTGTTCCATCTTACAAAAACAGCAAAAACACCATGCACTTTACCACACTAGAGTCAGTGGTCTCTTAATGTATCAAGAGTTTTTCGTGATTCAGTCATCATTTTGCTCTTTAGCAATGAAATGTATCAAGTCAAACATATTTTACGAAGGTAGAGTTACACTTGCAATACACCTTGTTACGTAACATCCCAACACAAATTAAAACACATCAAAAATTCTCGAGTTGTGTGAACGAAGGATGAAACCTGCACAGTAATCCAGGTTACCATAAGCGAAACGGTTTACTTTGCTCATCCCCCTGTGTGAATGACCCCAAGAATGCTGAGAGTTGGCAAAAGGACAAGCATCCTCCCTACCCAATTCCCTAAGAATCCCAAAGTTGCAAAACGTCAAAAATTTGCAAAATTTCAAAACTTCAAAATTTGACACCCTACAGTGCACATATCAAACGGCACAAAGAATAGTGATTATCGTCACTCCATATCCAAATCCCTTGCTCAAGAGAAAAGAAAATAAATTAAAATAAACAGTGATTATTATCACTATAACGAGCAAGTATCTCAATACAATTGAAAAAAATAAGGGAGTTGACCTTGAATCCCTGGAACTCTCGACGATTCGACGAGTCATGAGGCAAGCCTCGATACCGGTTTGGTTGATAGCCTATTGGTCACTGGCGGTAAACTTTTCGCATGACGATATATCTATCACATTAACTTGTGTACAGATCAATATTTGCATGTGGATGAGCTAGCTTATGGTATCCTAGAGGACACCACAGATTAATCTAACTACATACAACAAAGGAGTTAGTGGAGCTAATTAGGTGATCCTCAGTACAGGTTCGGTTGAAAGCCCATCTGCACTCGGCGGTATCCTGACAAATACCACATAAATGAACTCAATTGCACACACAGGGATGTGAAATAGCTTGGTCAAAAACAAGTCCGATTCATACCTTGTTCAAAAGTCTTGTAAGATAAAGTACAGTCATGGCTAGTGAGTTAAAACTGTCTGAGTCTCAGAAAACCTTAGCTACATTTCTAAACCAATTGCGCCATTCTTTTCATCCTTGCAATACCATCAAAAAATACAAAAAGAAGAAACCCCACATGTGTAAAAAGCCAAATAATGGAGTTCTAAACAGTCTATGGTGCCATAACCAAATATCACCAAGTCCATACATCCATTTCATTTCTGCATATCACATGCATTTGCATTCCTCATGCATCCATCAAACTAAATCAACATACAACATTGGTAATTATCATACCATATGCATCCATCCATATCAAGTAGCATGCATCCACCAACATCAATCATTGTGCATAAAATCATGACATATACGCAAAGAAAGAAAATCAAAACAACAAAAACATCACAAAAATGCAACACAAAAAGAAGCAATAAGCATTTCCGGAAACGAGTGCTCTTGCACTCAACCTCTTGGCATAGAAAATCGATTTCGGGGCTCAAATTCTCATTCTCCTACTTCCCTAAGAAGGCTATCATCGCTGGACCGCTCCACGGGAAGACGGGTTTTTGATGATTTCACCCCATTATGGCATCACCAAAAGGGTTAACACCCACCAAAAATAGGTCCAAATGTCGAGAAATTGCACGTGCTCAAATGGAAAAACATCTAAAGCCACCCTAACCTAAGTCATCTTGGGTCAAGCGACTCGTCGCTTTTCTCACGAAGGTCATTCCCTCATCGATTCGTCGCTTGAGGGGGTAGTCACACTTAGTCACCAATCAACAAGCACACACCCAATCAAGGCAATGACATGCATTCAAAGAATCATTGACAAAGACAATCACGCTCCTGCTTGGGGCAGCAAACAAGCAATTATCACAAACTGATTAAACACTTGGCATTCCCGAAGCATGAACACAAGGTTCCCCCATGGATAAAATGTTACGCCCTTTGCCTAATCATGACTGATCAATGTCCAAGCTCAAGTCACACCTCACCAAAACATGTTAACACTTGAAATCAAATTCCTTAGCTTGTCAGAAGCAAGGATTCAAGAATGCATGCCCTTTCCATACTTGGGGCATTAAAAGTTGGTTAGGTTACCAAGAAACCCTAATCATTAGTGCTTTGGTCATATATTTTTTCTCAGCACTGCGTCACCCGTAGTGCTTCCCAAAAAGGGGCATCTGTAGACACCAAAACAGCACCATTTCGATTAAGTGATTACAAACATTGATCACATTGATATCACAGCTTTTAGGGAAGCCCTTAGAGGTCAAATAGTGGTCTTAACCACTCACACAGCAGTTTAAAAGATAAAAAAATGAGCAGAGCAAAGTCGGTCGTTCTAGAGCCTTTAACAACTTCAAAGCCTTCTTAGCCTTCTTCAAAGCCTTCTTCAAGCCAAGCCTTTATCTACGCCAAGCCTTTTGTCAAAAACCAAGCCCTGGCCGAAGTGTCGCGATATCGCGACACTTTGGGCCCCAACCCAAAGCGGGCCCAAAGCGTCACGATATCGCGACACTTTGGGCCCCGACCCAAAGCCGGCCCAAAGCATCGTGATATCGCGACACTTTGGGCCCCGACCCAAAGCCGGCCCAAAGCATCGCGATATCGCGACACTTTGGGCCCCGACCCAAAGCCGACCCAAAGCGTCACGATATCGTGACACTTTGGGCCTCAAGCCGACACGTCACAAATCAAAAGCATACATTTGACCATCCAAGGAACGACCGCCATGTGGCACCTCTACGTGTCCCTTCTCAAAGAGACCCCGTGGGTCTATAAAACGGTGGATTTTACAGCGGACATTAATGAGACAAGCGGTTTCAAAATATCCGATCCGAGGCCACGCCTCATAACTGCGATCTGTCAGTGCGAGCCATGTCCCATAATGGCCCGATAAGGATCAAATTTGAGTGGCGCCTGTGGACTTAGGGTTTGGCATTAATGTCCTAGAGGCAAAATTCCTCTATAAAAACTCCCTCCATGCAACGAAAAGCAGAGACGGCGAAGCATTTTGTTAACACAACGAAGTGCTGCTCATTTGGATATCCGACTGTATCAATCTAAGTTCACCTTCTTTACGTCTAGAATCTCTCACAAATAGAGGTTGGTGGGTGATTCTTAGAAGAGTGAACCGGACTTTCACACCTGACAGAGGATCACTGCATCCCACTAATTCGACGACAACACACATCCTTAGATCTCGAGCCCATTCCTAGTGGATTGGCGTCGAGACTAAGTGTAAACCAAGGGTGGCCCGCTTGGGCAGCCCATGAACGTTTCTAGTTAATGCAATATATGTTGTTCTCTTTTGAAATACATTGCAAAAACTAACGATATCGAAATATCTTATTCTTTATGCTGTTCAAATAAACTTTACGTTAGAATATATCGTGTCATACGTTATATGCTCGAATGCGTCTTGCAATACGTTTTATCGAATATTGTCATGCAACACAATGAAGTGCTAATTTGCGAGCAATAGCATTAGAATCGGTTGATTATTTTAATGACTGTCCATGTCTCATGTATTGTGTTGTCTTCAAGTAGAATAAAAATAACAGTTTACGTTTTACATCCTCGGATATATGCCATTTCGAATGTATATTGTTCTCTGTTCTCGACAAAAGTTGCAGTTTCATGAAGAGTTGTTTTATTCATGCATCTGATATATCTTCATATGTATGCTAAAGTCAGAAGGTTCTGCCCTCTTATTAAAGGTGCTACTAACGTTCTTCTCGTGTTTCTAAATGCAGGGTAAGCGGTTGAACGCAAGATAGGCAACGGCTAACAAGACTCATTAAACATCAAGCGGCGGCAACACTACAGCCCGCCCATTTTACATGTGGGCATGCGGAAAGAAATTACTTGTTCATCCGTTGTAATAAAAAAATCAGACTATTGTAACCGAGTTGGAATTAATATAAAAAGGCGGTGCTCTTACCTTTTGATATGATTACATCCGTGTTATTACATGCATTAAACTAGTTCTGTTTTTATTGCATCTCGGTGTTTTATTTCCGAAATCTCATGCTTTCACATGTATATACCTAAGGAAAAGAGGAAGAAGTTGGATGAGAAAACCCAGCAGTGTATCTTTCTTGGCTATGATGAGTATTCAAAAGGATATCATCTGATTGATCCTAAGATCAAGAAGACACACTTAAGTAGAGATGTTGTATTTGATGAGGCTTTCACATCAAATGACACATCTACATCAGTATACCTAGATGAAGAAGAACCTAATAAAGAGAAAGAGGTTCAACTTCCACAACAATAGAAGAAAGTTCCAAAGTGGTATACTAGCACTTTGAGATATTCCAA
Source organism: Wollemia nobilis (assembly GCA_028583015.1). Classification (NCBI taxonomy): domain Eukaryota; kingdom Viridiplantae; phylum Streptophyta; class Pinopsida; order Araucariales; family Araucariaceae; genus Wollemia; species Wollemia nobilis. The sequence continues at coordinate 617,298 of JAQPPZ010006125.1, forward strand.
GTTGAATTCACTTCCAGATCTATCCCTAGATAGGCCATATACTCGCAGTATGACTCAATAGATGAGAGCAGAGGCATCTACTTTAGAGGTTGATGAACTTTACCAATAGTTTGATGATTTTTTAGTCGATGCAAAAAATGATAAAGAAGAATATATGGATGATGAAAAGGTTTATATGTCCACATTGGATGAGAATAAACCTACAACAGTTCAAGATGCACTTGGTGAGACACAGTGGAAGGCTTCCATGGATGCAAAACATCAATCTCTCATTAAAAAAAAAACTTGGAAGCTAGTCGATCTGCCAATAGGAAAGAAGCCCATAGGCTGCAAATGGGTGTTCAAAGTGAAATATAAGGCAGATGGATCTATTGATAAGCATAAGTCCTGAATTGTTGCAAAGTTTTGTGCACATAAAGAAGTCATAGATTATGAGGAAACGTTTGCATCCATAGCAAGAATGATTACCATCAAAGTACTTTGTGCTATGGCAGCTCAATTTGAGTGGAAATTACATCAGATGGATGTTAAGAGTGCTTTATTGAATGGTGACTTACAAGAAGAAGTCTATATGACCCAACCAGAAGGATTTGAGGTTTAATGTAAATAACAAAAGGTTTGCAAGTTGAAAAAATCTTTATATGGGTTAAAACAAGCTCCACGAGCTTGGTATATAAAAATGGATAGTCACCTCCCACAGCATGGATTCCAACGAAGTCCTTCAGATGCTAATCTCTACATCAAGAACAATGGTTCTGACATAGTGATTTTAGTACTCTATGTGGATGATCTGATCATCACGAGCAATTCAGAAAGCATGATTGATACAATGAAATATGATTTTAAGCAATATTTTGAGGTGACAGATATAGGACTTCTTCACTATTTTCTTGGTCTCGAAGTGGAAAAAATGAATAATCATATCATAATAACACATAAGAAGTATGCCAAGATATTGATAGAAAAGTATCGCATGAATGATTGTAAGCTGAAAGCAACACCAATAGAACCAAGGATTTAGTTATCACGATATGATACTTCACCTCGGGTAGATGGAACTCTCTATCGTTAACTGATTGGGAGTCTCATATATCTGACAAATACCAGACCCGATCTTAGTTTTTCTATAGGATATCTTTAAAGGTTCATGCAAGAGCCTAAAGTGAGTCATTATAAATCAACAAAATGTGTTATACATTATGTCCATGGTAGTCAAGACTTTGGCCTGGAATACAAGAAGAATGATAAATTCTTCTTACAAGGATACACGGACTCAGACTATGCTGAATTCATTGATGATCAGAAATCCACTTTTGAATACATTTTTCACCTTGGATCTGGACCTCTCTTGGCATAGTAAGAAGTAGCAGGTGGTTTCTTTATCTTCTATAGAGGTATAATACTGTGCATCTCGTGATGCAGTCTATGAGGTCATGTGGTTACATCACAATCTCAAATGTATGGGCCTTCCAAAGAATCATCCAATTCACTTGTTTTACGACAATCAGGGTGTTTTGAAACTAGTCAATAATCCTGTGTTTCAGGAAATAACCAAGAACATTGATACCCAATGTCATTTCATTCGTGATGAAGTTCCAAAGCACCATATTCAGATTTAGTACATTCCTACTAGTGAACAAGTTGCAGATATTCTCACCAAGGCACTTGCATGTGTCAAGTTTGACTTGTTTCGCCAACAGCTTTGTATATAAAAATAATGTAATAAGGGGGGATGTTAGAATATAGACTATAAATTATAGGTTATAGTAATATTATGTTATTTTTATATTGCATCGGATATGCATCATATGTTTGGGGAGGTTGAGTCCGTTGAGTTGGTTCATACCGAAATCAACTACATTCAAAATCTATTTCATATACCCAACTACATCAATGAAATTACCGTTGATTACAATACTATAAACCATCCTACTCTAATGAGGATCCTCAATATGTACCACATATCCTCTAGTATGATGGTCATCTCTCTCATTGGTAATCAGAATATGGATAACTCCAAGTACCACTTCTTTGGTAGCATTTTTAGTAGCGCTTTGTCAGCCTCCACCTAGGGCATTTCTTCCAAGTGTAGTAGCCCCACTACATCTAGAGTGCATATCTCTACTAGAATAATCTATTGTAGTGCCTCCTTTAGGATGTTTAGTCACCACTTCCTACTCTCAAGGGCATCATGCTACAATAAAAAGATAAACCAAATAATTTTCATTAATAAAATCATAAAAGCATAAAAATAATCATAATAATAATAAATGACACATTAATAACAACCTGAGCACCTCTTCTTTCTTCTTATTATCTCTCTCTGCCTTTCATTTTCTCTCTTTCTTCTTTGAATCCATGCCATGTATCCTCTAGGTCACAAATTCATGAATACATACCATGTCCAACATGGAGTGCAAATTTAATCTCTACCAGGGCCAACCAGATCTACGGGTGACCACTTAATCCATGCTTGGGTGCCCTATGCGGGGACTACATCTTGAAAACCCTAAATTTTTTTAAAAAACTTCAATAAATTTAAAAATTCAAAGGTTAGGGTTTAGTTTTAGTTCTTAATAAGACCATACAAGAAGAGAAGACATGAACAAATGTAATAAAGGAAATTCATGTAGATGGGCCCTAGGTTGGGGATTTTCTAGGCATCAAAGCCCTAGTATGAGTGCAATGTATGTGAGCTAAGACCTAACTAGGTTTCATAACTTTACATCTTCACGAAGGCCCAAAAAAATCTATATGATCAAGTAGTCATGCAAATATGATCAAGCAACAATGCAACTGTATAACAAGCAATAATGTAAGTGGAATAGAATTCCAGGTAAACTATGCAAAATATGATAAGCAATCATGCAGTATGAGCAAGCAAACTAAATGCAATATGAAAACTAATCTAAATGTAGTATAAAAATATAGATTCATGCATAATATATTTTTAAATACTTTATGTTCATTGGTTCTTTAAGTTATTTACCATCTAAAGAAGCTAAACGATAGGCTTTTGAGACAAACTTGGTTGTTATGACAAAGGGTCCTAATCAACTGGGTTGAAACTTGCCTTTAATATCTGATTAAGCATTGGTGTTCTTTTGGTTTTCTTTAAGGGCAATGTCCCCAACCTCAAAAGAATGATTATGAATTATTTTGGAATAATATTACTTGATCATATTCTGATAGGCTCAAAGATGCTCTAAGACATAAATGCACTTTTCATCCATCAACTCCAATTTGTTTAAATTATCTAAACGATAGTTGGCACAAATTTTGATTATACATCCTATATTAATTATAAGTATAGGAGTACAAGGGATTAATCCATCAAAGAAGAAGCTATTTATAAGGGCATCCTCATGATCCATGTCATAAAGAGTATCCCCTTTAGCATACTCCCTTAGAGTTGCAACTAACACAGGATGCAGTAAAGTTACCACATTGTAAAATAAAATGTTAGTGGGATAAGGCAATCCCTCATACTCATCACTCCACTCCAATCCTTGATGATCTAAATATTTATAATAAGTAATGAGGTAATCATCATCATTGAATGGTAAAGGTTGGTTTTTATTCAATATGTAGCCTATGCCACATCACCTAGACCAAAACTCAACTTTTAAAGGCTCTTGAATGCCTTTCTATTGTGGTCCCAAACCTTTACCTATATATACCATGCTAGATAGGATTTTCTTATGAAACAGGTAATCATTGGATAGGTAACAATGGGAAAAATAATATTCTACAAGAAGAGGGTTGCTACCATAGATATTTTATTTAAGGGATACACCTACAAATATAAAATTACATGTTCTAATGTGTACAACTTTACCTCTCTTATAGGATAAACCCATAGTCCTTGGTGAAGGTAGTAGCTTGGCAAGATCTAGAAGAGGCTCTAGAAGAAATAGATTGACCTAGTCTTGTGATGAAACATTGATTAGCGGTTCCTCAATCATATTTATAATTGTAAGTTGCTTGGAAATGTAATATGAGGAATAGATGAACATAAATTGAGATCAAATTGAGCTTTCTCGATCATTGAATAATATTGAAATGGATGAGGGTCACTTGAAATGGTGATAAGCTTATCTTTGAATTCGAACTTCAAACATTGATTAAGAGTATAAGGGATAGCCATCATTGTATGAATCCAAGGGTGCCCAAGAAAAATATTATAATATGTAAGGTAAGGTACCATATAAAACAAGGTATCTAAGATATCAGATCCAACCCTAAGGGGGAGGGATATAATTTCATAGGTCTCTTTGAAATCATTGTTGAAAGCTTTGACATCAGATTAATTTAATCTTCATCTTTTAATCAAAAATTTTGAAAAAATTGGTAAGTGCATAGATTGAGGGAAGAACCATTGTCTATCAAAATATGTTTGATAAACATTTCTCCAATAAATGCAATGATATAGAGGTAAGAATCCCTTTGCAAGTCTAAAGAAGGAATATTATCATTTTAAAATGTGATATGATGTATCCCAAGGTAACTTTCTTGCCATATCTATTTTTTCATCAAAAGAGGTGATAGTTTTTATTTCTAATTCATAAGATATTTGCTCTTTTAAATTTCCAATAAAAATTTCTAGCATGTCTCGAGGAGGTAAAGTATATCGTAATCATACAACTAATATTCTCCAATGAGACAAGAATTTTGAAAAAAAATTATCTTTACTTTGTTTCAACATATAAACATCTTCAATAGTCATATTTTTCTCAACATAAGCTCCAAATTGTTGAACAAATAATTTTGTTGTCTCTTCAAAATTCCTCAAATAATGATGGGGGATTTGATAATACTATTCAAATTCCATACCACCAAGTCTCTTAGGTAACATATTTAGAAACAATATGTTATCATATATAATATCATGGCATGTTGTCCTAAACATCCTTAATTATTCAATTGGATCCTTTGTTCCCTTATAAATAAGCAAAAATGGCATTGAAAAATGCTTAGGGTAGGGCCTAGAAATGACAACAAAGTCAAAGAGTTGATTGTACATTTCTCTATAATTGTAGTGAAGCTTGGATGTTGAATCATATCCACTCTTGAAACCAATTGCTTCACCACACTTGTCAAACTTTGCATATCAGTATTGTTGTTGTGCAATACCCCTAGGTTCCCTAGGGGAGGGGTATAGGTAGGTTGTTGAAAATGAACTTGGCTAATTTTGGAGGCATTGACACTACTATGGTATGGGCTATGATATATGGTATATTTTTGTGGAGGATAACTAATATTTAGTGGAACAAAATCATGAATTTTGAGATGAGTAGAATGAGGAGGATATTGAGCATTATTATGGGATGCACTACCAGTTGGAGGAGCCTATGGAATTACCCCAACATTGGTGGTAATAGTAGTAGCATATATTAGTTTATGAATAAAGGATTAACATCACATAAATATTCAAATAAATGATTGGTGTAAACATTCCTAGTAGATATGTGTGGAGGAGGAGGCGTCCCACCTCTTTCGAGTCGGGATTCCTCTTCCATAGCCTTAACCAAATCCTTATTATGGTGTTTCATACAACCTCGTATATGATCAAATGATGAAAAGATAAATCCTCCATTAGGCCCCTCAAAATAATCAAAGTCATCACCAGTTTCTATATTTTATTCCTCTTCTACATCTAGAATGGGATTCTCCCTATCAATCATATCATCTTCTTGAATAATCTAATCGAATTCTAAGAACTTTTGCTTACTCCTAAGGTTGGGATCGATTAGAAGAAAGAGAAATGGTAAAGGAGAAAACTAGCAAAAGACACACAAGAAGACCTTTAAGATTCTTTTAATGTTTTCTAATTCTAAGCAAACAAATTTAGTGGTCTTGCTTAAAGTTTTTAAAATAAAAACAAAAGGAAGAGACTTCCTATCTTGGACACTAAGATGTGTTTTCATGTCAGGTTCACCAAATATGTAGAGGGGAAAAACTTCCCTACCACTTATAATTCTTAGTTGGATCCACTAGGATCCGAGGTAACTGTGAGGGTGTGTTATATTTTATATACTTGGGGTCTTGGGGATTGAAGGGTTCATCAAGAATGGTTTAAGAACTTGTTCCAAGTCTAACATGGAGATGTTTAATGTATATGTTGGACAAACACCTATGTTTGGCCTTTCTAAAATCTAAGCTATGAAAAATGAAATAAAAATGCAAGACAAATAATGATGCAATAAGACAAGAAGATTGTTGGGAGTGAAACTAAAGGGGATTTTTTTTTGGTTAAAATGGGGTTAATTATGGGGGGGGGATATTTTAAACCCGGGGGGGGGGTCCGGCGCGGATAGAGGGGGGGGGCTCTCTACTCCTCCCCCCCCCCCCCCCCCCACCCCAAAAAAAAAAAAAAAACAACAATCGCGGAACCCCCCCCCCTTTACTTTTCAATACTTCTTCCTCCCCCTTCGCTGCCGTGGCCGCCCCCCCCCCCTCCCCCTTTGGGATGGCCCCACCTCCCCCCCGCCCTCCCCCCGCCCCCCCCCCCCCGCCGCCCCCCCCCCCCGCGCCCCCCCCCCCCCGGCCCCCCGCCCCCCGCGGGGCCGCGGGGGGGCCCGCGGGGGGGCCCCGGCCCCGCCCCCCGCCCCCCCCCCCGCCCCCCCGGGGGGGGCCCCCCCCCCCCCCCCGGTCCACACCCTTCATCTCATCTCTCCCTTGTGGGGGCCCCCCCCCGGGCCCCCCCCGACCCACCCACCAAAAGGGGGGGGGGAGGGGGGGGGGGGGGGGGGGGCGGGCGGGCAATCAAAAAAAAGAGAGGGAGAGAGGGGGGGGGGAGGGGGGGGGGAGGGGGGGAGGGGGGGGGGGGGTGCGGGGGGTCCCTGGCGGGGGGGGGGGGGGGGGGGGGGGGGGGGGGGGGCGGGGGGGGGCGCGGGGGGGCCCCCTCCGGGCCCCCCCCCTCGGGGGCGCCCCCCCCACCCCCCGGGCCCCCCCCCCGGCCCCCCGGGGGGCGGGGGGAAGGCGGCGGGGGGGGGGGGGGGGCTCCGGGGGGGGGGGGGCGGCGGGAGGCGCGGGGGCGCGGGGGGAGAAAAGGGAAAATATTTTTTTAAATTAATATAACCACCTTCCCCTCCCTCCATTCCGCCCCCACCACCCTCCCCCCCCCGCCCCCCCGGCCCCCCCCCCCGCCCCCCCCGCGCCCCCCCTCTCCTCCCCCCCCACCCCCCCCCACCCGCCCCCCCCCCCCCGGGGGGGGGGGGGGGGGGGGGGGGGAGGGCCGCCCCGGGGCGGGGGGAGGGGGGGGGGCGCGGGGGCGCGGGGGCTCCCTCCCCCTCACCCCCCATCCTCTCCTCTCTCTCCTTATCCCCATCACCCACCCACCACACCACCCCCCTTCTTCCCCCCCCCCCCTCTATTATCCCCCTCCGCGGCCCCCCCGCGCCCCCCGGCGGGGCGCGCGGGGGCGCGGGGCGGCCCGCCGCCCCCGCCCCCCCCCCCCCCCCCCGCCCGCGCCCCCGCGGCCCGGCCGCGGCGCCGGGCCGGGGGGCGGGCGGGGGCCGCCCGGCCCCGCCCCCTCCCCCCCCCCCGCCCCCGCCCCCCCGCCCGCCCCCCCCCCCCCACGCCGCGCCCCCCCCCCCGCGGGCCTCCCCCGGTCTTCGCCGCGCTCCCCCTGGGGGGGCCCCCGCCCCCCCCCCCCCCCCCCTCCCCCCCCCCCCCCCCCCCCCCCCCCCCCCCCCCCCTCCCCCCCCCCCCCCCCCCCCCCCCCCCCCCCCCCCCCCCCCGCGCCCCCCCGGCGGGGGGGGGCGGGCGGGGGGGGGCCCGCGGGGGGGGGGGGGGGGGGGGGGGGGGGGGGGGGGGGGGGGGGGCCGCGGGGGGCGGGGGGGGGGGGGGGGCCGGGGGGGGGGGGGGGGGGGGGGGCGCGCGCGCCCGCCCCCCCCCCCGCCCCCGCCGCCCCCGCCCCCCCCCCGCGCCCGCCGCCGCCCCCCCCCCCCCCCCCCCCCCCGCCCCCCCCCCCCCCCCCCCCCCCCCCCCCCCCGCGGCCCGCGCGCGCGCCCCCGGCCGGGCGCGCCCGCGGGGGGGGCGCGCGGGGCGGGGCGCCCCCCCCGCGGCCGCCCGGGGCCCCGGGCCCCCGCCCGGCCCGCGCCGGGGGCGGGCGCGCCGCCCGCGCCCGCCCGGGGCGGCCCGCCGGCGCCGCGCGCGCCCGGCGCGGCCCCCCCCCCGGGCCCGCCCGCCCGGCCGCCCCGCGGCCGCCCCGCCCCCCCCCCCCCCCCCCCCCGCGGCCGCCCCCCCCCCCCCCCCCGCCCCCCCTCCCCCCCCCCCCCCCCCCCCCCCCCCCCCCCTCCCCCCCCCCCCCCCCCCCCCCCCCCCCCCCCTCCCCCCCCCCCCCCCCCCCCCCCCCTCCCCCCCTCCCCCCCCCCCCCCCCCCCCCGCGGGGCGGCCCGGGGGGCCGGGGGGGGGGCGGGCGGGGGGGGGGGCGCGGGGGGGGGCGGGGGGGCGGCGGGGGGGGGGGGGGGGGGGGGGGGGGGGGGGGGGGGGCGCGGCGGGCGGGGGGCGCGGCCGGGCGCCCCCCCCCCCCCCCCCCCCCGCCCCGCCCCCGCCTCCCCCCCCCCCCCTCCCCGCCCCCCCCCCCCCCCCCCCCCCCCCCCCCCCCCCCCCCCGCCGCCCGGCCGCCGCGCGCGCCCCGCCCCGCGGGGGCCCCCCGCGGCCCCCGCGGCTCCCCGCCCCGCCCCCCCCCGCCCCACCCCTCCCTCCCGGCCCCCGCGCCGCCCCCCGCCGCCCCCCCCCGCGGGGGGGCGGGGGGGGCGGGGGGGGGGGGGGGGGGGGGGGGGGGGGGGGGGGGGGGGGGGGGGGGGGGGGGGGGGGCGGCGGCGGGGGGCCGGGGGGGGGGGCCGGGGTGTGGGGGCCGCGCGGCGGGGGGGGGGCCGCGCGCGCCCGCCGCCCGGCCCCCCCGGGGCCCCGCGCCCCGCGCCCGGGCGGCGGGCGGCGGGGGGGGGGGGGGGAGGAAGTGGGGCGGGCGGGGGCCCGGCCGGGGCCCCCGGCCCCCGCGGGGGCCCCCCCCCCGGGGGGGGGGGGGGGGGGGGGGGGGGGGGGGGGGGGGGGGGGGGGGGGGGGGGGGGGGGGGGGGGGGGGGGGGGGGGGGGGGGGGGGGCGGCCGGGGGGGGGGGGGGGGGGGGGGGGGGGGGGGGGCGGGGGGGGGGGGGGGGGGGGGGGGGGGGGGGGGGGGGGGTTGTGGGGGGGGGGGGGGGGGGGGGGCGGGGGGGGGGGGGGGGGAACAAAGATAACACTAGAATGATTCTTGATTTTTCAATGATGACTAAACCCTAACTTGTAATAAAATAGATTATTTTCTTTTTAGCAAGGTTTTTAAGAGATTGCACAAATAAAGTTAACCCTAGAACACAAGCTATATGATTTTTCTCTTTCAAATGCCTAGATATGAGAACATAATATTTCCTTTTATTTATGATCTAGGTTTGGAATGAAAATGGATAGAAAGCAAACAATAAATAGCCTAAGAATTTTGTTAAGACACGTATCTGATCTGGTGATTGATCCTAGCTTTAACTAGCATCTAGAATATCCAAACAACTTCAAACCTATAAATAGCTTCACAAAATCCTAGAAAATTTTATCAATGTTTGGGAGCCTACTTAGGCCACTATGTGACTGATCATGGAGGTATAGCAATCAACCCCCCTTGATACGTTTAGTTGATTTTTCAAAAATTAAATTATCTTGACCTTTAGAACAAACACAAAAAGATACGATAGCATGAAATAGTGAACTAGATGCAAGCAGAATGAACACAATTATGAATAAGTATGTAGCTAGAGATCTAAGGTTTTAAGGATAAAATTGTTTCCCCAAACTAATATGATATAAATGCAAGCAAAATAGCATTATAACAGAAGGGACACAATGATAATAGAAGGGACACAATGCAAAATAGATATGCAATCCAAACCTTAGGGTTTGGGGATAAATAGTTGCCTCCAAGCTTATCTAGGCCAAATCCACATCCTATAAATTACTAGGCATGGATTAAATAAACAAAGGAAAAATATGATAGAATGCACAATAGTCAAAAATAATATTTTCATAAAATTTGTTCCTTGTAGAAAATGGGGTGTAGATTCACATGAGACTAAAAAAACAAATAAACAAATGTAAAAATGTAGCTATAATACAGAGCAAAATGATTGAAAGGTTAAATGAATGTAAAAGGATAACCTGATGAGCTTGTATAAGAAGCAAGAGCAAATAAGAAGACCTCTCCTCCTCCAAGAAGATAAGTTCATTGTCAAGGCTTCTCCACTTGAAAATCACAAAGAGCACACTAAAAGTAGATACCATAACACCGAAAAAACTAGATGAAATGAAGATTGTGCGAGATATCACTTTAATCCATATAACCAAAATAATTCTAATCTATTTTCATGTATAAAAAAAAAAGGGATCCAATCCCTTTATTTATAGAGGGTTTGGAGGGCTAAAATGGTGAAAAAATAAAATTTAACCTTGGCCAAGTTGACACCATGAAAGGTTGACTCGAAATTTAGATATTAATAAATAAAAGGTCCAAATTTACCAAATCCATGCCTTTTAATTTATCATGTATGTATTTGGTCAAGGTTAATAAAAAAAATCAAAACACAAGAAGAGAGGGTACAAATCTGCACTTAGCAAGTTTGAGACCTTCCCAAGGAATTCTAAGGGGAAATGACTCATTTGTACGGGTCAATTTCCATTTATACAAGATGTAAGTATGGTGGAAGAGCAACATGTTCATCCAAAGTGCATAAATGCTTTAAAATATTGCCATGAATGCATATAATATTATTTTTAAAAATTTGTCAAAGATAAAGAACACCAGGAGAAAGAAGATATGGGAATAGGAGGAGTAGAAAATGTGATAGGAAATGGTTCTATTGTGGTAGAATCCCCTAAAGATGTAAATAGGAGAGATTCTAACCCTTTTAATCCCAGAGCAGTGGATCCAAATTTGGCAATAGTAGAAAGGTCAAAAGGAGGCACTTTTTGGGCATAAGTTTTGAAGAGAGGTCAAAATTTGCAAGAAGAAGGATTTATTTTATCTTTGAATTGGGATGAAAAGGGTTTTACTCTTAAGGTCCCAAAAATTTTGGCTGACAAAGTGATTTAGAAAGGAAAAAATTATTTGGTTGGGAATTTTTAGGCAATAGACTAGATTTAGATATAATAAGGAAGTGGGTTAGAGATAAATAGAAACTTTTGGGGTAGAAAGTAGTGGTGGATTTGCCTAATAATTTCTTTGTTGTTTAACTTTGCAAATATGAATGATATGAAAAATATTTTGTTGTGGGTCCCATGGTTTTTTGGGAGGAGAGGGTTATTTTTCCAAAAATGGAGCTAAGTCTTTAATCTATCCATAGCCACTTTTCAATCGATGCCCTTATGGGTGAGTCTACTTGAACTTCCAATGGAATTTTAGCTATTCTCAAAATAGCTAAAATGATTGGAAAAATAATTACTTTTTATATAGCTACTATTTCCCAGACTAGAATGACAATGACCCATTTTTGTATATAGGCAGATCTGGCTAGACCACAACCTAAATATATTAAGCTAGTTTTATATTATAGGTAATGCGAATAAGATATTTAGTATGAAACTTTCATTTCCTTATGTAACATTTTCAAAAGGGTAGGGTATATTTGTAAAACATGCCTAGAAACTCTTAAGAATAAAGTTGTGAATAATAGAACTGGACAAATTTTGGGGGTTTGGAGGTGAAAGGAAACTAAAAAAGGAGAAGCTCTAGGGTAGAAGTAAATTGGTGAAAGTGGTAAGCATCCATTTTCAAATAGTTTTGAGGTTCTCGCTACCCTTTATGGGGATGACATTGTTGGAGAGGAATATTTTGTTATAGAAACTCAACCTGGAGGTATTAATGAACTAGTGATTGAGGCTTTGATTGAAAAGGAAAAGAATTATTTTTTTCATGTAGGAGAATATTGAGAAAGAACCACACTCTCCAATAGGGTTGAAGGAAAATAGCATAGAAACAAGGGTTTCAAGATAAACCACTCCTCAAAAAATGTGACATTTATTGGCTATGGGAGAAAATAAATAAAAATATTAACATTATTTAGAATGGGTCTGAGGATGAAGAAGATGGATGAGAATGGACTTCTACTAGTGATTTGGGTTGGCAAAGGAGGAAAAGGTTATCCAGAATATTTCTACTGGAAGTAGAAGGAAATATAATAAGGTTTATTTGGGAATTTTGGTTTATCAAGGAAGTCCCAATATCTAGGAATTGAGAACCAGAGCCATTGCTAAGGATGTAGCTGATGAGAAGAAGAGATTTTTGTCTTTAGGAGAAAGAAAGCTTTCCCAATTTGATACAAAATAATTCTTTTTTATATTGGAATATTTAGGGTATGAATAGCCCAAATAATTATAGGGTGCAGATGTAGGGCAAGTTACTATTACTATTTTGGTCATTGCACTTTTGTTTAGAAAAGATTGTATTGTTCATAAAATATAGAATTTGATTTGTTAAAATATAAGTTATTTTTGTGTTTGGATTGATTCATTTGTTATTATTGGATTTCTAGGAGTTGTAAAATGGAAGGGTACCTTTTAAAACCCTACTCATATGGTATATGTAGAAATTTAAATGGCAGATGTAGAAAAAGTAGTAGGGTGGGTTATTGTTTCTATTTTGGTCAAAAAAGGTTATAATGTTTAGAAAATGCAACTTTTGATTTGTAATAATATAAGCTATTTTTTGTGCCTAGATTGATTTAATTGTTATTCTTGAATTTATAGGATGTAAAAGAGAAGGGTCCCTTTCAAAATCCTATTATTTACCAATAGAAAAAAATTAATGTCAAGCAAAGTGATAAGGAAATTTTTTACACATATAACTTAATACATAGATAACTTATATTACCTACAAAGATATTAGGACTTCATATAGGAGGTTCAAGGTAGGATGAGGATAGAGTTATACATTATACTTGGATAACCATAGTTTGGTTGAATATTAAATCTGATAAATAACATAGATACAATAAAAATGAAAAAAAATGTTTCATTGTTTGCTTTGTAGGATATCTAACATGGTTTCTTTAAAATCATGGATGGAAAACATGGATGTTTTAATTTTAACTAGGTAATCACAACATGTATGGAAATAGGCATGGTGAAATTAATGATCAACCCCATATTTAGTAGAGAAATAAAATTTAATGAGGGATGGTTGAGGTGTAGTAGAATCAAGCCCCATGAAAATGAATATGATAGTAATTAATTATAAAAGTAATGTTATGTGAAGAACCACAAAATTATATTAATATTGGCTCATTAGTGAATTAGAAGTGTAGAAAACATATAAGAGCTAGCCCCTTAGTATCAGTTTGTTTCTTGCTCTATTTGTTGTTGGATGAATTTTCTAACCAATCTTGATATTGTTTTGAGCTTTATTCTTGTAAGCCATTAAATTGAACCAAATGTACTCTATGATTATTTTTATAATGCATGTATTTTAATATTTTTTGTATTCAATCTATACATGATGATGGTGGTTGCACTTTGTCTATCTCATGGTTTATTTCTTCTTTGAAGATTGCATCGTATTAGAACTCAGGCTATGTGAATACTAGTCAAGCTAGGATTGATTTTAAATCAAAATTGTTATTTTATTGGATCGTAACTAAATTTCAAGGTTGTATATGATTTTTTTTCTTTATTTTCTCTTAACCTTAAAACCTTCTATTTTTCTTTAAAACTTATTTAGATTAGGAGTAGATTAATTTCTATTTGAAGCATTGAAGTTGATTATCTACCATGCATTTTGAAATTACATATATCTACAAAATAATCATTGTTTTAATTATCTAAATGCAATGAATTATATGAATTAGGCAACTACATTTTGCATAGATTAAAACTTATCTTTCTTTTGCCCAGTCTCAATTTTGCTTAGCTCACATATGTTGTAATATCAATCTAATAAAATTGCTTTCAGGTAATTAAGCATTTAAATCTAAGATAATGTGCCTAGAAAACTTATTTCTTTGAATCATACCAACAAAGGTCTCTTAAAGGAACAACTATAAATGACCTCTAATTTTATCCACACTAACCAATACCTAGCTATACTTGAATATCGGGAGAAATAAATTTCCTTTCAAGACGAAACTATCTTTGATCCAAGTAAGTTTGCTTACCCTTGACACACCAATAATTTAATTTTTTCCCCTGCATGCCCAACAAAATAGGCATTTAGTGGGGATGAAATCAAAGTGTGTCATTTGCATGCTCAATAAGACCATGCAAACATATCAAAAAGTTTAGTATATTCTTTATGCTCTTCATGGGTTAAATTGTTTCCTAAATTTATGATCTTGGGATTGTCTCAAGAACCTTATTGATATTAATTGTCTATTATATTAACATGTGGGATTCATATTCTAATTACATAGGAGCAGGTAATGCTTCTAAATTTTTGAGATCTATAGGATCTAGATTCCATTGTTCAGGATTGGATGATTGGAAAGGATCAACAATTTATAAGAGAGGCACTCTGTTAAAAGAGTCTTTCTTATAAATAAAATCAACAAGATTTTATTGAGGACCATGGGGTAAATTTTTCATATTATAATCATTTAAGTTCAATGTCAATAAGAGGCCCTCCATTGGTTATAAGAAAGTGATAATTTTTGCTTGAGAAAGAATTATATCATTCCCATAAAAAGGATTGTTTTTCAAAAGATTATGGGGCTCTTGTTTAGTCACACTAATAATTTTAGGGTAAAAAACACTTAAAGTATTAAAATTTTGGAAAGGAGAAGATTCCTTATCCTCCTCATCATCATAATCTAAACCCTTTATTAAAATTATATTACTTTAGAGTGTAAAAAATTAAAGACCAACCTCATCATCATTATTATCTAAGGATGAAGAGGGAAATAGTTCATTATAGTTAGAGACATATCCTAATCCCCAACATCTTGGCCAAGCTTTGGGTTCTATGGGTTCTTTAATACCTTTTTCATGAGGTCCTATCCTTTTTTCTCGATAACCAAAATTATAAAGGATTAGTTTGGTTATAGGGTAAATGTTCGATAAGAAACATGAACCATATTTTCATTCAATTGGGTATGTATTACTACTTCAAATTATTTCATCATTGGTTTTCCTAGCATAGACAAAGGTGCAACTCCCTATCTTCACAACCTTTCCATTTTTAGAGGGTAACCCCAAAGTGCAAGGTGGTGGAGGTAACCTGGTTAGGCCTAGAGATAATAACTCATTTTGTTGGTTATTAATATTTTTGTAATTGATATCTTAGATGTTGGCTTGATTTTCATATCTTGTTATAGGCTATCTTATTGTTTCAAATTCTTTATCAATGTTTTTTCCTTTAGACTAAGAAGGTTTTAGGGTATCATTGATAAAAGGATGAGAAGAATTTAGGGAGAGACAAAGGCAAGCTTTTTAGTTTCCTATATTAATGGATCGATAGTATGCAAAGAGATCTAGGTCTACTACAATGCTATATAACTTACCTTGATATTCAAATTGTAGGTACTGATGATAGGTTGAAGGGACAATCTACATAGCTTAGATCTAAGTATGTGCTAAAAGGATATTGTAAGTTAGGTCATAAGGCAAATTGCAAAAGAGGGTTTTGAATATGCGAGACCCCAACTTTTAGGGTAATATTATATTCTAGAGGCCTCACATTACTCATTTTCATAAGCTCTAATAACAATACCATTTTTTAATCTTGTTTATTTAGCACTATCCTATTGATGAATTTGAGGCTACACATATTTATGGTAGAGCTATTGTTGATAAGGGCTCTTTTGATAATATTCTAGCCAATGTTGCATGTGATATTTATAAGGGAATTTCCCCAAGCATAGAAGTGGGTGGAAAATAATCTTTATAAAAATAAATTATTACATGATTTATGCTAAGATATCATTCTATATTGGTGAATTCACTAGGTCTAACATTTTGTTGTATAATTTGCTCACTCAAAATATTACAAGAGTTTTCCTATGTGTAGGTGAAGTACTTAGTATGTTGGGTATGGGGATATTTGTAGGAGTATCCTCAACTTATTTTTGAACATCAAAGACCTCTTTGCTTTTTTCTTGAGGCCATAGGATCATAGATGAACCCTTAGAAGGAGGGATGTATTTAGCTCATAAGACTGAAGTGGGATTATAAGACAGGTTTGAGGACTGAGCATTCTCTTTGCACTATTATCTAGTAACAACTCTAATAAGAATCATTCCTATAATTTTTTTAATAGGTAGGAGAAAATTCCTATATTAGACATGGTTTGAGGTCCTTTATTTAAAATTAGGTAAGGGATCGTAAAAAATTCCCATATCTTGATTAGAGGGTGTTTGTTTGGGATCATCAACAATAAGACAACCATCATCAATTAAATACTAAAAAATATGCATAATATTCCTATATTTGATGTGTGGTGAACTTTCATACGATGGAAAGCACAAAGTTCACTAGACTTAAAATAAAGGATCTTCTCCCTTTTGGGGTCTATAGGCCTAATGGGTGGTAGTTCTACCATTTTTGTGGTTAATAGCTATTCTTTGATAGATGATAGATACTAATAAAATTTTTGGTGAACTTGCTTTTGGTATTTTCTTAAGCTTTCACTAGGATCAACTTTTGTAAAGTAGTAGCAGTATTAACCTTACTAGTTTTAACATTATTAAAAGGGTGAAAGTCAGTTAACCAATTACCCACAACATGTTTATTTTTATACTACATTTTACGATTAGAGGAGTGCAATTTTTCCTCCTTAGGATTTAGTTGTGCTCTATATAAAAG
Organism: Wollemia nobilis; assembly: GCA_028583015.1. NCBI lineage: Eukaryota > Viridiplantae > Streptophyta > Pinopsida > Araucariales > Araucariaceae > Wollemia > Wollemia nobilis. Next base: position 634,116 of record JAQPPZ010006125.1, read on the forward strand.
GGTAGCTTCTAGTTGCTCAACTAAGTTAACCACATATTCAAAGGAAGATATGTAGATGATATCTAATGGATATGTGATTTGTTCTTGTAAATTGAACATGAATATACATAAGAGATACTTTTGTGGAGTAGTGAATGAAAGTTTCCTTACCAAGTTATGAACTCTATAACATACTCACCTTTGGTTTACTTAAGTTGGGAAAGGTCATCTATGGTACACTTCTCTATAATGTATGCAAATAGTTGTTGAATAAACTTTTTGGCATGTTTCCCAAATCTTTTAATTGAATGGTAGGGTATTTGAAAATACCATTCTAGAACTTCACCATCAAGGCTTTAGGAAAATAGTTTTAAAAGAAGTACCTAATCATAGGTGATATTTTGATAGGAAGTGAAAAGTCCTAAGGTGATAAATTGGATCCCCTTATCCCTTATATATTTTGAATTTATGGGCTATAATGTTAGGAGGGTTAGGTCATCTAGCAAGAAATGGGTCCAAAGGTTGATTGTAATAATATTTATCAAAATACTCTCAACCAATTAAAGCTCCTTGGAGGGAAGCTAATTTTTGTTTGAAAATAGAGTTTTACTTAACTAATTGTTCTAATTTAGATTTTATATCTTGGAATGAAGGAAAAGGAATATTGAATGGAGCTTCAGGCATAGTTAAAAGTGTTATGACCTAACAAATCGATAAATATGAGAACTTGGAGGGGTTTATCCAAAATGTATGATCATATTATTTTCTCTTAACTTGCTAGGGAGAAATGGATTAGTGGAAGGGGTGTTGAGAGGAACTTGACTTTGGGAAGAAGGCATATTAAGAAATAAATGGGAAGAAAACATTTTTGTGGGAAGGAGTGCACTAGAAATAATGTTAACATTTTATACCTGATGAACATTCATAGATTGGGAGATAGATGCATTACATTCAAATTAAGTGGTTATGTGTTAAGGAATTAGGACACATGATTTCCTAAAGAAGGAAGACTAGACAACCTATCTTCTATAGAAGTTGTGATGACAAGAGGGTTAGATCTTGTGTAGTCTAGATTATAAGTATTAATATCCACATATAAAGACCCATGAGAGGGATATCGTAGATGGGAAGCTATAGAGGTAGACCTATGATGCTATGGAATATCCAAAAAGGACCCTTTTGTAGTAGATGTTTTCAAGGATTTTTCATCTATTCTTAGAATTTTTTACATAGCATCTCTACTTCCTCAAAGAAATGTGGCTAAACGATCCATAGATTTAAAGACTATTTCACCTTGTTCATTATGAATAGGGGAGAGGGTTCCTAATGGGGGAGTTTCATCCTCTTCTTCCTCATAGGTAGGGTTCTCAAATGCTTTATATTGTTTTTGGGTTTAGGTACTGTTTGTAGAGCATTTGGATATTGTGCTAACTATCATGCAACATTGTAGGTGAGATAAGGTAATTCAGCCATAGTTTTAGGAAGATAACATTTGATTTTTATTAAGGTTTTATTCATAGAGTTTCTTAGAGAAGAATAAGAAGACATTTCAAAAAAATTTATATTACTTTTGTCCAATCTGATTGATATACCTCAAGAGGGGTCCTTGATATACCTAATATCCTTATATACTCATCAGTACATGGGATACAGCCTATTCCTCTCGATATAATCAAAAGTATGTGAGGGTAGGCCTTGAGGTACTAAAATAGTTTGATACTAAATATAGTTGCACCTATATACGTAACCCAAGATCAATATAAAAGAGAATTATTCCTCATTATGGCTCCTATTGGCCTACCATTTTATACCCACCAAGATTAATAACCCTCAATATTTGTATTATGGTTTACTCAAGGGATCATTAACCTTCCCTTAGTAGGACTAACCTCTTATTATGTTTATGTTACCTTTATTTAATGTAAGTTTCTCTAAGAAAATAGTTTATATGGGCTTCATTGAAAGTGTAGGAAATTATTAAGTTTGGTTTAAACATAGGTTTGGATAAAAATGTTCTTAGGTGCCCATGTGATGTTCACATTGAATTCACCAAAGATGTAAAATCCAATTTTAGTCTGCAAACCTATAGGTTCACACTCGAACAAGGATTCTTGGGTGAACCCTATCATTATTTAATTTCTTTGGTGGGGATTTAGGATTCACCAAGAGTTTTTTATAGATTCAATTTTATGTTTTGTTTGTTGAATTAACAAATACCTAAGTTTGATCTTGGTAGATATGGTGCAAAGGAGTGATTACGCAATGCTTCTGAAAACAACTATGTATAACAACAAAATTTCTAGCCTCTATGTTTTTTGTATGCAGTGACTCAAGAAGCTAACTGTAATTTCTCTTTTCTTTTTCTTTTTTTTGCTTTTCAAGACAAATAATAGCGAATAAGAGAAGATAGAAAAGGCTATCCTAAAAGTGCCAAACTATATGCATTTTTATCTTTTAGTACCTACACAAAAACAAATTTAAATGTAATCTAAACAAATTGAGTGTAATCAATATCCTAATTTTAAGATATTTTTTTATTCAAATTAAAGCAATAATGTAATGCTAAGGTGTCCCTTGTGCTCAAATGTAAATAATGAAGTAATACCCTCTTTTATTCCATTTTATTCTTTCTATTTATTTTACTTTCTAAGGTATAGATCACACAATAAAAAATAGATGATACACATTACATGCCTATTTTCTCTTGATTGTCTAATGGAAATAAAGGATGAATACAATATAATAATATTCAATTACTTGTAACCCTCTTTACAAAAATACCCAAGAAAGCCTTTTGAAAGGACTTAAATTGTAAGATCAATTCACAACCAATAAAAATAAATACCTAACCTATAGATTTGAATGTAACTTACAATGTTTCTCTTTTTTCTTTGTTTATTTCTAAAAATACCTTAAAACTAGTTTTAATGTTGTAGAAACTGCTAATAGATCAAAAATTACCTATTCTAAATGGAATACAAAGTAAATATAGAAAACCGACACATGTTTTGAGGACCCAAAAAAAATATTGTGATGTTGCAAAAATGTTGCACTTCGTAAACAATGCTAAGCATGGTATAAAATTTTGTATATGGTCAAAAACACTACACTTGGAGAAAATGTTGCAACCTACCAAAAATTTTATGACCTGCAAAAAATGTTGTAAATTGCAAAATATAGGAAAAAATGCAACTACAAACAATATATTTATGTATCAACGAGTTGGAGCCTATCCATTTGGTCTAAAATAACAAACTAGTTTAATGCAATGATCAAGCCCCAATGTTTGCTTTTAAGGTTTACAAACATGAAATATTTGAAATGTAACATCGTGTAAATAGGACAACAATGAAAATACCTAAATAAAGAAAGGTAAAGGGTCAAATACTAGATCTACCTCTATTGAAGCTTCAAATGCTAGTAGTCTAAAGCTTCTTGAATGATTACCATCATGAATATAAGACACACCTAAAACCCTTGGTGATTATTTTAATAGGATAATCCTATAAACAAAATCTTAGTGCTCTAAAATGATTCCTCTAATGTCTCCTTACTCCTTGAAAAGGCTCCCTTTTTGGCTTCCCAAATGGAAGTTTTGTAGAAAATTTTAAGCTTTGGAAGATTTGTCAAGGGTTGCATGAAATAAAATTGATGTCTATAATTCAATAGGGTGAGGTGTTCAGTTAGGTCAGTTACATGGCATAATTGAGCTATCAACTCAATTTTTATGGAGTTAATTTCCTTGATAAGTAGTTGCATGGGATGATTGGGAGATGATTGAGCTATTAAGTACCCTGATTGAAAATTTAGATAAAATATACAAAAATCTAGTTGGTTGGACGTAAAATTGGTAAAATTTTGGGTGAATAGGAGTCATACCGCCAAAACAGAAGTTTTGTTGGCACTTTTGTAAAAACAACAAGGGCTCACAAAAATGCTATGCAAAATCGTTGAGTAAAAATGCTACAACATTTTTTAGCATAATATTTTAGTAACAAGTCATTTTGAAGGGTCAAATTTTGGTCAAACATAGTTATGTTTATACTCATTGGAATGCTCTTTTTAAAGGCTTTCCAATGGAATCAATTTTATGATATTTGCAAGTTATTTGGTTAATTTTTGTAAATGAAAAGTTGATGGTGTCTTTTTATCATGAATTTGGGCACAAAAAGATAGTTTGTTCAAATAAATAAAAAGAGGTGATAAGTGATATATCAAATGACTAATCTATAAGATAAAATAGAGTATCTATAGTTAAATTTGATATCATATTTCTTAAAATATTGAATAACTATACTTTATTTAAATAATATAATCTCAAATTTTAAAATTACCTTAAAGGTAGACTAAAGTTTATAGAATGTCACATTTCTGAAAATCCATGCAAAAGCAAGCATCAACAAAACTATATATATATATATATATAATAATCCTTGAAGTTGATATCATCTCTTTACCCTAAAAATTTTATCCACAAGGACATGGTAGCCGTAAGAGCTTTGGGATCTCTTTGGAAAAACTCAGGTTCAAACCACATCATACTCAAAAGGGGATTGGTAGTGGTTGAGTGTTTGTTGTTTGACTGCCTCAGTTTGATTTCGTGAAAGGTCGAGGTCATGTTGATTTTGTCTTAGCCAACAAGCTAGTTTTTATGCCCTCTACTAGGCAAAAGTGTTACCGATTTCCCTATATTATTTTATTATTAAAAAAAAAAAAAAATGAATCCTTCAAGTTCGATGTCATCTTTAACTATTTGCCCAATATTTCTTCTCCATGTCTCTTTATTTCTATATATATATATATGGGAGTTGGTTACATCCACACTATTTTTAAGTCGTTGGCATTGACATCGACACACACTCAAAGGATTCGGAGCAGACTACTACTTTTAAACACATGCATGCTTCTAAAACTTGAACATAAGTATCTTATGAGTAAATGCCTGACAATTACCAATCAATAGAAGTATACTCTACTTCAACTAGATAAGACGGCACTACTTTGCCCGAGGACTTTTACTTTTCTCCATGTGAGAGGCAGTTTTGTCAACGTCCTACCCTTAAAAGACTATATGGCCCTCACTAGTGGCTATATCTCCTCCCTTGACTTGTATCCTTCCAAAATTCCCTCCTAAGAACACTGACTCATCATTCAGAAGATAACTCTCTCCATTGTTGTCAGATAACAAAACAAAAAATAGATGTAGACACAATATCAAAAAAAAATTGAAAGGCAGTGAGAAATCCTCATAAAGATCACCCATACCCACCACAAACGACCGATGCGTGCAAGGGATATTCTTTCGCTGAAATTTCAGAGAAAGATAACACGTGTTCTTCTATTGTGGTCAAGAAAGCGAATTGGTTATAGGTGGTGCCAACTTGCATCTGTTTTTTCCTCACAATTTGTAATGTGTCACAAAGACTTCATTTCGTGTTGCGAACCGTGAAGGACTTTCCCTTGCTGTGCATTATTGTTAGATACAATTTTATAAACCAAA